>OX422213.1:12063642-12701142 GCA_949130495.1 Sambucus nigra | reverse complement strand
CACGTAATAATTAACTTGTACGTTCTTCGCTCTTAAGGATTTTCACACATCTAATACCAAAGACATAAATCCCTAAAAATCGCGTCCTAGGATTTACTCAGATGTATTCATCTCACATACATTCAAATACGCAATTACCTATGCTTGAAGGTAGAAGAACTCTCTCTCTCAAAGGATTTTCATCCCGAACTTTATCTATGTCCGTTCCCCGAATTATGCCTACACCAATCTAAGGCCTTCTCTTTCATCTAAAGGTTTACTTAGCCTCAAAACCATCATTTAGGAGTCCCAATATCATAACTAGGATTCCCCATATAAAATCCCAAATTGTAATTTAACTCCCCATACTCTTCAGGGAAGAAAACTGACAATTATGACCAAAGCGAATCGATTCTCCCTAATTGAGAATCAATTGGGGTGGGAGAATCGATTCGGCCCCCAATCCGAATCGATTCGGAAAGTTTTCTGCAAGAAGGTCCTAATGGACAATCGATTCGGTCTAAATCCGAATCGATTCGGCCCAATGCAGATTTACAGATCCCTTTAGGCGAATCGATTCGGCCTAGACCCGAATCGATTCGGCCTGTTCGAGGGGCACTGTTTGGGCGATTTTTCAATCTCCAAAATACCCAAATATCAACCCAACCTCCATTTTAATGGTTTCTAATCTCAACTAACAACCGTATTAACATCCTAACACTGATTTACAACAATTTCTTCCATAAATTTGTAGTATTAAACCACTTCTCTTGGTTTTGGGCCTTAAGACCATAAAAACCCTAGTTTTGACATCTCTTCCATTTCAATTCGATTTTTCATTCCATTAACATGGTTTTAACACTAGAAATCATTAAGAGTTTACAATACATCAATATGTAAACACATATCCAAATTTTCCCAAATTTATTTTCAGGGTTCTAACCCAAAATCATATAGTTTACCAACTATAATATGAAATAAATGCACAAAATGAAATAAAGCAAGTAAACACTTGCCTAGAGAAAAAATCCGATGATCCCAAGTTTAATCCCACGGAAGTTGGCCGAAACCTCCCTTTCCTATCCTTTTTCTTCCTTCCTCTCTCTCTTCTCTCTTATCTTTCTGTTATCTCCCCCTTTCCCTCCTTATATAGGGAGAAAAAGGGTTTACCCCTTTTTAAACCCAAAAATGACTCGTTTACTCTATTGCGAGTCCCTATTCGTTTAAAAATTCCCGAAGCCTAAACACTACCCCCGAATACTTTATTCTGACTATCTCGGCCATTTCGAGACTCACCGCGCACTCGAAATCTCCATCCGAGGCACTTGATCGCAACTCACTAATTTACCCATTGCATCTCACTGCTGGTTTTCTAATTAAAATATTACCTTTTGTCTCTTTACTCAACGGTGACATATAATTAAAATACTTTGACATATTTACTTAATCCCAAAAGTAAATATAACACCCCTCAAAAATCATCTAATCCTTGAAAATCCCAAAAATTACTATTTCGAGAAATTCCTCAATTTTCCCATTTTCACCCATTTATGGAATTTAATTATCACCAAACATACGGGTTGTTACATACTCCCCCCCTTACAACAGAATTTCGCCCTCGAAATTCGGATAGAACCTACACCACCATCCTAGGATCGCTAATTTCAACTACGTCCTAGTACCCCGAAAATCGCAAGGTGATAACACGATGGTCCCTTACCATATTCCACCTATATCAAGGTGTACTCACACATAATAGCTTCACCCCAGGGTCATCTAAATTTCTACATGTTGACGCACAACAACGACGCGTTATTCCTATTGATTCTCTAACTGCCAATAAGAGAAACGAGTCTGTAACTACCACTCTAACACCTCGTAAAGATGATACTCTTGCTAACAAGCGTTCGCTCATCCACAGCAGGACAACTTATTTCCTTTGGAAAGGAAACTCCACTAAGACTTGACTACTTACGATAGTCTCGTTACTTATCTTGGGCACGTTACCTCTTATTGCCCCTTATACAATTGAAATATCGCGTACCCCTCATGACATTCCATTCAAGAAGCTTTAATCTTATTTATAACTGCCTTACGGCATAATCTTCAACTTTATATACTACGCCCCTTCTATTTTAGGTGGTAGGAAAAACTAATTTACCAATGTGCCTAAACACCTTGTAACTCGTGCCTATCAGCCCAACCATTGTAAACGTTTGACACGTAACACTCTCTCTAAATGATGGGCCTTACTTCCTCAGCGTAATACTCATACATGGGTCTTATCAACCTGAAAAATCCCATTCTTCTCAAGGTTAACCAATCAAACTTCTTGTGGTGAACTCAAAACTATCTCTATACATAGGCGCCACTAACCCTACTGACTTAAGATTCTAATAATCCTACTATTAATGTGTTTCCAACACACGTAAAACTAGTACTATCCTAAATATCCCTAGTGCCCAAGGCCTCTCTCAACTTCCGACATTTTCTTGGTTTCATGCGTGGGACGTCTCGCAAAGTGAAATCCAGACAAGGAACCCTCCCGTTACATCTCTCCCTCGCGTCATCGATCACCGAGATATAACGATCTAAGGCACATTAGCGGGACATCCTAAATCCTATCTCGCTAACCTACTAACACTTTTCTACTACTATCCTTCTATCAATTGGGCACCTTGTAATACCCCGTAATTTTAATGACTTTTAACATGGGTTATATTTTAAATTAATGGATTAATTGGATTTTATTATTAATTAATTCATTGGGGTTTTATCTAAATTGAGGATATTAAAATGTATGATTCTGAATAATACTTAAAGATATTTAGGTAATATATGAAGGTGATGATTATTGATATTGCTGCGAGTTATTGATTCAGTAATTTGAATTTTTAGTAGGACGCGGTATGGGATGTGTCGGGACTAAATTATTTAAATTAAAAAGGAAATTTATTTTCTATCGACCTTATAGTCATTTTGACTGCATCGTTGCGTCCGTAAGGTTCGAAATAATCAGAAAAGTCTATTCGGATGTTGAATTTGGGTCTCGGGTCATTTGGAAATGAAAAGACAACCCAAAAGGGCATTTTTGTAATTTTTATAGGGGGGCGAATAGTGATTTCGAATTTTGTCCTATTATAAGTATTTGGAAATTAAGTGTACGTGGGTTATTCATCTCTTCTACACAATATAGAGAACTCATCTTCCTAGAGAGAGTGAAAGGTTGCTTGGGAAGAGAAAAGCTTACTTGGGAAGGAGAAGAACAAAGAACAAAGACCAAAGGTCACCACCACCAACCACCAACGGAAGTTGTCCGGAGAAGGGAAAACCACCTGTGATATACTACAGCAAAGGATCAGACCTTCATTAGAGGCAAGTGTTTGATAATGGCAATCTAAGTTTGTATATTGTTTATGTTATAATAGTTGTAAAAAGAGATGATTTTTCATGTTTGGAAGATAAAGATGGAGTTGAAATGGATTTCTGGAAATATGAATATACATAGGAATCAAACTCATGTTGTAGGTAGTTAGTAATCCACGAAATGATCATAAATCTGTTGAAGAAATTATGAAAACCATTGATGTGTTCTTGAAGATATTATGTTGATAATTTTTTAGAAAAAGAGGATAAAAACATGCTTTTAATTCAATCTCTTGATGATTCTAGGATGTTTAGATCATTAGAAATCATTTATATATGTTGATATATCATGTAGTAAGGATTATAAGTCATTTGGGTTGTTAATAAGAAAGTTTAATTGAACAAAAATGATGAAACCTGTAGTAGAATAAATGCAGAAAAATTGGGTTGTTACCTGAGTGATCGATCGATCGACCCCCTGCCTTCGATCGATCGACCTCCCCATAATTATTAAAGTTGTTTCTTTTTAATGTTGATTCTTATACCAAACCTTTTGTAGATCTTTGGTGATTATTAATTGGATATTATGGGACTTAGATAATATCAGTAAGCCCTAGTTAAGATTTGAATTAATTTGATTGGGATTTAATTGATTAGAATAATGATAATTAAATTCAAAGGAATGTCGGTTGCTAGATTCACTTGTTAGATTCTAATTGGTATGCATGTGGATTAAAGATAGGGCCGGTAGGGGATTGAATATAACACCTAGTTATCCTTAAGTTTACAAGAGGGTTTAATCCTAAGTGAAAGGAGATGTGTTTATAAGAGATTTGAAACTATCGGTTTTGAACCTTAAATTAAAGGGAGAGTTTGATTCGTAGTAATTTGGGAGATATGACGATATGGACCATTAGGGTATTAGTAACTTCTTACTGAATATACTATTGAGGAAAAACCTATTTGAACCTTGAGTATTGAGTGAGGCTCGGGGATAATTAAATTAAGAAGTAAAGTTATGATATTATAATACGTGGGATTTAAAGAGATATAATGCTACGTATAAGAATAATCTAAGGGTAATGTGAGTACCTTGTTGATAGTATATTATAGGTATGAGAATGCCTATTTGATTGATTGATGATTATCTGTATGACATACCTAGCTTACTTGCTATCGATGGGAGGTTTGCGCGTGAGGGCGGTCATATCCTGATGAATCCATGGGATCTTTGATTTGTCGCTCGAAAACATAGGTCTATGAAAGACTTATCGGGGAGTTGATAAGTCTGCTGATTGTGGGTACGTCGGTATGTGCGTGACCCATGGATACGAGAACTATGTTCGCCTCCAATTTAAATGTTGTTGTTTATGGTTCCAGGAATCCTTATCGAACCTTTAGTCCCCTATTCGGCGACCAGCGATGATGGGACGTGATAGCAGAGTAATGCATTGCACCGCAGCTGTGACTCGGGGTGCCGTATTATATATGTATATATATAATTAATTAAATGAATGAATGGATATATTGTGGTTAAATCATCTACTGTGTGATAATTGTAGTTAACAGTGAATAGAGAAAGAGAATGGGATTAAGTTAATGAATGTTTATTCTTATAAGATTGAAAAGATTAATTCATATTAATGAGAAACTATCTATATAAATGAATAACGTGTATGAATTATTATGTGACGTATGGTATGGGACATATGGGGTTATGCTATGGGAATGGAATCATGTTTTAGAAACTAGAAAAGAGGAACCATTAACTAGGAGGTTAATAGGAAACGTTAAGTGTGCACTCTAGTTGAGAGATGAGAATAGCAAGTGAGAGTGGGATGCTAACATGTACATAATAAATGCTTTATTCCACTTGTTAAATACTTGCTGTTTTCAAAATCATTTTTACATCGGGCTCTGACCCATTTCCTTGCATATTTTCTTTTCTATTGTACCTTCTATATCAGGTGTCCAGCAGCAGGGACGCCAACCTTAGTTGATTTTGAGGAGCTATGGAGCTATGGAGTATTGCTTAGATGCTTATCTTCATTTGATTCACAGTGTTCTCTTAGTTAGGGCATGTCGCCTAAAGGATTTCAATTATCTCCTCTCTATCTAAGTCAAATACTCTTGTAGTCGTGTCGTTTTAATACATTTACTATTGGTGGATTACTGTATTGAATTATTACTTGGGAATGTTTATTCCAAATGCATTTAAATTCTTTTGTGTTATCTTTTTGGATATCAGTGTTGTAAAATAAAATGTGTTGTGTTATTCTTAAACTGAAAAAATGGATTTTGTTGAATTAAAATTTGGAAAGTTTTTAACACCAGCTTAATTGGATATTGGGTGAGTTATAAATGTTTTCGACAGTGATGCTAAGAATGAGCCAACTGTACATTCTATTTTAATTTGGTATGGGACTGGCCACCCGGTATTTAATTAGGCGGGGTGTTACATGTGGTATCAGAGCATCAGGTTCTAGTGTCCTTTAGGGTCTGTACGGGTTATTGTGTTTTCAGCTTAGCGTTCTTTGATGTAGAGCCCTATGAGTAGGATTTTAGCTTTTCTATATACGCTTACGCTCTTAAGCTATTTTGATATATCAAATACTAATAGTATACTCTCATTTCAGATGCCTCCTCGACGTGCACCTCAGCCCGCCCCAGCTCAGGGTACAATGACTACGGCCGAAGTTGCTATAATCATCGCACATGAAGTCAATGCAGCTCTGGCTGCTGTTCAGTAGGCTCCAGCACAGGCACCAGTTGTGCCACCCATGCGAGGGCAAGTGTTTCCTACTGCATGGGAACGAGCGAGGGATGCCTTTCAGAAGGCGCACCCACCTGAGTTTCAGGGAGGATCAGATTTTGTGACTGCTAGCCAATGGAAGAAAGATATCCAGCGACACTTGGGAATGATCGAATGCACTGAGGTTCAACATCAAATACTAGCCACATTCAAGCTAGTAGGGGCAGCTTTGCAATGGTGGGAAGCTACGACCACTATGGAGGAGAGAGACACAATGACTATCCAAGACTTTTGGATACGATTTGATGGGAAGTAATTTCCTTCCACCATCCAGACAGAAATGAGGCGAAAACTACTTGATTTGAAGCAGGGAGAGAAGACGGTGATGGAATACAAGGAAGAATTCACGCGACTAACTAATTTGGTACCAGCAGAAGTACCCACTGAGGAGAGGAGAATTCTAATGTTCACTGATGGGTTGAACTACAAGATTTGCGAGAATTTATTGGGAAATCTTTCACTACGTACCTATGCAGATGTTCTTAATGCTGCAATGCTTCGCTGCCAGGATAATCGCTTTCATGATCAGGGTATTAAGCGGGGGTTTGGGTCAAGCCTGCAAGGCAAGACTACTGGGGGCAGTTCTAGTAGGACTTAGCCAGGACAGAGTCATCAGCGTCAGGGTGAGCAGGGTTCCCAGACAGGGGATTATGCTAAGCATTTACGATCGGGGGATTCTCAATTTAAGGTTATAGGTAATGGACAAGGATAGCAGGGCCATCAGGGCCAGAGACAGGCTCATCAGGGCTAAGGGAAAGGAGGTAATGGCCAGTAGGGTCGGGGTCAACAGGGGCAAAGTTATGGAAAGTTTACGAGAAAATGTTTCGTGTGCGGCAAGAATGGACATAAACGACAAGATTGTCCTAATAAAGACAAATTCCCTCAGCAACAAAATGCTCGACAGGAGCCACACACACTAGTGTTTCCACTAGCTGCTCTTCCAGCTCCAGCTCCAGCTCCAGTGCTAGCACTACCTCCCATCCCAGCAGCTCCCGTGCAACAGGGTCAGTACGGACGTGTATATAACATCCATCAGGTAGCGATTCAACGACCACCACCCGCGAATGAGGGTATATTTTCTATCTAAGGAGTTATGAGGAGTTTATTTATTTTTGTAGCGATTGATATTGTGTTGGCAAAAAGGGTTGCTAAACTTAGCCTATAACACTGTTAGTTACGTAGACTCACCGAGGGGTGTGGGACACCTATTTTTTTCATGTCATCACGTGGGTTTGACTTTTATCATGGGATTACTTACTTTGGGCATATTCGAGCCTGATGTGACTGTCGGCGTGGATTGACTCGTGGTATTTGAGAGCGTATGTACTACTACTATAGCTAGCATCTTGTCTTTAATAAGAGAGTAGGTGAGTAAACTTTTAATTGCGATCAATAAAAACCTGTAGAGAGGTTATATACTATTGACTAAGGACCTGAGGAGTTTCGACGACCGACTACTTTAGGTAGTAGTGTATCGGGGGGTTCCTTGTTTGGATTTCGCTTGCGAGACACCCCACGCATGAAACTAATAACTCTTAGGAGTCAAAATAAGTTAGGTCTTTAGGATATGAGTTTATAACCTTTGCACTAAATTCGAGTATTGTGTGGGTAACCATATCCATTTTTATGAAAGTGGTACGATAGGGTGTATGGGCTCCCTGGATGGTTGAATGGTAGTAGTTTTCATAATTGTGAAACAGTAAGTAGTTGTGACTTCATGAATTAATTTTTAAAATATGTGAGGCTTATTTTTACCAAACTTTGTCACGAGAATGGTATAGGGAAGATTGGATAAAGTTTAAATTCGATTCTGTTGAAACTATATGGTGAGGATGGGCGTATAACATCAATGGAGATTTTTGATAATGTACTGTATGGGCGGTACTACTTAGATTTCTTACGATGTGAGATTTTACTCAGCGTTGACCATACTAGTATGATTTATCTTTCCGAATTTCGGTACAAAATTCTGTTATAAGGGGGAAGTATGTAATACCCCGTAATTTTAATGACTTTTAAAATGGGTTATATTTTAAATTAATGGATTAATTGGATTTTATTATTAATTAATTCATTTGGGTTTTATCTGAATTGAGGATATTAAAATGTATGATTCGTAATATTACTTAAAGATATTTAGGTAATATATGAAGGTGATGATTATGGATATTGCTGCGAGTTATTAATTCAGTAATTTGAATTTTTAGTCAGACGCGGTATGGGACGTGTCGGGACTAAATTATTTAAATTAAAAAGGAAATTTATTTTTTATCGACCTTATAGTCATTTTGACTGCATCGTTGCGTCCGTAAGGTTCGAAATAATCAGAAAAGTCTATTTGGATGTTGAATTTGGGTCTCGGGTCATTTGGAAATGAAAAGACAACCCAAAAGGGCATTTTTGTAATTTTTATAGGGGGATGAATAGTGATTTCGGATTTTGTCCTATTATAAGTATTTGGAGATTAAGTGTACGTGGGTTATTCATCTCTTCTACACAATATAGAGAACTCATCTTCCTAGAGAGAGTGAAAGGTTGCTTGGGAAGAGAAAAGCTTACTTGGGAAGGAGAAGAACAAAGACCAAAGGTCACCACCACCAACCACTATCGGAAGATATCCGGAGAAGGGAAAACCACCTGTGATATACTACAGCAAAGGATCAGACCTTCATTAGAGGCAAGTGTTTGATAATGTCAAACTAAGTTTGTATATTGTTTATGTTATAATAGTTGTAAAAAGAGATGATTTTTCATGTTTGGAAGATAAAGATGGAGTTGAAATGGATTTCTGGAAATATGAATATACATAGGAATCAAACTCATGTTGTAGGTAGTTAGTAATCCACGAAATGATCATAAATATGTTGAAGAAATTATGAAAACCATTAATGTGTTCTTGAAGATATTATGTTGATAATTTTTTGGAAAAAGAGGATAAAAACATGCTTTTAATTCAATCTCTTGATGATTCTAGGATGTTTAGATCATTAGAAATCATTTATATATGTTGATATATCATGTAGTAAGGATTATAAGTCATTTGGGTTGTTAATAAGAAGGTTTGATTGAATAAAAATGATGAAACCCGTAGTAGAAGAAATGCAGAAAAACTGGGTTGTTACCTGAGTGATCGATCGATCGACCCCTGCCTTCGATCGATCGACCTCCCCAGAATTGTTAAAGTTATTTCTTTTTAATGTTGATTCTTATCCCAAACCTTTTGTAGATCTTTGGTGATTATTAATTGGATATTATGGGACTTAGAGAAGATCAGTAACCCTAGTTAAGATTTGAATTAATTTGATTGGGATTTAATTGATTAGAATAATGATAATTAAATTCAATGGAATGTCGGTTGCTAGATTCACTTGTTAGATTCTAATTGGTATGCATGAGGATTAAAGAGAGGACCAGTAGGGGATTGAATATAACACCTGGGTATCCTTAAGTTTACAAGAGGGTTTAATCTTAAGTGAAAGGAGATGTGTTTATAAGAGATTTGAAACTATTGGTTTTGAACCTTAAATTAAAGGGAGAGTTTAATTCGTAGTAATTTGGGAGATATGACGATATGGACCAGTAGGGTATTAGTGACTTCTTACTGAATATACTATTGAGGAAAAACCTATTTGAACCTTGAGTATTGAGTGAGGCTCGGGGATAATTAAATTAAGAAGTAAAGTTGTGATATTTTAATACGTGGGATTTAAAGAGATATAATGCTACGTATGGGAATAATCTAAGGGTAATGTGAGTACCTTGTTGATAGTATATTATAGGTATGATAATTCCTATTTGATTGATTGATGATTATGTGTATGACATTCCTAGCTTACATGCTATCGAAGGGAGATTTGCGCATGAGGGCAGTCATATCCTGATGAATCCATGGGATCTTTGATTTGTCACTCGAGAACATAGGTCTATGAAAGACTTATCGGGGAGTTGATAAGTCTGCTGACTGTGGGTATGTAGGTATGTGCGTGACCCATGTATACGAGAACTATATTCGCCTCAAATTTATATGTTGTTATTTGTGGTTCGTGGAATCCTTACCGAACCTTTAGTCCCCTATTAGGCGACCAGTGATGATGGGACGTGATAGCAGAGTAATGCATTGCACCGCAGCTGTGACTCGGGGTTCCGTATTATATATATACATATATATATATATATATATATATATATATATATATATATAATGAATTAAATGAATGAATGGATATATTGTGGTTAAATCATCTACTGTGTGATAATTGTAGATAACGGTGAATAGAGAAAGAGAATGGAATTAAGTTAATGAATGTTTATTCTTATAAGATTGAAAATCTTAATTCATATTAATGAGAAACGATTCATATAATGAATAATGTATATGAATTATTATGTGACGTATGGTATGGGACATACGGGGTTATGATATGGGAATGGAATCATGTTTTGGAAACTAGGAAAGAGGAACCATTAACTAGGAGGTTAATAGGAAATGTTAAGTGTGCACTCTAGTTTAGAGGCGAGAATAGTAAGTGAGAGTGGGATGCTAACATGTACATAATAAATGCTTTATTGCACTTGTTAAATACTTGTTGTTTTTAAAATCATTTTTACATTGGGCTCTGACCCGTTTCCTCGCATATTTTCTTTTCTATTGTACCTTCTATATCAGGTGTCCAGCAGCAGGGACGCCAACCTTAGTTGATTTTGACGAGCTATGGAGGTATGGAGTATTGCTTAGATGCTTATCTTCATTTGATTCACAGTGTTCTCTTAGTTAGGGCATGTCGCCCAAAGGATTTTAATTATCTATTCTCTATCTGAGTTAAATACTCTTGTAGTCGTGTCGTTTTAATACATTTACTATTGACGTATTACTGTATTGTATTATTACTTGGGAATGTTTATTCCAAATGCATTTAAATTCTTATGTGTTATCTATTTGGATATCAGTGTTGTATAATAAAATGTGTTGTGTTATTCTTAAACTAAAAAAATGGATTTTGTTGAATTAAAATTTGGAAAGTTTTTAACACCAGCTTAATTGAATATTGGGTGAGTTGTAATTGTTTTCGACAGTGATGCTAAGAATGAGCCAACTGTATATTCTGTTTTAATTTGGTATGGAATAGGCCACCCGATATTTAATTAGGCGGGGTGTTACACACCTATTCTCTGTCGAGATGTTACGATCATCTTACCCAAAATATACTTCTTACAAAATTAGCCTTTTCATTAAGGCTTGGCTATAGTTCCTCAAATTAATTTCTCTAACTCCTGATTTACCCACCTACTTGTGGTGAGAGAACCATTTTAGTTCTTTTCCATAGCACAATATTTCCATGAGCATACCATCATCATATGTCTCGCAGTCTATAGTGTTTCGTCCACACTATATGACTTATCCACAAAACCAACATCCTTGCATCCTATAACATCTCTCCACTCCTGACGTTGTTGAGGTTCATGCGTGGAGCGTCTCGCAAGCAAAATCCGAACAAGGAACCCCTCCAATACACTACTACTTAACTTTGTCGGTCGTGGAGGTTCGTTAACTTCAAATATGCAACTAGGATAACCCTATCCCCTCTTTCAACAGAATGTGGTCTGGACTCCTTTCTCTATCTAGGAGCCACGCCACTAAGCGCTCGCACTACACTCGGTCCTTACTTAATCAATAATGAGCTTAAACTCAAAGCTCAACAATTAAATCATGCATGCCTTAAATCACATATATAAGTTCTCCATGCACTCAAATCATAATAATGAAACCTCTGCTTACTAGAGTTCTATCTATCCATATTAACAAAGGCAAAATCAACCTATATCCAGGTGAGATATCGCAATAACAACCTGTTCCATCCTGGAACCGTGGACACTATAGTCTTGTAATCATTTTCCTACTATCGCTCCGATCACTTAGTACATATTATAATCACAATAATATCATACTTGTATATCACACATAAAATGAGTTGTACAAGCCAGATACATATTTAAAATATCAACACCCGCTTTTAAGGAGAATAGAACTCCGCCACTACGAAAAAATCACATAGACATACATGGTATAATGTTATCGATACTGCCACAAAACTCAAATTACACACACGAGTCTGGGGCTAACGAAACACCGCGACTTTATCTAGCTACGCCAATTATACCTCTTCCTTCTGAGGTGAAACACATAACAACAACTTCACCTTTATCTATTCCAATTGGTTCTTGGACCATGTATACTTGCCCTAACTGAACCAAAATTACTTAACTCTATGCCTCATCTAGGTACCCTAATGTTGTCCTTTACTCCTATCGGGGAAGGACTAACCGTGTGGCTCCGCACTCCACATCACCCTATTTCCATCTCTGGCCTTCCTGACCATGTAAAAGTTATCAGTATTATCGGACTCTATAGCCTCGATCCTGACAATCACCTTACTGGTCCTCTTAACTTCTTCGTTAAAAGGAAACTCCATTACCAGCTTCAATAACCCTACTTTAATGAACTCCCCGGGTGGATGTCCACCAATGGGGTCCACGGATACACACATTCTCCATAAATGTTAGCAACACTTCTCTAATGATCCTATCATCCCTCTGAAGGGCTCTTTCTTCATTGTACCTACCTTATCTCAGTACAAAATTCGCTTATCCATAAATCTCTTTATTCACGGTCGGCCTCTGACCGAACGTTACGTGAAGAATTTAAAACTGCATTCTTCTCATTCCTGCTAAATCATGGGGACTCTCGATTAAAACTATCTGTAAGTTCCCTTTCGAACCCTTAACTTCACTGGGTAATTCAACTTTAGTACCACTCTCTACTACGACGGTATTGCGGTACTCATAACTACTATTCTTGAGTAGTTTTTGCCACAATTCTTAAAAGATGCCACAAGGAGAATGACCTCTACTACGGTCTCCATCCCCTACTTCACTTACAGCTCCACTTAAGCCCCACCTCCTTCTTCCCTCATCGCGGCCTTCCTTAGTCGCCCTTCCTTGATCAGCACACGAACCTCAGGCGAGCACACAAAAGATTTACTATAATCCTATGTCATAGCAGGAGAACGAAATCTCACAAGTGAAATCAACAATCCTAATCATAAGGCTCTATATCAAATCGAGAGCAACGCTGAAAGCGTAATACGTCCGCAGAGATTCCTAAGGACACTAGAACCTGATGCTCTGATACCATCTGTGACAACCCGCCTAATAAAATACCGGGCGATCACTCCTATATCAAATTAAAACAAGAGTCGCATATGGATCATTCTCAGCATCACTGTCGAAAAACCAATTTCATTACTAATAACCTATTAGGTTGGCGTCAAATTTTTTCTTAACTAATCTTTTTAAACAATTACACAATTAAAACCTTCACACAGTTTATATATATAAGACTGAAATGAAATAAAATAACCGAACGCTCGGTTTAAACATCATACAACCATATCGAATTCCGCACTAAAAGGCGGTAAAAGAATAAATAAATGCAATTGGGCCATTAGCCCAAATATTTATACAGTACCTCCTATCTAAATTACAAGGGTAGAAGCGTCCATCGAGAACCTGCATGCATCCACAGCTGCCGCAACACACGTCTGACTTGAAGGAATCATCATCCTAGCGTCCCTGTGCCTGGACACCTATATATATATAATATAGCAAAAGAGGAAAAATATAGAAACGAGTCAGAGCCCGAGTTGTGAAAATATTTAGCAAGTGCATAAATGCTTTATTTTTAAAAATATGTTTTATCTCATATTTAAATTGGTATCGCACTCCAATGAGATACCCCTCACCCCTCTTCTAATAGTGCATGCATAACGCACTCATCTTAAGCATCCTAGTCAATCTACCCCGCCTAACTAATATAATTCACCCGCCTGCTAGAAACCTCAACAACCCGAGTACTAAGGGATAAACTTCTCTCCATTCTCAACACCGCGCTAAGTTCGTGGGTGGGGTGTCTCGCGAAGCGAAATCCAAACAAGGAACCCCCCGATATACTACTACTTGGTAGTGTCAATGGTCGAGATCCATTAGACCCTTCGTACAAAACAAATATATAAACATATTTATATAATAATATACATATTATATTCATTCTCATATACATCTTACAATATACATCCGGATAATATCACCCGGACTGAGGTTTACTCTATATTCATTTTTATAATGCACATCCGGATATAATCTCCCGGACTGAGAATTTATCCTTTTTTATTTTATATCTTTATTCTCATAGAGATATATATTACCTTGTTTCCATACACAAGTAATATACTATACACACAAGTATAATAACCATCCCTCCGAGATATAACTCGAGGATGCGGTCTCTCAATGCTATCATCATCTAGTGCCCGACGTAGCATACTGGGGACCACCGGTAGGACTAAATGACACCTACTTCGTGGTAAAAAATATAACAACGTCTAGGAAGCGGTCTTAGTTCCTCCCTAGCAATGAGATGAAACATACCCACCACGTCTCACCCCTAATGAAAATCACATAATATAACAATGGACGCTATGACCTGGGCAATATCCACACCCTGCTCCTAGAGGCAGGGTGCTCACCCTCATCGCACAACTTCCCAATGATAGCATTAGAGGGGGTATGCTTCACACATATACATACCATCCACACACACACACACACACACACACACACACACATATATATATATATATATATATATATATATATATATATATATATATATATACATATATATATATATATATATATATATATATGTGTATATATATGTATATATATATATATGTATATATATGTATATATATATATATGTATATATATGTATATATATATATATGTATATATATATATATGTATATATATGTATATATATATATATGTATATATATGTATACATATCCGTATCCCATAATAAATATACTTTACTCACATAGTATATATATAATCCACATAATTCCTTACACAAATACAAATGGACAAAATTGCCAATCAAATATAGAGATGATCCTTAATCCCAAATATTCTCACTAATAATAGCATTTAAGTATTCGCACACTCACGATGCTAAACCCAAAAGTATTTCCTCACGTGATAATTAACTTGTATGTTCTTCGCTCTTAAGGATTTTCACACATATAATCCCAAAGACATAAATACCTATAAATCGTGTCCTAGGATTTACTCAGATGTATTTAGCTCACATACATTCAAATACGCAATTACCTATGCTCGGAGGTAGAATAACTCTCTCTCTCAAAGGATGTTCATCCCGAACTTTAACTATGTCCGTTCCCCAGATTATGCCCTACACCAATCTAAGGCCTTCTCTTTCATCTAAAGGTTTACTTACCCTCAAAACCATCATTTAGGAGTCCCAATATCATAATTAGGATTCCCCATATAAAATCCCAAATTGTAATTTAACTCCCCATACTCTTCAGAGAAGAAAGCTAAAAATTCTTATCAAAGCGAACCTATTCGCCCTAATTGCGAATCGATTCGGCCCCCAATTCGAATCGATTCAAAAAGTGTTCTGAAAGCAGGTCCTTAATGACGAATCGATTCGGTTTAAATCCGAATCGATTGGGCCCAATGTAGCTTTACAGATCCCCTTAAGCGAATCGATTCGGCCTAGGCCCGAATCGATTCAGCCTGTTCGAGGGGCATTGTTTGGGCAATTTTTCAATCTCCAAAATACCCAAATATCAACCCAAACTCCATTTTAATGGTTTCTAATTTCAACCAAAATCCCTATTAACATCCTAACACTGATTTACCACTAATTCTTCCATAAATTTGTGGTATTAAACCACTTCTCTTAGGTTTTGGGCCTTAAGACCATAAAAACCCTAGTTTTGACATCTCTTCCATTTCAATTCGATTTTTCATTCCATTAACATGGGTTTAACACTAGAAATCATTAAGAGTTTACATTACATCAATATGTAAACACATATTCAAATTTTCCCAAATTTATTTTAAGAGTTCTAACCCAAAATCATATAGTTTACCAACTATAGTATGAAATAAATGCACAAAATGAAACAAAGCAAGTAAACACTTGCCTGGAGGATAAAATCCAACGATCCTGAGTCGAATCCCATGGAGGTTGGCCGAAATCTCCCTTTCCTCTCCTTTTTCTTCCTTCCTCTCTTTCTTCTCTCTTTTCTTTATCTTATCTCCCCCTTTCCCTCGTTATATAGGGAGAAAAAGGGTTTACCCCCTTTAGACCCAAAAATGACTCGTTTACTCAATTGTGAATCCCTATTCGTTTTAAAATTCCTGAAGCCTAAATACTACCCCCGGATACTTTATTCTGACTATCTCGGCCATTCCGAGACTCACCGCTCACTTGAAATCTCCATCCGAGGCACTTGACCGCAACTCATTAATTAACCCATTGCATCTCACTGCGAGTTTTCCAATTAAAATCTTACCTTTTGTCGCTTTACTCAACGGAAAAATATAATTAAAATACTTTGACATATTTACTTAATCCCAAAAGTAAATATAACACCCATCAAAAATCATCAAAATCCTTGTAAATCCCAAAAATTACTATTCTGAGAAATTCCTCAATTTTCCCATTTTCACCCATTTATGGAATTTAATTATCCCCAAACATTCGGGTTGTTACAGTTTTGATGTTGCGATGTAAAACAAGGAGTGTAACAATAATACTGCCCAATATTGGGAGTTTTTGCAAACACTCATATATGACGAAATGTAAGTGAGCTGAACTATTTAGACCTTTTATGTTTCCCGTGCAGATCAAATTTACCAACGCAAGCTTTTTCTCTCCTCTGTTCTGTTTCCTCTCTTTCAGATCACAACTTGATCTCTCACCAATTCATCTCTCGTGCTCTTTCAACATTCAAACAAGGTAAATCTTTATAATCTATATTTTCTCTACCCGCCCTCTTTCTCCTTTATTCATCAATTGGTTATTTGATTTTAGGGTTTGTGGATGAGTTTTATGGTATCGAAATTGAAGACAATCTTTATAATCTAGATCTTAATATATGCTAGGCGCCTCCTTTGTTTTTTTTTTTGGGATAAAATTTATACGTAAAATATACGCATATACAAATGATTATACCTTATTTTCTTCTTTTTCATTTGGGGGTTAAAGTTGTTGGATGTGCCTAAGACTATCCCACTGTGTTGTCTCAGCATAAGATATGTGTTTGTTTATTTGTCTCTTTCTTATTTTTATGCTCTGTTATCTCACTGTGTTGCCTGAACATAAGATAATTTCTATCTATTTTGGCTTATAAAAAGAATCTCTATTTTGAGGTGTTAGTTCTTTGTGTCATGAACGTTTATGGGGTGTTAATGATTTTTTATCATGAATGTTTTGGGGTGGAAGCAGAAGTGGCAGAGGCAATTATTGACCGAATGGCTCTACTGTTTAACATCACTAATGGCTGATCTGTCTGTTAGCGGTATTGTTTTTAATTGTATTTCATACCATTTTGTTTCGTTTATAAAGTGCAAAGGTAATAACAGCCAAATCCATCTCGGATTGCCATGATGGGAAGGAGTTTTTCCAGAATTCTTTACAACCACCTTTCGACAATATGTACTCCATTATTTTGTTATTGGATGCATTTTCTTTTGGTTCAAATAAAATTTTGCGACCAAGAAAACTATATGTGGGTAAATTCCGATCACAAGTAGCACAAAAAGTTTAGTTTTTTGAACAATATGGTCCTAAGTTTGTTGTTTTGGGAAATCATTGGGACCTATTAGAGGTTATAGAATCTTCTTTTTGGATTTGATATTTTAAAATTTCCCCTGATAAAAACAAATAGACTATTTCTGATCAATTTGAACTGGTATTTTTTGTTGGGGTTAAAGATATGGGTTGTTGTCTGTTGAGACTCAGTTCCCCTACATGCTCATAGCCCTTAGGATTCAATCAGATTTCACCTTAGACAAGGTATTATACCACATTTTCCAAACACTGCTACTTAAGTTGAAATACTCACATTAAAGTAGCTGATTACCATACCTTTAGACATTCTTGGTAATTATTGCCTTATGTATGTTATTAAGGGATGGATTAATGGTTGATTATTGTGTTTTCGATAGTTATTTTACTTTTTCAATTTTTTTTATTATTGGGCTAATTAACTCCATGTTTTAGCGACAATAATATATTATTTGTTTGTTTCCTCTATTCAGTGATGCCCCATTCTATTGTTTCTCTGTTTTTACCACTACTTTTCAAACATTTATGTTTTATATTATGTAATGGTTTTTGTTCATGTTTTGTTCTTAAATTGTTCAGGATGCTCATAATACATGGCTATGAAGAGAAATAGATCAAGAGCACTCATAACATCAGGTACTCCCTCTCAAGAGAAAACTTCATATGCCCAACTCCGTCTCAAGAGCAAACTCTCGCTCATAATACATGGCATTCGAGTTAAATCCTTGCTATTATATTTAAGGAGATTCTTCTTTTTATTCATTGCGTATATAATAAGATAGCTTAGTTTTTGAAAATGTGTACATTTTTAACGGTGAGGATGAGTGCCACATCAAAAGACATTTTTCCAAAATTAAGGGTTGAGATCATCTCCCTCCCTTTTCATTTCAAATTTTGAATTTTAAGTCACTTTTTCATTTCCCCCTTTTTATCTTTTGGTTTCGCCTATTCTCTCACAAACCTTCATATGAGATAATGCTCCCCACCAAAAAATGTATCCCCTTCTTTCACGTACCTGTAGTCCCTCTCTCTCTCTCTCTCTCTCTCTCTCTCTCTCTCTCTCTCTCTCTCTCTCTCTCACCATTGGTTTATATCTCATTCTATTTTTTATAGGTTATTCATGGAAGAAAAAATCGGTAATCTTTCGTTTGGTTAGAAAATTAGTATTCTCGATTCGTTTAGGGTTCTCACTAATATTGTGTGCATCACTGTTGTCTTTTTTTTTTCGTTTGGAACAGGGTATTTTTGGTGTTAGACATTTCTCATCTAATTTTTTCTATGTTGCAGGCCAACTCTCTGTTCTCTCTTTCTTTTCTCTCTCACACCTACTTTAGATCACAACTGTTTTTCGGGGTTCTAAATATGGGGCTTAATTTGGGTTTACTCTCTTTCCAACATATTTGTTCCTACCGTGTGTGTGTGTTTAGTTGGAAACATGGGTTTTTGGGGATTCTATCGTTCTCTTTGGGTTGAAATCAATTTTTGACGCATATGAATTAAGCATTGCAAATAATCATAGATATACTTTGAGAAAATAATGGTTCTCTTTGCAAGTTCTCTTAGATATATTTCGAGAAAATAATCAAAGAAAAGGAAGATACCCAATTTCTCTCTCAACATACATCGGTTGGACTATGTGAGTTTTTATAGTTGGGGTAATAGAGACTGGATGGTGGAGTGATGGTAATGGTTCTGGCTCATACACGGGGTCCCTGAATAGTCCATGATGTTTCACTACACCAAATCTGCCCATTTGTCAAGGTCATTGACCTTGACAAATCCACCTTGTCAAGGTCAATGACCGTGACATTTCGAGGCGAGATAACTTTTTTTGTCACGGTCGTGTCACGGTCATTGACCTTGACACAAAACTCGCGTTTTGTGTCACGGTCATGTCAAGGTATTGACCGTAACACTTTTGTCACGGTTTATAACCGTGACAAAGCCGTGACCTTTTTTCAAAAAAATTATCACGGCCATTGACCGTGACAAGTCCGTGACAAGATTTGTCAAGGACTTGTCACGGTCAATGACCGTGACAATTCTGGGCAGAATTTAAAAAAAATCTGCTGGGCAGTATGGCCACTGCCCAGCAGTATATTTGTACCTGTTATAGCAACTTTGTACCTGTTCCAAACATCATATATCCAACACAAACTAAAGATAATGCAAATATATATTCATGACAGTATAATCCAAATATTCAAAGTAAAAATAATATACATGACGATATAATCCAAATATAATTAAAATGGACAAACTTAAAAATAATGTTACTACATGTCTTGGATAAAACTGAGGAGGTGAGTAGGCCACACGACATACGAATTGACGCACCCACTAATATACGTCATGCCGCATTGTTCACGCAACCATAATAGGGAGTTCTCCTTCCCGGGTATGACATGCGTGACGAGCACCCTGGACTCCATCTCTTGAAGCACACGTCCATGGACTATTCCACCCTCGACGATATTCGGGTCCCTTAACCCCCGCCCTATCCGCTGGCCATCAAATACGTCCAATATGAACACGCTCGGCCAACCAATTGTCGACAATGGTCTGTTGGAGGGCGTCAAATAGGGAAGTGGATCGTCGAAGTACGAACGTGTCGGCGATGAAGCAGCGAGGTCCACATCCTCGTCATCCTGCGCCTCGTCCTCCCGCACCTCCTCCTCCACCGCCTTCTCCTTCCCTTTCCCTTTCCCTTTACGGTCTCCACCTAACGTATGCTTCATGAATGCATACATATCTTGGACCGTCGCCTCCAAACGGGACAGCTTCGCGTCGTGTGAATCCACCGTTCGAGCCAAGCTGGTGTCGCTCGTCTCCAATCCGATGATCCTAGATTTGGCCACCCGCGAGATCACTCCCCTTGTCCTCCCCTTGCGATCAGAGCCAAGCACTTGGCTGAGTGCGTCTGTGGACAAAGATGCCTTGTCGGCATCAGACTGCGACTCATGCACTTCCTTAAGCTTTGCCTGAAACGAAAAAAAGCACATGATTAGTAAAATAAGTAAACTAAAAAATTATAACGTAATTAACAATAATTAAACTGTCGGATTACTTACAATCGTGGCCGCGACGCTCGGGGACACCTCCTTGTCCTTCCCCTTCTTCATCCGAAGAGCCACATAAGTATCGAGCCTATGTGGCTTACCCCCTGGCCCACTCCCTACCCCCTGAAATAAAATAAAGTAAAGTAAAATTAGTATCGGCCCCGCAAAGTAAAATAATATCCAATAATATATTTCCGTAGTTATAGATAAATTAAATCTTACCTGCATCCTATGCTCCACCTCAGCGTAAGAGGTCCGGCCGGAGTAGTGCACGTCCGTCTTTTTAGCCCGATTTTCCCTCCCCGATTGGCGAGATGCCAATTGTCGATCCTCGATCTCATTGTCAATGAACTTTTGCTATTGTGCCAATGAGATCGGCTCCTTGGGCGGGACGGATCCGCGCCATTGTAAAATGGACTCTCGTGTTTTTCCAAAGTACCGTGTCCGCATATTTTTCTTCCACGTCTTGTGTTGCTCCCTCAACTGATCCAAGACGGAATCGCGTAGCTTTGGATCCAAGTTGAATTGTTCCTGTCCAACAAATACAATGTTAGTTGCGAATAAATATAAATATAAATATAAATATAAATTGAAATTGAAATATTCATATAAATATTACCTGTAGTGCCGCCCAAACAGCTAACTTGATCTCATACGGCACCTCCTTCCAACTCATAAACCCCGGGCCGATGACCGTCTTTAGCAGCTCGAGGGATCTCGCTAAAAGCTCTGACTTGTTTTCGACGGTAATCCCAAATTTTCCATATTTGGGGAGCCTAGGGGCGGAGGAGCCCTCGTCGCCTCCGCTACCACCGAACCCAGACAACATCATCATAAACAGCATCATCATCTTCGCCCTAACATCTGAAGGAGACATTTTTGCTGTAAAAAAAATGTTATTAGTACAGATAAAAAAAAATGTTAATAGTACACATTTCGTTTTACCTAATTGAATTAATAGTACAGATAAAAAAATGTTCTGTCTATATTATAACGTATGTGTAAGTTCCGTCAATACCATTTCGTTTCAATTTTGTAATATTATGTTTTTTCCAAAAAATTAAAGAGTTATTAAATGGGTGCCCCACCCCCACCTCCACCCCTGCCCCCTCCCCCCGCCACACACACACACGCACATCTACGCGCACACACACACACACACACACACACACACCACCCCTACCCACCCCACCCCCACCCCCTCCCCCCACCACGACCGTGACAACTACATATATTGTTTATCAATAAAATTATGACATGAGATAATTATAATTGTAGCATAAATTTCATTATCATGGGTTTTACCTAATTGAATTAATTTCATGAATAAAATTATTAACAATTTAAATGAAAATATCAATTATTATCCAATATTTTTGAATGAAATATTTATTTTGAATGAAAATATCAATTATTATCCAATTCTTATCCAACTATTATCAATTATTTATTTTGAATGTAAATAATATTCAAAACCCCACCCACCCCCACCCCCTCCCGATGTTTATTATCCAATTATTATCCAACTATTATCAATTATTTATAAAATTGATGTCTACTTTTAGTGTTGTGTATATATGTTAGTTGATGCCATTATATTTTTAGCCTAATTATATTCTAAGGTTATCTCAATTTATATTTTTTCTTTTTCTATCTAATAATTTTCAACGTTAGAGCACAGTACATAACGTATGTGTAAGTTCCGTCAATACCATTTCGTTTGAATTTTGTAATATTATGTTTTTTTCAAATATTTAAAGAGTTATTAAATGGGTGCCCCACCCCACCCCCACCCCCTGCCCCCCTCCCCCCGCCACACACACACGCACCTACTTTTAGCCCTTGTTATTCATCAAATTTGAGGCAAGTTAATTAGAATATTTGTAGGACTGAAATTGATTTAGATTATGCATATCTATGTAACTCTAAAACCAAATTGTGATTAAAATCTGATTTATATGGATTAATTCTATTACATTTATAATTTAACTAATAGAGTTGAAATTGGTGGCAATTTACTTTGGTTTGGTTTATTTCTAGTTGAATCTGAGTTAGAATTTTTAGATTATGTATACACACACACCCCACCCCCTCCCCCCCTCCACCACCCCCTCCCCCCCCTCCCCCACCACACACCACACACACACACACACACACACACACACCCCACCCATCCCACCCCACCCCCTCCCCCCTCTACCACCCCCTCCCCCACCACACACCACCACCACACACACACACACACCCCACCCCACCCCACCCCCTGCCCCCCTCCACCACCCCCTCCCCCCCTCCACCACCCCCTCCCCCACCACACACCACCACACACACACACACCACCCCACCCCCTCCCCCCTCCACCACCCCCTCCACCCCCTCCCCCACCACACACCACCACACACACACACACACACACACCACACCACCCCACCCCCTGCCCCCCTCCACCACCCCCTCCCCACCACACACACACACACCCCACCCCACCCCCTGCCCCCTCCACCACCCCCTCCCCCACCCTGCCCCACCCCACCCCACCCCTACCCCCACCCCCTGCCCCACCCCCCACACACGCACACACATACACACATATATATATACACATACACACATAAATATACACACAAATATATATATAAATGGAAGAGAGAGAGAGAGAGAGAGAAAATGGACCTGAAAGTAGAGAGAGAGAGAGAGAGAGAGAGCAGCGTCGAGAGAGAGAGAGAGAGAGATGGAGGGAACGGCGCGGGAGGGAAAAAAGAAGGGGGATAGGGTTTTTGCTGCAAATATTGTCACGGTCGTGTCAAGGTCTTTGACCGTGACAACTATTTAAATTATTGTCACGGTCATTGACCGTGACACGATCGTGACAAGTAAATTTGTCACGGTCTTGTCACGGTCAATGACCGTGACAATTAGTTGTCACGGTCGTGTCAAGGTCAATGACCGTGACATAAAATGCGTGTTTTTTGTCACGGTCAATGATCTTGACAAGGCTGGCCGGCTGAAAGGTGACAATTTGCCCATTTTGGTGTAGTGTTTTTCACCTCGCAAAAGAGAATGCTCCTGCAATCATCTTTATAAATGAAGAGATGCTATTGGAAATGGTAGAGCTGATACAGAGGTTCATAGAATTCTTATGAAACTCCTGAATCAGGTACGATGGATCTAAATATTAAGTTTGTATATTACACTTTATAAAATCTACTATCTTGAAGGTTCATAAAATTGGAATTATGATGAATGTAAGATCTCACTATTGAATGTTTAGGGTGTTATATTTATTTTTTTGGAGTTTTGTTAGTTGATTGATTTAGTGTGGACCAAACTATGTGGATTCTATGCTAGTTTATCGAATGATAAATGTATGGATATTATATGAATTTCATGAAACTTAGTTTTTAATTTTGAAAATTTTAACTAAATTTTTAATTAACCAGTTAGCAGTGGGTATTACTCAGTTGTGTCAGGTGCAATTATTGTTAACTGGCATCCTTAAGTGAGGCCCTAGAAGGTTTTTATTTTTTCATACATTCAGTCAACTTCAAAGTGAGGAGACACAATTTGTTAGAGCTGAGAAGAATGTAAAAGAGTTAAACCTTTCTATTGATTTAATGAAGATAGAGAGAAAAAAAACTGCTTGAAAGAACCGTTCTTGCTGAAATGGATATGAAACACTTCCTTTTCATGTTTTAAATAGTTGTTGCTCTAGCTGTCTAGTCATTACCACCACCCTTATGTATTAAAGAATTTTTTTTCTTTTGGTATAATTTTTTTTTCTTTTGGTGTACATTGGTATACTCATGCCTGTGAGTATTTTATTGCGTTTATTACCACCAACCTTATGCTAGGACATTGAATTCTTCCCATGATTTTAATGGTGAGAAATCAGCTGGATTGAGTTTTGTTCACTAATATGTTACTGATTGTATATTTACTTATGTGATTGTATCTTTGTTCGAGACATTGATTAATTATGTTAATTGTTTGTCAAATCGTACAGAAAACCGAGAGGGAGAGAGTGATAATGGTGAGAGGTGGGAAGAAGGATGGGAAGACAATAGTAGTAGCACCTAATCCAGAAGCAGATGAGTGCAAAAGACTTAAAAGAATTACAATTTCCAAAAATATGCTCTCCGATGCTCCCGCAAAGGCCTTCTCAGTTTCTCTCGCCCCATCCAAGATGGTGGTCAAACACCACGGCACAGACATTTTGAGGAAGTCCCACAGAAAGAATAAATTCATATTCTCCTTTCCTGACCTTATAGCTCCCATATTCGAATTTGGAATTTTTTTTATATTGTTGGATTTGTTGTTACCCCTTAGATAAGGTGGATAGTCTAATTAACAAAGGAGACTATGCCCAATTTTTTTTAAAAATCGACACTTTATTTTTTTGAGACATAGTGAATTCGATTGATGAATATTGTATATTTCATTTTATATGTGAATTTGTTTGAAGAATTTAGACAATTTGGACGTTGGACTATTTGTTATTTGTTAAGCAGGGTGAATAGTTCCATAAACAAAGGAGATTATGCTCATTTTTTTTAAAAATTTGACACTTTGTTTTTTTGAGACACAATGTGAATTCGATGGATGAATATTGTATATTTCGTATTATATGTGAATTTATTTGATGAATCTAGACTATTTGAATGATATTGGACTATTTGTTGTTTGTTTTAAAATTACACTTCGAAATTTTTGCGTTTCGCTATTACGTACTTTGAAAAATTGTAGTCGTTTCGCGATTACGTTCTTTGGAAAATTTCGTCATGCCTTCAAGCACGGGATACGCTAGTGTGTATATATATATACAGACACACATACTTGTGAATGATTCTAATGTGTGAAATTAGCAAATTTATAACTGTTGGTAAGCAAAGTATTTTCAGTGGGTAAAAGAATTACTATCAGAACAGTGAATGTAATATACGGTTAATTGGAATAAATGATCTTAGTAGCGTATTGTATGGGCGATATGGGTTACTCGTTTGAGATATATTTAGAAGTATAAGACTATAATCTAGTTGGGAACATTATGGGTTATTAGGTTGGGATAGACGTACGTTAGGTGTGCACAATAGTGGAGATGTGAGAATCTCATGTGAGAGTTCGAAACTAACATGCACATAATAATTGCATTATTGCAGTTTAAAATACTTGCAAAAGAAGATATTTTTACAACTCAGACTCTGACCCGTTTCATGCTATTCTTCTCTCTTTTGCTATATCTATATAATAAGGAGCAATGGTGTTTTTACTGTTCATAAGTTTGGGAGACATTTAACGATTTAGATCGAAGCTAACAAGGTTAGAAATAAAAGGGTTAAGATTGAGTAAAACCCTTCTTAGTTTACATTACCTAATTTACCCCCCTCTATCATTTGAGTTCCTCCTCTTTTCCTACACTAAAATTTATCTCCCCCCTCTTCCTAAAAATTCAAAAAAAGGGTAGAATAGTATTTCTTCAATTTGGAAGGACGAGGCCTGTCCTGAAAAGTATGGGTTGGGAACACTTTTTCTCCTCTATTACACACTATATCTTTTAATCTTAGAACAACTCTTATTTGGGTTGTGATCTCCCATTATGCATCTTAACTCATTATCCCTCCAAGATTAGGCGCTCTCTCTCTCCATTCAGTATCCGTGGTTCAGGAAACACTAATCCGGTGTATTTTAAATTACAAATCTGGTTTCACAGTAGGTTTTAGGTTCAGATTTTTGGGATCTAAAGTAGGAGTTCTCTTATAGTCGAACCCAGATAGATACATTGGTAATTTTTATTTAGTTATTTTAATTAATATGACTGTTGTTGTTCATTTTTTTTTGTGTTTCCAGGTCTCCCTGATAGACAAAATTGTTGGCGAGTACTTATAATGGAATTTCTGGTGGTGAATGTGAACTGATTTTTTCTGAATGTGAACTAATTATTTTCTTTTCATTTTTTTTCTCCATATCTTCACTTCACACCATCTGCTCCATATCTTCACTTTCTCCACACCATCAGCCGAAGCTGCCTGACGCCAGACTTATCCATTCTGCTCCTCACGGTGAGTTTGTTTATATTATTTTTTTAAACTGATATTAAAATATGAGTTTGTTCTCGGTGAGTTTTTTAACTGATGTTGTTAAAATATGAGTTAGCGATTCTGCCTGAGTTTGTTTGTTGTCATTTCTCAACTGGTAAGTGATGACCTTATCAATATCATGGTCCAAAAATAATTCGTGTTGAATACAGAAAAGTAGGTCGAATCTGGCTTAAATCAAAGATGAATATGGGTTTCCAAAAAACCGACCACCAAAAACGAATATGGGTTTCCAAAAACCGACCAACCAAAACGAATCAGGTTTTCCAAAAATGAAACCGAAGACGAATCTGTATTTCCAAAAACTAATCTGGGGTGAGTTACGATGAAGATGGTAGGGGGTAACGAATCAGAAGTAAAGCAGATCGGTAGGTAACATTCACAAAATTAAACCTCTCTCATTCATTTAGTGTTTCCGTTAATCTTTTTGAAGGTTACCCACTTTATATGGTTTTATATATACGCATGTTTATCTTAAGAATGAATGGGTCCATTGTGTTAATCGTTTCAAAGTTTCTATTATGTTGTTAAACTTTGAAGCTTTGCGGGTATTTGTTGATGGGTTCTTTATAAGATCATAAAGATTTTCTCTTTTTAGATTATAAATTTGAGTTTATTATATGTGTATGTTCTTTTTCCCTATCCTATTTATTTCAGGAGACGATTTTTATATTGAAAATTTGTGTTTGTGGGATGTGTATTTCGATGGTTTTACTTGCTGTAAAAAGTTTTGTAATTTTAGGAATTGAGAGAATTTTACCCACCCAATTATCTCTAAGGCCCAATCTTTCATTTTCTTCTTCTGGATTATATTTCTTTTTTTTTAATGGAACTGATTATTGGTCAATGTTCTTATTGAAACAGGTTAGTCTACAAATGTTAAGATCTCAAGCAAAACCAAACAGAGTTGTCTCTTCTGGAGGTAAGCTCTATTATTTTTTAATACGCATAGATCAAGGTTACCAATATGATTAAATTGTAAAAGGTTTTTTCTGAGGTAAATCCACATACGCACAAGACATGGTACAGTGTATCTTTAAAAAGTTGGTAGTACATGGATATAGATTAAAAAGTTATTCCACTTATGGAATAAAGTAAATGAGTAATGATACTCTTACCAGGTCCATTACCGGTTTAGTACCAAATGCACTTTATTTGATTGTACATTAATAGGACCTACAGCATTCCCTAGCGGGACCCACACCATAGTACAAGCAAATAAAACAGTACCGGTACTAAACTGGTACTACCACCCCGTGTGTATAACATTTTCCAAAGCAAATCCCTCACACGGTTCCATCAAAATTCTCCCTACTTCTCTCTCTCACATGGCTTGACATTTATCACTTTTGGTTTGTCTTTCATATTAGGTTTTTTACAGGTTCTTCATGTAAGATAGCTGATATTTTTTCTTTGGTTTCAACTATTTTATTTATTATTTATTTACAGTTATCCTCACCAATTTTTTTTCCATAACCGAGGATAGTTTGAAGTTGTTCTGTTGGAACACTTTAATCTGAGTTTTCTTTTTTACAATGATCTACAGTGTTTTTGCTATTGTGTAATGTGTTGTCCTTTTGATTAATACTCGACTATTTTCATTTCTTTTCATGGGTACTGAGTACGAGTACAATTCAGCAAGAGTGAAAAAGGAATCATTTTCGGTGTAGGTTTAATGCTCGAAAGATGAAGATATTGATATACGGAGAGTTTGTATTATTGCTATATGTTTGATTCTCTCAAATGGGTTTATCAAATGTAAATTAGTTTTTAATGTCTAAATATGTTGTAGTTTGTTTTTGAGAAATTTTTTTAGAACAATAACTGAGAAGGTAAAGTTTGGCACATGGCTCAAGGCATCTCACATAGCCACCATTTGTCCATGTAAAAGTTTGGAAGATAATTTATGCACATGGCCAAAGGAAAAAAATAAATAAATGACTTATTCTTTCAAAATTCGGGCACATGGCTCAAGGGTGTAAGAGGCGTGAAGAACACCTACACGTTTCTATTATTTTACACATGATTGTTCGGATAATATCTTTTAAAAGACTTCAAAATGTGATCATTATTATTGATTTATAGTATAAAAGGAAATAACTTATTTTTAAAAGAACTAATATAATTCCATACAAATATTTTCACCTAAAATTATCAATTTTCCTTTTGACATATTTTATTTTAAGTTTTTAATTGAAATTATCAGTTAAACAATGTGAATATTAATTTTTCATTATCAATACAATTATACTGTTATAATTCCATACAAGTACTAACTTTATAATATTAATTTAGTACAAAAAAATGTGAATACTATTTTCGTTATTTTGTAATAGTAATGGCCATTTAATAATTACAGATTATTTTTTATTAATGAAATCTATTTTTAAATAAATTTTAAATAATGAAAGTTTTTTTTATTAGCATCCATTTTTCTATAAAATAATTTTTTAAGGTTTATGATGACTGACACAATTTCTATTTATGTTTGGGATTGCCCCATGTTCTCACAAAATTTTGATCTATTTAAAATACAAACTCATTTATATCAGAAACACAAGTCAAAATTTGTAACGAATGTAATATTTTCATGAAAGTAAATCTTGATATATATACGTCTTCAAAAATGTTAATATCGAATCAATGTGCTGATTTTACTTTCTTGCGGGAAATTCTCAATTACTTAATAGTGATTAAAACTAATAAATTTGTGAAATAATAAATTACTAAACTAATTCCATTGTGTCATTTGCCCATTTTTTTTAAATTATCAGTATTGGAGAATTGTCTCATAAATAAAGGAATTGTTGCTCAATTTTATTTTTTAAACTAATAGTTTCGTACTATAGGTTATTTCAAAATTGTTTATCTATTGCGAACTAAACACGGCGTATAATCATATCAACGACGCACACTTTCAAAAATTAGCATCGTTCCTTCAGGCACGGGCATAACCTAGTATGTATATATATATATATATATATATATATATATATATATATATATATATATATATATATATATAAATTTATTATGTGGCCAGCATCAGGGTTATCAGACTTAGATGTGTGGATCATTTAGCGGGCTTAGCGGTTGTGGGAGTTGTAGGCCCTTGCATTAGACGCCTCTATCAGTTCTTTCTGTTCCTTTTCAGACATTTCTGTTAGGGCATGTTTCACCCATCCTCAGTTGTTTTATTTGAGGTTGTGCTCGTTTACTTTAGTAGTTTATTTCTGTTACACTTGCAAATTTTATGTTTTGTTGGTTCTAGACTTGGAACTGGAATGTTTTATGCAGTCTGATTTATTTCAATATTTGATTCATATCCATTATTCATCATATTTATGTGGAATGAAATTATCTTATATCTTAAAGAATGGAAATTTATTAATGGATTAATTGGGTATAATTAAATGGGAAAATGTTTTAACACTTAGCTTAATTATTTATTAGGTGATTAATAATATTAAATGTTTTCAACAGTGATCCTAAGAATGAATCCACCGAACATTCTATTTTAATTTTAATAAAGTACTGATCACCCAGTATGTCCTTTTTTAGGATTTGTACGGCTTATTATGCTTTCCGCTTAGTGTTCTTTGATATATAGCCCAATCTTTAGGACTTTTGTACTCTTATTTATGTGTTTATGTCTTCAGTTATTTGAGATTTAATAATAATTGTGGACTAATAAATACCTTCTCATTTCAGATGCCTCCAAGACGAGCCCTGAGGAATAGAAATTCCCAGCCAGAGCAGCCAACAGCTCAGGCTCAGGGAATGATGAATGATTAAGTACGAAAAGTGTGCGCGTGTAAAGTGCACAGTCGTTGTTTTCATTTCGCCAACTCAATACAAAAACCTAAGTTACTAATACACTTGCGAGGCAAGCACAGCGGTAAGTCGGGTATCGAAAATCCACAGAGACGAGATGTTAGAATTTAAGTGATTTAATACTCCTAAAATAAAAGTGTAAAAGATGATTATACACAAAAAGGGAAAAGATGCATAAAAGGGAAATAGTAATCTAGGCGAGGGAAAATAAAGCTATATTAAGAAAGTGAGTAAAAACTATAGGTTGCGTCGAATATCCCTCACCCGAGTTAATTAGTATAAAATGGTCACATGGGTCGACGAGTTATTACAAATGCGTCTCGTTTCGACAGTTAATTAAATCAAGGGTTGTCACGCCCTAAATCATCATAAAAGCCTAATAAGATTTTGGCGTCAACAAATATCCTGGAAATTACGCGCGAAAGGTCGTAAGCACGGGACATACATGATATGCCCCGTCAAATCTCCTAGGCGTAATAACTAGGATAACACACTCGAAATAGACCCGTAAACCCCATCACCAAAGAAAAGCAACACGTCAACCCTAGGTGAGTTTAATCCAAGACAACCTAAACTAAATTAGCCACTAAGCATGATAAACAACAATAATTAAAGCACCTAATTAAATTACACTACAATTTATCTAAGCAAGAAATAAATGGAAAGCATGGAAATATAGGTTACAAAGCTTGAGAGCAAAAATGGACATTACATTAATGGAGAAGAACATGAATAGTGATACTTACATACACAAATGGGTGTAAACCCAAAGAGAAGAGAGGAAGGGAAGCTCCACAAAGAATCCCCAAAAACTAACCTAAAAATGAAAAATCTCCTCCAAAGAAAAGCCCCCAACATTCTATTTATACCCCAAAACAAACCCCAAACAAAACCAAGCCAAAAAACCCAAAATAAGTCAATTTTCGTCCATATCTGATGGGACCGGTCGACCTCATGTTTGGGACCGTTCGACCGCACTTTTGGAATTTGCCTTGGGCTAGAGGCAGCCCACTTTTCCACTTTGAACCAATTTTGACGCGTTGCACGAAAACGACCATAACTCCCTCATACGGAATCGAAATGAGGCGTGGTCAGAACCGACGCGAAGCTAATTCAATTCTATACATGATTCTGTTTTGAAGCCCTCCAAATTATGCAGTATGAAATTACCAAAATGCCCTTGAAGTAGAAGAAAATACCGAAACCTTCCGGAAATGGGCATAACTTCCACATACGGAGTCAGAATGACGCACGGTCAGTGGCCACGGAAAGATAATTTGATGATCTACATGTTGGTAACTTCATTCCATAAAAAATAGTGAGTTTGAAAAGACCAAATTGCCCTTGAAGTAGCATTCGACGACGGAACTTCTCCGAAATGCAACCGAACCTCACTTTTAGCGTTCCAATACCTACAAAAGCACAAATAACCCCTGCAAAGTATGTACATATCCAAATCCAAGGTTGTCTGGTTAATGAGCATAATTATAGGCATTTAGGACCGTAAAAGTGCTAGAATGCATAAAGATAACGGGCGGAAATATGCAATATTCGATACGAATCACACCCCCCAACTTAAACATTGCTAGTCCCTAGTGATGAAACAAGCAAAACAAGTCCACAAAAGGAAATAAAAAACGTATATATGCATCGAAATATAATTGCCACTTTCGTAGGGAACACGATTGCATTTAGCATATGCAATAAGCCGTTAAACCCCTAGGTTACCCTAGTGGACGAGTGTCATCTCGTGAGGGTTTTCAGGGATGATACCCACAAACATCATATGGTTTCCTCAAAATATGCCCAAACCAACGTGCGACAAGCCCAACAATGGCGAAAAGGATTTCATACGCATTATTAGCAAAGTGAATGAATTCACACAAAAGTCCAAATTATTAACATTATAAAATGCACCTCATAGAATTGAAACCTTAAAATGTGGGAGGGGAGCGAGCACATGCAAAGTGTGATTTGGCGAAAAACTTATATAAACCGGATAATCATTAAAGCAAGCATATATTCAATCCTCACGGGCATTACACTCATCAAGCGAATTCACTCGAAACAGGGACGTAACACACGGATCATGCGGGCTAAAGAGTAAATGTAAATGGAAACTAGGCCGCACACATGTCATAAAAGAAGAATGTTATATATAAAATGAAAATTTGTAATCTCAATGAAAGATACCGCTAATTAAAGGAGGCGAAATGCATTTTAACAGATTATCAAAACTATTTAAACTTTTAAATTACATCAACCTAAGATCACATAGGACTTGTATAGGGTTATAATGTAGGCTAGGCTTAGGTATGAAATGAAAGGAATGTATGTACGGATTCAAAGTGTTCGGGATGAAAACTCGGGATAATGGGAAAATGCGGGCAATATCAAAATTGGAAAACAAGTTCCAAAACGGCATTAGATATATCATCGGGAAGAGTAATCAAAGCTTATTGAACTATATACAACATATACAAACTTTCTCTTTCTTTTTATTTTCTTCATTTTCTCATTTTCTCTTTTGTTTGCTTTGCTTTTTGCTTTCTCTTTTTCTTCACTTTTTTCACTACTTTCTTTTCTTTACTTATCAAACTCTCATATGCATAAATTGCAACCGGCATCATAACAACATCATTCAATCCCAAGTAACATTCCAAACAAAGGTATGGAAAGTGTATGTATGGGCTAAAACTCCAATTTAGAGTTGGTTACGGGAATGGGGTTATGAAACGAAAGGCTAATATTTAGTCTCAAAGGGTTTAACGGGGGTAAACATATAAGGGTGAGGTCAAGGCTAATATGGGTGATATAACAAAGAGGGCCTATGATCATTTCACAAAGTTTACGCAATTCTCGAGTCAAAATAATATATGAAAATCATGCTCAAGTAACACATTTCAAGTATGAACTCAATTAATGAACGGTGAAATGAAAGAATAGTGAGATTACCAACGAATTAAATGTTTTCAATGAGGAAAGAATAGTGTATACACTCACAAACGACGAAAGGTACAAAGCTTACTCGGTGTAAGTATATACAATGCAACAAAAGATTACCGAGTTATAAAAATCTTAAACCAAATCAATATAACCATAAAAGTGCATGTGCTCATGGGATTAAAGTTTAAATCATGAAGTTATTCATCATATCAATAATTGAGACTAAAGTCTAATAACTTCTAAAATCGAGAACATGCATCATTGGGTTGTCTATTGGATCGGGCAATTATTGAAATTTATCATCGAAAACAAAGGCAAAATGCCCAAAAAAGAAGAAAAAATAAAGAAAATCTTTTTGAAATTTTTGAATTTTTCTAAGAAAAGCGTACTAAGTAACTAACATGTGAGCAAAAACATGGACTAAATAAAGAAATGGATAGAATATGCCACACCCCCTAAATTAAAACTTGACATTGTCCTCAATGTTAATTAAGAACCAAGTCAAAGAGAGGAAAAGAGCAATATTACCCAAATGTGTAGCGATCCCCATGAGAACAAGTCCAAAGAATCTACAAAACAAGTTAGTACCGAGCATAGCAAAAACAAATAACAAAAAGTTAACTAATTACACTAGACTAAATTAAAAAGGAAAGAAAAAATAAAAAGCTAACTATATACAACCTACTATTTAGACTTCACACTAACTGTACACTAGAAGTCTAAATAGCTGAGGGTCCACCATAAGAACGATTTGACTTTGGAGGATAACCGGTGTACCCTCACATACAAGCATGCCTTCCGAAAAATATGAATTCCGTTTTAACAACAGAAGGCATGTGTAAGCCGGAAGAAATGAACCATCGCCAATTAAAAGTTTTGGTGGGACGATGGGGGGTTTGGATTGAACGGGTGACAAAAACAAGTGGGGACCGAGAAAAACTGAATATCCTCCCAAGGATTTTGAAGTTGGAATGGGAGGCGACGCACGCAAAGGCAAAGATGCGATCGTGGAGGGCGACTCGAGCAAGTACTCCTCATCGGTGATAGGGTTTAAAACATTAAAGTTCGAAACCGAATCATCGGGTACTTGTTTCGGTGGGGTAATAGAGAATGAAAATGGGGATGAAAGAAATTCAAACTCATGAGATGAATCATCATCGCATGAAGTTGGAATTTCAAAGGAAATAATATCATTTTCAATGAAATGTTCTTCTTTGGGAGCCAAAGAAGAAATCAATTCATTGCAAATAGATATTACGTCATTATCACCCTCACTTTCAATATCTATTACGCAATGGGAAAAGTCTAGAATGGCTTGTCCCAAAGTAGGCACAAGTACCTCATTTGGTTCAAAACATTCGTCGACCTCGAAAGTCTCGGAAGCAAAATCGTCATCGGACTCAAATAATAAATCCAACTCATGTTCCCACGAACGATTTTCTTCCCGATAACGATTTTCAATTTTCTCATTTTCATACATACGCAAACCCTCACCGAAATTCATAGGTCGAGGTGCGGATATATGAAAATGGGAACTTTGAAAATTACCATCGGACTTAAACGAAAACTCATTATTATAGGAACTTTGAAAACTATTGCAATTAGTTTCAAAATTCCTATTATAAGGAGGTAAAGGCCCAAAATCATTGTCATCATCATCAAAATTCCAATAACCTAAGTTTTGACTTTCGTTATACTCGCCCAAAGTCATATTTGAATTTGTTTTACTTTGGGATGCTAAGTATTCACCGAAAATCATAGGCCTAGAATTTTGAGAATTACAACAAGGATTACCGAAAGAATTGGAATAAGACATGCTTACCCCAAAAATGGCTCAAGTGGCGAATTCCACAAAATAGGTGCGCGCGGGAAATTCGAGCGTTTCCAAGTGCTCAAATGTGGAAGTCCTGCTAAAAGTTAGCAAATAATACAAATAGAAAGAAAATACTATGAAATACTAATTCAAATAAAGTCTAAAACAAACTCATCCCCGGCAACGGCGCCATTTTGATTAAGTGCGAAAAGTGTGCGCGTGTAAAGTGCACAGTCGTTGTTTTCGTTTTGACAACTCAATACAAAAACCTAAGTTACTAATACACTTGCGAGGCAAGCACAGCGGTAAGTCAGGTATCGAAAATCCACAGAGACGAGATGATAGAATTTAAGTGATTTAATACTCCTAAAATAAAAGTGTAAAAGATGATTATACACAAAAAGGGAAAAGATGCATAAAAGGGAAATAAAAATCTAGGCGAGGGAAAATAAAGCTATATTAAGAAAGTGAGTAAAAACTATAGGTTGCGTCGAATATCCCTCACCCAAGTTAATTAGTATAAAATGGTCACATGGGTCGACGAGTTATTACAAATGCGTCTCGTTTCGACAGTTAATTAAATCAAGGGTTGTCACGCCCTAAATCATCATAAAAGCCTAATAAGATTTTGGCGTCAACAAATATCCTGGAAATTACGCGCGAAAGGTCGTAAGCACGGGACATACATGATATGCCCCCGTCAAATCTCCTAGGCATAATAACTAGGACAACACACTCGAAATAGACCCGTAAACTCCATCACCAAAGAAAAGCAACACATCAACCCTAGGTGAGTTCAATCCAAGACAACCTAAACTAAATTAGCCACTAAGCATGGTAAACAACAATAATTAAAGCACCTAATTAAATTACACTATAATTTATCTAAGCAAGAAATAAATGGAAAGCATGGAAATATAGGTTACAAAGCTTGAGAACAAAAATGGACATTACATTAATGAAGAAGAACATGAATAGTGATACTTACATACACAAATGGGTGTAAACCCAAAGAGAAGAGAGGAAGGGAAGCTCCACAAAGAATCCCCAAAAACTAACCTAAAAATGAAAAATCTCCTCCAAAGAAAAGCCCCCAACATTCTATTTATACCCCAAAACAAACCCCAAACAAAACCAAGCCAAAAAACCCAAAATAAGTCAATTTTCGTCCATATCTGATGGGACCGGTCGACCTCATGTTTGGGACCGGTCGACCGCACTTTTGGAATTTGCCTTGGGCTAGAGGCAACCCACTTTTCCACTTTGAACCAATTTTGACGCGTTGCACGGAAACGACCATAACTCCCTCATACGGAATCGAAATGAGGCGTGGTCAGAGCCGACGCGAAGATAATTCAATTCTATACATGATTCAGTTTTGAAACTGTCCAAATTATGCAGTATGAAATTACCAAAATGCCCTTGAAGTAGAAGAAAATACCGAAACCTTCCAAAAATGGGTATAACTTCCACATACGGAGTCAGAATGACGCACGGTCAGTGGCCACGGAAAGATAATTTGATGATATACATGTTGGTAACTTCATTCCATAAAAAATAGTGAGTTTGAAAAGACCAAATTGCCCTTGAAGTAGCATTCGATGACGGAACTTCTCCGAAATGCAACCGAACCTCACTTTCAGCGTTCCAATACCTACAAAAGCACAAATAACCCCTGCAAAGTATGTACATATCCAAATCCAAGGTTGTTTGGTTAATGAGCATAATTATAAGCATTTAGGACCGTAAAAGTGCTAGAATGCATAAAGATAACGGGCGGAAATATGCAATATTCGATACGAATCAATGAACGTAGCTGAAGTTGCCGCCATAGTTGCTCATAAGGTAAATGCAACTTTAGCGGTGGTGCAGCAGGCCCCACCCCAGGTTTAGGCTGTGGCACCAGTTCCAGCTCAGTTTCCCACTGCATGGGAGAGGGTTAGGGATGCATTTCAAAGGGCACATCCCCCAGAATTCTAATATTGTCATCGCGAGCCAATGTAAGAAAGACATCCAGAGGCATTTTCTCATGTAAGAGTGCACAGACATTCAGAGACAGTTACTAGCTTCCTACAAGCTAGTGGGGGCCACTTTACAGTGGTGGGACTCCACTACCACCTTAGAGGAGAGGGATAATATAACGATTCAGAGCTTTTGGGTGCGATTTGATCGCAAATACTTTCCTTCCGCCGTGCAGACTGAGATGAGGCGAAAACTGTTAAATCTCAAGCAGGAAAGTATGACTATTGCGAAGTATGAGGAGGAGTTAACGAGACTGATTACTATCATGCCAAATGATGCACCTATCAAAGAGAAGAAGATTCAAATGTTCATGGATGGATTGACTTGGAGTATTCGTCAGCACCTCATAGGTAATCTGTTATTGGGTACTTACACTGATGTACTCAATACCGCCCTGTTACATTTCCAGGACCACCTCTTCCATTAACAGGGGAGAGAACGAGCAGGGGAGCCCAGCCAACCAGTCCGGACAGGAGGTAGTAGTGCTAGTGGGGCACCAGAAGCTCAGGGTCAGGTCCGTCAGGGTGAGCAGAGTTCCCATCAGGAGGACCCTGCTAAGTAATTTCAATTTGGTGATTCTAGGAAGGGATATGGGAGTTATAGGCAGGGCTAGTCCAATCAGCATGGCCAACAGGTCCAACCTCATTATCAGCAGGGCCAACAGGTCCAGTAGTAGGTCTAACAAAGGCATTAACAAGGCCAGTGGAGGGGCGGCAATGGCTAGCAGGGCCGAGGCTAACTGGGGTAGAGGGGAGGTAATGTTAGCAACAATTTTTTTCTTGTGTCAAGACTGGACATAGGAAATAGGATTGCCCCAACAAGGGCAGGTTCCCCTAACAGCAGGAGCCTCATACACCCATTTTTCCTCGCCGCCCTACCAGCAGTAGCACTAGTCCCAGCTTTACCCGCACCCCCGATTCAACAGGGACAATTACAATATGGACGTGTTTATAACGTCCACCAGGCAGCAGCACCACTGGAAGCACCCGCCATTGAGGGTATGTTTTCTATACATGGTACTATAGGGCACATTTTATTTGACACAGAGGCATCACACTGATTCATAGCCACTAGTTTTTCATGGGCCATGAGGTTATTAGATACAACAGAGAGTACAGTGACATGTGTAGACTCACCGTTAGGTAATGGGTCGTTGATTTTCTTTATATACCGGGGAGTAGGTATATAGATTGGGAGTTTCATTTTGCCTGCAGATATGCTAGTCTTAGATATGCACGAGCAAGATGCCATTATTGGCATGGATTGTCTTGTTTCTTATAGAGCCATAATAGATTGTTTCAGTAGGAACATTATTTTTGCTATTCCGATCCAGGAGATGTTTCTGGTGGCGATCCCTCATCCTGAGGGAGGATCATCCACCCATTTATATTATATAGAGGAGGAGACCACTAAGGAGATAATGATTCCTATTGATTTGATTCCTGTAGTTCACGAGTTTTCTGATGTGTTCCAGGATATACCGGGACTACCGCCTAGCTGAGAGATAGATTTCGTTATAGATTTGATGTCGAGCACTCGGTCAATAGACCGCACACCATACTGTATGGATCCAACTAAGAGGAAGGAGTTACGGGATCATATTGAGCAGCTGTTGGGATAGGGCTTCAGTCGTAGGAGTACCTCACCCTGGGGGTGCTCTCGTACTATTTGTAAAGAAAAGAGATCGGTCATTAAGGTTATGTGTGGACTACCGCGAGTTGAAAAAAGTCACGATACGGAATAAGTATCCGTTGCCCCGAATCGATGACTTGTTCGTCCAATTGGGAGGAGCTGCCTTTTTCTCAAAGATAGATTTGAGATCGTGATATCATCATCTACGGATTACGGAGCAGGATGTGTTGAAGACTACTTACTTGATGAGGTATGGGTCCTATGAGTTTCGAGTCATGCTATTTGGGCTGACAAATGCTCCCGCCATATTCATAGATGTAGTGAACTGGGTGTTCAGAGAATTCCTAGATCAGTTTGTCATTATCTTCATAGATGACATCCTGATTTATTCCCAGATCGAGGAGGAGCACACCGAGCATTTGAGACGAGTTCTTTAGACTCTGTGATAGCATCAGTTGTATGCCAAGTATGAAAAGTGATGATTCTTGTTATGAGAGGTGCAGTTTCTGGGGCATGTTGTGTCAGAGATGGGGATATTAGTTGATCCGAGAAAAGTGTCGGCGGTGAGGGAGTGGGGACATCCCACGACACCGACGGAGGTACGTAGCTTCTTGGGATTAGTCGAATATTATAGGCAGTTGATCTAAGGGTTCCTGAAGATTAAGGGCCTATTGACAAATTTGACTCGTAAAGGGGTGAAGTTCATTTGGGATGATGCTTGTCAGTTGGCTTTCGATGAGCTAAAGGATAAGTTGACTTCGGCGCCAGTTCTTGTTTTACCTAGTCCAGGGGTGGAATACCTGGTATATATTGACGCTTATCTACAGGGACTTGGTGGAGTACTCCAGTAGGAGGAGCAGGCTATAGCTTATGCCTCCTACAATCTTAAGCCTCGCGAGAGGAATTACCCCACCCACGACTTGGAGCTAGCAGCACAAGTGTTTGCCTATGAATTTGGAGACATAACTTGTTGGGGGAGAAAATTTTCCTGTTCACAGATCACAAGTCACTGCAATACTTGTTCACTCAGCAGGAGTTGAACATGCGTCAGCGCATGTGGCTGGAGTTTGTGAAAGATTACCAGTTCGAGATACAGTACCACCCGGGAAAGGCCAACGTAGTTGCCGATGCGTTAGCCATCAGCCAGCAGGTGAGGTGGCACAGGTGTGGAAGGTAAAATGGAAAGAGTTGGGATATCAGGAGGAAGTGTCCCGATCCTTTATGTCCGGCATGACAGTCACACCAGAGATTGTTACGAGGGTGATCCATGCCCAAAAAGATGATTCGTTTTTCCAGGATTAGATTGTATGACTTCTAGCCGAGGGCGTAGAGTCCTACTCAGTGAGTTCATATAGAGGATTGCGATTTAATAGGAGGTTAGTGGTCCCAGAGGGTGAGGATTTACGTCATGCAGTGATGACAAAGTTGCATGGATCTCAATTTTCGATACATCCCGGAGAGGATAAGATGTACCAGGATATGAGGCGACATTACTGGTGGAGTGGGATGATGAAGTACATTGCAGAGTTTGTGTCCAAGTGTGCCACCTGTCAGCTAGTAAAGGTGGACCATCAGAGACCACTAGGGTTACTTCAGCCTCTATAGGTCCCTATGGAGAAATGGGAGAGAATTTCCATGGACTTCATAACTGGGTTGCCTACCTCACAGAGGGGTCACGATTCTATATAGGTAGTGGTGGATCGGTTGACCAACGTAGCTCATTTTCTGCCGGTGCAGACAGACTACACTACGAGATATTATACCATGTTATTTATTGCCGAGATAGTGAGGTTGCATGGGGTGCCCCAGAATATCGTGTTCGACAGAGATAAGATTTTTGTGTCATGCTTTTAGGAGAGCTTTCAAGAGGCTATGGGTACCGAGTTACGATTGAGTACATCTTATCATCCGCAGACATATGGGTAGACTGAGTGTACTAATCAAATGCTGGAGGATATGTTACGCATGTGTGTCCTTGATTTTTGGAGGGGGTTGGGAGTCGTACCTTCCACTGGTGGACTTCGCTTATAATAACTCCTATCAGTTTACGATTGGCATGGCCCCATTTGAGGCGTTGTACGACAGAACTTGTCGTTCTCCCACTTGTTGGCTAGAGGTGGGGGACAACAAGCTACTTGGGCCAGAGGTAATTCAGGAGACGTCATCTAGGATTGAGTTAATCAGAAGTCACATGCGGGTAGCCCCAGGACAAGCGCAAAAGCTACGTCGATACAAAGAGATTATTCAGGGAGTTTAGTGGGGGGGGGGGGGCAAGAACTACTGCGAGTTTCTCCTATGAAGGGAGTGATGAAGTTCGAGAAGAAGGGGAAATTGGCACCCAGATAAGTAGGACCATTTCCCATTATCGAGAGGATCGGACCGATGGCATACAGACTTGGGTTGCCGAAGAACTTGCACCGTATTCATGATGTATTCCACATCTCATCATTGAGGAGGTATCTTCGGGATGAGTTGGCCCACACCCACATTACCATTATGGAAATTGATTTGTAGCCAGACATTTCTTATGAGGAGAGACCTGTGTCTATCCTAGATCATAGCTAGAGGAAATTGAGGTCAAAGGTAGTTCCACTTTTACAGGTTCAGTCGGAGCATCATAATGTAGAGGAGTCTACTTGGGAGCGAGAGGATGATATGCGCGAGAAATATCTAGACTTATTTTCACGAGGTATGCTTTACTTTTTGAATTTCGGGGCAAAATTCGGTTATTAGGGGGGAAGTATGTAACACCTCGTCTTTTTATTATGTTAAATAATTATGGGATTCATTATTATTATTGGATCAATTAGATTAAAAATGTGAGAAAATTAATTATTAGTTGATCCGGATTAAAGATAAATATTAACTAGCGTGACAAGGGTTAATACTGACTGTTGAGATTTATGGGATATTACTGTGTGAATACATAATACAAAATTATGAAATTTTATAAATTATCGAGAGTGGGAAAATATGACAGTTTGGTACATTAAGTTAGGACGCGCGTGTGAGTCATGTAGGGACTAATTTAATGGATTAAAGAAGTAAATTATTTTAAGTAACTCGTATGGTTTGTAAGAGTCGAGATAGTCGGAAAACTCTACCCGGGTATTTTATTTGGACTCCAGGATTTTTTAGGCCTAACCCGCACCTCGTAGGAGTATTTTTGTCCTTCAAATTTTTGGGGAAATATTATGGACTAAAATTAAAGAAAATAAAATGGGGTAAACGTGGGGGAAAGGGCGTCTGTCAGTTCCAAACCCACGAGAGAGAAAGAGAGAGATCCACAAAGAGAAAGAAGAGAGACACATAGGTGTTCTTAGTGCATAACTCAAGAACTCACACCAAAAACCTCGCCAAAGCGTAGATCGGGAGACGAAGAGCAACCCCGTATCAATTTTGACACCGGATCAGATCATCATTTAGAGGCAAGTGTTTATTACTTCCTTTCTTTTAAGCACCATTTATGTTCATGTTAGTGTAGGATTATAAAAACCATGTTTATACATAATTTTGGGGAAATTAAGGAAGTTAAATTCTTAATCTGGTATGACATTGAGGATATATTGATTTATCCATTTATGTAGAGGAATGACCATGATGTTTTACGTTTAAATGATGAACTAATCTGTAAATTACATATTCTTGGGTTGGAGATTAAAGAACTTGGGTTCTGATTTGTTAAATTGGGGATTTTTGATTTTATAGATGAATTATGATGATTTAATGCTTCTAAGTTAGGGGAAATCATTTATACATGTTAGAACATCAATTAGTATTGCTATTTCGGTGTTTGGGTTCATTTGTTTAGAGGTTTTAGGACTGAAATTTTGAGGTAGATGAAACAGTAACAGGCCTGGGCAAACTAGAGTAACGCTCAATCTCGTTCGAATGAGATTGAGTCTGGTTCGAATGAGACAGGGTCTCACGCGATGTCATTTGAATGACATCGGGTTTGGTTCGAACGATAGTTCCAAATCTATAAAATTCCCAGTTCAATCCAACTTCAATTACGCGATTATTTTGAGTGAGGGAGAACTGCTAGTTGAGGATTCGTAGTCCAGTGCAAAATTAATTGGGAAATATTCTTAGGATAATACTTTAATATTTGGATGGGTACAATCACCTTGGGAATTTTGAGAGAGTGAATAATCGAGTTAATTACATAATAAGTAGTAAAGAGAAGAATACTACGTATGAAAAAATACATGCAAGGATTGGGTGAATACCTTGAATTTAAATAGGATGCGGGAATGCCTATTATATGAATATTATTATTGTGTGTATAGCATACCTACGCTGCTTGCTATCAGGAGGAGGTTTTCGCGCAGTGGATAGTCTTATCCTGGGTGACCCAATGGGGGGATATTTAACTTGTACCCAGGGCATATGAACTTGGATACGTGCTATCTAAGACGTAAGATAGTTTTGACGGCTGAATGGGAGCATAGGTATGTGCGTGACCCATTTAGCTAGCAAGTATGCTCGCCTCCAATAATTGTGCTATGAGATTTATGGTTCGTGAGATATGCCGAGCCAATTATCCTTTACGCAGTGAGCGATGCATTGGGACACGATAGCACAGTATGCATTGCGCCAAGTGGACCAAACCAAGGGGCGCCGAGTTTGTATATATATGTATAGGGATGATGTGACTATATATATATATATATATATATATATATATATATATATATATATATATATATATATATACTTGTGAATGATTCCATATCGTGAAATTAGCAAACTTATAAATGTTGGTAAGCAAAGTATTTTCAGTGGGTAAAATAATTACTATCAGAACGGTGAATGTAATATAGGGTTAATTGGAATAAATAATTTTAGTAACGTATTGTATGGGCGATACGGGTTACTCCTTTGAGATATATTAAGAAGTATAAGTCTATGATCTATTTGGGAACATTATGGGTTATTAGGTTAGGATAGATGTACGTTAGGCATGCACAATAGTGTAGAGGTGAGAATTTCATGTGAGAGTTCGAAACTAACATGCACATAATAATTGCATTATTGCAGTTTTAAATACTTGATAAAACAAATATTTTTACAAATTTGACTCTGACCCATTTCTTGCTATTCGTCTCTCTTTTGCTATATATATATATATATATATATATATATTATCAGGTGCCCAGCCACAGGGTTACCAGACTTAGACGCGTGGATCATTTAGCGAGCTGCAGCGGTTGTGCGAGTTGCAAGTCCTTGCATTAGACGCCTCTATCAGTTATTTCTGTTCCTTTTTAGACATTTCTCTATGGGAATGTTTCGCCCATCCTTAGTCGTTTTATTAGAGATTGTACTCAGTTTACCTTAGTAGTTTATTTTTGTTACACTTGCGGAATTATGGTTTGTTGGCTTTAGACCTGGAACTGAAATTTTTTATCCAGTCTGATTTATTTCAATATTTGATTCATATCCATTATTCATCATATTTATATGGAATGAGATTAGCTTATATCTTAAAGAATAGAAATTTATTAATGGATTAATTGGGTATAATTAAATGCGAAAATGTTTTGACACATAGCTTAATTATTTATTTGGTGATTAATAATATTAAATGTTTTCGACAGTGATGCTAAGAATGAACCCACCGAACATTCTGTTTTAATTTTAATAAAGGACAGATCACCCAGTATTTAATTAGGCGGGGTGTCACAATAACCAGATAAAAATGAAACCTGAAGACAGGGAAAGTACAACCTTCATCACCCCCCGAGGAACTTATTATTACAATATAATGACTTTTAGTCTCAAAAGTGTAGGTGCAATGTATCAAAGGTTGGTGAACAAGGTATTCAAAGAATGGATAGGAAAAAAGATGGAGGTTTATGTGGATGATATGTTGACAAAGAGTAAAAAAGCTTCAAATTATATCGCCGACCTCAGTTAGACTTTTTATCAGTTGGAAAAGCATCAAATGAAGCTGAATCTGACCGAGTGTGTGTTTGGAGTGCAAAAGGGATGTTCCTCAGCTTTATAGTTAATCAAAGGGTAATTAAAGCCAATCCAGGAAAGATAAAAGCTGTAATTGAAATGCAGTTATCGACCTACGAGAAAGATGTATAGAGTCTCACTAGAAGAGTGGTAGCCTTAAATAGATTTGTGTCCCGAGTAATAAACCGGTGCTTGCCATTTTTCAAAGTGTTGAGAAAAACTTTTGAGTGGAATGAAGAATGTGAGGAAGCATTCCAGGAGTTAAAAAAGTACTTGGGATCACCACCATTGCTCTCCCGACTAGTTTTGGGAGAGAAATTGTACTTATACTTAGCCAATTCTGAATTAGTAGCGAGCTCAGCATTGGTCAGACAGGACAATGGAATCCAAAAACTAGTCTACTATACCAGCAAAGCATTTAGAGGAGCTGAAATCAGTACCCATATTTGGAAAAACTAGCCCTAACACTTATTGAAGTTTAAAGACGTATAAAACCTTATTTCTAAGTGCACACCATAGTTTTGTATTCTGTTCTGCCTTTTTGATAAACACTCTACAAGCTTGAGAAGTCAGGAAGATTGATGTATTGGGTAGTAGAATTGGGAGAGTATGACATAGTCTATGAACCAAGATCTTTATTAAAAGGCCAAGATTTGGCAGATTTTATTACTGAATTTACTTATTCGGAGGTTCCCGACCAAAAGAACTTGCCTGTCTAGCAGACTTCAAAAGAAGAGAGCTCAACTTAAAATCAAGACGAAGTAGTTACCGACCAACTTGAGTCATCCAGAATTTAGGAAATGGACCAGAAATATGCAGAGGAAAGTGATATTTCAGCATGGATCATTAATAGCAGAGAGCTTTAACGATAATGTTTCGCTATAGAATTTGTACGTATATGGTTCTTCATATGCTACTGGCAGTGGAGTAGGTATAATACTGAATACTCCAGATGATATTAATATCGAGTATGCTCTCAGGTTTCAGTTCAAAGCATCAAATAACAAGGCAGAATACGAAGCCTTGATAGTTGGTCTAAATTTAGCTGATTCATTAGGCGTCGTTCAAGTAGTGGTACATAGTGATTCACAACTGGTTGTTAACTAAGTGCTGAGTGTTTATGGAGCCAAAGGATAATTGATGTCTAGGTATCTTACCAAGGCCATGGAAGTCATTGCCAAATTTCTAGCAGTCCAAATAAATAGGATCCCAAGAATAGAGAATGCCCAAGTTGATGCACTTGCTCGGCTAGCATCAACAATAAGAATTAAGCTCTGAAGAATAATCGAAATCAAGATCCTGGATAATCGAAGTATTGATGAACACCTGATGGTTAGTTTCATTATTGTAGATTTGGGACCTTACTAGATAGATCCCATCAAAGCTTATGTTAAAGATGAAACCCTACCACATGATCCTAAAGAGGCCAAGAATCTTCAATATAAATGTGCGAGTTATGTGTTAGACAAAGGAGTTTTATACAGAAGGGGATTAACGATCTTTTTGTAGCGCTATGTTCATCGAATAGAGGTAGACGATTTGATCAAAGAAGTTCATGAAGTATCCTATGGTTCTCATTCAGCTGGAAAATCATTGCTCCACTACATCAATATTCAGGGATATTAGTGGTCGACCATGAAAGAAGATTGTACAGCCTTTGCGAGAATGTGTGATAAGTTCCATAGATTCTCTACCATTAACAGAACATCTAATGTTTCTTTAACACCAATAACTTCACCTTGGTCGTTCCCTATATGGTGAATTGTCTTGGTTGGCCCACTGCCAACTACCAAAGGTAGGTTCAAATACCTAGTTATTGACTACTTAACTAAATGGGTGGAAGTAGAGCCATTGACTAGTATGCCTTATAAGAAAGTGTATTAGTTCATCTGGAAGAATATCATCTGTCGATATGGCCTACCATATTCTTTCATCAAAGATCATGGCACACAGTTTGACAATGAGGAGTTTAAATTATAATGTACCCAGTCCAAAATCCAGAAGCTGCATTCTGTACCAGGTCATCCTCAAAGTAATGGTCAGATAGAAGTGACAAATATAATTTTATTGAATGGACTAAAAAAGAGACTTGATGGTGCCCAGGGAACTCAATTAACGTTCTACACTATGTTCTTTAGGCTTATAGATCAACATCGAGAACAGGAACTGGAGAAACACCATACATACTTGCGTTTGGGACTGAAGTCATGGTACCAGCCGAGATTAGCCTACCTAATCATAGGGTACTGAACTTTATTTCCCCATTTAGTGATTTGATAAGGCGATTAGATCTCGACATGCAGGAGGAGGTACAAGAAGATGCAATTCTGATAAATGCTACCTACCAACATCACACTGCTCGCTTTTATAATAAAGGGGTTAAGTCGACTAACATGAGAGAGGGAGATTATGTTCTTACGAAAGTTATCCAGAAGAATAACAAGCTCAAGGCCAACTGGCATGGACCATATCGCATCTCAGATGTCATCCGACCAAGGACATATCGGATAGAGACTTTGGAGGATGGAGAATTTAAAAATTAGTGGAATTTCGATCATCTTCAAAAGTATTATCACTCTTTCTAAGGATGTCCATTATTGCATTTCTCTTGCTTTTATTTCAGTATAAATAAAAAATTGGTTTCAGTCTCTTCAATTTGTTAATTTTTTTCAGAGTATGGTGATGATATACATCTCCCAAAACAAAGACAACTTTTAATCTTCATATTCGACCAAGTCAAAATATGATTACAACCCTCAGTATTTGGTCAGCAATAAGAAAAATAATAAACAAACAAGTCTAAATAAGATTATAATCCCCAGCACTTAGTCGGAAACAATAGTTTACTTCATGTATGACTTAGTAAAAACAAAATCACGAACAAGGGGTTGATTACTTCATGTAAGATTTTGTATAAACAAGTCAAGAACAAGAAGCATAAAACTTCGTATGAAACTGAAAAAGTTATAAACAAGTTTCACCCTACTAAGTTAAATGTAGGAAGACATGTAAAAATTACTAGATACTGGAATATAAACATACATTCCTCATACACTTGGTCACCACTGATAACTAATGATAAATTTGGATCAATTTATCTAAGAATTAATGGCATAACCACTGGTAACTAATACTCAATTTGGATTAATGTATCTAAGTGTATTAGTAGAACCAATGGCATTACAATCACAAGTTAACTAAATGATTAAAATAATCATAAGTTGACAAAAACAAACACATTTTATTCATACAAATTGTATTAAACTGAAATGAATTACAAAATACAGGATAATCCTTCAGTCGGACGTTTGCCCTCAGCTTTGGAAGATGATTGCACTTTTTCCATACCAGCAGGAGTATCATCCAGCCTATAAGGAGAATTGATGAAGTTAAAATCTTCAAGCATCCTTTTGTTACTGCTACACAGCGTGTTGGTCAAATGAGGAGATCGAACTATCTCACTTTCATCATGTAACTCATAATCCCTTAAATATTTCGATATCAAGCATTGGGGAATCAATTCAATAGGAATCTAGCTGACATATAACTTGAACGGAGGTTATTAGAAGTCTAAGAAACTAGGATTATTCCAATACCAGAGTTTGCTATCTTGATCAACCTTCATCACAGTCAAGCAATTGGTCTAACCCCATTTATAACTTTCACGATGAGTTTGACCAAGGTGATCATCTATGTGGATCAAATCTTCATTGTATCCATCCATCCGTACCTCTCTAGGTTGTTTATGAAATTGGAAGGTTAACCTTTCAACTTGATGTTGAAGTTTCTTCAAAATCTCATCCTTCACCTTGAACCAAGAGGATTGATCGACAAGGGCTCGTCTTGAGCTTCTAGTCTTGTGGACAAATTAGTAAAAACTTGACTCTTCACCTTTAGCTGGGCAGCTTGATTAGCTAAAGTTTTATGGGTCGTAGTCTCTTCTATAGTTGGTCGGCTAGCTCTCTGTTAACAATATTGTGCAAGTTTGGATTTTTTCAAAGCTTCAAGATCTTACCTCAATTTGGCGTTCTCCTCCTCCATAAAAGAGGCACCTTCATCGGTACAAGCAACAAAAGACTATTTTACATCCCCGAGTTCATCACCCAGCCTATTATTTTCCTCTTCTAGAAGTTTAGAAATCTCTCTGGCTTCATCAACTTCACGGTTCAATAAAAACTCTTTTTTTCTAAAAGCGGAGGCATATTTTTCCAACTTCTCCTTAAAACCCCAACCTTCACTTAAGGCCTTATACTTATCTTTGTTGTCAGCATGCAAAAGGGCTTTGATTTCATTATGCTTTACCTGAAAATCTTCAATCATCTCAAAATATGCAACATTGTTGGCCATAGCCCGATCAAGAAAAACTGTTGGTTGGGATATAAAAGAAGTGGTGGAGGTATTATATTCCAAAAATGTAAAAACTGATCGAAAGTGATCTTCTCCTATTCTTTTGTTCAGGCCCCACGAGAATTTTAATTCTTACAAATCAAATTCACTCGGCCTAGGGGACTTTCTATTACGCTCCTTTGTAATAAAGTAACAAGCAGTGATATTTAGTACACATTAGAAAAGATATCAGAAAAAAGAGGAAAAATTGAAGTAACAACCTATCCCATTCCCTGATTGAGGGCATCTGGGACCATAATAGGATACTACAGCATCAAGGGTGCATGTTGCCAATTCATAACTATTAAAGCATGATTCCAATAATTTTAATGGAGTCAGGCAAATTCAACACTAAAGCTCTATTAGTAGCTCTGGTTTTCAAATAATATGTATTTTCCCCTGCAATGGACCATTTATAATAGAACATAATCTTTGGGATCATAATATAGGTCCCATAGACTTTATTAAATCTCTTTACACCATTGACAATTCCTTAGGTGTTAGGAGCCACTCGTGCTGGGACAATGTCAAAATATTGACGAAAACAAAGAAGAAAAGGGCTTGGTGGAAATGAAAAACCACACTCTGCTATAAAAAAAAGTGGGAATCCAATGACCTTCATCCAAGGAATACACATCTAAAGGGCCATGAGGGACTTCTAATTTGACCTAAGATGGAATTCTATGCTCTTACTTAAATTCCTCTAAAGACTCATCATCAACTATATAAACCATGGTTCAAAAGACGAAAATGAGGAAAACAAAGAAAAGAAAGAATTCTTACAGAAGATTAAGGATTCAATAAGAATTATCAAAGGAAAGGATGAACTATGGCAAACGATCGCACAAAAACTCAGAGATAGCTTCTACAGTTTGAAAATTCAGGGGCAAGGAAGAACCTAGAAAATCTCCTACCTTTTATAGGTTGCCTCAAAAATAGCGAACAAAATGATTAAATTTACCAACGACTAACATTTTGACAGCTTAGCGAATCAAAAGGTTAAAAAGACCTATTTTCCCTTTGGCGATTCGTTAAAATTCAAATTATTTGCAAAAATGCCATTTTCAAACAGTGCTAGTAAATTTTACAAGTGTGGGAGGTCGGCTGCCGACTAAGCGTCATGAAAATACTCCGAGTTACTTCTAGAATTAAATTATCCATACTTTCATGCATGTGTCAAGCATGGAACATTAGGGGCTTCTGTTGATGCCAAAAATTAACCACCTACATGGACCCATCATAAGTAAACACGTGTCCTCTTACGTGGCAAAAATCCTAGTCAATAGATAATAACTTTGTCGACCAACACAAGGAATGTCGACCAATATGAGGAATGCCGACCAACACAAAGAAGGCCGACCAAAAAGACAATGAAGCGTCATCATACCAAGGGCCATACTGCACGTTGTTTATTCAACCAATCGTCACATTTATTATGTAAGGATGTAAATGCTTAACTATATAAAAGTATTCCAACTTTTGACCTCCTGGTCACTATAAATACATTGTATCTCTTTCATCAAGGGCAAGGGTCAAACGGATTCTGGGATATTCTTATCTACCCGAGTACCTAGATTTCTGTAACCACAAAAAATAAATAAAATAACAATGGATGTAGACTTTCTTACATAGCTAAACCACTTTAAAAACTCTTTCTTTATTTACCATTACATATTTTATCTGTGATTATAAAATTAGAACAAGTCTAGTTTTTTATATCAACAATGCTTATGATTTATAGTTACGCATCTTATCTAACAAATATTATCGTTCCATTATAATGATTAGTATCTCGATAAGAGCATACATCATATTTTCTAATTATTATTTTTGGGAAGATTACTTTATAGTGACCTCACTTTATCTTTTCCATGAAATGAGTCATGTGATTCCGATCTCAACACCCCGCCTAATTAAATACCGGGTGGCCAGGCCCATACCAAATTAAAACAAAATATACAGTTGGCTCATTCTTAGCATCACTGTCGAAAACATTTACAACTCACCCAATACCTAATTAAGCTGGTGTTAGAAACTTTCCAAATTTTAATTCAACAAAATCCATTTTTAGTTTTCGAATAACACTACACATTTTATTCTACAACACTAACAACTGAACAGATAACTCAAAAGAATTTAAATGCAATTGGAATACACATTCCCAGATAATAATCCAATACAGTAATCCCAACAACAGTAAATGTATTAAAATGACACGAATACAAGATTATTTGACTCATATAGAAGAGACAATTGAATTCCTTTGGGCGACATGAATCAAATGAAGATATGCGTCTAAGCAATACTCCATAGCTCTATAGCTCATCACAATCCTCTAAGGTTGGCGTCCCTGTTGCTGGACACCTGATATAGAAGGTACAATAGAAAAGAAAATATGCAAGGAAATGGGTCAGACCCTGATGTGGAAATGATTTTGAAAACAGCAAGTATTTAACAAGTGCAATTAACCATTTATTATGTACATGTTAGTATCCAACTCTAACTTGCTATTCTCACCTCTCAACTAGAGTGCACACTTAACGTTTCCTATTAACCTCCTAGTTAATGGCTTCTTTTCTCTAGTTTTCATAATATGATTCCATCCCATATCATAACCTCGTATGTCCCATACCATACGTCATATAATCATTCATATACGTTTTTCATTTATATGAATCATTTCTCGTTAACATGAATTGTTTCTCATTAATATGAATTAAGCTCTTCAATTCTATGATAATAAACATTCATTAACTTAATTCCATTCTCTTTCTCTATTCACCGTTATCTACAATTATCACACAGTAGATGATTTAACCACTATAACCACATACATTTAATTCATTATATATATACATATATAATACGGCACCCTGAGTCACAGCTGCGGTCCAATGCATTACTTTGCTATCATGTCCCAATATCGCTGGTAGGGGACAAAAGTTTAGGTAAGGATTCCACGAACCACAAACAATAACATACAAATTGGAGGCGAACATAGTTCTCGTATCCATGGGTCACGCACATACCTACGTACCCACAGTCGGCGGACTTATCAACTCCCCGATAAGTCTTTCATAGACCTATGTTCTCGAGCGACAAATCAAAGATCCCATGGATTCATCAGGATATGACTGCCCTCATGCGCAAATTTCCTATCGATGGCAAGTAAGATAGGTATGTCATACACATAAATCATCAATCAATCAAATAGGCATTATCATACCTATAATATAATATCAACAAGGTACTTACATTACCCTAAGATAGTTCCCATACGTAGCATTTTATCTCTTTAAATTTCATCATCCCCGAGCCTCACTCATTACTTAAGGTTCAAATAGGTTTTTCCTCAACATTTAGTCAGTAAGAAATCACTAATATCCTACTGGTCCATCTCATCTTATCTCCCGAATTACCATGAATTAAACTCTCCCTTAATTAGGGTTAAAACCGATTGTTTCTAATCTCTTATAAATACATCCTCAATCACATAGGATTGAATACCATCATCACATGGCTCATAGTCTATAGTGTTTCATTCACACTATATGAATTATCAACATCCTCGCATCCTATAACATCTCTCCACTCCCGACGTCGTTAAGGTTCATGCGCGGCGCGTCTCGCAAAGAGAAATCCAAACAAGGAACCCCTCCAATACACTACTACTTAAATTTGTCAATCGAGGAGGTGCGTCAACATAAAATATGCAATCGTGATATACTTATCCCCTCTTTCAACCAAAGGTAGTCTAAACTCCCATCTCTATCCAGGAGCCATACCACTAAGCGCTTGTACTACACTCAGTCCTTGCGCAATCATTAATGAGCTTAAACTCAGTCCTTGATGTTCAAATTGTAAACCCTAAGGCTACCCAGGCGTTATATTAAATCTCCTCTATTGGACCTATCCTTAATCCTCATGCATACAAATTAGAATCCAAAAAATGAGTCTAGCAACCGAAATACCTTTCAATTTGATTATCATAATTCTAATCAATTAAATCCCAATCAAATTAATTCGAATCTTAACTAGGGCTTACTAATCTTCTCTAAGTCCCATAATATCCAATTAATAATCACCAAAGATCTACAAAAGGTTTGGGATAAGAACCAACATTAAAAAGAAACAACTTTAACAATTATGGGGAGGTCGATTGATCGAAGGCAGAGGGTCGATCGATCGATCTCCCAGATAACAGCCCTGTTTTTCTGCATTTCTTCTACTACGGGTTTAACAATTTTTTATCAATCAAACCTTCATATTAACTACCCAAATGACTTTTAAACCTTACTACATGATATATCAACATATGCAAATGATTTCTAATGATCAAAACATCATAGAATCATCAAGGGTTTGAATTAAAAGCATATATTTATCCTATTTTTCCAGAAAATAATATACATGATATCTTCAAGAGTACACCAATGATTCTCATAATTTCCTCAACAAATTTGTGAATATTTTGTGGATTACTATCTACCTACAACATGAGTTTGATTCCTATATATCTCCATTATCTAGAAATCCATTAACAACTTTATCTTTTCATCTTCCAAACATGAAAAATATCATCTTTTTATAACTATTCTAACATGGACAATATATAAACTTAGATTGCAGTTATCGAACACTTGCCTCTAATGAAGATCTGATCCTTTGGTGTAGTATATCACAGATGGGTCTCCCTTTTCCGGCCAACTTCCGGGGGTGGTTGGTGGTGGTGACCTTTGGTCTTTGGTTCTTCTCCTTCCCAAGTAAACTTTTCTCTTCCCAAGCAACCTTTCACTTTCTCTAAGAAGATGACTTTTCAATTTTGTGTAGAAGAGATGAATGAACCCACATTCAACTAATCTCCAAATATTTATAATAGTACAAAATCCGAAATCACTATTCATCCCCTTTGTAAAAATAACCAAAATACCCTTTTGGATTGTCTTTTCATTTCCAAATGACCCGAGACTCAAAACCAACATTCAAATAGATTTTTCTGACTATTTCAACCCTTTCGGACGTAATGACGCAGTTGAAATGACTACAAGGTCGATATAAAAATAAGTTTCTTACTAAATCTCACAATTTAGTCCCGACACGTCCCATACCGCGTCCAAATAAAAATTCAAATTACTGAATTAATAATTCACAGCAATATCAATAACATCACATTCATATAATACCTAAATATCTTTAAGTAATATTCAGAATCATTCATTTTAATATCCACAATTCGGATAAAACCCAAATGAATTAATTTATAATAAAATCCAATTAATCCATTAATTTAAAATATAACCCATTTTAAAAGTCATCAAAATTATGGGGTATTACATACTCCCCCCCTTATAACAGAATTTCATCCCGAAATTCGGAAAGACAAATCATACTGGTAAGGTCAACTCTGAGTATAAATCTCACATCGCAAGTAATCTAAGTCGTATTACCCATACAGTACAGTAACGAAAATCCCCCATTGATGTTATACGCCAAGCCTCACCATATAGTTCCAACTGAATCAAATTTAAACTTTATCCAATCTTCCCTATATCGTCCTCGTGACAAACTCTGAGAAAAAAATTGCTCCTCACGTATTAAACAAATAAATCCTGAAGTCACAACTACTTACTATTTCATAATTATGAAAAAAATACTACAATCCAACCATCTAGGGCTCCCATACACCCTATCGTACAACTTCCATTATAATATCTATCGCAAAGGTTATAAACTCATATCCTAAAGACCTATCTTATTTCAACTCCCAACGGTTATTAGTTTCATGCGTGGGGTGTCTCGCAAGCGAAATCCAAACAAGGAACCCCCCCGATACACTACTACCTAAAGTAGTCGGTCATCGAAACTGTTCAGGTCCTTAGTCAATAGTTTATAACCTCTCTACAGGTTTTATCGATTTCAAATAAAATTCTACTCATCTACTCTCTTATTAAAGACAAGACGCTGGCTAGTAGTAGTACATACGCTCTCATATACCACAAGTAAATCCACGTCGATAGTCACATCATGTTCGGTCATGCCCAAAGTAAGAAATTCCGTGATAAAAATCAAACCCACGTGATGTCATAAAAATATAGGTGTCCCACAATCCCCCGGTGAGTCTACGTAAATAACAGTGCTATAGGCTAAGTTTAGCAACCCTTTTGCCCATATAATACTAATCGCTACAAAAAAAATCAATATACGCCTCATAATTCCTTAGATAGAAAACATAACCTCATTCGCGGGTGGTGGTTGTTGACTTCTACTATTATAACTTTGCTCCGATAAGTCAAGAAAAATTTTTACCCCAAATTTTCAGTTCTAGTTAACCACACTCCACTATATTCCCAAGCCTTTGAATATATTGCCTTTGTTAGATAACACACAAAATTCCCGCATTTCAATAACTTCTACTAATGACTCTCCTCAATTTTCCATGATAAGGGTGACCTCGACTACGGTCATCATACTCGAACATACTTCATAACATCTTAGGTACGATCTACACTATTCGTCCAATGGCCCTCATCTGTAATACTTCTTGTACGAACCCGTCCGAACGCAAATAAGATTCACTAACATATATGGAATCTTACCAAAGAAATCAACAATCCTAAACATAGGGCTCTACATCAAAGAACGCTAAGTTGAAAACACAATAAGCCGTACAAATCCTAAAGGACACTGATATGCAAGGAAACGAGTCAGATCCCGATGTGAAAATGATTTTTAAAACAACAAGTATTTAACAAGTTAAATAAAGCATTTATTATGTACATGTTAGTATCCAACTCTCACTTGCTATTCTCACCTCTCATCTATAGTGCACACTTAACGTATCCTATTAACCTCCTAGTTAATGGTTCCTCTTCACTAATTCCATAATATGATTCCATTCACATATCATAACCCCGTATGTCCCATACCATTCGTTATACAATCATTCTTATACATTTCTCATTTATATGAATCGTTTCTCATTAATATGAATTAAGCTTTTCCATAAATATTCATTAACTTATTTCAAATCTTTTTCTCAATTCACTGTTATATACAATTATCACACAGTAGATGATTTAACCACAATATATATCCATTCATTCATTTAATTCATTATATATATATATACATATATGATACGACACCCCGAGTCACAGCTGCGATGCAATGCATTACTCTGCTATCATGTCCCATCATCGTTGGTCGCCGAATAGGAGACAAAAGGTCCAGTAACGATTTCTCGAACCACAAACATCAACATACAAATTGGAGGCGAACATAGTTCTCGTATCCATGGGTCACGCACACACCTACGTACCCATAATCAGCGGACTTATCAACTCCCCGATAAGTCTTTCATAGACCTATGTTCTCGAGCGACAAATCAAAGATCCCATGGATTCATCAGGAGATGACTTCCCTCACGCGCAAACCTCCCTTCGATAGCAAGTAAGCTAGGTATGTCATACACATAAGTCATCAATCAATCAAATAGGCATTATCATACCTATAATATAATATCAACAAGGTACTCACATTAACTTAAGATAATTTCCATACGTAGCATTATACCTTTCAAATCCTACGTATTAAAATATCATGACTTTACTTCTTTAATTTAATTATTCCTGAGCCTCACTCAATACTCAAGGTTTAAAGAGGATTCTCCTCAATATATTTATTCAGTAATAAATCACAAGTATCCTACTGATCCATAACATCTTATCTCCCGAATTACTATGAATAAAACTCTCATTTAATAAGGGTTATAACCGATTGCTTCTAATCTCTTATAAACACATTTTCTATCAACTAGGATTGAATATCATCATCACATGGCTCATAGTCTATAGTGTTTCATTCACACTATATGACTTATCAACAAAATCAACATCCTTGTATCCTATAACATCTCTCCACTCCCGACGTCATTAAGGTTCATGCGCGGAACATCTCGCAAAGCAAAATACAAACAAGGAACCTATTCAATACACTAATACTTAACTTTGTTGGACGTGGAGGTCCATCAACTTCAAATACGCAACTGCAATAACCTCATCACCTTCTTTCAATCAAATGTGGTCTGAACTCCCATCTATATCCAGGAGCCATACCTCTAAGTGCTTGTACTACACTTGATCCTTGCGAAATCAATAATGGGCTTAAACTCAGTCCTTGATATTCAAATTGTAACCCTAAGGTTACCCAGGTGTAATATTAAATCTCCCCTACTGGACCTATCCTTAATCCTCATGCATACAAATTAGAATCCAACACATGAATCTAGCAACCGAAATTTCTTTCAATTTAATTATCATAATTCTAATCAATTAAATCCCTATAAATTAATCCAAATCTTAACTAGGGCTTACTGATCTTCTCTAAGTCCCATAATATCCAATTAATAATCACCAATGATATACAAAAGGTTTGGGATAAGAATAAACATTGAAAAAAACAACTTTAGGAATTCTGGGGAGGTCGATCGATCGAAGGCAGGGGGTCGATCGATCGATCGCCCAGATAACAACCCAGTTTTCTGCATTTCTTCTACAACGAGTTTCATCATTTTTTATCATTCAACCCTTCATATTAACAACCCAAATGACTTATAATCCTTACTACATGATATATCAACATATATAAATGATTTCTATTGCTCTAAACATCCTAGAATCATCAAGAGATTGAATTAAAAGCATGTTTTTATCCTCTTTTTCCAGAAAATTATCAACATAATATCTTCAAGAACACATCAATGGTTTTCAAAGTTTCTTCAATAGATTTATGATTATTTCGTGGATCAATAACTACCTACAACATGAGTTTGATTCCTCTATGTTTTCAGTTTCCAAAAATCCATTAACAACTCTATCTTTTCATCTTCCTAACATGAAAAATCACCTCTTTTTATAACTATTCTAACATTGAAAATATACAAACTTAGATTGCCATTATCAAACACTTACCATAATGAAGATCTGATCATTTGGGGTTGTATAACACAGGTGGTTCTCCCTTTCTCCGGCCAACTTCCGGTGGTGGTTGGTGGTGGTGACCTTTGGTCTTTAGTTCTCTTTCTTTCCATGCAAGCTTCTCTCTTACCAAGCAACCTTTCACTCTCTCTAAGAAGATGACCTTTCAATTTTTGTGTAGAAGAGATGAATGAACCACGTTCAAAAAATCTCCAAATACTTATAATAAGACAAAACCCGAAATCACTATTCATCCCCTTGTAAAAATGACCAAAATGCCTTTTTGGGTTGTTTTTTAATTTCCAAATGACCCTACACCCAAATCCAACATCCAAATAGACTTTTTTGACTATTTCAAACCTTTCGGACGCAACGACGCAGTAGAAATGACTATAAGGTCGATGGAAAATAAATTTCCTTTTTAATTTAAGCAATTTAGTCCCAATACGTCCCATACCGCGCTCGACTAAAAATCCAAATTACTGAATTAATATCACACTACCATATCAATAGCTTCACATTCATATATTACCTAAATATCTTTAAGTAATATTCAGAATCATAAATTTTAATATCCACAATTCGGATAAAAGCCAAATGAATTAATTAATAATAAAATCCAATTAATCCATTAATTTAAAATATAACCCATTTTAAAAGTCATAAAAATTATTGGGTATTACATACTTCCCCCCTTGTAACAGAATTTTGTCCCGAAATTCAAAAAGTTAAATCATACTAGTAAGGACAACTCTGAGTATGAATCTCACATTGTAAGAAATCTAAGTAGTACCGCCCATACAGTACATTATCGAAAATCCCCATTGATGTTATACGCCCAGCCTCACCATATAGTTGCAATTGAATCGAATTTAAATTTTTACGCAATATTCCCTATACCATCCTTGTGACAAAAGATATTTAGGTAATATATGAATGTGATGTTATTGATATGATAGTGTGATATTAATTCAGTAATTTGAATTTTTAGTCGGACGCGGTATGGGACGTGTCGGGACAAATTTGTTAAATTAAAAAGGAAACTTATTTTTACATCAAACTTATAGTCATTTTGAGTGTGTCGTTGCATCTGGAAGGGTTGAAATAGTCAGAAAAGTCTCTTTGGATGTTGGTTTTGGGTCTCGAGTCATTTGGAAATGAAAAGACACCCCAAAAGGGCATTTTGGTTATTTTTACAAGGGGGATGAATAGTGATTTCGGATTTTATCTTATTATAATTATTTGGAGATTAGTTGAACGTGGGTTCATTCATCTCTTCTACACAATATTGAGAGGTCATCTTATTAGAGAGAGTGAAAGGTTGCTTGGAAGAAGAAAAGTTTTCTTGGAAAGGAGAAGAAAAGTTTGCGTGGATCTTATTTGCGTTCGGACGGGTTCGTACAAGATGTATGATAGATGAGGGCCATTGGACGGCTAGCAAAGATCGTACAAAGGAGGTTATGAAGTATGTTCGAGTATGATGATCGTAGTCGAGGTCACCCCTATTATGGAAAATTGAGGAGAGTCATCAGTAAAAGTCCTTGAAATGCGGGAATTGTGTGTGTTACCTAACGAAGGCAATATATTCAAAGGCTTGGGTATAGGGCTGTGTTTTTTTCCGAACTTTCCAATTTTTCCGATTTCCGATCCGATTTTTTCCGAATTTGGAATGAAGTTTTAATTTGCCGATTTCCGATTTTTCCGAAAAAAATCGGATCGGAAATCGAAAATAATTCAGAATTTTCGATTTTCTTATTTTTTCGATCCGATTTTTTCGAAACTATGCCGATCTGATTTTTTCGAATTTTTTCTGATTTTTTCCTAATTATTTTCGTTTTTTTAGAAAATATTTTTCGATTTTCGATTTTTTCGATTTTATTTCTGATTTTTTGAATGTTTCCCATATCCCACATCGGTTGGGAGAGGGAGAGGGCTCCAGAATATGCTCTATAAAAGGAGAGTATCCTCCTAACTTCTACACAAATGAAACAATGGGCCAAATCCTCATGTATTTACATGTTGGGTTAAGCCATTTTCTTTGTTTCTTTAAAATGAGAATTTCGAGTAATCGAAAATCCATAATTTATTTTTTGAAATTTTGGAATTTTCAAAATTTCTGAATTTTTAATATATTTTGTGAATTTCTGATTTTTTCCGATTTTCCGATTTTTTCGAATTCGATTTTTTTTAATTTTTCGAAAAAATCGGATCGGAAATCGGAATAGTTATTTTATTTCCGAAAAAATCGAATTTTTTTCCGAATAGGCATTTTTCGATACGATCCGACCAAAACACAGCCCTACTTGGGCATATAGTGGAGTGTGGTTAACTAGAACTGAAAATTTGGGGTAAAATTTTTCTTAACTCATCAGAGCAAAGTTATAATAGTGGGAGTCAACAACCACCACCCGCGAATGAGGGTATGTTTTCTATCTAAGGAGTTATGAGGCGTATATTGATTTTAGTAGCGAATGATAGCCTATAGCATTGTTATTTATGTAGACTCACCAAGGGGTGTGGGACACCTATATTTTTCATGTCATCACGTGGGTCTGATTTTTATCACGGAATTACTTACTTTAGGCATGTCCGATCATGATGTGACTATCGGCGTGGATTGATTTGTGGTATATGAGAGCGTATATCCAACATCTTGTCTTTAATAAGAGAGTAGATGTCACTGTGGGACGCACTGTTTGCCGAGCTCGTCATCGTGACTATTTGTTGAGAACATCACTATGGCTGTCACTGTTGATCGCGTGTAGGTCACAAACTATTGGTGGTGCTCGCCTAGATGGCAACCCCAAATCACAGATCGAGGGTGACGTCTTGTTGAAAGCTCGAAAATGACCGGAAGAGATGATCAAAATACTATTGGTTCCTTCTTAATTTTGTTCTAGTCATTCTGAATATGTAGAGAAATCTGAATGACACATAATTTGGTGGAGGTATTCTCTTTGGATCTGCCATTAATTTTTGTTTTTTTTGTTACCACAAATTTCGTGACATGAGAAAATCTTGTATTCGGCACAAATTGTGTAAATGGAGATCAAAATTGATGAACTGTTGGCGTGCCCAAAACCTGTACATCTGTGTGAAAACATAACTATTGAGAGAATATCTTTCTACTTTGTAAAGATGTGTTCAAGACCTCTCATGAGAGAGAAACCCTTTAGACGGTTACCCCATGCTCGAAAATTTGGGATATGGGAATCAAGATATGATGTAACCCAGTAAATAGCTTTGTTTGCCCAGAAAAATATGGAGAACGTCCATATCTCTAAGGACTCATAAAAAACTCATTATTATGAAACTGACTATTATGCAAATTCACAAATGAAAATCCAACACAAGATTTATGAATATAAACAATCGGGGTTGAACAAAAAGATGCGTGCAGAACATATAATTTATTTGTATGCAGAGAAAGAAGAACTTAGCTCTTGATGGGGTTTCATGCATGTAAGCCATTGCATCGTAACGTAAATATTCATCTTGTCAACAAGAAGTAAAGACTTTTTGTGTCGTTTCCCACATACGGCGCCAATTGTACGAGAAAAAAATCTCACCCGTAGGGGCGGTGCCAATTCATCACGATACAAGCATAAAAATAAATATAAGAGAGACAAAGATTTACGTGGTTCGACCATGAATGGCCTACGTCCACGGGGCTACTGCTATGTTCCATTAGAATGATGAGAGAGTTTTACATGAGTGTTCCTCTAGCTTCTAAGCCCCCTTTCACAATGGGGGGTGTACCATTTATATAGAGTTAGGGGTTATATTAGGGTTACATATATGTATGAGTCCTATCTTCGTGGAGTTTGATTTGACTCAGCAACTTCTCCTCGGCCTTCTAGTTTATCAAGGACTCTAGTCGTCCCTATCTTATTGGAGCACCTGCTGCTCGCCATCTTGATCGGGGTGCTCGCCACGTGTCATGCTATTATGTAGGCATATTTTTTGCCCCCACAAGAAGTATAAATCTATTCTGCCAGACGTTTCCCTTGTACCTTGTCCATATCGATGGGAGGACCATCAAGGGTATATGGTGAATTTATTGTGTTAAAATCTCTTAAAATCTTCCTAATGTTGATTCTCATCCTATCAATAAGTGAGGAGGATGGACCATCTCACATTCATTATGGAGGCCGTACTCACCTAAATATTTACTTATCTGACATTGATTAATGGCATCAGGTGGAATCCGGCTTGTGTCTAGTTTGAAGGGAGACTTGGCTCAATCCAAGAAACTTAGGTCATTTTAGTGCCACAAATTACTGTCTTGGTCGTACTTCATCAAGGTCAACAAGTTAGTCCACCCCCATTTGTAGCCTTCACGACTGCCTTGGGGAAAATTATCATCCAAGTGAGTTAAAGCCTCATTATAGCCATCCATATAAACTTCCCTTGGTTTCTTATCAAAATGGAATGTCAACGTATTAAATTGATCTTGGAGTTTCTTGAGGACTATATCTATGGACTTTAGCAGGGAAGCTTGGTCAACAATACCCTTCTTTGTTCTCACCTCCTCAATAGTTAGCCGAATAACTATACTTTTCCTGGAAACTTTCCCAGGTTTGGTTTTTTCTTGTGAAAAGCTTCCAACTCCTCCAACAACCTTGCATTTTAAGCCTATAAAATGAATCACCCTCCTCGGGACCAGCAGTGGTTGATCTCGTCAGATTGTCAAGTTAATTCCTTAGGATATAGTTTTCTTTCTCCAATATAGCAGTAATTGACCGGGCATTTTCCAATTCTTAATTAAAGGAAAAATCTTTCTTATGCAAAGCAGAAGTAATGTCTTTTCATTTCTTGCGAAATCCACAACTTTCACTTAATGCCTTATATTTGGCTTCATAGTCAGAATGAAGCAATGATTTAGAAATTTTATGATCCTCCAACATCCTTTCAATCATCTTGTAAATATTGGCATAATTTTCTACAGTTCAAGAGGCAATTAAGGTGGATGTAAGATTTTTTTACTTGATTAGAAACATCTAGGCCAAGAAACCCTAATAAATCTTCCTTGAACAAAAGAAAATGGCCATCTTTAAAGATATTTTTTCAATGCCTAAGTAAGTCAGATTCAGTAGAAATAATGGCCTTCTTCTTAGCATCAAACTGGAAAGTCACAAATATATGAGTTTATGGTGCAAGTACAAAGAAGTAAACAATGCATAAAAGAATAAACCAATAAGAAATCAAAGCCATTCAAAGACCACAATAATTGATCAAAAAAATTATTCTTTCATTAATTAATCATTGAAGTACAAAGGCCAATACATCATCAAGAAAGAAAAGAAAAAAATAAACTTGCTAAAAAGGAGCTAAATCTTCTCCTTATCCTTGGCCTGGTCTTTCCTGGAAGCAGGTTGGTCGGCACTACCATTTGGCAACATTAAAAACTCAATGGTCATCATAGAAGATTCTCCAGGCCCCTCCTTGTCATCAAACTCCTCATCCAGGTTAGAAGGAGTACCAGGATCATGACTTTGGAAAAGCTCTAAGTTTTACTCTGTGCCGACCACCTTCAGATCTTCCGACTAACCTTCCTTAAAGGATAACATCTTGGCATATTCAATTTAGTGGAGGCAGCAAAGAGAGATTTTTTCCAACCTTTGTCAAAAGCAACTTTTCCATTAGCCTTCAAGTAAATGGACTTCAGAAGTTAAACTAGCCACTTTGTCTTTAGTAGATTGGGCCCTAGTAGTGACTTCTACAAGTTGATCTTTAGCAGTTTTAGCTCTGCCTTCAGCACCACCTAGTTTCTTCTTGGCATCTATGTCTCTTTCATCAGCAACATTTATTTTATCTTCAGCTACAGTGGCCATGTCATTGGCCTTTTTCAGTTCCTCTTCCCAAAACTTCTTCTTTGTTTCAAAATCTTGTCGATAAGCCTCCAAATATTATCTTAGGACCTCAAAGGCCTCTTCCACTTCACCAACCAAAAACTAAAAAATAGAGTAAACACCATAAGTCAGAAAAAAAATCAACAACATCAAGGGAAAAGTATAAGATAAGATAATTACCAATGCCAAATTATGGCAAGCCCTCTCAGTTAGCCTGGACCTGGGCATGGGGGCTAATGCTTCACGATCAGCATGGACAGTTCTAGACTTGATCAAACCCTTGGCCAATCCAGGGTTAATAGTAACATAAACTAACCTAATGTTAGGATCAACTTGTATTTTTCTCACTAACTCTTGTTGGTCGACCAGATTCTTCTTTGCAGCCAACACTTGTTGGTTGGGTAAAAATTCTTTCACAAAATAATCCATATTTTTTTGATTTATTGGTTTTGTAATGAAAAGTATAGGGTTTTGTCACATATCCAAATATCTATCCATTAGGTAGGATTTTATTGGCCCAAGTACTTATTTGTTGAGGAGAAACTGATCCAATTCGGAGTTGGGGTTGTGGGAGAGAAATACAAGCATCGTGCTGCTAGGCAAAGCGATGGGGTATTGTACCCTCGATGGTCAAAGTCCAGCAGCCAAAAGCATCACTAGCTTACGCTCTGACCCAAGTAGCATGGGGTACGTGGAATCCTGTGTTAATCAGCAAGGACCAAATTTCAAGGCTAAATACTCCTGGGTGACCGATAGCGAAGTGGTACCATAAGGGAAGGGTGAAAAGAACCCCCATCGGGGAGTGAAATAGAACATGAGATCATTCATTAGATTCACCATTTTATATAGAGAAAAGAAATGGATATTAAAATATTATTCTATATTCTATTTTATTATTTTATTAAATTAATATAATAAACTGAATACATGAATATAATAAAAAATAGAAATAATACGAAGGATAAGATTCTTCCAGGGAGTAATTAGTGATTGGTCCGTCAGAAAAGACAGGCAAACCTATCCTATATTTCTTAAGTTTATACTTAGTAGTTTGAGTCTCTTCAACACCAAGAGGCCTCTTACCACTGGCTTAGGACTTTTTTCAACTGGCTTCTTCCCAGCATCATCATTTTTCTTGGGGGAGGAGACAGTGGCCCACCCATCAAGTTGGGCATCTTCCTTTTAGTCATTTTGGATGGAGGAGAAAGTGGGATATAAAAAATGTCAAAATATTCAAATGAGGAAGAAGTTCCTTCCTGGGTGAACTCAACACCAGCATATTCCGTAGATGAAGAAGTACGCACAATATCCTCTTCTAAGTTGATGGTAACTTGGGGCAGCACAAGTGTTGGTCGAGCAAGGAAAGAGGTGACAGAACTTTTGCATTCCAACAACAAAGAAGCTTCTTGGGGATGTTCCTCTCCAACTCTCTGGTTAAGTCACCACATAAATTTGATATCTTCAAGGTTAATTTCCCCTTCTTTAGGAAACCTCTTCTTACTTTCCTCTACATAAAAAAGGATACAACAAAGTTAATCAGCAGAAGTAAAAAACATATAACTAAAGAAGAATAAGTAGATGGCAGAACTGTAACCTATGCCACGCCCTATTTGAGGACATCTGGGCCTAGTATAAGACACTCCCTATGGATGAGGACAATGTTGCCAGTTCTTATCAACTACACCACAGTCCTAATAATCCTTATTGGAATCTGGAAATTCATAACTAAGGCCCTATTTTCTTTCCTAGTCTTCAAATAGTATGTGTTCTCTCTAAATGTACCCTATTTATAGAAAAACATCAACTCCTAGACCCTAATATGGGTCCCATAAATCTCTTTTAACCTATGGAAACCATTTACCCCCTCTAAGTGTTGGGTGCAACCCAAGGAAGGAGCACATCAAAGTATTAACAAAACTGAAAGAAATGAGTGTTTGGTAGAAAAGTGTTTCCACCCTCAGCTATGAATAAGGTGGGGATCCACTAACCCTTAGGAAGAGAATACACATCTATAGGACCCTGGGCTATTTCTAAATCTACCCAAGACATATTTTGTCTTTTTTCTCTAAACTCATATAATGAACTCTCGTCTACGGTGTGAACCATGGTGGAAAAAGAGAAAAATATGATAAAAACAGAGAAATAGTGAAATAAGGCTTACAGGGAATCTAAAGTGACTGAAAGAACTGAAAAAAATAATGTTGGGAAATGATCGAACAAATAAATATTGAAGACGAAAGAAAACTTAAGTGTAGTAGGTTTGAGGTGAAAAGAAAAGGAGGGAATTGGTTGCCTCGATAGAAGGGGATGAAATAATTAACTGAATGAACTATTGAACTACCGTTGTATGCATGCCTCCTGAATATTCAAAAGACTATGTTATCCTTTAATGGTTAAAAAAAGGTTGAATTATTTATAAAAATGCCATCATCGACAGTGTTAAATTTTTTTTTTACAAGTATGGGAGATCGGCAGCCAACCACACTCGCAAATAGTATGCTGATCGATCAAAACACACTGATCGATCGAACCTTGTTTTGTTATATGTGTGTTCGATATCTTAGGTTGTTCGGCCAAACACCTTGACTTATTTCTACACCATGTGTCTATTTAATCTGACGTTATTTTTACACGTGCTTATTTTATGAGGCGCACAAAGAAATCATTACAACCATAGTTTATGCACATATTTTCACCATTGAATTGTGTGCCCATTATCATCATTAAAGGTAATGGTGGCGTGTGCACGTGTGACACACGTCCCCAAGCATTGTGACGACTGTGAGAACACGAAGATTCAAAGTGCATAAGGGTTCTCACACCCTTATACCTTGGCACTTTCACCGGTTTCCAAGGTAATTTGAATTCTTCTACTCTCTCTCCACTTTTCTCAGTTCTAATCTCCTTCATCTTCTTCATCTACCATGTCTAGGTGTTTGAAAAAATATGAAGTTTCGTCTTCCAATAACTTTTATTAATTCTGTGATCAATATGGAATTCCTGATAATATTGTCTCGAAAGTCTACCCTGATGAGGAAGAAACAGTTTTTTCTTCACCATGGGAAGGTCACTTTCTTAATAATGGTAATACTTGAGGGGAACTATGGTTTATACTTCACCCATTATTGATAGGGTACTCCATTACTACGAAATACTCCCTGCCCAAGTAAATGGTAGTTTTCACCAGATTATGATGGGAACATATGCCATGAATCAGATTTATGGGACTAACAATGGGCTTGAAGAAATTATGTATAGTTACGATCTGAGGTGTTCTCCACACACCAGACTATATCAATTTCAAGCCAAGGATAAGGTTCGTAATCTAGTTACTTATTTTCCTAGTTCCCCAAAAAACACTAACAAAAACATCATTATGGTTTCTAAGGCAATTTATGGTGAAAGTTATGATGGGCTTAGGGTTTTTGATATGAGGGGGCTCCCGGTAGGTCGCCCACAAATGGTTTGATTTTCTTTTTTATATTTTTACTTATTACTGGCCAATTTTTTTTTTTTTTTTATAGAAAGCTTTCTTAACACCAAGCTGTCTAACTACCAAGTAAATCTCATAGATTTAAAGAAAGTTCAGAGAAGGTTGACCCTACTAAGAATTCACCACCACTAGAGAGCGGACCATATCCTTATCAACTACGATCTTACCTACCATTCCCTCCTCCAAATTCATAACTATTTTAGTTAGCATTCTGATTATCCAGATCATCGAATCGATTACTCTTAAAAACTCAACTCCCACTGATCCATACATGATCACTACTGAGTTTGATTACAATCGGGGAGAAGAGGAGGAAGCGGAGTGATAGTAGAGGATGAAGAGGAAATAGAGGTAAAGGAAGAATAATGGGAGGAAGAGGAATTAAATAAGAAGCTTAAGGAGTAGGTCGATACCAATGCTAAAGTGATGGACGAGGCTGAACGAACTCAGAATGAGTTCAACCGAATCGATTCTGAGCACTCCAAGCACATGGTCTTCCACCAACGCACCTCTAGACACCCCATTATGTTACCCCTTAAACTCTCCTTAGGTACCTAGAACCTCCCCTCATCACTACAAACCCAGGACATGTCCTCATTTGCAAAGGATCCCAGATCTGAAACCTATCACTCTCAACAAATCCAGAAAACCTCTCTCGAAGTCAGTGCGATTTCCACATCCAAAACCCTTTTCAACCTTCACTTTTCATCATCCTTTTCATCAAACTTGGTTAATTCACTACCCTCCATCATCATCCAAGTGCAAGGGCTTCTCTCCAACATTCAAGATCAAGCTCAAGATCTTTAAGAAGGTCCAATTTTCTCCATTCTCTCCTTAAACTCCCATAAATTCGCATTCACTTGTTTTATTACTTGGCACTTTTATTCTCTCATCCCATATATCCTAATATATTTTTTATTTAGTATTATTGCACATCTCTTATTTTCATATAAATAAAAACCCAAAAAACAAGAAAAAGAGGGTTTGCTCATAAATTCCAAACGGGAATTCTCACACTATTCTCACAACTAAAGCACTTTTTCTACACACACATACACACAAATAAGAGAATCCCCCGATTGGATTTTGGGATAAACCCCACCTCTCGTTTTGCATGCGAACTACGTGGACTTTGATGCCTCTATAGGTTACATAGGTATCTCGGGGTAAAACTCGAGACTCGAGTCCTATTTTAACTTTTTCTTTCTCATTTTCTATTTTCTCTAAATTCAATTATCTTAGATTACATATATGTGCATATATTTGTTCTTAGTAGCGTACTATCCCATATGCATTATTGTTCCATTATAACGATCAACGCAAGGATAATCGCATAAATCCTATTTTGTAATATTATTTTTACATTCCTACGGATGACTCGCTTTATCTCTTCCATGGTACAAGTCGAGGATTCCTATCTCCATTATATATACACATGCACACATATCACGGGGGAAATAAAGGAAAATAGCAAAAATCCATGAGAGATCGTAAGGGAGGAATGGGTGCCTAACACCTTCCTATTTCGTAACTTTGCCTCCGGACCCTTTTCGAATCATTTTTGTTTCATATGCATCAGTATGTCTTTGGATGTTGTCCTTCGGGATGGCTCCATTTCTTTTGTCTGTTTTGAGTAAAATAGACTGGCGACTCCATCTCTCTACATTTTTCACCTCATCAACGACGCCAATCGAAGCGCTCCTGAGAGGGATGCGCGGGACCTAGGATCCTCATGCTCCCGCCCACCGCGAGGATCGAGGATGGCCACAGCACCCTCCTAGAGAAGCTTATCCTTAAAAAATTGAGGGCTCAAAGAGAGAAAACCAGGGGGCCCGACCCAAAGAGGGCATATGATAAATGGTATGAGGCAGCCATTTAGGAGGTCACTACCCAGCTAAATTATTATGAGTAGTTAGCTAAAGATATTTTTTACATATAAAGCAAAATTAACCTTAAGTATTTTTAACATATAAAGCAGTTGGCTGAACCCATCTTAACTGATCGGCTAATTCAAACTTCAGTATTTTTTGACAAATTAAGAAGTTGTCTAGACATTTCAAGTGATCGGCTAAATCAATCCTTAAGTCATTTTAACAAGTAAAGTCATTGCCTAAAGCCATTTCAAGTGACCAACTAAAGGGATATTGCTTTCCACCATGCCTATCTTCTTTAGATCATACCACTCCTAAGAGTTGGTTTTAATTGACCTTTCCCAGATCGTACCACTTATACAAGTGAGTTTTGTGTTACTTCTATCTTGATCTGCTTTAGATAATCGACCTTTCCCAAATCGTACCACTCATACAAGTGGGTTTTATGCCTCTTCTATGTTGAGCTTCTTTAGATCATACCACTCCTGAGAGTGGGCTTTAACAGACCTTTACCAGACCGTACCACTTATACAAGTGGGTTTTATTTAACTTTTACCAGATCGTACCATTTAAATAAGTGGGTTTTATCCGACCTTTCACAGATTATACCATTTATACAAGTGGGTTTTTTATTTTTCATTAAGGCATTTCACACAATTTGAGATAATTAAATCTGAATCATTTTACTATGAATAAATAAAAGAGTTCAACTAACTTGATATTTAATGATAAAAAATTCTAAGGTTTATAGCATTCCATGATCTTGGTATTACCCTCCCATCCATTTATTCTAAAATGATATGACCCCCACGCCCTTTTGAAGCTATACGGTAAGGTCCCTGCCAATTTGACACTAGCTTTCCATCTATTTGATTCTTTGCGGTGGACAATAACTTTCTAAAGACTAGGTCATTGACTTGGAATATTTTGATCTAGTCCTTCTTGTTATGATGATTTATTATCCCTATTGATATGTGACTAAATATATTAGTGCTTTCTCCATTCTTTCTTCGGCTAGTTCCAACTCATGATCTATTCGGTCATCATTTTGGACATTTTTTAATACATTCGATCTGAGCATTGGTAGTATGATCTTCAGAGGTATTACCGCTTGCATGTTGTAGTTAAGAGAATATGGGGTTTCATTTGTCGACTAATTGAGGGTTGTCTTGTATGCCCACATAATGCAAGGAAGTTCATTTACCTACCATTCCTTGTATTTTTTAGTGTTTGCTTAATGCCTGATAGTAGGGTTTTATTGGTAATCTTCTCATTCTTATTGCATTGAGGAAAGACTAGTTATGCGTAGTGAATCCTAATTATGTATTCAGCATAAAATTCATTGTCAGTTACTAGTGCTCTTGGAATGACAAATCGTGTGATGATATTGCTCCAGACAAGTCTCCTGGTGTCTGGTGAAATAGTCAATCATTGTTATTAGGTACCTCTAATTCCTAGGTGTCGTCAATAGTGGTCCTACGATGCCCATTCCCCATGGGAAAATGGCTATGGACTTGTGAGAGGATTAAGATCATTGACAGGATATTTAATCATCGATAAGAATATTTGGTACTTTTGGGCACTTTCTAGTGAATGATGCTGAATCCTTTTGCATATATGGCCACTAATACCCTTGAGAGATTTCTCTGTAGGAGAGTGATCTCCTGCTTGTGTGCTTTCCATAGCTTCCTTCTTGCAATGCCTTTAAAATCTCTTTTACTTGATTTGGATGGATGCATTTAATAGTGGACCTATAAATGATCTTTGATAGAGATTCCCATCTGAATTGAGATATAATCTGGCCAACCTAATCCTCAGCTTATGTGTTTATTTGTCATCTGGGGGTATCTCTCATGTTTTAAGAAAATAGATGATGGAGTCCATCCATGATGGGTCCATTTACACTTGGAGGATACTTAGATTTCTAGTTATATCTTCAATGTTTGGTCCATCTGTATATTTCACTTCAATTGTTCTCTATAGGTCATCTTTAATGGTAGAGCCAAAGTAGCTAAGGCATCCTCATGGCTATTTTTGTTCCATAACAACAACTTCATTGGGGACGACTTCAACTATTGGAATAGTCCTCTGGTATTGTCTATGTATTTTATCATTCGGAAATCTCTTAATTTATATTATCCATTAAGTTATTTGTGATCATCTTATAATCACAAAATACGATGATGTGGTGAGAAGCCATGTTGAACGCCCTTCGCAGATCGTGAACCACTACTTTATACTCGACTTTATTGTTTGAGCTTTTAAATCCCAATCTGATGGCTTGTTTAATCAGCTCACCTTGTGGGATTAAAAAGACTATCCTAAATCATGTTCCCTTCTTATTTTATGAGACATCAATAAATATCTTCCATCGTTGCTTGTTCTTGGTGACTAGTAATGCTTTTAGGATGGGTTGCAATTATTCCTCTCTTGGCGATGTTGAGAATTCTTCCTTGGAGTCATCCTTGATCATTGTTATGGGTTCATACTTGATGTGGAATTAGACTAGTTCTAGTGACCACTTGGTCATTCTATTATAGAGGTCGGCTTTTCTAAGGGAATATTTCAAAGGGTAGGTCATCAAGACGACTAGGGTGTGGCCATCAAAGTACTGCCTTATTTTTCTCGAGGTGGTTACCGATTCTAAAAGCATATCTTCGATGGGCATGTATCTATTTTTTGCTTAAAAATGGTATGGATCATGCAGTAGATCAATTTTTACTCCCTATCATGTAGATAAATGAGTGCCTCACTGGTTGCATGACTTGAAATGATCAAGTAAAGGTACAAGTTTTCCCTTTCATTTAGACTTGACAACAATGGATGATATCCCAAGTATTGTTAAATCCCTTCTAGGGCTTAATCGTATTCTTCTGTCCAAACTATGGGACTTATCTTCTTAAGGCCTTGAAAAGAGGGGAAACACTTATTAAAAGATCTTAAAATGAACCGATTAAGGTCTTCCATTATTCTAGTGATGACCTAGATGTCTCTAATGGTGGTTGATCTTTTAACATCCTGGAGATCGCTAATATGGATTGGATTTGCCTCTATGCCCCTCTAGGTAACCAGGTATCCCAGAAACTTGTCGTATCTTACATCAACACACATTTGTATGCATTGAGCTTAATCTTATACTCTTTGAGGATGTCAAAGTTCTTGAAAGTTCCCTCATATGATCGGTCAAATACGTAATCTTAATAAGTATATCATCTAATATACGCCTTTATGGTGGATCAAATCAACGTTTTGAACATCTTGGTTAACAACCTCTGATATATTGCCCCCACATTCTTCAATATAAAAGTAAAGCCCTAAGATTGTGAATAATGAGATCTTTTCTTGATCTGGACTGAACATGGGTATCTGTTGGTAGCCAAAGTACGCATCCATGAAGCTCATTTGTTGATGCCATGCTGTGGAATCCACCAGTTGATCTATCTGGGGCATTTGAAAGCATCCTTGGGGTAGTGCCTATTGAAATCGTTGAAGTCAATGTAAACCCTCCACTTGCAACACTTTTTCTTTACTACAATAGTGTTCGAGACCCACTATGGGAATTAGACTTCCTTGATAGAGCCAGGTTGAAGTGGTTTGTTAAATTCAACCTCTACCACCCTCATCTTTTCTTAATCCAACTTCATAGGTTTCTGTTAGACTGGATTGACACTTGATTCCACGTGCAATCGGTGGTAGCCGATCGCTGAAATTTTTTTTGGGAGATTAAAAGGGTACCAAGAAAAAATGTTTGCATTTTATCTAAGGAAGCGGGTTAGTTATTCGGCTTCATCTTTAGGAAACCTCAATCTAATGATCAAGATATTTTATTGCTGCAATTCATCTAGAGGAATGGAAATCAATTCTTCCAAGATGCATTCAGTAGGGGCCAATCGAAATTCTTCAACACCAGTACGAACTCATTTTCATTAATATTTAGGATGATCACCCTGAGTTTTCTTTGCAATGACTATTGTTAGTGTAAAGATATTATTTTATTATCCAGTTTACATTTGAGTATGTCGTATATCGCTACAACCGTCGAAGACTTATTCAAGTTCAATCATGCATCAAGATGGATCTAAATTTCGAAGTTCTTCTTCATTCAAGCCTCTGCGAGATTAATTTTGGTAAGGCTATGTTTAAGTACCTGATAGGCAGGGTTTTTCCGCGGCGCGAGAGTCACCTACGCGCCGGTCGTTTTGAATTCGGCTCACCTGAACTATACAAAAACCTAAACTTATGACAACACTCAACTGATGAGTATAGTGGCCAAGTCGGGGTATCAAAAATATTCACTAAGACGAGTTACTAGAATTTATGAGATTTAATATTCCGAAATAAAAGTACAAAAGGTGATTATAAACTAAAAAGGAAAAGATGCATAAAAGGGAAATATTAATCTAGGCGAGTGTATTTAAACTAGATTAACAAAGCGAGAAAACTATAAGTTGCGTTGAATATCCCTCACCCGAGTTAATTTGTATAAAATGGATACATGGGTCGACGAGTTATTTAGCATGTGTCTCGTTTCGACAGTTAATTGAATCAAGGGTTGTCACCCCCCTAAATACGCATAAAATCCTAATAAGATTTTGGCGTCAACAAATATCCCGAAAATTGCGCACGTAAGGTCATAAGCACATGACATACATGATATGCCCCGTCAAATCTCCTAGGCGTAATAACTAAAACAACGCATCCGAAATAAACCCATAAACGCCATCAGCAAAGCAAAGCAACACGTCAACTCGAGTGAGTTCAATTCAAGTACAACCTAATTTAAATTAGCTAGAAAGCATCGTAAAAATGAGGTAAATGAAAGCGTGTAAATAAACACGATAAATCTACCAAGAATGGAAGTAAATAAAAGCATTTAAACTATTTAGGAAAGCATGTAAATTATCTAGAAAGCAAGAATTAATGAAATACAAGCTATATTAAATGGAAGGGAAGATGAATATTACAAATTACAAACCCAATTGTTGTCACACCAAATGACGAAGAAAGATGAACTCTCACCCTCCAAACCCTAACCTATTGTCTATCCTAAACTAGAATATCTGATATTTACAACAAAAAAGGCATTATATAGTAAGTGGGAATAATAAAAGAAAAGAAAAGGAAAATGAAAACATAAGGCAAAATATCTCCCGGAAACAGGGGATCGATCGATCGACCCAAAACGTCGATCGATCGATCATGAACAAAATTTCCCACTATTGCGAAAGATCGATCGATCGATCCATTTGATCGATCAAGCATGTCACAACCTCCTGCAATGTTGTTTTGGTTGTTTACCTTTCTCGTCTGCTAAAATCGCCGTAACTTCTTCGTTCTGAATCAGAATCACACACCGTTCGTGGCCAGGCGAAGCTTGCAAGGAGGGATAAAAATTTCGTGCAGATGTTGGTCCAGGTGACCAAGCTATGAAAAGACTAAAATGCCCTTGAACGTGCGATCGCGTTCGAAAATCAAGAACTTCGCACTTAGCATCACAATACCTATAAAGGCTCAATTAACCCCTGCAAAACATGTTAACATAGAAATCCGAGGTTATCTGATTAATGAGCATAAATATAGGGAATAAGATACCCGAGGGGGATAAAATGCGTAGGTTCGAGGGATGAAATCCGCAATATTTGCGTCGTATCACACCCCCTAACTTACACATTGCTAGTCCCTAGCAATGAAATATGATGCAACAAGAACTACAAGCAAACCAAAAACATGAGATAGTATAACAGTATGGTATAAATGCATAAGGACACTTTTGCGGGCGATTTGATTGCATTTAGAATATGCAATAATCTGTTAAACCCTTTGGTCACCCTAGTGGACGAGTGTCGTCTCGTGAGGGTTTTCAGGGATGGTACCCACAAACATCACATGGTTTCCTCAAAATAAGCCCAAACCAACATGCGACAAGCCCAAAAATTGCGAAAAGGATTTCATACGCATTATTAGCAACATGAATGATCATTAACATTATAGAATGCACCTCATAGAATTGAAACCTTAAAATGTGGGAGGGGGACGAGCACATGCAATGTGTGATTTGGCAAAAAACTTAAATAAATCGGATACGTGTTAAAGCAAGCATACATTCAATCCTCACGGGCATTACAATCATCAAGCGAATTCACTCGAAATAGAGAGGTAACACACGGAAAACAAACATGTCACACATGAAGAATGCTATATATAAACTGAAAAAGTGTAATCTCAATGAAAGGATACCGCACATTAAAAGAGGCAAAATGCATTCTCACAGATTATCACAACTATTATGACGTTTAAATTACATGCACCTAAGATCACATAGGACTTTAATAGGGTTGTAATGTAGGTTAGGCTAGGGTATGAAATGAAGGAATGTATGTATGGATTCAAAGTGTTCGGAATGAAAACTCGGGATAATGGGAAAATGCGGGCAATATCAAAATTGGAAAACAAGTTCCAAAAAGGCATTAGATATATCATCGGGGAGAGTAATCAAATCTTATTGAACTATATACAACATTTACAAAATTCTCTTTCTCTTTCTTTTCTTCTTTTTCTTTTGTTTTCTTTTATTTTCTTTTGCTTTTTTCTTTTTCTTTTTCTCACTTTTTTCACTACTTTATTTTCTTTACTTATCAAACTCTCATATGCCTAAATTGCAACCGACATCACACAACAACATTCAATCCCATGTAACATTCCAAACAAAGGTACGAAAAGTGTATGTATGGGCTAAAACTCCAATTTAGAGTTGGTTATGGGATTTGGGTTATGAAACGAAAGGCTTATATTTAGGCTCAAAGGGGTTAATGAGGGTAAACATATAAGGGTGAGGTCAAGGTCAATATGGGTGATATAACAAAGAGGTCCTATGATCATTTCACAAAGTTAACACAATTCTCGAGTCAAAACAATATATGAAAATCATGATCAAGTAACACATTTCAAGTATGAACTCAATTAATGAACGGTCAAATGAAAGAATAGTGAGATTACCAATGAATTCAACGTTTTCAATGAGAAAAGAATAGTGTATACACTCACAAACGACGAAAGGTACAAAGCTTACTCGGTGTAAGTATATACAATGCAACAAAAGATTACTGAGTTATAAAAATCTTAAACCAAATCAATAGAACCATAAAAGTGCCTGTGCTCATGGGATTAAAGTTTAATTCATGAAGTTATTCATGATATCAATAAGTGAGACTAAAGTCTAATAAATTCTAAAATCGAGAACATGCATCATTGGGTTGTCTATTGGATCGGTCAATTATTGAAATTTATCATCGAAAATAAAGGCAAAAAGCCCAAAAAAGGAGAAAAAAGAAAGAAAATCTTTTTGAAATTTTCAATTTTTCTAAGAAAAGCATACTAAGTAACTAACATGTGAGCAAAAACATGGACTAAATATGTGAAATGGATAGAATATGCCACACCCCCTAACTTAAAACTTGACATTGTCCTCAATGTAAATTAAGAACCAAGTCAAAGAGAGGAGAAGAGCGATATTACCCAAAATTGGAGCGATCCCCATAAGAATAAGTCCAAAGAGTCTACAAAACAAGTTAGTACCGAGCATAGCAAAAACAAATAATAAAGAGTTAACTAATTACACTAGACTAAATTAAAAAGGAAAGAAAAAATAAAAAGAAAGAAAGCTAACTATATACAACCTACTATTTAGGCTTCATACTAACTATACACTAGAAGTCTAAATAGCTGAGGGTCCACCATAAGAATGATTTGACTTTGGAGGATAACCGATGTACCCTCACATACAAGCATGCCTTTCAAAAAATATGAATTCCGTTTGAAAAACGGAAGGCATGTGTAAGGCGTAAGAAAGGAACCATTTCCAATTAAAATTTTTGGGGGACGATGGGGGGTTTGGATTGAACGAGTGACAAAAACATGTGGGGACCGAGAAAAGCTGAATATCGCCCCAATGATTTTGAATTTGGAATGGGAGGCGACGCAAATGAAGGCACGAATGCGATCGTGGAAGGCGACTCGAGTAAGTTCTCCTCATCGAAGAAAAGTTTTAAAACATTAAAGTTTGAAACCGAATCACCAGGTACTTATAACGGTGTGATAATAGAGAATGAAAATGGGAATGAAAGAAATTCAAACTCGTGAGATGAATCATCATCGTATGAAGATTGAGTTTCGAAGGAAATAATATCATTTTCAATGAAATGTTCTTCTTTGGGGGCCAAAGAAGAAATCATTTAATTGAAAATATATATTACATCATTATCATCCTCACTTTCAATATCTATTATGCAATGGGCAAAGTCTATAATGGTTTGTTCGAAAGTAGGTAAAAGTACCTCATTTGGTTCAAAACATTCCTCGACTTCAAAAGTCTCAGAAGTAAAATTGCCGTCGGACTCAAATAATAAATCCAACTTATGTTCCCAACAACAATTTTCCTCCCGATAATGATTTTCAATTTTCTCATTTTCATACATACGCAAACCCTCACCGAATGTCATAGGTCGAGGTGCGGATGCATGAAAATGGGAACATTCAAAATTACCATCGGACTTAAACGAAAACTCATTATTATAGGAATTTTGAAAACTATTGCAATTCGTTTCAAAATTCCTAATATAAGCAGGTAAAGGCCCAAAATCATTATTATCATCATCATCAAAATTCCAATAACCTAAATTTTGACTTATGTTATACTCGCCCAAAGTCATATTTGAATTTGTTATACTTTGGGATTCTAAGTATTCACCGAAAGTCATAGGTTTGCGAGAATTTTGAGAATTATAACAATGATCACCGAAAGAATTGGAATAAGACATGCTTACCCCAAAAATGGCTCGAAGTGGCGAATTCCACAAAGTAAGTGCGGGCGGGAAAAATTCGAGCGTTTCTAAGTGCACAAATGTGGAAGTCATGCAAAAAGGTTAGCAAATAATACAAATAGAAAGAAAATACTATGAAATACTAAATTAAATAAAGTCTAAAACAAACTCATCCCCGGTAATGGCGGCATTTTGATAGGTAGGGTTTTGCCGTGGCGCGAGAGTCACCTACGCGCCGGTCGTTTTGAATTCAGCTCTCCTGAACTATATAAAAACCTAAACTTATGACTACACTCAACTCGTGAGTATAGCGGCCAAGTCCGGGTATAAAAAATATCCACTGATACGAGTTGCTAGAATTTATGAGATTTAATACTCCGAAATAAAAGTGCAAAAGGTGATTACAAACTGAAAAGGAAAAGATGCATAAAAGGGAAATATGAATCTAGGCGAGTGTATTTAAACTAGATTAACAAAGCGAGAAAACTATAGGTTGCATTGAATATCCCTCACCCGAGTTAATTCGTATAAAATGGATACATGGGTTGACGAGTTATTTAGCATGCGTCTCATTTCGACAGTTAATTGAATCAAGGGTTGTCACGCCCCTAAATCATCATAAAAGCCTAATAAGATTTTGGTGTCAACAAATATCCCAGAAATTGCGCACGCTAGGTCGTAAGCACGGGACATAAATGATATGCCTCGTCAAATCTGCTAGGAAAAATAAGTAGAACAACGCACCCGAAATAAACCCGTAAATGCAATCACCACAGCAAAGCAAGGCGTCAACTCGAGTGAGTTCAATTCAAGTACAACCTAATTTAAATTAGCTAGAAAGCATCGTAAAAACGCGGTAAATGAAAGCGTGTAAATAAACGCAATAAATCTACCTAGAAAGGAAGTAAATCAAATAATTTAAACTATTTAGGAAAGCATGTAAATTATCTAGAAAGCAAGAATTAATGAAATACAAGCTATATTAAATGGAAAGGAAGATGAATAATACAAATTACAAACCCGATTGTTGTCACACCAAATGAGGAAGAAAGATGAACTCTCTCCCTCCAAACCCTAACCTATTGTCTATCCTAAACTAGAATATTTGATATTTACAACAAAAAAGGCATTATATAGTAAGTGGGAATAATAAAAGAAAAGAAAAGGAAAAAGAAAACATAAGGCAAAATATCTCCTGGAAACAAGGGATCGATCGATCGACCCAAAACGTCGATCGATCGATCATGAACAAAATATCCCACTATCGCGAAGGATCAATCGATCGATCCATTTGATCAATCGATCGATCAAGCAGGTCACAGCCCCCTGCAATACTGTTTTGGTTGTTTGCCTTTCTCGTTCGCTAAAATCGTTGTAACTTCTTCGTTCTGAATCGCAATCGTGCACCGTTCACGGCCATATGAAGCTTGTGAGGAGGGCTACAACTTCCGTGTAGATGTTGGGCTAGGTACACAAGCTGTGAAAAGGCTAAAATGCCCTTGAACGTGCGATCGCGTACGAAAATCGAGCGGAATGCGCCGAACTTCACACTTAGCATCCAAATACCTATAAAAGCTCAATTAACCCCTACAAAACATGTTAACATAGAAATACGAGGTTGTATGGTTAATGAGCATAAATATAGGGAATAAGATACCTGAGGGGGCTAAAATGCGTAGGTTCGAGGGATGAAATACGCAATATTTCTGTCGTATCAGTACCTTAACGGTTCACTTAGAGTGTTGGGATAATTTTTCTAAAGTATTTTCTAAGTGTTGGAGGGGAGTTTTTTGTCAAAGATTTTTTCCTAAGTGTTGAGGCGAAGTATTTTTAGAGAAATAACATTTTTCTATCTCGTTCGAGCGATAGAGGCATCTCGTTCGAGCAACAGGCTGATGTCGCGCAAAGCAGTCATTCGAGTGACATCTTTGTTCGTTCGAGCAACATTATTGTTTCATCCGAATGACTCATCGCCTTAAGTTTTTTATATAAAGAGTGTTAAATCACTCTGTTTTCGTTAAGATGACCTGACTTTTTTCATTCTACACAAACTGCAAACCAACATAATTCTTTGTCTTCTTCGTTTAAGGGTTTAATCCTTTTTATTTTCAATTCAAAAACATCCCAAACTTGATGTGAATTTTTTTGGAACCCAATATACAAATTTGGTGAAGTTATTTCTTTGTCGAGTGTTATCTCTACGGATGACTATGAGTGGTGTCAATTGGGAGTGCTCGAGGGTGATCCTGGCTGAGTGGATTGCGTGTTCATGTGAACTACTGTTATTAATCCATTGCTGACTCCAGGTTGCGTGTCTATGTGATTGTTTAGAGGAGTAACCATTGCAGATTTCATTATGTATGTAAGTTGAGATTTATTTTACATAGTGAAATAAAAAGTTTTACCCGAAAGGGATTTTTTCCTAAAATCTGTGAGTTAGCAATTTTATTTGTGATGGTTTGACACACACACACACACACACAAACACATAGTTGCAAGTTTAGGGGCTGAATTAATTTGGTTTGAAATTTGACAATGATTAAATAAGTATTTAATTAGAAACTTGCAAATTTATTTAAATGGATATCACGACGCACATCTCTTCAAATTGGTATTAAATAAGGTTACTCAAATTTACCGAGTATAACTTTTCCCGCAAAATCTTTGTGATATTGATTTTTTTCAAAAATCTTTTTTGTGAAAAATTGCAATTATTTCGATGGAGCATTTATGTAATCAGATGCCCCCCCGGTTGAAATGAGTCAGATTTTTTATGATTTAAATCATTTGAATTTGACATTTGCTAAAAGAATTAAAGTATTGGAAAAAGAAAATTCTCATTTTAAATCCGTGATGGATCTTTTGCAAATGGTTCAAAATCAAAGAGATTTTTATCATGTGAAATTCGTTTCTTTGGACTGTGAATTTATTGCTTTCAAATTGTCAAAAAAGGAGAGTAATGATAGAATCCTAGTTTAAGAAAAAGATTTGGATGACTTTAAAAATTCTAGGATATGTGTTTAAGCCAAAGAGAATTAAAATATTTTAATCGATGAGTTTGTGACACATGAAGAGACTCTTAGGGATACGTGTTTCGTATTTTAAGGGAGAACATGATAACCTTCTAGGAATAATTGAAAATTTATAGAATGAGTCCCTAAAATTGGAAGAGTCTAATTTTTTGCATGAGTAAAAAATTTTGGAGATGAAAAATCATTTGACAGACTCGATTAGTGTTGGTAGCAATGGTAGTGGCTCGTCATATTCTCATGTTTTGAGTGTTAAAGACAATATCATTACATGTTTTATAGGGTCAATAAATCCCAAGGACGCTAGAAAAGGTCAACCCATAGGTGTCGTTCCACCCGTTTACACATGTTCACATTGTGGTAGGAAAGGTCACCTTAAGCGTTTTTGTTTTGATCTTCGAAAAAGTCCTAGGAAGTTGAAGTCTAATGTTCCCTTGGTTCCCAAAACCCCCATACGTTGTTGCACCCCTATTTGGGTTAGGAAATCACTTTTAGAGGCACTAGATGTTAGACTAATTGATTCTTAGTTGCTTGCACATGTTTCTTCTCTTTCTATATCTTATAGATGATTGTGTTTGCATGGTTTGTTTGCTATACACTAGTTGTGCTTCATGTTGTATTATTGCTAGTGTTATGACTTGTGTACTTTTTGTATTAGATTATTGTTTTTGAAAAATTTTGAAAAATACAAAAAGTTTTATTTTGATAAAAATTTTGGATAAAGACAAAAAGATTTTTGTATTTTGTTTTGTACCCTTTATGAATGGACATTTAGGATGACTGAGTCACAATTTCATTCCATATTCATATGATTATTTGATAGTGTTTTGATATGAGTAATCATTTCATTTATGTGCTTTACAATGTTTGGAGTCATTGAGATGTGATTAGTTGTTACTACCTATGTGTTTGACTCATGAGTTACTTTATTGCACACGTATAAGGATTTTTTTTACTATTGTTCTTATCTATCACATGATGGTCGATGTGTTTTCATCTCCATTTTTTCTTTAAAATGATTGAAATGCGATAAAATTTGACAATGAAAGTAACGCATGTAAGAACCGTTGTTTGTGAGTTTGTGTGATATTTTTGAAAATCGGGAAAGGACTACGAAAGGTACTCATTTATCCTTTGCGATTAATCCACCATTTAAATCAGACCTAGAAAAAGTGTGGCACAATAAATATTTTCCAAGGTCCAAAGAGGTTGAAAAGATCCCGAAAAAATGTAAAAGGCAATAAAAAGAAACATATGTAAAAAAAGTGGTCCAATTTAGTTTAGCTTCATCACCTCAAAAAAAAAATAAAAACATTATTATTTATGAGGGGGTTTGGATGGAATATAAAATGGGTTTCAACATCTTGACAAAGTCATGAAAAAACGTTACATAGTTTTAGACATTATTGGTGTGAAAATTATGCATGACTTTGATTTGTCGATTGGATTAAGATGATCTCATTTAAATTCATATTTCGATGCCTAAGGATGATTTTGAGATTCATTCGTTAGAAGTAAACGTATTCATCATGCACATATGTTATGTTTGATTGTATTGATTTTCTTATCTAATATGTTCACACCCATTCATTCCGTTTCCATGATTTGGTTGTGATTTTTGTAAAATTATTTTTGCATTTTCGTTTGAAAAAATTGAAAAATCAAAAATAGTTTGTGGGAATCTTTGAGTATATCCTGATGATCATAGTTATTTGACTTGTTTATCGTAACAAACCCATGTTTGTTTTGTTTATTCGTTTCCTTATCTATTTCACATAAATAAAAAGGTGAAGAACGAATTATGGGGGAGTTTACATTATGGGGGAGATTTGATTATATTGATGATTGATTTGTTCTTATATCATTTCAAACTCGATGTGTCACGAATGTATTTGCTTTGTCTCATGTGTGCATGTACAAATATTGAAGATCTTCATTTTTCACACCGTGATGATAAAAGAACAAAGATTTGAAGATTTGATGTTGAAGATTTTTGAAGAAAAGTTTTAGACTTATAGTTTGTATACCTTTTCAGTTTTGGGTTCATGGGAGGGTATTAGATTTGTATAGGCATTTTGATTTGATAATTCGGATGTTTTTATTTTGTACCAGCATAGACATAGGGGGGGATTTGTAAGGACATTATTTTATTGTCCGATTTAAATTTGAGGGTGTCATATACCGCTACAACCGTCGTTGACTTATTCAAGTTCAATCATGCATTAAGACGGATCCGAATATCGAATTCCTTCTTCATTCAAGCCTCCGCGAGATTAATTTTTGTAAGGCTGTGTTTAAGTACCTTAACGGTTAACTTAGAGTGTTGGGATAATTTTTCTAAAATATTTTGTAAGTGTTGGAGAAGATTTTTTCGTTAAAGAATTTTTTCTAAGTGTTGAGGTGGAGTATTTTTAGAGAAATAATTTTTTTCTTTCTCGTTTGAGCGATAGGCTGATGTTGCGCGAAGCAGTCGTTTGAGGGACAACTTACTTCATTCGAGAAACATTATTGTTTCATTCGAGCGACGCTTCGCCTTATGCTTTTTTATATAAAGCGTGTTAAATCACTCAGTTTTCGTTAAGATGACCTAAAGTTTTTCAATATCCACTCACTGCAAATCAGCATAATTCTTTGTCTTCTTCATTTAAGGAATTAATCCTTTTGTTTTCAATTCACAAACATACCAATATTTATGTGGATTGTTTTGGAACCCAAGATACAACTTTGGTGATTTTTTTCCTTTGTGGAGTGTTATCTCTATGACTGACTACGATTGCGTGTCGATTGGGAGTACTCGAGGGTGTTCTTGGTTGAGTGGAATACATGTTCGTGTGGATTTCTACGGTTGATCCATTGCTGACTCTAGGTTGCATGTCTATGTGATTGTTCTGAGGAGTAATCATTGCATATTTCATTGTGTATGTAAGTTGCGATTTATTTTACATAGTGAAATAAAAGCTTTTACTCGAAAGGGTTTTTTTCTTGAAATTTGTGAGTTAGCAATTTTATTTGAGATGGTTTAACACTCACACATGTAGTTGCATGTTTAGGGGATGAATTAATTTGGGTTTAAAATTTGAAACTAATTAAATAAGTATTTAATTGGAAACTTGAGAATTTATTTAAATCGATATCACGGCGCACATGTCTTCAGTCGGACTAATCTTTCTTTATCTTGATAGCTGAAATAAAATGCTTTGTGTCGCTTCTTCATCTCCTCTCATGTCAACCATCCGTTGGTGAGTTAAAAACTTAAGTCTCTAATTAAATGATGATGGAACGACCATCATGCAATATATCCATCCTCTGCCTAGTGTGGAGTTATAGGATAACTTCAACTGAATTATGTGGAATTCCACCACCTTCTTAGATGGGCCGATCTTGAGTGGAAACTTAATTTTCTTTGGGGGTAACTCTATATACCCATTGAAGCGAATTAATGGGATGATGTTAGTATCTAGATCCCTGACACGGTAGCTAAGATTGTAAATCACTCTCAGGCACATGATTTTAAAAAATCTTCCTTAGTCTATTACTACTCTCCTTACATCAAAGTTTGCAATATGCAGGGGAAGATTTACGCCAACTAGACTGTCATCTATGAACTTGATAGCATAGTCAGTATTCAGTTCCTTTATTTACCTATTGATTAGTATTGGTTTGGTTAGGTCTACTTGGAATGCTTGTTAAATGATGGTTTTTACCCTCACCTTCTCCCTTAGAATTTTGTCGGTATGTTGGGCCTGGTCGGTGTAGCCATGGATATTAGCGACCAATCCTGTTGGCGGGAGATCTTCCTCCACTTTTTAGACTGCGTTAATCTTGGAATCCACCTTCGGTTTCATTATGCTAATGTATTCCTTGACATTTATCGCTTGGATAAGTTTCTCCACATATTATTTGTACGTCTTGCAGTCTTTCGTGAGGTGCCTGTGGTCCTGGTGGTAACTATATCTTAGACTAGCATCCCTAGAACTTAGGGCACTGACCATCTTAAGAGGACTTTTGAAGAAAGGTTTGTGTTTAATTAGAGAAATGAGTCTACAAATGTGCTCCTTTAAGACTGTTTCCAATGCCTTGTATCATTTCTCACTGGCCAGAGATTTAGCGCGACTTTTGGAAGCTTCATTCCTGGATCCTTTAGTGGTCGACGATGGCTTGTTTCCGCCACTGGGGGCATTTTTTGACTCACTTTTCTATTAGTCTGATGGGAAGGCTACATGGGAGAGATCATCTTGTACCTTGGCGTATTTTTCAATACGAGACATTAAATCATCCATTAAAGAAGTCGACTTCTTTGTCAATGACTAGTAGAGATCATGTGATCGCTCTAGACTGAACTTAAAGGAGGCGATCACCAGATGCTCATTGCAATCATCATTTTCCTTATATAGCTCCTAGTACCTTTGAGAATACTTCTTGAGATCTTTTCCTTTCTTCTTTTTCAGAGGTATTAGAGAATATACCCCCTTGACCACCATGCTGCTTATGATGAATTGGGTTGGGAACTGCCCAGCAAGCTCCGTAAAGGTGGAAATTGACCATGGGGACAATTTCTGTAATAACTCCCATTTTCTAAAATAAAAGTTGACTAGACACAGTACGCCAACGATGGGTCTTGTTATACAATCTCTATCATTCTCAACATCAAGACCATAAAATAGTCATTTGCAAACCACATTTGAATTCAAAAATGAATTTAAATTAATAATCAAGACAATAATAAATCAAACATCCACACAATATAAATGAAAACCCAACATAAATATAAATGTCTCAACCGACTAAAATAAATTGGACTTTGGGTTTATGCCCATACAATAACCCCCAAAATAATAAAACTGAAATAGAGAAGCAACCTAGTCAAGAATTATTGATATGAATTCTGATACGTAAGATGAGACTACAAGGCTAATCTCTTGATATTCCTGCTATCCCTGTCTAGGAGTACCTTGGGGCAGCATTTTTAATTTCAGGTTAGTGCCCTAGACTATGCAAGAATTAACTTACTAAATTTATTGTGCAGAATTATAATTAATTCAAAGTGAACATGTCCCATTGTCACTCACATATATTAAGAGTCTCACCCCTCATCTAAGAGCAATGCTAAACGTACAACCACCCAAGTCCCAAAAGTAGATAGTGGATAAATATGCCAACATAATTATAAGGATGCATCAAGTATAATTAACGTACTGAAATCAAGGTTCTAAAAAACGCGGGGCGTGACCAAGGCGTGAAAGCCAATCCTTAATCCTTAGTAGCCCAGGAGGCCCTTAGGCGTAACAAGGCGTTTAGACCTTTTTTAATAAATTTAAATATTTTTAACCCTAACAAGGCTAATAAAAATACTAAAATTGTACATACCTTACAAATATGTCTGAATATTTACAAATTAAAATACAATTTGATTGTTTTGGAAGAGATATTTGTCCAGTTTGTAAAAAAAGTCTTTAAAAGGCGATATCGTTTCACTAAAGAATTTTTGTTTTAAAAAAAAGTGTGCCTTAAAGATTTTACCAAGAATAAGGAATAAAAGTCTTAAGGTGGGGCATTTCTCCCAAGCCTCAAGTCTAGTCACGCCTTTTAGAACACTGACTGGAATATAATCATTTACATTCCAGTTACTACTACCCAAGGTACCCCAATCACTACCTATAAAGTGACATAACAATTTATAATGCATACTACATAGTATTGGGTCTGTGTTTTATAGTCTATATCATTAGGCTAGGAATTTATCTTATTCATTTCCATTAATTATATATATGCCCTTATATATATGCAGCACCAAGGCATCTACCAATATCATCTCGTTCGTGCTCTATCGATAAGTCCTGAGGAGTCTCCTATCCATCACGAACATCACAATACGTATACAAGTGGGGCGGTACCTATGCAGTACACCATTGCACGTCCCATACCCAGTGGTGACACATGGATCCAAGCATCAACACTTATCTCCCATAAGTGACTCTACTAAGTAGTAGTTAAATATGACCTACACTATGCCTAGCTCATGTGTGCTACGATATCGAACGCGTGTGAACCAGAATGATAGGACAATCCATATATATAGGTATGTCCACATAAAATATAAATACATATTACCATATCCAAGGTTCTAAAAAACGCGGGGCGTGATCGAGGCGTGGAGGCCAAGCCTTAAGCCTTAGAAGCCTAGGCGGGCCTTGGCATAAAAAGGCGTGAAAAGGCGTTTAGGTCTTTTTAATATATTTTAATATTTTTTAACCATAACAAGGCTATTAAAATACTAAAATTGTACATATCATAAAAATATGTCTGAATATTTGCAAATAAAAATACTATTTGATTATTTTGGATGAGATAATGATCTGGTTTGTAAAAAAATCTATAAAAGGCGATATCGTTTCACTAAAGCATTATTGTTTTTAGAGAAAAAGTACGCCTTGAGGGTTTTAACAAGCATAAGGCGTCAAAATCTTAAGGCGGGGCGTTTCTCCCAAGCCTCAAGCCTAGGCGTGCCTAGGCGGAGCCTAGGCTGGTTTTTTTAGAACAGTGACCATATGTAAGGGTAATTACTCTATAATTACCTCCTAGCTACCCCATAAGGATTATCCGTAGTTATCCTTAGTTAATGATTAACCATCACGTAAATTATGAACTTCCTTTTATTTATAATGTAAAATTAACCATCTAGTTAACTATTTAACTCCCCTTCCTTCAAATAATACTTTAAACCATCTAGTCAATTTATTTTCGATAATTACCCCGCAAATTACCCTCTTGCTGCTCTGTCAGGATTCCTATAACCGTCCTACATTAATGCCTACTTCCCTAGAATTTTTCCAAGGTTGGGAATTCAATACCTCCATCTAAACATAATTCCAATGGCTTAATATTTAATATAATTTTCAATCCAGGTTCCTTTGACTTTATTTACCCTCTTAGGATCATTTATTTTGTGTTTTAATGTCGGATTCATGTCCCAAATCCCAGGATTTCATGCTATCGGTGGTTTCATACCAAATCAGATTTATACATATAAATTCTTTTAAGACTCTACCATGAGGCAGGGGTTATAATCTACATCAACTCTAGATCTTTAATATAAACAATAATCCTTTACATGTGATCAAACATATCATGTAAACCAAGGCTTTAAAGTATGAATTCCAATCAATACCCACCCTAATTTATGGATTTTTATCCTATTTTTTTATTTAAATACTCTAAAAACATGATTCAACTCATCATTATGTCATCACAAATCCCTGAAAAATTCATAAATCTATATGGAAGATAAATCACAACAAATTAAGTAATATTTTGGACAACAAGAAAATTATTGTCTCATTATGTGAGGATTTTTTGGTGAGTTATTTATCCTCCTTTCTTGATTTCTCCCTCTTCTTAGCCATTTGCCTCCTCTCTCTTCCTAACATGTCTGTTAGGGTTCCTAGTTAATGATGGGGAGCTCCCATATGGGCCCAAGCTCATAATATAAATATTCTAATAACTTTCCAACTTATATTCATATAGCCCGGGACTATTTCTAAAGGTATTAAATACCTAAACGAGCTCATAACACCTCCCAGAACGTGTCCCAATTATTTTTATTCAACATCAATATTTTTATTACGTTTAGACGATGTGTAACCATAAATTAATTACTATATGATTTATTTTCAATGAGTGAACCTATCATGTACAATTAAGTCCAATAATTATAAAATCAAGAATAAGTATTGTTTCTCAATTTAAATTTTTCTCATTTAATATTTAATCCTTCCGATTTAATTTATTCCCTAGTTTAATCCAAAATTATTACATTAATTTTCGTATAATTTTTTTCTGAAAACACGAGATGTTACAATTTCTTAAACCATATCAAATCGATGTCTCCTGGGGTAGATGGGAATACCCTGCACATCAAATCATCGTGATGGCTCTTGAGGGACATGGTCAGCCTATAGTGACTGATCTTATGAGTTGGGTTTATCTTTCCTTCATACGTCGTTACTTTTGTCATGGAGAACTCCTTTAGAGGTTCGAAGGATTTTATCTATTAGGTGAATAGGAAGGCCAAACCATGCCCTAGTGCTTTCATGGTAAGGTTCTTGGGGGTCATGAAGAGATTTGGGTTCGCCCTTCCTTTCAATTCCCTGCAGATGAGTCCTCTCGGTTCGTCTGTCTTTACTTGATTTGGTCATGTTCTCGAGCGTGCTGGCCTGCTACTCTGGGCCACCTCCGTTGGATGGGGGTGTGACACCCCGCCTTTTTTAATCAAGGTTCATTAGTCCTTTATCAAAATAACTAGGAATCTCATATGTTCCATTTTCATCCCAAATCAACCATTTACCTAGATTTCTCCTGTAATTATTGTCACATATAAACTGATTTCATGTCCTCTACATATGTGGATTCATTCTACATGCAATACTACCCCAAATCATTAGTTTTATTCATTAAAACCCTAAAAATATCATCAATTATCATTGAACCAAGAACCCTACACTACATGGGTATTATAACTCATTAGAAAATGCAAGATAAACACTTGTCTTATCAATAACAGGTCTGATTTCGTGTTTATTGTGATGAAAGTGTTCCTTCCTTGCTTTCGATCACGATTTTTGGTAACTTGGTGGAGAGAAAATGTGTTGCACCTCTAAGAACTCTCTTATCTCCCTCCCTTGTGACCTCCTTTCTCTCAATATTGTTGTAGCCCTAGACCTAAACTCCCTTGGGATGATATAATCCTTCGATTTTCAAAGTTCTCTCTACCACAAACTCTGGAATGACCGAAATGTCCTCTTATGGTGCTGATTTTCTCTAAAATCGCCCCAGGACTCTATCTATACTCCCAGGTATACTATTACAACTATTTAAACCTTTCAAAATCAACTGTGACCTCAAAATCATCATTCGAGTCACTCTACAATAAATTCCTATCCTGACCCCTATTCATCTACACACGACTCCCGGTTGGGATATAATGTTGTCACGTCACTATCACTCGCAAGGACGTAAATTAATTGTTTACTATTTACTTAGTAATGTTATTCCATAAATATTAACCATTATATCTCTTGATTAATATTTTTAATTCGCACAAAATAATTAATTCAATTAAATTATGACACGTGTAATTTAAAAAATTACCCAAATTAATTAAATATTAAATGTGCAGAAATGTGGGGTGTTACATACTTCCCCATTTACAAAGGAATTTTGCCCTCAAAATTGGGATGTACGTGCATTGAATAACTCTAGATACTGATCACGCATGTCATTCTCTTACTCCCATGTCAAGTCATCCACGTTATGGTGCCCTCACTAAACTCGAACTAATGGTACCACCATAGATCGTAACTTACGCTCACTATAATTAAGTGTCGCCACCGGTCTCTCCTTGTACGAGACATCTGGCTAAAAGTTGATATCCTCTAATAGGACATGCCAGAAGTACCTTTTAGTACTTTGGTACCTCTTCAGCGATGACACGTGGAACACATCATGAATTAGCTGTAAGTTCTCTGGTAGTCCGAGCCTATATGCCATTGGTCCCACCCTCTCGATAATGGGAAACGGTCCCATATATCTCAACGCTAGGGTCACCTTCTTGCCAAACTTTATATCCCCTTTATAGGAGACACCTGTGCCAATACTTAGTCACCAACCTCAAGCTCAATGTGCTTCCTCTCTACATCAACGTAACTCTTCTTCCTATCTTGAGCTATACGAATGTGCCCTCGAATTAGCTCAATTTTGGCAGTAGTGTCCTGAATCATATTTGCCCCAATAACTTGTTGTTACCCATATTTAACCAGTAAGAAGGCGAATGACAAGCCTGGGCATACAACACCTCAAATGGTGCCATGTTGATGGTGAATTGGTAGGAGTTTCTATATGCAAACTCCACCAAAGGAAGATATTTCTCCTATCCTCCCCTGAAGTCAAGTATGCACATCCGCAGCATATCCTCTAACATCTAATCTACTCTCTCCCCCTACCCATCTATTAGTAGGTGATATGTTGTACTCAATCATAAATTCGTTCCCATGGTAACCTGAAAACTCTGTAAAAAATGAGACACAAAGATCTTGTCCCAATCGAACACAATATTAATCGAAACCCCGTGTAGCCATACTATCTTAACAATGAATAACTATGCATACTGCCTGGTCTCAAAATCCATATAAAATGGAAGAAAATGGTCCATCTTATTCAACTGATCCACTTTCACCCAAATGGAATGATGACCTCGCTGCAATAACAGTAACCTAGTAATAAAATACATGTAGATGCTCTCCCACTTCCACAATGGAATCTCGAGTGGTTGGTACATCTCTATCGGTATTTGGTGGTCTACCTTCACTAGCTGGCAGGTAGCACACTTTGAGACAAACTCCGTTATGTCCCGCTTCATCACCGACCACCAATACTACATGTGCATATCCTAGTACATCTTATCCCCATCGATATGTATCATAAATCTGGACCCGTGAGACTCTGACATCACTACATGTCTCAAATACTCATCCTTTGGAACCATGATTCTCCTATTAAGACACATACCACCCTTCAGAGTAATACTCTTCCCCATCAACTAATAACTGGAGAACTCTGTCCTGGAAATAATGATCCCCATGCTTGTGCTCTCACCACCCTCATAAAAATCTCGAGAGTGACAACTCAAATGGACATGAAAGCTTTGGCAACCTCATCATCGCGTCAAAGCTCTCTCCACTTCTCCTTCCAAACATCTGTAATCTCCCCTGTAGGTCGTCAGCTCAACATGTCTGCCACCACGCCAACCTTCCCAGGATGATATTGAATATCAAACTGAGAATCCTTCACGAACTCTAACCACCTCCTCAGCCTCATCTTCAGATATTTCTACGTGAAAAGATACTGAAGAGATTTATGATACGTGAATAGGTTAAACTACTCCCCTAAAAAATAGTGCCTCTAAATACACAAGGAAAATACAATTGGGGATAACTCCCAGTAATGCATGGGGTAATTCCTCTCGTGGGACTTAAGCTTGCACGATGCATAAGCTATAGCCCTCTCCTCTTACTGCAATACACCCCATGATACTAGAAAAGATGCATCAGTTTAGACATGGAACTCCACTCATCCCCTAGGCAATGCAAGTACGGGTGTTGAGATAAATTTTTACTTTAACTCATCAAAAGATAATTGATAATGGTTGTCTCAAACAAACGACACCCCCTTACGAGTCAGATTCATTAGTGGACCCACAATATTTGAGAAACCCTAAATGACACATTTGTAGTTGCTCGCCTCAGTTGATCGAATAGATCATTGATCTGAGGCGGTTGATACTTATTTTGAATCGTGACCTTATTACACTCCTTGTAATCACTAGACAACATAAGTGATCCATCTCTCTTCTTGACGAACAACATTGGCACACCCCGCGGTGAAGTACTTCATCTGATAAAACCCTACCATAGGAGCTGCTAAATCTTATCCATCAACTCCCTTATCTCAGATGGGACCATGCGATAAGGTGCTCGGGCTATAGGCTTCGTACCCGATGCTAGGTAGATAACAAACTCAATTTCCCGACTAGTCAGCAACTCGAGTATATCCTAAAATACATCCTTAAACTCCTTTTCCAATGGAATCAAATCTAATAAAACAACCACCTCCTATGAGGTCTCCTCATCAATATAATATAAGTGTGTGCTCGACCCTCCCTAGGGAAAAGGCATCACCGCTAAGAACATCTCCTGTCCTGGAATTAAGAACACAATAGTCCTCCCAAAACAATCTATCATTTCTCATTATTTGACTAACCAGTCCATACTCAAAATAACGACATACCCCTCCATATCTAACAAAAGAAGGTCGATAGCTAAACACAATCTATCCACATCAATGTTCACACACCTATAGATCGAGTGTATGAGCGACCCACTACCCAACGGTGACCCCACACACATAACGAGACTACCAGCTATCTCTAATAGGTTGGCAACTAGGGTCTATCTAGTCACTATGAACGAGTGTGATGCCCCAGCATAAAAACAAATCCTACCCTCAAGTCCTTAAATAAGAAACGTACCCTCTACTGTTGGTGGTGCTTGTGAGGCCTATTGTATGATAATATCTCGAGCATTATAAACACATCCATACTATAACAACCCTTTCTACAGTAGGGCGGTGGGGCTAGTGCTACAGGTGGCCTTTGTGCCTGTTGCTCCCGCGGGGCGCCCTGCTGCTATGGTACTCCAACCTTATGTGGGTAATCTATCTTTTTATGGCATGTTTATCCATAAATAAAGCATTCACTTGGAAAATATCTCTGCCTTTGGCCCTGATAACCCTGATAGTGTTGACACTACTGTTGGCCCTGTTAGCCTCCCCCGTTGTTCCTTTGGCCCTATGAGGAACCTGCTGCTCCTAAGGACCCTGTGGGCCTTTTCTGTAACCACCATTAGGTTAATAGCCCCAAAATCTAAACCTCTTGGCCTGATCCCCCTATCGAGAATACTGCCCTTGGTGTCTGCTTGACTACTGATGCTACTGTGGTGTTCCACTAACACCGATCCCTCCTGCCTTTCCCGGCAAGCTAGGCTCACCTCCTTTCTTGATTCCCTTCACATAAAAGCGATGGTCCTGGCAGTGTAAAAGTTTGGTATTGACGACATCTTTATAAGTCATAATTCATGGTTGCCAATCAAGTGTTATCGATCCTCCAGGCTAATCTATCCATAAACATCACCTTCTTCCTTTTCTCATTGTTTATTTCTCTCGCATAAAATTATCCAGAGCAGTGAACTCCTCCTTATGCTCAGCTATTGAGAGGTCTCCCTAGGTCACCTCACTGAACCACATTCGTATCTCTGTCTCAACTATTAGCAAAAAGTATTTGTGGTCAAACCTTACCTATAACTCTATAATAGACATCGTGTCCCTCTCCTCAACGGTGGAAACTGACTGCCACCACTATATGGCTACCATGACCAATCTGAATGTGGCCAACAACTACTTTTGCATGTCACTGTAGTTAACCATGCACAAGTGGCCCTGTATATCTTTCTTCCACTAGCACGCCACAATCACATCTGAACTACCCTGAAACTTGAGTGGGTGGCCCTTATGAAAATCCTCTCTAATTCTTTATTCATCTGACCGCCCCGGATGGGTCTGGACAACTGGGGCCACTAGCTGCAAGGCCTATGGAAAATGGATAGCCATGGAAAACATTGTTGCATTAACTATCGGTGCCACTATAGATTCCACCTTTGCTGCTGACACTGTCACTTGTGGTGGTTATGGCCATGGTGCATGTGGTTCCTACTGAGCCTCCTCACATTATCCCTAGCTGTAGCTCTCACTACTCGTTCTCTATTGGGTGGCATCTAAAAACAGATCGAATTGTATGAGTTCACAATCAATATAAATATAAGAGTATAAGAACTTATTATCAAATGCATAATCATGAATGTAATAGTCCTAATAACAGGGCTCCATGTCAAAGAATGCTATGATAAAATCGTAGTAAGCAGTATAGATCCTATGTTACCTAGAAGCTGATGCTCTGATACCATCTGTGATACCCTACCTATTTTAATCACGGTTGATCAGTCCTTTATCAAAATAACTAGGAATATCATATGGTCCATTCTTCATCCAAAATCAACCATTTACCCAAAATTTTCTCATAATTATTATCACATATAAACTGATTTCGTGTCCTCTATATATATGGATTCATTCTACTTACAATCCAACCCCAAATCATTAGTTTTATTCATCAAAACCCCAAGAATATCATCAACTATCATTGAACCAAGAAACCTACACTATATAGGTATTATAACTCATTATAAAATGCAAGATAAACACTTTCCTTATTAGTGGCAGGTCTAATTTTGTGTTGAATGTGATGAAAGTGTTCCTCCCTTGCTTTCGATCATGATTTTTGGTAACTTGGTGGAGAGGAAAGGTGTTTCACCTCTAAGAACTCTCTTATCTCCCTCCATTGTGGCCTCCTTTCTTTCAAGATTGATGTAGCCTTAGCCCTACACTCCCCTGTGCTGATATACTCCTTTAATTTTTGGAGTTCTTTCTACCACAATCTCTCGAATAATCAAAATGCCTTTTTGAGGTGCTGATTATGTCTAAAATTATCTCGAGACCTAATCTATATGCTCGGGTAAACTATTATAAGTATTTTGACCCTTTCGAAATCAACCGTGACCTAAAGATCATCATCTGAGTCACTCTACAATAAATTCCTATCCTAAACTATTCTAACTAATACACGACTCTCGATTGGGATATAATGTTGTCCTATCACTATCGCTTGCAAGGACATAAATTAATTATTTACTATTCACTCAGTAATCGTATGCCCCAAATTTGTGAATAATTAACCTAGAGGATTTTGGGTTATTCTTAAACCATAGTGATGGACATAATGAATTTTAGTATGACTATGAGATATTTTAGGCCTAGCCAAAATAGGTGGATTAAAGGCTAGAACCTATCGGGATAAATGTGAAGATTTATAAATTCGTAAGAATAGGAGGGTGCATGGAGAGATAACTGAACCTATGATTTATACCAGTAGTGTATGAGTGCATTAGCTACTGATATTTATTAAGGGGTAACTAGGATCCTTAGAGTAGTGAGCGATACTTGGAAATATCTAATAGGATGTTATAATTGTAATTGTTTGTATAATGAGTGTGGGAGAGATATATACTACGTATGTATTTATATGATGGGCTGTGTGTATACTTACTGAATAATATGCATATATAGGTTGTGTGAATACCTATGGTTGTGATTGACTATGTGTGTGAACATACCTATGCTATCTATTATCGGGAGGTTCTCGTGCAGAGGGCAATACCACCTTGGCGATTCTAGCGATGTTTGGATTTATGGCACAAATCATAACACTTAGGGCGGCTCACTATGTGTCTTGTATTAGTGGGACTGACATGTCATTTGGGTATGTTAAGTATGTGCATGTCCCAAAGGCTTAGAACCATCTTTGCCTCCAGTGTGTGTTGATCGATTTTGGGTTCGAGGAGACATGTTGAACCAATAGTTCATGATTTTGTACGAGAGGTACATGAACTTGATAACAGAGTATATCAGCATCACAAGGTCCCAAAAATAATACGTGTGATAGTAGAACTGATAGATTGTGTATATCTAAAAGTATATAAGTAGAGAAATTTCATTAATAGACTCAATAATAATATATGGATAAAAATTAATTATTGAGATTGTGGTAGCGTGTCATGTGGGTAATACAAGTGAGCTAGACTTATCAAGGCTATAAAGATACATTATCTAGTTGGGACTCGTAGCATAGCTAGATAGGATACATCAAGCATGCATATTAGTTGAGATGTGAGGATTTCAAGAGAGTGCGCAAGGAATTTACATGTGTAATAAAAAACTGATTTAATATGTGATTGAAACACTTTCAAAATGTTTTTTTGGGCTCTAGCCCATGTAAAAATATTTTCAAAACCTTTTAGGTGTCCATCCACTGGGATATCAAGCGTGATGATTCCATCCAGGGATGCATAGATGTAGCACTTGTAGGCTTGCGGGAGTTGCTTTAGATGCTTTAGTTCATTCATTCTAGATAGGATTTCTTTTAGTATTTCATTTGGGCATGTTTCACCTCAGACTATTTAGTTTTCAATTTATTTATCAAATTATATTCAGATTCAGTTATTTATTTCAGATTGTAGTTGTATTATTTATTTTAGGAATCTATGGTTTATTTGGTCTTATTTATTTATATGCCTGTCGTGTGATTGTTCAAATTATTACTGGGTTGATGGTTTGGTTAATTAAATTTATTTCCACTTGTTTTTATAATGATGAAAGAGAAAATTTGGCACTGGCTTATTTTAACATAGGTGGATCATAATTAAAAAGTTTTTGACAATGATTCTAAGAATGGACCATATGAGATTCCTGGTTATTTTGATAAAGGACTAATCAACCGTGATTAAAATAGGCGGGGTGTCAGTCGGGGGTGGTGGTGCCTATGGTTGATGGAATTCCTCCCAGGTGAACTATCATGTTGGCGATAATAAGGGATCATATGGTGACTTCTTGAATGACAAACTCTGGCGGCTTGATTTCTTGGGGAGTGAGGTCCCCTCCTATGATAATTTCCAGTACGCGAATTTGAGATATCTCCCTCTGATTGTTGGGACAACTATCGCCGTGACTATTTAGATTTCCTTCATAAATATTGTGTAATACCCCGTACTTTTATGGATATTTAAATTACTTAAGTGGATGTAATTTGGAAATTTGAGTAATTACTGTGAATAATAATTTTTGGAGTCCATGAGTGTGAAATGTTTACCGATGTGTGTTACATTTACTTTTGGGACTAACTAAATGAGTCAGAATATTTTTATGTCATGTCGCAACTGGGTAAAGCGACGAGTAATATTTCACTTTGAAGGAAACGCTTGTTGAGAAGTGTTTGGTATGAATCGTAAATTTTATTTAAGTGACTTGGATGGAGATTTTGAATGCGCGGTTAGTTTCGGAATGGCCAAGATAGTCAGAATAAAGTATCCGGGGGTAGTGTTTAGGTTCCGAGGACTTTTGGACTAGTAGGGACTCGGAATTGAGTATACGAGTCAATTTTGGGTTTAATAAGGGGATAAGCCTTATAAACCCTTATAACCCTAATTTCTTTCATATTTCATTCCTAAGAGAGAGACAAGGAAGAGAAAAAAGGAAGAAGAGAATAGAAGAAGATAGAAAAGGGGATTTCGGGCCCAACTCCGTGGGATTCGACTCGAGGTCATTGAATTTGATCCACGAGGCAAGTGTTTACTTGCTTTATTATTTTGACTGTGTGTCTCATATTATAGTTGGTAATTATAAACTATAAAGATTTTTGGGTTGGGTTTTCTTGAATGAAAACGGGGTTTTTGAAAGTTTGAACTAGTAAAACTCGGATAATATCCAATTTGAGAAACATTGGAATTAATTGAAATTTGATTATTGGTTATTTGTTCTAGGATGATTAGAACCCTTTTTATATGTGAATACATTGTTGGTTGAGGTTGGATGATGATGGAAGAGAAGATAAAAATCTTGGAGGTGTATTAATGGAGGTTGGGTGTTGGATTAAATATAAAAATTAGAGAAGAAGGTGAATAGTAACTCAGCGTCCTTGCCGAATCGATTCGACTAGGAAAGGAATCCATTCGGCTGTTTGTCAAAAAATAAATTTTCTATATCTTTTCGATACAAATATGTGGGCGCTCACCGCGTATTTTTCTATTTTTTTGAATTAGTTATGATTTTTCTACAGAAGGGTGTCCGAGATCGAAATCGTTGGTCAGAAATCAAACCAGATATTGGGAGAATTAAGGCTACAATTGTTTGGAGATAAATATTAGGGGTTCCTAAGTAAATTTTTAGTACTTCTAAATTACTTGATGAGATATAAAAAAATTGGGTTCGAAGAACTAAATCCGGATTATATTTTAAATGAATTTTTAGGATGAGTAACATTTGAAAGAAATCTTGGCAAGTGTGTTTATATATTTATGCGTAGAGAATAAATACGGGCCGATTACATTTGAGTAAATCCTAAGATGCGAGTAGGATGAAATTTAGGATATGGGCTAAAGAGGATTGAGCGGCAATCTAGTACCTCTATTGACGACTATTATTATAGGTGATGCGATACCTATGGAATTAAAATAAGTTGATAGTATACTTATTTAATTATTACAGTTGGTATATTCGGGTTTATGTAAAATCCTTAAAAGTGACTAAGGTTTAATTTAAACCTTATGTAATAGAATGCTTATAGGTTTAATCTCATAAATGTATGAATACTTATACTATTACGAATGGGAACATTTGGGATATTGGCTATCGCTATAAGCGTTCGGCAATTATAGCCAGAGCATATGGAGGAATGATATATATTATTATACATACGGGATTTGTTACAATATGTATATATGATATGAATATAAATATATATGTGTGTGATTGGTATATTTGTATTTTAGAGGTTGGTTCCACGGGCAAAGGGATGGACAACCAAATTATATATATCTCTAGTGCTATCCAGGGAGGTTGCGTGATGTGGGTGACTCCCCTGGCTTAAGGTGAAGGGAGAGTATATCCCTAGGTCATATCATCCTGCATATGGGTGCGATGATGATTCCACTTTCAGGAGGGAATATGACTGCCTCCACCATTTCATTTTTCTACCATGATTATGACTGAGTCTGACTTAGTATTTGGGTGAAGTTTAGCATGCCTGGATGATGATAGCACTTTCAGACTGCAACCTCGAGTCATAGATCGGTGGGATGGTTATTATACTTATGATTGTAATGTAGGTATAAATATACTTGTTGAGTATAATACATTGCTTGTATATGAAAATGAGATATCATATGACTTTGACTGGTGTAAAGTGTAAAATGAATAAGAGGTTATTCCTCTTCTAGTAGAGTTATATCTGGACAAATACAAATGTGAATCGTAGGTTCAAGTGAGAACTTTATATATAAGGGATATTATATGTTAAAGTCAAAGTTACAGAACATGAACTGTATAGTTATATATAGAACGAGAACTATATGTATATATCACATTGATGCTTATTAACTTAAAGCCTATGCGATAGCTTACGGTATAACTTATATTATATCACGCAGGGTAGGTGATAGTTACAAAGATTTAGAGGATGTGTGAAAGAGTTTAGTTAGGAAGGGTAGCTTAACTAGTTTTTTAAAAATGTATACGATAGGTGTGCACTATCAAAAGAGGGGTAAGGTGTATCTCATGAGAGTGCGATACCAGTTTAAATATTAGAGATTTCATATTTTAAAAATATGGCATTTGAGCACTTGCTAAATATTTTCAAAACTCGGGCTCTGACCCGTTTCTCTATTTTCCACTCTCTTTCTATATATGTATATATATTAGGTGTCCAAACAGAGGGACGCCTGGATGATGATTCTTTCGAGTCAGACGTTTACTGCAGCAGCTGTGGATGCAAGCAGGTTTATTGTAGACGCTTCTATCCTTGAGATCTAGATAGGAGGTATTGTAAAAACATTCGGGTTGATGGCCCAACTATATTCATTTATTCTTTTACCGCATTTTAGTTTGCAGCATTTCAATTTGGTTGTATTATATTGTACCGAGAGTTCGATTATTTATTTCATCTCAATTGTTGTATATAAACTGTTGTGATTGTTTTACTTGGTTGGTTTGATTTAAAAAATTAATTAATTAAAATTTTGATGCCATCCTAATAAGTTTTTAGTAATTAAATTGGTTTTTGACAGTGATGCTAAGAATGAACCATATGAGATCCCTGCTTTAATCTGGTAAAGGATTGATCAACAGATTTTTTATTAGGCGGGGTGTCACAGATTGTATCAGAGCATTAGGTTCTAGTGTCCTTAGGAATCTGTGAGAATGTACTAAGCTTTTAGAGTTGCTTTCTATTTGATATAGTGCCTTATCATTAGTATTGTTGATTCATATTGTGAGATTTTGTTCTCCTACTATTATGTAAGATTATAGTAAATCTTTTGCGCACTCAGGTGAGATTCGTGTGGTGATTGACGAAGGGTGACCAGGGAAGGTCATTGCGAGGGCGACAGGAGGCAGGGGTTAGTTGGAGCTATAAGTTGAAGTTAGGAATGAGGACTGCAGTAGAGGTCACTCCCCATATGGCATTGTCAAGGATTGCTACAACGACTACTAAAGTATAGTAGTCATAATTATCCACGTACCGCTATAGTAGAGAGTGGTGCTAAATTTGAATTACCCAGTGAAGTTAAATTTGGAAAAAGTTTGGAAGGTCTTTAGTAAAGACCCTATGTTGAAGTTTAAGTTATACAGAGGCAGTGTAACATTATCCAATGGAAGTAGAAGTCTTATAAGCTTTGGCTTAGAGAAGGGTATAGGAATGCCCACTCGTTGGAGCAATGTTGAAATGGTGGGAACGATGGTCACCGTATTTCAGGGAATAGGATGTTTTGCTCATAGAGGAATCTTACGGATGATTTTCACCGCGAATTCCTTTAATTTACCAGACTTGGGGAGAGTGCAGTTTCTAAAGTATTCACATAAGGATCGGTCACAGGTCAACAATGAATAAAGAGTTATATGGATAAGTAAACTTTGTACCGAATTAAGGTAGGTACAACGAGGAGAGAGTCCTCTAGTGGAATGATAGTCTCACTAGTAAGTGTTGCTAACACTTATGGAGAAGTTGTGTTCGAGAAACCCCACAGGTGGACATCTACCCGGGGATTCATTGAAACAGGGCAGTTGAGGCCGGTAGTGTAGTTTCATTTTAAACAAAGAATTTAAGGGAACTATGAAGGTGATTGTCCGGATCGAGGCTATAGATTCTGAGATACTGATAACCTTAACATGGTCAAGGTGGCCATAAATTGGGGAATGTTGTGATGTAGAGGGTACAACCACACGCTTTGATCTTGTCCAGTATGATTTAATGGATAAGAGTAGGGTGCCTAGATGGGGCATTGATTAAGAAATTTTTGGTTCAGTTAAGACAAGTGTGCTACGTCTGGGAACCATTTGGAGCAGCCTGGGTGATTGGAAAAATTATTGTTATGAGTTTCACCTCTGATGAAGGATGTATATTTTGTGTGGCAAGATTGAGTCATAATATTTTGTTAGCCCTATATTCGTGTGTGATTCAAGTATAATGGTAGTATCGATAATATTATAGAATGTATATCTATATGTTTTTCCGCGATAGCGGAGTTCGATTTCTCTTCATTTGCTATGGTAGAGGGTGTGGTTATATTGAACTTATATTTGGCTTGCACTGCTCATTTTGTATGTGTTATACGGGTATAATACTATTCTAAATATAATATGTTCGGGGATGATCGGAGAGATAGCAGGCTTGCAAGGCTATCGGATCCGCAGTTCCAGGGTGGAACTAGTTATTTTTGTGATATCTCACCTGGATACGGGTTGAGCTCACCTTTATTATATGTTTAGATGGAACCTCAATGAGTAGATGTTTCATTTTCTCGATTTTAATAGGTGGAGACCTTATAGGTATGATTTAAGGTACACAAGATTTAGTGTTAAGAGGTGAGTTTAAGCTCGTTGTTGGTTACACAAAGGACTTAGTGTTAGTACAACCACTTTGTGGTATGGATCCTTAAAAGAAGTAGGAGTTCATACCACATTTTGTTGATAGATGGGATGGGATTATCTCGGTTTTATATTTAAAGCTAATGGACCTCCACGACCGACAAAGTTAAGTAGTAGTGTATCGAAGGGGTTCGTTGTTTGGATTTCGCTTGCTAGTTACTCCACGCACGAACCTTAACGACGTCGAGAATGGGGAGATGTTATGGGATGCAAGGATGTTTGTTTTGAGGATAAGTTACCTAGTGTGAATAAAACACTATAAACTAAGAGACATGTCATGATTGGAGGCTTATAGAGATGGAAGTGTTATGGAAAAACATTGAAATGGTTCTCACACCGTAAGTAATGGGTGAGGTAAGATTTAGAGAATTTATTTGAGGCTTATATACAGGCCTTAATTAAAAGGCAAATTTTGAGGTAGTATGCTTTGGTTATGATGTTAGTAATACTTGTTCAGAGTATAGGCGCCCCGATTAGTTAGAATTTCCATTTCGTCGAAATGGAAGTACATAGTGGTAGGAGCACGTCAGTGTGTTTGTGAGGTACAATTTAGAGCGTCCCGATTATGTTCCTTAGTCCATTACATCTTGATGACCAACAATGAGAGGTATTAGTGTAACAAGAGGGTTTCTTGTTTGGATTTCTCTTTGCAAGACGTCCCACACATGAAACCACGAGAATGTCAAGAGTTGAGAAAGGTCTTGGGCACTAGGGATATAGTTAGTATAATACTCCTTTCATGTGTAGGAAAATACATCGATCTTAAGACTACTAGGAAGTAAAGCCAGTGGGTCAAGTGGCGCTGATATAAGAAGAACTGAATTTTAAATTATTCAGGTCAGAAGTACCCAGGTGTTAGCACCAGGCCGAGGAAGTGTGTTGATTTTATATACCGTCTAAAATAGAAGGGATGTAGCATATAAAGCCGAAGGAGGTGCTTTGGGGAAATTATATGGAATTGGAGTGTGTTGGATTGCACGTCGTATGAGGTACTTAATAATCCAATAATATAAGTGCAACAAGACTTAGCACGCCTGAGATAAACAATAAGACTGACGGGAGTAGCCAAGTGCCAGTGTAGTTTCCTTTTTAGGGGAAATTCGATGTCATGGTGTAGTAGAATAGATCGCTTAGGGTGATGAAACTTTCCGATAAGATCGATATGTTAGAGCTATGATTATAAGCTCGTTATCTTTAAATACAGTTATAGAAGCACTAGGTGCGATGTGTCATCATTTTCAACATGTAGAGACTTAGTCAAGCTTTTTGTTAAGCTAGTACCTTAGAGTATAAACCTTGAGATAGGTGGGTACCGTGAATGAGTATATGGTAGGGTACCATTTGGGTTAGTACCTTTAAACTTATGTGTACCAGAATGAAGTGTGATTAGTGATCCTAGGTTGGTAGTACTTATCGTATCCGAATTTTGGGGATGAAATTTCATTGTAAGGGGGGACAATATAATACCCCGTACTTTTATGGATATTTAAATTACATAAGTGGGTGTAATCTGGAAATTTGAGGAATTACTGTGACTAATAATTTTTAGAGTTCATGAGTGTTAGAGGTTTACAGATGTGTGTTACATTTACTTTTGGGACTAAGTAAATGAGTTGACATAATTTTATGTCATGTCGCAACTGGGTAAAGCGACGGGTAATATTTCACTTTGAAGAAAATGCTTGTTGAGAAGTGTTTGGTCCGAATAGTGAATTTTATTTAAGTGAGTCAGATGGAGATTTCGAGTGCACGATCGGTTTCAAAATGGCCAAGATAGTCAGAATAGTGTATTGAGGGGTAGCGTTTAGGTTCCGGAGACTTTTGGACTAGTAGGACTCACAATTGAGTATACGAGTCAATTTTGGATTTAATAAGGGGAAAAGACTTAAAACACTTATAACCCTCATTTCTCTCATATTTCATCCCTAAAAGAGAGACAGGTAAGACAGAAAAAGGAAGAAGAGAAGAGAAGAAGAAAGAAAGGGAGAATTCGGGCCCAACTCCGCGGGATTCGACTTGAGGTCGTCGAATTTGATCCACGAGGCAAGTGTTTACTTGCTTTATTATTTTGAGTGTTTATCTCATATTACAGTTGTTAATGATAAACTATAAATATTTTTGGGTTGGGTTTCCTTAAACGAAAATGGGGGTTTTGGAAGTTTGAACTAGTAAAACTCGGATAACATCCAATTTGAGAAACATTGGAATTAATTGAAATTTGATAATTGGTTATTGTTTCTAGGATGATTAGAACCCTTTTTATATGTGAATATATTGTTGGCTGAGTTTAGATGATGATGGAAGAGAAAATAAAAACCTTGGAGGTGTATTAATAGAGGTTTGGGTGTTGGATTAAAGTGGAGAAGAAGATGAATAGTAATTCAGCGTCCTTTCCTAATCGATTCGTCCAGGAAGCGAATCAATTCGGCTGTTTGTCAAAAAATAAAATTCTAGACCTTTTCGATACGAACGCATGGGCGCCAACCGCATATTTTTCTAATTTCTTTTAATTAGTTATGATTTTTCTACGGAAGGCTGTCCGAGATCGAAATTGTTAGTCAGAAATCCAACCTGACCTTAGGAGAAAAATAAAATTTATTGATGTGTTAGTTAGAAATCAGTGTTAGGATGATGATGGTGATGTTGGTTGAGGTTAGAAACCATAAAATGGAGAATGGGTTGATAATTGGGTATTTGGAGAAGATGAAATCGCCCAAACAGTTCCCTCTGAACAGGGCGAATCGATTAGGGTCTAGACCGAATCGATTCGCATAAGGGGACTTGCAAGGCTGTCTCAGGCCAAATCGAATTGGATTAAGACCGAATCGATTCGCCTTTGAGGACCTTCTTGCATAATACTTTCCGAATCTATTTGGATGGAAACCGAATCGATTCTCATTTGGGGTGAATCGATTCGCATTTGTTGAATTTGGCAGTTTTTCATCTTTGAGTTTAGGGGCAGTTAAATTGAAATTGGAGATTATTTTGGGGGATTCTAGTTATGATAGTAGGATTCCTAGATGACGGTATTGAGAGTGAGTAAACCTTTAAATGAACGAGGGAACCTTGGATTAGTTTGTTCACAATTCGAGTTTTGGGCTTGGTGAATGTTCGGGTCGAACTGCGTTCGAGAGAGGTCTTCGGCAAGTGTGTATAGAGAATACTTATGGGTTTAGTATTTTAAGTGTGTGAATACTTAAATATTATTACGAATGAAAAAATTTTGGGCTTATTGGCCATCGTTGTGTGAGATTGCCAATTATGGCCATGTATATGTTTGAGGAATGAGGTAATTTATATATACGATGTGATTACAGTATATATATATATATATATATATATATATATATATATATATAATGATACGAACATGTATGTGTATATATATATGTGTGTGTGTGTGTGTGTGTGTGTGTGTGTGTGTAAATGGTATATATATATTTATGTGAAGCATACCCCCTCTAATGCTATCATGGAAAGTAGCGCGATGTGGGTGAGGCCCCTGACTTGAGGAGCAGGGAGCATATAGTCCCCAAGTCATAGCGTCCATTTTAATATTGTGTGATTTTTATTAGGGGTGAGACGTGGTGGGTATGTTTCGTCTCACTTTTGGGAAGGAACTATGACCACTTCCCATACGTTGTGATTCGGTTTTTACCAAGGCGGTGTGAGATTCTGACCATTGGTACCCAAGATGGTATGTGAGTGATTCCCTGCTAGATGATAGCATTTAGACTACATCCTCGAGTTATAATTCGTTTGGATGGTTATTATACTTGTGTGTGTATAGTATATCACTTGTGTATGAGAACAAGATATTATATATCTCTAACTAAAGTATAGAGATAAATTGAATAAAATTTACTCTCATTCCGAGATATTTTATCCGGACGTAAATTGTGATTTGTATAACAATGAGTATGTTATGTATATGTGTGTGTGTGTATATATATATACACACACGTTATGTACTGAGGGCCTAATGGATCTCGACGATCGATATTGCCAAGTATTAGTGTATCGGGAGGTTCCTTGTTTGGATTTCGCTTCGCGAGATACCTCACGCACGAACGTAGCGCAGTCTTGAGACTAGGGAGAAGTTTAGCCCTTAGTGCTCAGGATAATTAGGATTTTGAGAGATTTGGTGAAAAGGATTAGTTAGGCGGGGTAACTTAACTAGGTTGTCTCTAAGGATACTTTAGGTGTGCACTATTACAAGAGAGGCGAGGGGTATCCCATGGGAGTGCGATACCAATTTGAATATGAGGTAAAAGATATTTTTAAAAATATTGCATTTATGCACTTGCAAAATATTCTCACCCATTTGTCTATTTTTTCTCTCTTTTGCTATATACATATATATATAGGTGTCCAGACACAGGGACGCTTGGATGATGATTCCTTTGAGTCAGACATGTGCTGCAGCAGCTGTGGATGCATGCAGGCTTACTGTAGACGCTTCTATTCTTGTCATCTAGATAGGAGGTATTGTAGAACATTCGGTCCGAAAGCCCAATTGTACTTATTTATTCTTTTACTGCCTTTTAGTACGGCATTCGATTTGGTTATATTATGTTAAACTGAGTGTTCGATTATTTTATTTCATTCAGTTTCATTTATATATAAACTGTGTGGATGTTTGAATTGAATAGTTTGTTTAACAGATTAGTTAAATAAAATTTTGACGCTAGCCTAATAGGTTATTAATGATTAATTTGGTTTTCGGCAGTGATGCTAAGAATGAACCATATGATACTCGTGTTTTAATTTGATACATGATTGATCGCTCGGTATTTTATTAGGCGGGGTGTCACAGTGGGGAACTAAAAATGAATAGACATTGAGTTTCAAACTAATAATTTATCATACAAATTCTTATATCTCTATTGAACGGCAAATGAACTCGCTTGATCGTCATAACTATCTAATCAACAGAAAAAGGGTCAACTCGCAAATGACATAAATGAGACACAGCATTTAAATTTATAAGTTAATTATAAAAATAAAATCACGACATGCCACAGACTCGCAAATTGTGCCTTGTCAATCAAATTTAATGAGTTAATTGTCAAAACTATTTAACTCAATTGTCATATTTAACAAAAAAGCGCGACACTCAACAAGTTGCAAGGATGACACATCGTGAGTTAAATTTAACGGTTTAATTTCTTAAATTAGTTAGGTCACCAGTTTTCTTATCTGCGTGTTAACCCTCAAGGTTGACACACCATATCTTGAATAACAAAGATAGTTGTCTAAACAATTGACTTGTAAAAAAAAAATGAGACCCACGACAACTTGCAAGGACAATGCAGTGTCGATCAAATTTATTGAGTTATTTGCTAAACTATATTAACACACTAAAAATTTTTGATGTTTGACAAGTTGAAACATCACCCTAGAAAAATAGTAAGTCAACCCTTAATATTGTAAAAAAATAACAATATTAATAATAATTTATAATTTATAATTTTATATATATATATATATATATATATATATATATATATATATATATTAAGGTGACTTTTTAAAAATGGGGTTTTATCTAGAATTGATATTGACTTTTAGTATTGGCACAATAAAATGATTGTCAATATTAGTTAATTAAATTCTTTGGGATCCTTCTAGCTTGGAGCATTATAATATACTTATCGAATCTGGACCATTAATCTTTTCCATGAAGAAATGTCCTAAAGATTTGTCTTATATCAAGCTATTAAGATATGCCTTGTATCATACATATCTTTAGTGTATTTATATTATATATGAAAGGACTGGAAAACCTTGTAACTCTACTTAGTGTCAAGTGGTGATTTTGTTATTCAAAATGCTTTGAAATTAATTTACAAAATATATAAACTATGAAAAAAAATGTAGAAGCAGTAATGTGAAAACAACAATAATTAAACTCATAATGATATTAAGTGAAGATTAAATGACTTAGGCAAGTGTTTGACACTCTCTCCTTAAGATGAAATTTCCCTCGTAGTGGTGCTAAACAGACTGAGTGGCAATCGTCTCCCAGGAGATAGTAGTCTCACTTGTAACAATAACACTTCAAATTGCAAGCCCCGTGCAGATTCCTCTAAAAAAGATGACTGGATGGACTCACAATAGGACAAGGTTTATTTCTATATTTCTCTTCAATAAATTTTTTAAAACAGACCCAAGCCACTTGTTTATAATAAAAAAAAAAGTGGCAGTTAAAAACGGTTGGAAAAAAACAGTCATCCGTTAGGATAAAATTGAATTTAACTGACAAATGAATGAGATAAAACGAAATAAAAAAAAACTAGGACGAAAATAATAAAAGAAACCCACAAAAAATAAAATAAAAAGCCCATTAAAATTGGCCCAAAAAGTTTATACTATTGGCCAAGTTATAACCCAAAGCCCAAGTCCTAAGGCCTACGATCATGAGCTGAGCACGAGACGAGATAGACCTGATCGGACCATACCAGGTCGGGTTGAGCGGGTGATGGCGATCGCGTGTGCGCTTGTGGACTTGGAAGATAACCCAAGCCATGTAAGTCCTGCCTCCTTCAAATACTTGGGATACCCCTAAGGGTGCCAAGACTTTAAACCAAAATGGGTTGTATTATACTACACCCATTTTTCATATTCTTCCTATGGGTACAAGGACTTTAGCCTTAAAACTCCAACTAAGTTCCATGTTCAAAGTGGGTACTCTGAAATACACTTTCTCATTCATTAATATATGGCTTAAAGCATGTGAGTATATCATGTTATACTTCTTATAGAGGACAACATGTTACCACTTCTAACCGTCTCAAAATATGAGTGGGTCCCATGTTAAATTGATCCTAAAGTTGAACAAAATTAGATTATGTGAACTTAAATAAAACCCATAAATTCTAATAATCGCCAACATGAATAAAAATTGGTTGGATCAACATAAAAAACTATGCAGACACTAAGATAGTTCTATAGAAAAATTCCGGTATTTGGAAATATAGCCTTGGCCTTGAATCTTCCCTACTGAGAGACTATCAGATTTACTTACTGCTCAGTAATTGCGGTGTCTTGAACTGTTAAGTGTTTTGTGTAAATCAAGTAAATAGACATCACAACGTATTTTTTCAATCAAAGTTGGTTCGTTCAGTTGTGTTCATTTTGGCCCCGAACAATTCTTGGTTTCATGAGTGCTTTAGAGAATTCCATCCTTTCGAATTTCTCATAGAAGCGATCTCTTCACACTCACATAGGAAACTTCCCATTGAGAGTATCCTACTTTACGCCACTTGAATTTTCAAAGTATATGAGTTATTAAAAGCTAAGCTTATCCTTATTTACTTTGTAGGCAACACTATTTTATCATAAGAATAGGTATAAATTTAAAACTCATGGGTGCTCTTTTTAAAGAGTCAGTTAAGATTCAGTTGTCCCTTGGAACCAAGATCTTAGGATCTTCAGTTAGCTAGGTAGGGTTTCGATCAAGACAAATTTTTACTTTTTAGGCTTTAGTCCCATTCCCCTCAATAAATTATACACTTACTCTCTATTTAACCCCTTGGTTATCGAATACCCTATATAGTCCTTAGACTTAATATAATCAATGGAAATTATTCAATTAGAGAGAAATTATTTAACGTTATTATGCCTTCGACATATATGTCAAGACTTACAATTATATACATGACTCTATTTTCTGATAATTACTGATTGACTATCACAATGTACGGAAATTGCAGCCATAGGTTTTGACCTCATTGGAATATGATACCTCGCCTAATAAAATATCAGGCAATCAATCCTATACCAAATTAAAATAGGAGTCTCATATGGTTCATTCTCAGCCTCACTGTCGAAATCAAATTTAATTACTAATAACCTATTAGGCTGGTGTCAAAATTTTATTTAACTAATCTTTTTATCCAAACTAGCCAAGTAAAACAATCACACAGTTTATATACAATAACTGAAATGAAACGAAATAACCGAATACTCGGTAAAATATAATACAACCAAATCGAATGCCACACTAAAAGGCAATAGAAGAATAAATGAATGCAGTTGGGCTATCGGCCCGAATGTTTCTATAATTGCTCCTATCTAGATCTCAAGGATAGAAGCGTCTACAATAAACCTTCATGCATCCACAACTGCTACAGCAAACGTCTGACTCGAAAGAATCATCATCCAAGCGTCCTTGCCTAAATAATCTATAACACCCCTCCTCTAAGTCCTCATAACTATCACCTACCCTGCATGATATAATATCGACTATACAATAAGCTATCCGTGACACCCCGCCTAATTAAATACCGGGCGATCACTCCTTTATTAAATTAAATCAAGGTGAATAGTTGGTTCATTCTTAGCATCACTGTCGAAAAATAACTTTTCCAATTTAAACACCCTAATTAATTAAGCTAAGTGTCAAAACCATTTTTAGACATTACTTTCCAAATTTTATTTTATAAACCAAAGTTTAAATATTTACTTAATCAATATTACAGAATCACACCATAATTATCCTGGAACATATAGTCCAAATAATTTACACATTCAACAACTAAATCCCAACATTCAAAACTTAAAGTAAAACATCCAGACAGTAATAAATCCCAAAGTGACAATACTAGAAATAAATGAATCACAATGTCCAATAAAACAAATGGATAATGGAAACGGGCAACACATACCCACTGGATAAATAAGCTAGGAGTGGAATCAAATAAATGAAGTCGTCTAAGCAAGAGGCCCGTAACTCCCACCTAAGCTGCAGCGCGTTCCTTCCAAAGGATCCTACGCAAGACGCCCCTGTGGCTGGGCACCTGTAATATATACATATATATACAAGAGAGAAAGGAAAATACAAACGGGTCAGATCCCGAGAGTGTAAATGATTTAAAATTTGTTTAGCAAGTATTTAAAATGTTTACATGCCAATGCAACAACATATTAGTGCGGCACTCTCTTGAGAAATTCTCACCTCTTTTCTAATGTGCACGCCCATCGCACTAATCTTCCCAACGGATTATCTTATCTTATATCGCACTAAACTTCCCAATAGTTTAACTTATCTTAGGTTACTCGTAACATTTAAAACTGAACAATATAATTGTTTAAGAGGAAAATTTCATTCAGTAACAAAGCTCTCATTTTAACTTTATTTATTAATAAAGTTTCCCAGTGTCATATTATACTTTTCAAAACAAGTATTTCCAATTTGAAGTCATTATTCATTTCTTACTTACCATAGCACAGTAGGCAGTTCCAAATTTTAGAATCTAATATATATATTAAATACTCGTATAATATATATATATATATTCTAACAGCACCCCACATAAAAATTATGGTGCCGGCATACTCTGCTATCCAATCCCCGTATCACTCGTACTAAGGGAAATACAAGTACGGAATCACTCTCAAACTGTATTAACACATACACAAATAATATTGAGGCGAAGCATAGATTCCAAGTCTCTAAGAAGTCAGTACATACCCTCACGTCTCTTAGGACCGTCTGACCATCGATCAGATAGCCTGTACCAAGGATATCTATCTTTTAGGTTACGATTCAATATCTCCCATAAAGGCACATCGAGATAAGACCGTCCCAGCGCGGTAACCTCAGGAATAGCAAGTAGCGCGGGCATGATTTTCACACGTATATAGTATATGCATAAACACAGTCATATAAATACACTACTTTCACCATATCCAATTTAGGTTCATCTCATGACCCATAATTAAAACATTTATCCTCATTTCTCATTATTTAATTATCACTTATACGGTTCGTCTCTTACTTTAATTTGAGGGATTATTCCAACTCACTATGTAACACTCATGGACTTTATCCTCCCATGTGTAGAATTCAGTAGGTACTCATCTATTTTTCCAATGCAACTATTTTACGCGTCTCTCACTTTGATGCATAATTTCATCGTCCCTTATATGTAAATATCTCTAAAATGTACATCTCGTCTTACATTAAAGGTCTCATAATTATTTACAAGTCCTACTGGTCTCCTTTAACTTCCAAATTATTTTAATAAGGATACCCAAATATTTCTACTCATTTAAATTTGAATTTAACTATTTTCAAAGGGGAAATATGAGTTTGAAAACGTCGTCTGATATCGATTCGATTCGCAAATAAATAAGATGGCACACTTATTTAATTAGAGTCTATTAAAATAGCCCCTACACATGCATCTAACCAAGATAAATCATTCAAGCCATGCATGGTAAAATAAAGACGAGCAATTGAGGAAAAAAAACCCCTTCCGGGTAAAAACCTTTTATAACACTTTGAAAAGTTAACAAGACCTTTGACTTACATACAATCCTGATAATCGCCCACAAGAATATACTGCACGGTGCCTTCAGAAAACCTTCAAAGATACGAGAGACAGCGAAAGTACCCTCCAGGTGTCGGTTCGTCGTCTTCGGCTCGTCCACACGTAGAATGACTACGCTCGGTATCCACCGATCAAAGTATGGAGATACCTTCTCCACAGAGGCTAAACAAATACACAAGATGTGTTCTTGGGTTACCAAAAAGATTCACAAAGGTCTGGCAATTGTGTGAATCAAAACATGAGTCTTGGGACTCAAAAATATGAAGACTAGATGTATTTGGACTCTCAAAAACGTCTTCTAAAGTCTTGCAAAACAACTCCCCCGAAGTTGGTATTTATAGGAAAAAATATGAAGAGTCCCGCTTTGTTAAAACTCTTAAAAACTTATCAGCGTACAGGTACACCGAACCCCATCTGGGGTACACCGAACCGGTTTGGTTGTACCATTCTGGTATGGGGTTAAAAACAGCATTCTTCAAGGAATTTTCTCCAACTTCAAAAGGTCATAACTTCTTCATCGTAGCTCGGATTGAGGTGCCGTTTCTTCCAGTATCTTCGTTGCGGCGAGCTCTTCAACTTTCCAGTTGACCAGACCTCCGAACTATGGATGTGAAATTACGAAAATGCCCTTGAACTTCCCAATCAAGTCTTTTTTCACTGCTTTGACTTCCCTTGCGTACCACTTGCATTAAGTCCCTAAAATACTGGAACGTGAAGTCGTTGAGGCATATGTAGGACACATTAATGGAGATGTTGAATGCTTGATTCCCGAAATTCGGATAGAGGCCGTCATGTGCGATCTTGAGGTGAAGTGCCAAATGTAGCGGCGTACGACATACATAAATGAAACATATTGGACATGAGAAAAATGTCCTTACAACTATGTCTATGTCGGTACATACATAAAAAATCCGAATTATCAAATATGAAATTGCCTATACAAATCTACCCTCCCATGAACCCAAAACTGGAAAAGGTACAAATGAATAGTCTTCATCGTTTGTTATTCAAATCTTCAGGAATCTCAAATCTTTTCTCATCAGGGTGTGCAACATATAGATCTTCAATCTTCATACCTACACACATGAGACAAAGCAAATACCACGTGACATATCGAGTTTGAAATGAGATAACATGGATATCAATATATGATAAAAACATAAGCAACATCTCAAAAACTCCTCCAAAATTCAAACTCCCCCATAATATGATAATTCTTTCTCCCCCTTTTTATGATGTCCCCAAATAGACAAATGAGAAGAATGAATCAAGTAAGCAAAATCGGGGTGTCACGGTATACAAAAAAAATACAAACTATTTTTGATTTTTCAAATTTTTCGTACAAAAATAAGATACCAATATGAACAAATATGAAACAAAAATCACACCATGGATTTAGACTCAAACAACCAAGTCATGGAAATGGAATGAATGGGTGTGAACACATTCGATAGGTAAATCAACTCAATCAATCATATGTGCACGATGCATACGTGTACTCCTAACGAATGAACATCAAAGGTATCCTTAGGTGTAAAAATTTGTTGAATTTAGATGACATCGTCTTATGCAAATCAACAAATCAAAGTCAAATGATTTCCACACCAATAACGTCCAAAACTATAAAGCGCATTTTCAAAAATTTCAAGGACGTGCAAACCCGTTTTAAATCTCCAACCAAACTCCCTCATATATATATTCTTTTAGAGGTAATCTAAATTCTCAAACATTGGAGAATTGGTGCAAAAACCTAAATGGCCCCTTTTTGGCATGAATATCTTTTTATTGCCTTTCAATTTTTTTTGGGCTCTTTTAACCTCTTTGGACCTCGGATAATAAAATTCCTCAATTTTTTAGGTCCTTTTTAACGGTGGCTTTTGCGCAAAGGATAGATAATTACCTTTCACAGCCCCTCCCCGTTATTCAAACAAAGCACACAAACACACAACACGGTTTTTATATGCACATTTTCCTTATAAAAATTATCGCGCTTGGTTCGTTTTAAAGACAGGATTGAAGTGAAAACACCCAACCAACATGTGATAAGACAAGCACAATAATCAATCAAATCCGTGCATGTGTGCAATAAAGGAAATTATGAGTCAAACATGTAGGAAGTAACACTTAAATGCGTCTTAATGACTCCAAACATTATAAAGCACATGGATGAATTGACCTATTGTCTCAAAACACTATCAAATAGTCACATGAAAAAAAATGGAATGATGTTGTGACTTGGTCATCCAAAGTGTTCATCCATAAACGGTGCAATACAAAAATATTTTTGGATTTTCTCACAATTTTATCAAAATAAAATCTTTTTGTATTTTTTTTAAAAAAATTCAAAAACAAGAATTTATACAAAAAGTACAAGTCATCACACTAGTAAAAATATATCATGAAACCACAACTAGTGCATGACAAACATGCAACCACAATGAACCAAAAGATTTCACATGAGGTGAATCACGTGCAAGCAAACAGGAATCGTGGACAAATAAACCATAAGCCTTTAAATTCGATTTTCTAACCCAAATAGATGTGTAACGAAGTGTGGGGGTTTTGGGAATCGAATTTATTCTTCTATTAACCTTCCTAGGTTCATTTAACAGCTTGTAACAGAATCGCCTAATATGACCTTGCCTACCGCAATGTGTGCAAGTGTAAATCGGGCAGTGTGTGTTACCTAAAGGTGGCCCTCTCCTCAAATTTCTCGGTTGCTCTCTTCGAATTTGCCTAGGTGGGTCTCTCCTAATGATCCTAGGAGGCACTCTCACGATGTTCCTAGGGGGCTCTTTCCTAACAACCTTAGGTGTCTCTTTCTTAACAATCCTAGGGGGCTCTCTCACACGTGTGGGAATGGGTGCAACATATTTTTCAAGACCAATTCCTCCCCTATCCGTTTTGATCTCTATTGTGCCTAACATCTTATCAAGTTTTTCAGACCTAGACTCCAAATCAAATTTCACTTTACTTGAATCTTTCAATTTCATCTTAAGTTCACCTATCCTAGATTCAAGTACTCGTTTGGAATCCTCAAACTCTAAAAGCTCCTTTTTCATAATCTCCATCACGCCTCGAAGATCATCTCTCTCACCCTCGACATATCCCAGCTTCTCTCTCAAAATTTTCTCTCGTGCCCTAAGTTCTTCAACTAAAACATCATTATTTTTTAAGCCACAATCTTTCAATTGAGTTTCAAGTTTCAAGTTTGCTTTTTTTTGTCTTTAAACATTCAAAATACAAATCATTGTAGGCAACTTGCAACTCACTCAATTCTTCTTCTTCCTCCTCACTCTTTTCACCCTCACTCTCATCACTAATCACACGGATGGGAAACTCTCGCCTAGAAGCATAAAAGACTTCTTCTTCCGAATCACTATCACTAAGGGTAGAAACATGAGAAATCGGTTTACTCAATTTCTTCTTTAAATTTGTGGTACACTCATGTAACGTGTGACCAACACCCTCACAACAAGGACACCTCTCAGATTCGTTTTCAACAGAAGATTTAAAACAAGAGTTTGTGTGAATTTTCCAATTAAATTTTTCAAAAATTTGACATCGAAGATCATCAAAACCATCAAAATCCATTGAAAAATTGCGAATATTCACAAAACTGATTTTTTTTTTTAAAAAAAAAATCAATATCACACGATTTTGCGGAAAATAGCAATACGCAATAAATTAGCGTAACCCGCTCTGATACCAATTTGAAAACGTCGTCTGATATCGATTCGATTCGCAAATAAATAAGATGGCACACTTATTTAATTAGAGTCTATTAAAACAGCCCCTACACATGCATCTAACCAAGATAAATCATTCAATCCATGCACGGTAAAATAAAGACGAGCAATTGAGGAAAAAAAAAACCTTCCGGGTAAAAACCTTTTATAACACTTTGAAAAGTTAACAAGACCTTTGACTTACATACAATCCTGATAATCGCCCACAAGACTATACTGCACGGTGCCTTCAGAAAACCTTCAAAGATACGAGAGACAGCGAAAGTACCCTCCAGGTGGCGGTTCGTCGTCTTCGGCTCGTCCACACGTAGAATGACTACGCTCGGTATCCACCGATCAAAGTATGGAGATACCTTCTCCACAGAGGCTAAACAAATACACAAGATGTGTTCTTGGGTTACCAAAAAGATTCACAAAGGTTTGGCAATTGTGTGAATCAAAACATGAGTCTTGGGACTCAAAAATATGAAGACTAGATGTATTTGGACTCTCAAAAACGTCTTCTAAAGTCTTGCAAAACAACTCCCCCGAAGTTGGTATTTATAGGAAAAAATATGAAGAGTCCCGCTTTGTTAAAACTCTTAAAAACTTATCAGCGTACAGGTACACCGAACCCCATATGGGGTACACCGAACCGGTTTGGTTGTACCATTCTGGTATGGGGTTAAAAACAACATTCTTCAAGGAATTTTCTCCAACTTCAAAAGGTCATAACTTCTTCATTGTAGCTCGGATTGAGGTGCCGTTTCTTCCAGTATCTTCGTTGCGGCGAGCTCTTCAACTTTCCAGTTGACCAGACCTCCGAACTATGGATGTGAAATTACGAAAATGCCCTTGAACTTCCCTATCAAGCCGTTTTTCACTGTTTTGACTTCCCTTGCGTACCACTTGCATTAAGTCCCTAAAATCGTGGAACGTGAAGTCGTTGAGGCATATGTAGGACACATTAATGGAGATGTTTAATGCTTGATTCCCGAAATTCGGATAGAGGCCGTCATGTGCGATCTTGAGGTGACGTGCCAAATGTAGCGGCGTACGACATACATAAATGAAACATATTGGACATGAGAAAAATGTCCTTACAGAGTTTGCCAGAAGGGGTCGATCGATCGAGGGCAGGGGCTCGATCGATCGATGCGTCGATCGATCGACACCCCTAGTTCGATCGATTGATCAAACAGGTATACGAATTCTACAGATTAACAGTTACGGGTTCATAATCTAACCTCAATCAAATCCACGTTATTCACACCCAAACTCCCTAAAATTCGTACTACAAGCACTATAAACCCATATTATACATCTTCAATGTAAAGCATGCAATTTTCCATCAATAACCATAGATTAATAGAACAAAACTCATATAAATCTCAAGAACCCTAGAATTTATTTAACCTTGTTCTAATCAATCTTTTTCCAGAAATTCCTACTCCTAATTCATCATAAATTCGTGGTTAATCCTCTACATGTGAAGGGGTCTCCAGATTATCATTCAAATAATTACTACATGCGATTTTCCTATCTTCAACATGGATTTTTCTTCTACCAAACTCATCCTAATCACCCTAGACAAACATGACCGATGCATTAACGAAAATAAGGAAGATAAATACTTGCCTGGAAATTTCAAAGTTCTGATTTGATGACGAATTTGGTGTGGTTGCGTTCCCCGTCGCGCGATCTACGCATTGATGGTGGTGACGGTGCAATCGGATGAATTTTCGATCTAGAATTTGCTTTGAAAGCTCTCTCCTTCCCTCTCCTATGGTCGTCATTTGTCTTTGGTTGTTTTAACCCTAGAAGGCAACCTTAGACATCTGATATAACCCTTGAAATTTCGTGGGTTTAATTACCCAAAATTACAAAATGTCCAAAATGCCTTCCCGGGGTACTAATTAAGCCTAAAAATGTCCCGAGACCCAAACTAAACCCTGGGTACACTTTTCTGACTATCTCGACCCTTCCGGACACTTTGGCGCACTCAAAACGACCCTACGAGCAACTTATAATATATTCACTTTTATTAATCAATATTTAGTCCCGACGCGACACGGGCGCGTCCCGACTCAAATTTCCAAAATTGTCATTTTATTCACTCTTGACATTTAATAGAACCAATATTATATTACTTTACTCATTAGTAATATTCAACAACAAGTTTCCCATAATTACTAACTCACATCACGTTAATAATTATAAAGTGATTAATTTTCGAATTTATATTAAATTAATAACTCACATTAAATTTAATAAATCCCCAAATTAATATTGCATAAAATTACTGGGTATTACACTATCACACAAGCTTAAAATAATCCTCGCTTAGATTTATATATTTATCATATATATATATATATATATATATATATATATATATATATATATATATATATATATAGGCATACCGTTCATATTCCAAAACTTTCACTAGTTTAAAATACCATTTTTCACTTTAGTATATAAAACCTCGTATATACAATTCTCATTTTAATATACGAATCACTATTTAAATCCGGATATAATCTCCCAGAATGAGAATAAAACCTTATTCATTTTACTCTTTACACCAGTTAAAGCTATATGATGTCTCGTCTTCATATACAAGTAATATACTATACGTAACAAGTATAATTCTACCTATCACAATCATAAGTATAATAACCATCCCACCGAACTATAAATCGAGGATACAGTCTCATAGTTCCTATCCGAATCCAGGTTTACTCACTCAACCATGGTACCAAGCCAGACTCACTCATGGTCATGGTAAATATACACAACGGTGGAGGCGGTCATGTTCCCTCCTGCAAGTGGAGTATACACATCGCACTCGTATACTGGACGAGATGACCTGGGGATATACTCTCCCCGCTCCTCAAGATAGGGTATTCACCCACATCGCGCAACCTCCCTAGATCACACTAGAGAAAATATAACCTGGTTGTCCAACCTACGCCTAGGGAAGCCTATGGAACCAACCCCTAAGATACAAATATACCAATTACACACAGATATATTTATTTTGGTATCATCACATATATATACTTTAACAACTTCCATATATATATTATATCACTTCTCAATATATATATGGCTAAAATTGCCAAGCTCTCATAGCGATAGCCGAGAACCCCGAATGTTCCCATTCGTAATAGTATATAAGTATTCCCACACTTACAATACTAAACTTATAAGTATTCACTTACTTAATATATAGCTTGCACCTTAATAACTTTTAAGGATTTATGTATACTCCTGAATATACCAATTCATAATAATTACATAAGTATACTCTCAACTTATTTTAATTCCATAAGTATCACATCACCTATAATAATAGTCGTCAATAGACGTACCGGACAACCGCGTAATTCTCTTGAGCTCATATCCTAAATTCCATCCTAATAGCATTCTAGGATTTACTCAATTACAATCAACCAATATTTATTCTAACCACATAAATTTATCTACATAGGCTTACCGAACACTTCCCGAACACTTCCCGTGAATGTTATTCATACATTCATTAAATCCATATCCCGAATTGTACACCAAATTAACCCGAGGTTCCCTCTTTCGATCCAAGGTTTAATCACCCGCAATACCATTATCTAGGAGTCCTAATATCACTTCTAGAATCCCCTAAGATAATCTCCAAACAATTTTAGCCTCAATTCTCCCAATATCAGGTTTGATTTCTAGCTAACGATTTCGATCTCGGACAGCCTTCCATAGAAAAATCATTATAAATCCAAAAACAATAAAAAAAATAAGCGGCCGGCACCCACGCGATCGTATCGAAAAGATCTTCTCCAAAATTCCAAATATCAACCCAACCTCCATTCTTATGGTTTATAATCTCAGCCAACATCACCACAATCATCCTAGCACTGATTTATAACTAGCACATCAATTTATTTATGGTATTAAATCATTTCTCTTAGATTGAAACCCTAAAACCATTAAAGCCCTAGTTTTATAATTTCTCCAATTTCAATCCATATATATACACCATTAACATGGGTTTAACACTGGAAATCATTAAGAGCTTACCATACATCAATTTGTAAACTTAAACTCAAATTTCCCAAATTTATTTTAAGGTTTCTAACCCAAAATTATTAGCTTATCAACTATAATATGATATATACACACTCAATTAAATAAAGCAAGTGAACACTTGCCTCGTGGATAAAATCCGATGACCTCGAGTCGAATCTCGTCGATTTTGGGTCGGAATCCCCTTTTTCTTCCTCTTTTTCCTTCCTCTCTTCTCTTTATCGTCTTCTCTCTTTTTTATTTCTTTCTCCCCCTCTCTCTTGCCCTATGAGACAGAAAATAAGGGCGTGTCCCTTATAAACCAAAAAATGACTCGTTTGCTCAATTGCGAGTCCCTACTAGTCCAAAAGTCCCCAGAGCTCAAACACTACCCCGGGTACTCTATTCTGACTATCTCGGCCATTTTGAAACCAATCGTGCACTCAAAATTTCCATCCGATTCACTTAACTAAAATTCACTAATTATACCCAACACATCTCACTACGCTTTTTTCAATTAAAATATTATCCTTTGTCGCTTTACCCAACTACGACAAGTAATTAAAATTATCCAACTCGTATACTTAGTCCCGTAGGAAAATATAACCCATGTAAATATTAATCTGACACTTGCAAACTAATATTTACTACACACTTTAAATTCTCAATTCATCAAATTATACTCATAAATTCCAAAATAACTATTTACAATAACTCCTCAAATTTCCAAATTATGCCCACTTATCAAATTTAATTATCCATTAAAGTAAAGAGTATTACATTATCCCCCCTTACAACAGATTTTTGTCCTCGAAATTCAGATACAACTGGTACTACTAACCTAGGATCGCTAATCACATTTCATCCTGCACACATAAGTCGATAGGTACTAACCCAAATGGTACCCTACCATTTACTCGTTCACGGTAACCACCTATCTCAAGGCTTATTTTTCTAGCACACTAGCGTAAAAACAAGCTTAACCAAACCTCTATATGCTACAACACTACCTCGGTCATAAGATTAACTATAACTGCATATAAATAAAACAATCCTTTAGTCACCGCTCTAACGTATAGATCCCATCAGAGAGACATGACTCTAAGCGTCCGCTCATCTACAACAGGACATCGAATTTCCCTCAAAAGGAAACTTCACTAACACTTGACTATTCCCATTAGTCTTCTCGCTTAACTTAGGTATACTAACTCTTGTTACACCTACACCATTGGGTTATCACGTGCCTCCTACAACGTTCAATCGAACCCATAGCTGCTCCAACGCATATTATTGAGCTTTATATACGACGTCGCTTCTATTTCTGGCGGCATATAAAACCAACTTACTCTCTCTAAAATGGGCCTCATTTCCTGAGCCTGGTACTAACACCTGGGTATTCCTAACCCGAATAATTCAAAATTCAATCCCTCGTATACCTGGAAATCCAATCTTTCATAAAGTTAACCCGCCAATATTCTCGTGGTCAACTCATAACAATCTCCCTATATCAGCGCCACTAGTCCTACTGGCCTTACTTCATCGTAGTCCTAAGATCAATATGTTTCCTACAAACGTAAAATGAGTACTATCCTAACCATTTCCCTAGTGCCCAAGACCTCTCTCAAATTTTGACATTTGCTCAGTTTCATGCGTGGGACGTCTCGCAAAGTGAAATCCAAACAAGGAACCCTCCCGTTACACTACTCCCTCGCATTGTCGGTCATCGAGATATAATGGCCTATGGCATACCATCGGGACGTTCTAAATCCTACCTCACTAACCTACTTACATACTTCTACCACTATGTCCTTTCATCTTAGCGAAATGGAAAGTCTAACTAACCGGGGCACCTACTCTCTGCAAAATTGTAATGAACATCATATCCAAAAAATATTTCCTCCGAATTTACCTTATATTCAAGGCCTGACTATAAGCCTCAAATCAATTTCCTTTAGCTTGCCTCACCCACATACTTGCGGTGAGAGAAACATTTCCAGTGCTTTTCCACAACACATCTACTTTCATTAGCCTTTATTCGTCACATGACCCTCAGCTAATTTATCATCAAAACCCATATCCTAGCATAAAATAACATCTCTCTACTCCCGACATCATTAACGATCATGCGTGGAGTATCTCGCAAGCGAAATCCAAACAAGGAAACCCTCTTATACACTACTACTTAATTTTGTCGGTTGTGGAGTTATGTCAACGTAAAACATGAAAAATTATAAATCTTGCATATCCCCATGCACTTAAATCATGCTAGTGAAACATATACTCACCGAAGTTCCATTTAAACACGTAATAAAGGTGTGCTGGACCTATATCCAGGTGAGATACCGCAACAATAACTCGTTCCACCCTGGAACCGCAGATACGATAGTCTTGCAATCATTAGCCTATTATCGCTCCGATAATCCACAATACATTGTACTCAGAATAGTACTATACTCGTATAACACACATAAAACGAGCAGTATAAACTAGATATAAACTAAAAATATCAACACCCGCTTTTCATAGTGAATGAAGGAAAATATAACCCCGCTGCCGTGAAAAAATATAATAAACATACACTATATAATGTTACCGATACCACCACAAATCTTGAATTACACACACAAATCCACGGATAATAAAATACTGTGACTCAATCTTGCCACACAGAACATACCTCCTTCATCCGAGGTGAAAATCATAAAAATATCTTTTCCACTCACCTTGGCTATTCCAAATGGTTCCCAGACGTAGCATACATGTATTAACCGAACCAAACCTACTTTAATAAGTGCCCCATCTAGGCACCCTACTCCCATCATTTGACTCCTACCGGGAAAGGACTAACCGTGTGGTTTTACATGCCATATCATAATTATTCCCTATCTCTGACCACCCTGATCGTGTTAAAGTTATCATCACCTTGGGCTCTATAGCCTCGATCCTGATAATCACCTTCATAATTCCCTTAACTTCTTTGTCAAAAGGAAACTCCACTACCGGCCTCAATAGTCCTATTTCAATAAATCCCGGAGTTGATTTCCACCTACAAGGTCTCATGAACACTAAAAATTCCAGTTTTACCCTTGGACTTAATTATTTTTCCATCTCCATTCTCATAGAAACGTTAAGATTACCAATATAAGAGGCACAACATGGCCCTTATATTCACCAAAAATCCGAGTAAAATCTCCATAAGTGTTAGCAACACTTACTAGGGAGACTATCATTCCACTAAAACACCCTATCTTCATTGTACCTACCTTAATTCTGTTATAGTTAACTTATCCATATAACTCTTTATTCACTGTCGGCCTCTGACCAATCCTCATAAGAATAATTCAGAAAATGTGTTCTCCTCATTTTTGACAGACTAAAGGAACTAATGGTTAAAACCATCCATAAGATTCCTCTATGAGCCCAAACATCCCGCTCCCCTTAAATATGGTGACTACCGTTCCCACCAATTTGACATTTCTCCCACGAGTGAAAAATTTTCCTCAAATTTCCACATCTGGGTATTTCCATACCCTGCTCTAAGCCTAAGATTCTGCGCCTCCTACTTCCACTGAGTAACGCTACACTTCATTCGCATGACTTAACTTCAACATATAGTCCTTATCGAAGACCCTTTTAACTTTTTCCAATTTACTTCACTGGGTAGGTCAAGTTTAGCACCACTCTCTATACTATAGTGGTACATGAATAGTTATAACTACTATACTTTAGTAGTTATTGTAGCAATGAATAAAAATGCCACAAAGGGAGTGACTTATACTGCGATCCTCATCCCCAACTTCAACTTACAACTCCTAATATACCCCGCCTCTTGCTGCCCTCATCACGACCTTCCCTGGTCGCCCTTCCTCGATCAGCACACGAATCTCAAACGAGCGTGCAAAATATTTACTATAATCTTACATAATGGCAGGAGAACAAAATCTCACAAGAGGAATCAACAATCCTAATCAGAAGGCTCTATATCAAGTTCAAAGTAACGTTGAAAGCGTAGTACGTCCGTACAGATTCCTAAGGACACTAGAACCTGATGCTTTGATACCATCTGTGATACCCCGCCTAATATAATACCGGGTGATCAATCTTGTACCAAATTAAAATAGGAGTCTCATATGGTTCATTCTCAACATCACTGTCGAAAACCAAATTAATTACTAATAACCTATTAGGATGGCATCAGAATTTAATTTAACTAATCTTTTTATCCAAACAAACTAAGTAAAACAATCTCACAGTTTATATACAATAACTAAAATGAAACAAAATAACCGAACACTCAGTACAACATAATACAACCAAATCGAATCCCGCACTAAAAGGTGATAAAAGAATAAATGAATGCAGTTGGGCTATCGGCCCGAATGTTTCTACAATACCTCCTATTTAGATCTCAAGGATAGAAGCATTTACAATAAAACTGCATGCATTTACAACTGCTGCAACAAACGTCTGACTCGAAAGAATCATCATCCTGGCGTCCCTGCCTAACTAATCTATAACACCCCTCCTCTAAGTCCTCATAACTATCACCTAACCTGCGTGATATAGTATCGGCTATACAGTAAGCTATCACAGGAGCTTAAAATTAATATAATCCTCGATTAGATTTATATATTTCTCATATATATAGGCATACCGTTCATATTCCAAAACTTTCACTTGTTTAAAATACCCATTTTCACTTTAGTATATAAAACCTCGTATATATAATTCTCATTTTAATATACGAACCACAATTTAAATCCAGATATAATCTCCCGAAATGAGAATAAAACCTTATTCATTTTACTCTTTACACCAGTTAAAGCTATATGATGTCTCGTCTTCATATATAAGCAATATACTATACGCAACAAGTATAATTATACCGATGACAATCATAAGTATAATAACCATCCCATCGACCTATAACTCGAGGATGCAGTCTCATAGTGCCTATCTTAATCCGAGTTTACTCACTCAACCACGGTACCAAGCCAGATTCACTCATGGTCATGGTAAAAATACACAACGATGGAGGCGGTCATGTTCCCTCTTGCAAGTGGAGTACACATATCGCATTCGTATACGGGACGAGATGACTTGGGGATATACTCTCCCTGCTCCTCAATCCAGGGGATTTACCCACATCACTCAACCTCCCTACATCGCACTAGAGAAAATATAACCTGCCTGTCCAACCCTACGCCCAGGGAAACCTGTGGAACCAGCGTCTTAGATACAAATATACCAATTACACACAGATATATTTATTTTCGTATCATCACATAAATATACTTTAACAGCTTCCGTATATATATATATTATATCACTTCTTAATATATATATGGCTAAAATTGCCAAACTCTCATAGCGATAGCCGATAACCCCGAATGTTCCCATCCGTAATAGTATCTAAGTATTCGCACACTTACAATACTATACTTATAAGTATTCTCTTACATAATATATAACTTGCATCTTCATCACTTTTAAGAATTTATATATACTCTCGAATATACCAATTCATAATAATTAAATAAGTATACTCTCAACTTATTTTAATCCCATAGGTATCGCATCACTTATAATAATAGTCGTCAATAGATGTACCGGATAACCGCACAATTCCCTTGAGCCCGTATCCCAAATTCCATCCTAATCGCATCCTAGGATTTACTCAATTACAATCAGTCCAAAAAAATTCTAACCACATAAATTTATCTACATAGGCTTGCCAAATATTTCTCGTGAATGTTATTCATACATTCATTAAATCCATATCCCGGATTGTACACCAAATTAACCCGAGGTTCCCTCTTTCGATCCAAGGTTTAATCACCCTCAATACCATTATCTAGGAGTCATAATATCACTTCTAGAATCCCCTAAGATAATCTCCAAACAATTTTAGCCTTAATTCTCCCAATATCAGGTTTGATTTCTATCTAACGATTTCGATCTCGGACAGCCATCCGTAGAAAAATCATTATAAATCCAAAAAAAATCAAAAAAATAAGCGGTCCGCTCCCACGCGATCGTATCGAAAAGATCTACAATTTTTTTTGACAACGATCCCAATCGATTAGCCTCATGGCCGAATAGATTCGGAAAGGATGCTGAATTACTATTCATCATCTTCTCCAAAATTCCAAATATCAACCGAACCTCCATTCTTATGGTTTCGAATCTCAACAAACATTACCACAATCATCCTAGCACTGATTTATAACTAACACATCAATTTATTTTTGGTATTAAAGCATTTATCTTAGATTTAAACCCTAAAACCATTAAAATCCTAGTTTTATCATTTCTCCCATTTCAATCCATATATATACACCATTAACATGGGTTTAACACTAGAAATCATTAAGAGTTTACCGTACATCAATTTGTAATCTTAAAATCAAATTTCCCAAATTTATTATAACGGTTCTAACCCAAAATTATATAGTTAAAACTATAATATGAGATACACAGACTCAATTAAATAACGCAAGTAAACAGTTGCCTCGTGGATAAAATCCGACAACCTGTAGTCGAATCTCGCGGAGTTTGGGCCGAAATCCTCTTTTTCTTCCTCTTTTTCCTTCCTCTCTTCTCTTTCTCTTCTTTCTTTATTTTTCTTTCCTTCTCTCCCTCTCTTTTTCCTTATAAGAGATAAAATAAGGGCTTGTCCCTTATAAACCCAAAAATGACTCGTTTACTCAATTGCAAGTCATACTAGTCCAAAAGTCCTCGAAACTCAAACACTACCCTCGGGTACTCTATTCTGACTATCTCGTCCATTTTGAAACCAATAGTGAACTCAAAATTTCCATCCGAGTCACTTAACTAAAATTCACTAATTAGACCCAACACATCTCACTACGCATTTTCCAATTAAAATATTATCCTTTGTCATTTTACCCAACTGCGACAAGTAATTAAAATAATCCAACTCGTACACTTAGTCCCGTGGGAAAATATAACCCATGTAAATATTAATCCGACACTTGCAAACTAGTATTTACTACTCACTTTAAATTCTCAATTCATCAAATTACACTCATAAATTCCAAAATGAATATTTATAATAATTCCTCAAATTTCCAAATTATGCCCACTCATGAAATTTAATTATCCATACAAGTATGAGGTATTACATGGAATATCCTCTAAAAAGTTCGAAAGCCATTATGCTTCTTCTCTAACTTTATCTAAAGTTATAAATTCAGACTCCATAGTTGACCTAGCAATGCAGTCTGTTTTAAGTATTTCCAAGACACCGTTGCATTACCAAGTGTAAATACATAACCACTTGTGGATTTAGAATCCTTTGAATTAAATATCCAATTAGGATAATTGTATCGTTCAAGTACAACCGGATATCTCGTGTAGTACAATCCATTATTAAGAGTATATCTTAGATATTTAAGAACCCTTATTATGGTTTTCCAATGGTCTTCACATGGATTACTCAAGAGTATTCCAATTGAGACATACCATTTCCATTATTTTTATATAGATGAAGATTTGGGCCACTAGGTGTTTTAGCGATGCCGTCACTACCTTTCTCAAACTTACTGAGTATCTTCTAAATATAATGATATTGATACAAAACAAGTCCTTCCAATGTTTTAAAAATTTTAATTTCTGATATAACATCGAAAAATACCCATATCTTTCATGTCAAATATACTGGACAAGTTTTCTTAGTAGATTTAATGATATCTTTATTATTTTTAATAATACGTATATCATCTACATAAAGACAAATAATGACATAGCCACTTGTAGTGCTTTTAATGTATAAACATTTATCACGCTCATTTATTTTAAATCCATTTGATATCATTACATTATCAAAATTTTCATACCATTGTTTAGGTTCTTGTTTTAATCCGTAACTGGATTTAATAAGTTTACACATTTTATTTTCTTTTCACGAAAATTTAAACCCTTATGGTTGTTCCATGTATATATCTTCATTTAATTCTCCATTTAAGAAGGCGGTTTATCTCAAGATTATGTAATGTTGCAATAGCTATTAACATTTGAATGAATGTTATTCTCGTAACAGGTGAATAAGTGTGAAAGTAATCCAATCCTTCCTTTTGTTTATAGCCTTTAGCAACAAGTCTAGCTTTTTATTTATTAATTGATCCATCAACTTTTAATTTTCTCTTAAATATCCACTTGCATCTAAGAGGTTTACTTCTTAGTTGAAGTTCAACAAATTCCCACTTATGGTTTTTCATGATGGATTCAATTTCACTATTGAAAGCCTCTTTTCAAAAAGTGGCTTCTTGAGTTGACATTGCTTGTGCGAAGGTTCTAGGTTCACTTTCTAAAATATATGTTAGACTATCTGGACCAAAAGTCTTTGAAATATTTATCTTTTTTTTGCATCTAGGTTTGAGGTCACCATCTTTCTCAATACATTCATTTTATATATTATTTTGATGACTACTAGATGCAGTATCATAAGTTCTTTTGCAAGAACTTGAATCAACCACTTTATTTTTATTAGAAATTTTATCTTCAAACAAATATTCATTGCTAGATTGAATTATAGTATTTACGTGTATATCAGGAATCTCATATTTATGTACATTTAATCGATATGCAATACTATTAATTGCATAACCAATAAATATGCAATCAATAGTTTTTGTTCCTATCTTAATCTTTTTAATATCGGGAACAACTGCCTTTCCAAGACACCCACACACTTTAAGGTATTTGTATAAAGGTGTTCAACCATTCCACAATTCATTTGGTGTCTTTTGTGATTTCTTGTAAGGCATTTTGTTAAGAAAGTAGTTTGCAGAAAGAAAAGTTTCCCCCTACAAATTCTGAGATAAACCTGAACTTATCAACATAGCATTCATCCTCTCTTTTTGAGTCTAATTTTTGCGTTCCGCAATCCCAATGGATTGAGGTGAGTAAGGAGTGTTAGTTTGATGAATAATTTCGTGTTTTGAAAAAAAAATATTCAAAAGGAGAATCATATTCACCTCCTCTATCATTACTAAATACTTTAATATTTTTGCTAAGATGATTCTCAACTTCATTTTTATAATGTTCGAAAACATTTACTGCCTCATCCTTGATTCTACACAAGTACACATAACAATATGTTGTGAAATCATCAATAAAAGTAATAAAATACTTTTTTTCACCTCTTGTTTGTACAAATTTTTAATCAGATATATCATTATGAGTTAACTCAAGAGGGTTTGTACTTCTTTTAAAATGAGTTTCAGTTATCTTTGATTCCACACACATTTTGTAAGGACATATTTTTAATAAGTCCGTCACAATTTATTATGTCGTATACCTCTACAAGTCGTCGAACAATTGAGAAGATTGCATCTACAAAAGACGGATCCGAATTACAAGTTATCTTCGACATTCAAGCCCAACAATATGAACTTTGGTAAGATAATGTTTTAAAGTTTCATATACATTTCATATTAAGAGTGTTGGGATATTTTGAAAAGGGATTTTGAAGAAACTTTGTTATAAAAAATGTTTTTATAAAAATGATTGTTTTTAAAAAGGTGTTAACTGTTTTAAGAGAAAAAGAATAGTTTTGAGAAAATTTCAATGGTAGTAAACACACCTCGGTTTCAATGCCAATCTCGTTCGCACAAGATCACCATCTCGTTCGAATGATATTGGGATGTCGCACGTAGTCGTTTAAATGACACGCAATCTCGTTCGAACGAGATATGGATGTCGTTCGAGCGACCCTGCTTTTGGCTGACACATCTGACTTTATCCTGATCCTTTGACCTCCTCAATTTTCTTATAAAAGGGGATGCTAGCCTTTGTTGTAAGACATGGAGAACAGTTTCAACTTTTAAGAGTCTTATTCTTTTGAAACTTTTGCATATTTGCCCAGATTTAATTCAATACCTTTTGGCAGAAAGTATTTCTTCAACAATTATAAGGGTTCAAATATTTTTGTTTTATTTGACAAAATCCCAATTACTTTTAAGTGAATTGTTTTGTAGAGCCCAAGAACATATTTTGCTTTGGTTTATTCTTTGTGGGGAAAACTCTACAACCGACAGCTGCGTGCTATTATGGAGGGAGTCCTTATAAAGTTCACAACTTGTGGAGAAGTCGTTTTCTTCTTCATTGCTGCCCTCCTGGAAAGGGAAAGTTCCAGTCGAGACATCGGAACTGACACCTGAGGGTATTTCGTATGTCGCTCTTATTTTCATTATAATTCGTGTAACCGTTTTCTACAAAATTATAGTGAAAATAAAGGGTTTTTCCCTTCGGGGATTTTTCCTTAATATTTGTGTCACATGCTTTATCTATTTATGGGTTGACACACGCACACTTATAGATGCATGTTTAGGGGTTGTTTAAAAATAGACTCTGATTAAATAAGTGTGCCAATTTAGAAAGTTGCGAATTAATTTAAATCGATATCACACAGTCACGGATTTTACAATCTCCCCCTATGTCTATGCCGGTACATACATAAAAACATCCGAATTATCAAAAACCAAAATGCCTATACAAATCTACCCTTCCATGAAACTCAAAAACTGAAAAGGAAAAATTTGCAAGGTCTCAAATTTTTCTTCAACATCAAAACTCTCAAAGCTTTTCTCATCAGGGTGTGCAACATAATGATCTTCAATCTTCGTACCTACACACATGAGATAAAGTAAAAACCTTCGTGATGCAATGAGTTTGAAATGATATAATAATAAATCAATCAATATAATAAAATATCCCCCATAATGCAAAAACTCCCCCATAACATGATAATTCTTTCTCCCCCTTTTTATGATGTCCCCAAATAGACAGATAAGAAGAAACAATCAGAACATGGAGTGTCACGATAAAATGCATAGCATACAAAGATCAAGCTACGCACATGCAAAGGAGTATCCCACAAACATCCACAAACTATTTTTGATTTTTCATGTATGGGTGTGAACACATTCAATAGGAAAATCAACTCAATCAATCATATGTGCATGATGAATACGTGTACTCCTAACGAATGAACATTAAAAACATCATTTAGTGTAAAAATTATTGAATTTAGATGACATCGTCATAATCAAATCAACAAATCAAAGTCAAAGTGATTTCCACACCAATAGCATCCAAAACTATGTAGCGCTTTTTCAAGACTTTCAAGGACGTGCAAACCCGTTATAAAGTCTCCAACCAAACTCCCTCATATATTTTCTTTTAGATGTGTTAAACTAAATTCTCAAACTTTGGAGAATTTGTGTAAAAACCTAAATGGCCCATAATTGGCATGAATTTATTTCTATTACCTTTAAATTTTTCAGGCTCTTTTAAACCTCTTTGGACCCCGGATAATAAAATTCCTCAATTTTTTATGTCCAATTTAAACGGCGGCTTAATCGCAACTGATAAAAAAAATCTTTCGTATCCCTTCACCATTTTCAAACAAAGCACACAAACTCACAAAACAGTTCTTATATGCACAACTTTCTTATCAAGTTTTATCGTGCTTGGTTCGTTTTAAGGACATGATTGAAGTGAAAACACCCAACCAACATGTGATAAGACAAGCACAATAATCAAACAAATCTGTGCACGTGTGCAATAAATGAAATCATGAGTCAAACATGTAGAAAGTAACACTTAATTACATCTTAATGACTCCAAACATTATAAAGCACATGGATGAATTGACCTATTGTCTCAAAACACTATCAAATAGCCACATGAAAAATGGAATGATGTTGTGACTTGATCATCCTAAGTGTCCATCCATAAAATGTGCAAACAAAATACAAAAATATTTTTGGATTTTTTCAAAAAATTTATCAAAATAAAATCTTTTTGGATTTTTCAAAATTTTTCAAAAACAAAAAATCTATACAAAAAGTACATGTCACAACGCTAGCAAAAATATATAAAAAAGCATAACTAGCGTATGACAAACATGCAAACACAATCATCTATATGATATGGCAAGAGAAGAATCATGTGCAAGAAAATGAGAATCAACTATTCTAAAATCTAGCATATCCAAAAGTGATTTTCTAACCCAAACGGATGTAACACGTCGACACGGGGTTTTGGGAACCAACCAAACACTAGACTTCGAATTCCTAGGACCTCTTTCAAGATCAAAACAAAATCTCCTAAGGTGACCTTTCCTACCACAATATGAACATGTGTAAACGGGTGGAACGACACCTATGAGTTGACCTTTTGTAACATCTTTGAAATTGGTTGACCCTCTAAAATAAATAATGGTTTTGGCTTTAGCATTAGAAGCATAAGAACAAGATGATCCATTACCATCACTATCAAACCTACTTAAGTCTGTCAAATCAATTTTTAACTTCAAAATTTTTTACTCAAGCAAATAATTAGACTCTTCCAAAGACAGGAATTTCTTTTTCAAATTTTCAATTAAACATAACAGTTTATCACGCTCCCCCTCAATTAAAACAAACTTATTCCTAAGAGTCTTTTCACGTGCCGTAAAATCATCGATTAATTTTTTATCCTTGATGGTACAAACAGAAACCCTAGAATTTTTTAAGTCCTATAATTCCTTCTCTAAAACAAGGACACTCTCATCACTCTTATTTTTGGCAATTTTCAAAGAATCAAAATCAATACACAAATTACCAAAGTGCTCACGATAAATATCACTTTGAGTTTGAAACGCTTGCAAATATTCAATCTTTTAAAGAGAAAATTTTCTTTTTCCAAAACTTTAATTATTTTGCAAAGTTTCAAATTCAAACCTTTTCATTTTTCAGCATGGTCGTGAACTTTTTAAGAAATAGGCTCCTCATTAAATGGGCGTTCCATTGGAAAAATTGCGATTTTTTCACAAACTTGATTTTTCAAAAAAATCAAATATCACACAATTTTGCGAAAAATATGAATACGCGATAAATTACCGCAACCCACTTTAATACCAATTTGACGACGTGAGAAGTCAAATTGTATAAAAAAAATTCTTTAAAAATCAGGATCACGCGATAAATTAGCGTAACCCGCCCTCATACCAATTTGAAAAGTGTGACTGTGTGATAAATGATTAAATTAAATTCACAAATTTCCAAGTAAACGTTATTTAATTAGAGTCTACTTTTAAATCAAATAAATTCAGCCCCTAAACATGCATCTAAATCAACCCATCAAATAAAAATCATGCGACACAGTAAATAGGCTGAGACACAGATTTCAGGAAAAAACCCCTTTCGGGTAAAACCTTTATTTCACTATGAATATATATTCGCAACTTACAATTACAAAGAGAAATCTGCAATGGATCAACGCGCAACCAACCCACAAAGATACGCAGTCTTGAACTCAACAAGAGAATCCACGCAGCACCCTCCAAGGACTCGTAACCCAATCTTCAGTAAAGAATCTTCACGCAGCAAGATCCTTAATGTTACACACCCTGATGAGAAAATATTTGAGATTCCTGAAGATTTGAAGAACAAACGATGAAGACTTATTCATTTGTATCTTTCCAGTTTTGGATTCGTGGGAGGGTAGATTTGTATAGGCAATTTGATAATTCGGATTTTTTATGTATGTCCCAGTATAGACATAGGGGAAGATTTGTAAGGACATTTTTCTCATATCCACCATGTTACATTTGTGTATGTCGTACGCCACTACATTTGGATCGCCACCTAACGATCTCACATGACAGCCTCTATCCAAATTTCGAGAATCAACCATTCAACATCTCCATCATGTGTCCCACATCTGCCTCAACGACTTCACATTCCATGATTTTAGGGACTTAATGCAAGTGGTACGCAAGAGAAGTCAAATCAGTGAAAGAAGGTAAGATATGGAAGTTCAAGGGCATTTTGTCAATTTTGTAGCCACCGTCCAGAGGTCCAGTCAACTAGAAAGTTGAAGAGCTCAATGCCACGAAGACACTGGAAGAAACCGTACCTCAATCTGAGCTACAGTGAAGAAGTTATGTCCCTTTGAAAATGGAGAAAATTCCGAGATAAGCCTTGGAAAAATGCTATATGTTTTAGCCCCAAGTACCAGCGAACTTTTACGAACCGAAGGCCAAACTAGTTCGGGGGGCAAACCGGTTCGGGGTATATGATGCTAACAAGAGTCCTAAAGTTTTAAAATTCATTTTGGATTCCTATAAAAGCTAACTTTGGGGGAGTTGTTTGATAAGACTTTGAGAGACGTTTTTTAGAGTCCAAATTCATCAAGCCTTCATATTTTTGAGTCCCAAAACTCATGTTTTGATTCACACAAAATTCTCATATACTTTTGTGAATCTTTTGGAACCCAATAACACTTTGTTTTTGTTCATCTTTCATGGAGTGCGTCTCTACAACATATGGTTGGGTGTCATTGAGGATCTTGCTACGTGAAGATTCTTTGCTGAAGATTGGGCTGCAAGTCCTTGGAGGGTGATGTATGTATTCTCTTGCTGAGTTCAAGACTGCGTGTCTTTATGGGTTGGTTGCACGTTGATCTATTGCAGATTTCTCTATGTAATTTTAAGTTACGATTTATATATTCATAGTGAAATAAAGGTTTTACCCGAAAGGTTTTTTTCCTGAAATCTGTGTCTCAGCATATTTACTGTGTCGCATGCTTTTTATTTGATGGGTTGATTTAGATGCATGTTTAGGGGTTGAATTTATTTGATTTAAAAGTAGACTCTAATTAAATAAGGTTTACTTGGAAATTTGTGAATTTAATTTAATCAATTATCACACAACGTCACAAGTTTTACACATTTCACACTTGTGACTTGAGTCAATACTAAATTTTGGTACTAAGTAAAACTTAATGAATCTATGAATAGTATCATAATTAGCATGACCTAATCTACCATTCCATACCTTACAATACTCAAACAAATAAGTACAAGACATGCTCTTATTATTTTTAATAGGAATTATAGTCATTACATTGAGTTTGAAGAACCCATCACTCAAATATCCTTTACCACATACATACCACTCTTAGTGAGTACAAATTTATTAGATTTAAATACAAGTTTAGATCCCTTCTTTCTAAGAAGTTATCATGAAACCAAGTTATTTCGAATATTTGGGACATGAAGCACGTTGTTGAGAGTAAGTTCATTTCCCGAAGTCATCTTGAGTATAACTTTCTCTTTTCCTTCAAAATTTGAAGTAGAATAATTTCTCTTGAAAAGTTGTTCCTCGTGATCAGAGTGTTGGTAGGAAGTAAAAGTATTCTTGTCAGAACATATGTGACGAGTGATCCCAGTGTCCACCTACCATTCCCTAGTGTTTTCCATCATGTTGACTTCAAAAACCATGACCAAAAATCTCAAATAATTAATATCGTCATAAATGTTCTCAATTTTAGTGACTTTGGCTTGTGCTTACTTATGTTTCTTATTCCCTTGATTTTTTCGATTATGGAAATCTTTAGCACGATGTCCCGGCTTATCACACAAAAAGCCTTGTACATCAAACTTTTTAAAGTTTTCACCCACCTTAGTTCACACACTTCCTTTTCTTATTCTTACTTCTTTCCCCTTCTTCCACTACGTGTGCTTTGAATTCCATAGGATTACCCGTTTTCTTTTGTGACAACCAATTATCCTCCTCAATCCTTAACCTCAAAATCTAGTCCTCCAGTCCAATTTCTTTACGTTTATGTTTCAAATAATTTTTGAAGTCTTTCCAAGATGGTGAAATTTTTCAATCATACCAGCCACTTGAAATGACTCACTCAATTCCATTTTTTCAGAAAATATTTCATGGTAAATTAATTGGAGCTCTTGGGCTTGACTAATGATAGTCTTTGAATCAACCATTTTAAAATTCAAGAATCTACCAACAACTAATTTCTTCATTCTGGTATCTTCTGTTTTTTATTTTTTATTCAAAGACTCCCACACCACTTTAATAGTTTTAAGAGGGTCATACACATTATATAATGTGTTTTCCAGATTGTTGAGGATATAATTTTTACATAGAAAATCAACATGTTTCCATGCATCCACAATGACAATTATTCTCTTGTTAGTTTCACCTTCTTATAAAGTTGGTGCCTCTTCATTAAAAATTTTGCTAAGTTCAATGTTGTTAAATAAATTACATTTGTTGTTTCCAACATTTGAAATTAGTCCCTTGACCATGTCAGATGTTACAATCGTAACGGGTAAAGCAGAAGTATATGTCAAATATGTTTTTAAACAGAAATAAATATATATTAATAACAGGATGTGAGTGAATAAATTCGTTTAATATAATGTCATGAATTTTATGAGAAATAACTTGTTGACAATTCACTAGAAACTAATACTATACTAATTTTCTGAGTGACAGAAATACATGCAATAAATAAATTATATAAACATGAAACTCTTATTTTTTGATAGTATAATAAAATTTTCTTTCACATAAATCTTTTTAGAATGTGAAAATAATATTTTTGAAACACTGAAAAAAATTCTTATCGTAGATAATATTATCAAATATTTCTATAATTAATTAACATAGAAAAACATTTTGGAGTCTTATAACAGAAAATAAAGAAATTTCATCTTAAGGTTGTTATTCAAAATTCTTTGAAATTAATATACAGAATATATAAACTGTGAAAAAAAATGCATAAACAGTAATATGAAAACAACAATAACAAATAAACTTGCAGTGATATTAAATGTAGATTAAATGACTGAGGCAAGCGTTTGATACTTTGTCCAGTAGCAGTCCAAATTTCAAGTTGGTCAAGTGGGCGGCAACTGCGTGCTTGCACGTGGGCTTAGAAGTTAACCCAAGCTCATGTAAGTCCTCCCTCCTTCAAAGAGTTGGGAGACCCCAAGGGTACCAAGACTTTAAGCCAAAATAGGTTATATTATATTACACCCATTTTTCACATTCTTCTAATGTGGGACAAGGACTTTTGCCTTAAGAATTCAAACAAGTTCTATGCTCAAAGTGGGTATTTTCAGCTAAAAAATCTCATTCATTAATTTATGGTTTTAAGCATATTTGTATATCGCATTATAGTCCTTATGTGGGAGAACATGTTACTACTTCTAACCGTCTCAAAAGACGTGTGGGTCCCATATTAAATTTAGCCTAAATTTAACCAAATATGATTTTGTCAACTTAAATAAAAACCATAAATTCTAAAATATTTTTTCGAATGAAAGTTTTTAAAAATTTATAATTATTTTAGAAACTCCGCCTGTGTTGCACTTAACTTCTTATATTTTTCTTGTAGACAGTCGGTCCCAATCCCGGATGAAGGAGGAGGGTTGCGATAGGTAGCTGACAGCCATTGTAAAACTTTATTAGATCCTTATCAACATGAATCCTATGAATATACGTGCTAATGTTATGGCATTCCCCTTAAGCAATGCGGTGCCCCTGCCATCGGGTGTCTCGAAAAATAGGCAAGGGGCGTTGCACCTTCCACTTGGTGTCTCAAAAAAAGGCAAGGAGCGTTGCATCGATGCCTGGATGCGATGAGAAATATGCAAGAGTTCATGCAACAATCTGGACATGTGCGGGTAAAGAATCGAGTACAGGATACTAGACTTAGGTTAGCAACTTGGAATATAGTGTCTATGACGGGGAAAGGGATGGAGTTAGTGTTTACCCCGATAAGAAGAAAAGTTAACATAGGTTGTTTACAAGAAACTAAATGGGTCGATGAGAAAGCAAGAGAAATAGAAAATACATGTTTTAAATTATACTATATAGGAAAACATAAAAATAGGAACAGAGTTCGAATAGTAGTAGATAAGAATTTTAAGGATGATATTGTAACAGTTATTAGAAAAGGTGATAAACTTTGTAGGGTCAAAAAATCTGGGATATGGGGGTGCCCATGTACCACGGTGTATGCACAATAATAAATAAAAGATAGAGAAAGATTTACGTGTTTTGACCATGAATGGCCTACGTCCACGGGACTGCTGCTGTGTTTCATTAGATTGGTGAGAGAGTTTTACATGAGAGTGTTTCTCTAACTTCTAAGCCCCCTTTAACAATGGGGGGTGTCCCCTTTATATAGAGTTAGGGGTTAAATTAGGGTTACAAATATCGATGAGTCCTATCTTCGTGGAGTTTTATTTTTCTCAGATACTGCTCCTCGGTCTTTTCATTTATCAAGGACTCTAGTCATCCTTATCTGATTGGAGCGTCCGCTTCTCGCCATCTTGACTGGGGTGATCTCCACGTGTCATGCTATTATGTAGGCATATTTTTCCCCCACAATAGCCCCACAGGTCACAAGTCAGCTGAGTTGATTCTGAGATGAGCTGGGAGTTGGTCCATAATCTCTTTAAACGTATGCAGTTGTCGATATGAACCGAACTGGCATTCTTTGAGCCGTCATTTAACTTTTAAACCTTCTTTGGTTGATTTTCTTTCCTTTATAGGTTTTTAGATGAATGCTTGGCTTGAGTTGAGAGACGTTTAATTGATATGGGAACCGGACTCGAGAGTGTCGAGTTGCCTAAGTACCCTCTTGGGATCAGGTCGAACGTAGTTCATTATTCTGTTTTATTACATGGCCCAATTTGTGATGCTGACCACAAGCCTATTCAGAATTCGTTTGTTGAGGATTTCTCGAGAATGCATCAAGTTTAGGGAATCTCAGGCTTTCTCGAGCGTGCATCAAGTTTAGGGCATTTCCCTATATTTTGATCTTGTATGGTCCATTTATTGAGGCCGACCACAGGCCTATGTGTCGAGCCTTTATTGAGCATGTGCCTAGTTGGGGTAAGACCCTGCATTAGGATTTTCAGATGGTCCAATTATAGAGGCCTACCAAAAGCCTATGCGTCGAGCCTTGCTCGAGTATGTACCTAGTAGGGGTAAGACTACGCATTAGGTTTTTCATATGGTCCAATTGGAGAGGCCGACCAAAAGTCTATGCGTCGAGCCTTGCTCGAGCATGTACCTAGTAGGGGTAAGATCCTGCATTAGTTTTATCATATGGTCCAATTGGAGAGGCCGACCAAAAGCCTATGCATCGAGCCTTGCTTGAGCATGTACCTAGTAGGGGTAAGACCATGTATTAGGTTTTTTCATATCGTCCACTTGGAGAGGCCGACCAAAAGCCTATGCATCGAGGCCTTGCTCGAGCATGTACCTAGTAGGGGTAAGACCCTACATTAAGTTTTTTCATATGGTCCAATTGGAGAGGCTAACCAAAATCCTATGCGCCGAGACTAGCTTGAGCATGTACCTAATAGGGGTAAGACCCTATATTAGGTTTTTTATATGGTCCAATTAGAGAGGCCGACCAAAAGCCTATGCATCGAGCCTTGCTCGGGCATGGACCCAGTAGGGGTAAGACCCTACATTAGGTTTTTCATATGGTTGAATTGGAGAGATCGACCACAAGCCTATGCGCCGAGCCTTGCTCGAGCAAGTACCTAGTAAGGGTAAGACCCTGCATTAGGTTTTATAACATGTGATATGTAATCGGTATGCTTATTGTACTTAGGCCTTTCCCGCAAGTCAATGTAATACCAATTACGTTTGCATTTTTCCATTTTTAATGCCTCCCATGTAAATATCCGTCTATTTTACCTTTTAGGTTGTGCCGTCACACTTCCTTAGGCCTAAAGGACAATGGTGAAAATGCACCTGGTTTAAGGGCCATCCACCCATTCAGGATTTTAATCGACCAATGTAGTTGGCGACCAACCTGAGTTGTCTTTTTGCTTAGGGATCCCTCGTAGGGATTTCATTGTTGCCGGGGTAACTCGTGGGGCCATTTGTGTTTGGAGATGACAAATACCCTAGGACTTCCTTAACTTAGTTGAAACAAGCAAGATAATTATTGTAATTAAATCAAGCTTAGTCATGATCGTCATTTGAAAGACTAATGCGAGTGTTAACCATGTTGGCATCCATCCTGAGTTGACCTCTTCTATTTTGTTTTAAATGTTGCAGTGAATCTATTCACGTGTCATCGTTGCCATGGAGCCCCCAATCGGGCTGTGAAGAGAAGACTGCCCGACTTTCCATCGAGTTATTTGATCTATATAACCGAGATGATACGTGTGCATGATCGTTCCTCGGGGCTTTATTATGTTAAAGAGTGTCGCGTTGATCGTTCATCGAGCTGGATATAATTAAGGATTTTTTTGTTCATATAGCTCCATGTAATGTATCGTTCCTCGGGGCACACTTGTTCGTCGACCATGCATGGTGGTTCCAAGAGGCTGTGGAAGACTCCATATAGCTCGTGCACCTAAAGAAATTGTTATGATTTCAATGCATCTTCATGCATAAATGCGTTGATTTGATATGGTGTTTAAGGAACACCGTTCCTCTAGAGTGGATATCTTAGTGTTGATGACGCGTTAATTTATTTCTTAGTGATTGCCGATCACCATGGGTTATCTGACGATGTTTCTTGATACATTCAGGGTGGTCACATGTTTTATTCATTGACTGTGATTTTTCTGGATATGTGACCTCTTACATGTTGGATTCGTCCTTGATGATAAATATGGCTGATCGTTGCTCTCCATGCTACTTCATGTATTATTGGATCTTTGTTCTATTGATTGCCCAACTTCTCATTCGTCGAGGTTGAATTAAATAAGAATTGTATCACCAAACTGTTCATTGGAGCTTAAGACGTGATCACATAATGTCAACTATCTATCGAAGCTGAGGGTCCGTCGATGCAAAATTGCAAAGGACCAAGTAAATGTTGCGAACGATCCATGCTCGAGCATCTGTCAGAGCATTGATAAGATAAATTATGCCTGGATGCTTGTCGAGGCCAAAATTATAGAGGATCTGGTAGATATTGCGAGCGATCCCTGCTCGAGCATCCATCGAGGAAAAAAAGACCAAGCAAGTATTACGAACGATCCTGCAGTGTTAGTGAAAACTAAATTTTCAAACCATTTATTAGGGTTTAATAACGATAATAAATGTGACGTCGATCATTAATCGACTGTGCCAACCATTTGTCTGGACTTGATATAAGAATTATCCTGACCAACCATTTGTTGGGGATAAAATTCGATGAGTGTGGCAAATATCTTCGGGACTAAATATATAGAAATATTTTTTCGATCATTTGCCGAGATGAACCTTAAATATGCCTGATCATTCTCCAGGTCAAGAATCATAGAGACAGGTCATCAATATTGAAATTGAAGAAATATCAACGTCCGAGCATCCGTCGGTTACCACAAATAATATTGCTCAAGCATTTTTTGGGTCCAAAGTGGTGTAACATGCTCGACCATCCGTCTGAGCATTAACGAAACAAATGGCGCCTGAGTCGTCTGCCGGGGCAAAGTTGTACAGGTCCGAGTAGATATAGAGAGCGATCCATGATCGAGCATCTATCGGTGCATTAATAAGACTTCCAAGAGCTTAAGATTGTGGCCGAGAATTCGTCGGGACTGAATCTTATACCTGTGGAAGTTAATAAGTTGCTCGACCGTTTATCGAGGCCAATTCAAATAGAATTTATCATGCAATATGATGTGCATCTGCTCAGCCATGTGTCGAGGAAAAGATTCATAGTATTGAATGAATGATATGAATGATCCTATATTTTTTGTGATAAAATCTCACGAGGATGGCCCTGCCCGAGCATCCGTCGGGGCTACGCTAAGTATTAGTAAAGATATTACACCAACCATCTATTGGTATAACCAATAATAGCTAGACGACAATATTGAAAATTAAATGACCGAATAAATGACATGAGTGCTCTATACGTGTGCCCCCAATATTTATGTGGACAAAATAATTGTAATAAAGTCGAATGAAAGATGCAAAATTTATCAAATATATCTAGATGTATGACATAGGAGTTAATTTGGAATTTATGCAAATAGCTCTAAGCAAATACTTAATACTAAGTTGGTTTTCAAAAAATTATTTTCACAGAAAATTTGTGTAGTGACAATTATGAAGTATGTAGTATAGATAGCCCCCTACTGACAATTATGAAGTATGTAGTATAGATAGCCCCCACAAACTTATACATGTAAAACAAGTATTAGGTGAAAATATAATTAATATTGCTAGTGCTTATGCACCCCAAATAGGATTAGATGAACACACTATAGTATAATTTTGGGAACAAATGGATGAACTAATTCAAGAAATACTCGTAGGTGAGAACACCTACATAGGAGGATATTTTAAGGGTCATGTAAGAGAAGATCGTGTGGGATATGAGATAGTTCATGGAGGATATGGTTATGGAGATAGAAATGGTGGTGGAGATTCTATCTTAGATTTTGCGATGGTTTATGATTTTTTACTAGTAAACATATCTTTTAAAAAGAGTTTTAAACACTTAATAACTTATAAAAGTGGAACACATAAGAGCCAAATAGATTTTTTTCATTACTAGGAAAGGAAACTGATTAACGTGTAAAGGTTGTAAGGTTATCTCGGGAGAGCGCTTAACCTCATAACATAGGATAATGGTGTTGGATATAAATATTAAAAATCAATCACGAGTGTGAAAAGAGAATTAATCCACGAACTATGTGGTGGAACTTAAAGGGAGAGAAATTAGTGCTATTTAAAGATAAAATAATAAATAAAGCATCATGAAATACTGAAGAAGATACTAACATAACGTGGAATAAGATGGCCACATGCATTAGGATAATATCAAAAGAAATTCGTGGAGAATCAAAAGGCAAGGGGACACAATATAAAGAAACTTAGTGGCGGAATGAATAAGTACAAAATATAGTAAAATCAAAAGGGAGTGCTTTAAAATATGGCAAACAAATAAAAATGAAGAAAATTTTAAGAAATATAAATGGGCTAAAAGGGAAGTTAAGAAAGTGGTAAGAGATGTTAAGTTAAAAGCATATGATGATCTTTATAGAAATTAGGAACACAAAGAAAGGGAAAAAGTATTTATAAGCTTGCTAAACTTAGGGACAGGAAAACAAAAGATTTTAATAACGTTAAGTGTATTAAAAGTGATGATTCGAGAGTCCTAGTCAAAGATGATGAGATTATGGAAAGATGGAAAAAATACTTTGAGAGGTTATTAAATGGAGATAATGGGGGTAGATTAGATATAGAGGAACTTAGACAGACTTGAGAAAGTATATTTTTTTTGCAGAATTAGGACAACAAAGATTAGGAATGCTCTAAAAAATATTAAAACAAGGAGGGCTTTATGACCAAATTGAATCCTTATTAAGGATTGGATGTGATTAGGGGGAGGAAGGAGTATCTTGGCTTATAAAATTATATAATATAATTATAATGACTAATAGGATGGCCGATGAACGGAGAAAGAGTGTTTAGTACCTATTTATAAAAATAAAGGGGGCATGTAAAGTTATTCAAATTATCGTGGTACTAAATTAATGAGTCATACAATGAAACTTTGGGAGAGAGTGATTGAATATAGATTGATATTGAAAACAACAATGTCTAAGATTCAATGTGTGTTTATGCCTAGGAGGTCAACAATAGAAGCAATCCATTTATTGAGGAGATTAATGGAGATGTATAGTTAGAAAAAGAAGGATCTTCATATGATTTTTATAGATTTGGAGAAGGCGTATAATAGGATACCCAGAGATATAATATGTTGGGTTATACATAAAAAAGAGTGACTTGTAGATATATTGATATGATTAAGGATATGTATGATGGGGCTATGACTACATTAAGAACATTGGTCGAAGAAAGCAGTGAATTTTTAATTACAATAGGTCTACACCAAGGTTCATCATTAAGTTCTTATCGTTGTGCTCTTATTATGGATGAGTTGACTGAACAAATACAATATGAGGTTCCATGGTGTATGCCATTTACATAGGATATTATTTTAATGGATGAGACTAATATGGGGATTAATTATAGGTTGGAATTATGAAGAGAAACATAGAAAGAAGAGATTTTAAAATAAGGAGGACTAAAACAGAATACGTGGGAGGACAAATGGTGATGTGGTAACATTGGAGGGTCAAGAGATACCTAGAAATTATCATTTTGTTATTTATGATCGATTATCCAAAAAGATGGAGATATTAGTGATGATGTTAGTCATAGGTTTAGAGCAGGCTGGGTCAAGTGGAGAAGTGCTACCGATGTATTATGTGATAGGTGTATACCTTTAAAGTTAAAAGAAAAATTTTATAGGACGACCATTAGATCCGCTGTGTTATATGGGACAGAGTGTTGGGAAACGAAGAAACAAAATGTACAGAAAATGAGTGTGACATAGATGCGAATGCTGAGATTGATTTGTGGTAAGACTCGAAAGGATAAAATTAGAAATGAACAAATTCATGAAATGGTAAAAGTAGTTCTTATAGAAGATAAATTGAGAGAAAACCGACTTAGATGGTTTGGACAGGTCAAGCGTAGACCAATGGATGCTCCCTTGGGGAAGAGTGATTTAGTTAGTATGGTAGTAACACAAGGGGTGGATGTAAGCCTAAATTGACTTGGTTGATATTATAAAAAAGGACACGATATCACGTGGTTTAACTGAAGATATTGCCCTGGACAAAGTGGAATGGAAAAATATGATTCATGTAGCCGACCCTAAATAATTGGGAAAAAGGCTTTGTCGAGTTGAGTAGTAGTTAGATCAACATTTCATTGGAATCGTGATTTATTAAAAAGGTAGTAAAACTTCTATTAAATGTAATATAATTTAGACATTCTTCACAAAATATTTGAATTAAGATTGTTACTTTTATTATGTATTCTTTTGAAGTAATATTTGTAAAGTCTTTTTAATCCAATATTTTTTTGTGTTTGTATTGTTATAGTGAATTTAGGTTTCAATAGTGATTTTAATTGGGGTCATTTTCGGTTAGGTGTCTGATGGTTCTTATTATATGGGTATTGGGGTCCACTTGTTTTGGAACTTAATATATTTTCGGTGTCGCGTTGATTTTTATATGTCACATGGTCATCTTAACTAAAAAAAGATGTTATGTTGCACTGTGTCAAGTAATACCTTAATTTAATTAAGTTGTTTTTGGTAAAAAAAATAAATTTCATGATCTGTAGTGTCCTTTTATTTGGATCGTTCGTGAAATGTAAAAAAATGTGTTGTTTTTTTATTTAATTGGGATGTATTTGACATAAAATGGCACAAATTACATTTTTTTTATTCAACACGAACGATCTAAAAAAGGGGATACAACACAACACGAAATTTATATTTTTATCAAAATGATATAATTAAATCACGACACCACGTGACATTATACAACATAAAAACTAATTTTTTTTACTATGAATGCATGAAATATCATAAAAAAGATCCACGAAAACAATTATAAGCATAGAAAGTAGAAATCACACACATAAAAACAATATACATGGTTCTACAACTTACCTATATCCACAGAGAGGTTATTGTTTTATTATAGTGTCTCTCAAAGCTCAAGGTTACATCTCCTTGACCCGGGACAGGGTTTATAATCTATAAATGTGTAAAATAAGAAATTGAGTTGTACAAGTAACTCAATGAGATCGTGGATAACTCGAGGTGTCCATGAATATCTATAAGGTTATAACAAGATAGGACATATTCCATTAGATCTATCTGGATGCTAGGGAAGTGCATAACGTCTACTAGCTTCATTTCCATTTCTTGCTATTGTAGGATGGTCGAAGATTACTGGAATGTAGACAAAGGGAGACTGGTCTCGTTGGTGAATTAGTTGACAAAAAGATGACCAAGACTTTTTGAAGTGGACCTCGATCTCACTTCCTTACCATTTAATAAAAGCCTCATGCAGCAGACTTTGGGCTGTGTGAGAAAATGCGTTAGTGCTTAAGATACCGACTGCAGTTGTACCCTTCCCCTACCCTTTGATTGGACAAAAGAAGGGCCTGACAAGTCAAGGGGCATATCCATCAGTCCATCACCAATTCTCGAGTGACTTCAAGTCATAAATCGACCCGAGGAAGTGTGGCCAAAAGACGAGGTCAAAGATGGCTCTCTGAGATTGTTGGTAACCAATTTGAGCATATCCTTATGTATTTAAGTTCATGTTGAATACATGAGTCCTAATTAATTACTGATTTGGGATAGGCAGTCCACTTTTAATGTTGGGCTGGTCGGCTACTCTCTTGAGCTAAAATAAATGGACCCCCACAATTGCTCCTAAAATTTATAGGCTGAATATTTGATCTAATAAATTTTAATCAAGTTAAAGGCCTATGGTTTAAAACTTTATTTTAAACCTGAAGTGGAAAATTTGCAATTGTATTAAACTCAAGAGGGAACGCTCGTTCTAGGTCAAACACTATGACAAACTTGCAGTTTTGTTAAATAAGCAAGGATACGCTGGTCCGAGAAGACATTTGAAGCCCCAAAATCCTCCTTGGTTGTTGTGTTCCATCATTAACTCGAACTTTAAATGGAGATACATCACCCTTGACGGCTATTTTTCAAATGTTTATTTGTCTACTAAGCTTCTGATGTCTACTTCTGGTTCTCGTATTCTCAGAGCTTCCATTGATTCCAGTAAGTTCCCCTCATTTCCTTTATGCTTTCACTTCTTCAATTGCTCTCTGTCTATTATTAGGGCTTTTTTAATTATATTATCCCTGGCGATGTTAGATAACAAGTCGATAGTAAAATTATAGAAAGCTTTTAATATTTCTGATTGGGTGGAAATCGATAGTGCCCCCTGCCTAGAGATGTCCATAACATTAAAAGGGGGTACTATATTCATACCCTTCTGATCAAACTAGAGGTTTTGACATTTCCCCCAAACCCTATTTTTCTAAGGTTCTTCAAATATCTTGATGGCATCCCTTCCCAGTGTGCCCCAAATGTATGGAATATTGTAAATGGGGTTCATAGAATAAACATGTTGTATGTGACCAATTTAGGTCTAACTGAGCTCTGCTATCATTACGTTTGGTGGCGTACCAGTGACGACATTTTGTATTTGAAGATGAGGAGAGAATAAGGGATTCTAGTTTTACATCTCCATGACTTTCATAAAGATTACTGGGGTCATGTCTTCATTGCTAGAAATCGATAACACCCTCCCCTACCTGAGGGTGAGAGGTACCGGGGCCCCTAGATTTCTGACTTGGGCGAAGATCATATTAGTTGTTTTCTTTTTTCTTCATTTGCTTACTATTTTCATTTTATGTTTCTTGATTATTGGCTACTTCTTTTTTCAGTCCTCTAACTTATATTTTCTTCCTCTATTTTACAGGTCACAATAAAAATCAACAGCCTGACTTGAGTGAGGTGAACATTGCTGACTTCTTTAAAGCTTAGAGAGTTCAAGGGACGCGTTTAGACGGTGATCACACTCACTCTGCATCCTATCTGTTAGATTATAAGAACACTACCATCAACTTTATTGCTCGGCCTGTGTCAAAGTCTGTAACTCAAAGATTCTTGAAGTAGGTCCTATGAACCAATGGTGCTAGAGAAAGAGGATGAAGGAGAAGAGGAAGGAAAATAAGAAGAGAAGGAAGAAGAATAAGAGTAAGAAGAAAAAGAAAAAGAAATGGCACCCCTATTAAAAGGAGAGTATTACATGTTGATGATAAGGATCAGCCAGTATTATTTGATCGATTAAAGTCATTGAGGAGGTCAGAGATTAATTCCCTAACGGTTAGTGTCTCCATCCTAGGAGATAATGGGAATACGAAAGATAAGGAGAAGAAGAAAGGATATGAAGAATAGAGAAGGAAAGAGAGAAAAATTATAAGAAGAAGAAGAAGAAGAAGAAAAGAAAGAGGCTAAGAAGGGGTTAGCTTTAAAGGCCCCTATTGTGCCGTTCTTTACTTCTAATGCTGGGTGGTCTAGTGTGACTAATACCCCCATCCTTGACCCTGACATAATGAAGGGGGCTATGCTCACGATCGACTACAAGAGTTCCTCACATATAGGGTAGGCCCAGCTTGCATTCTAGTCTGCTCAGGTAAATTTCTTTTTTTAATTCTTTATCTCTTTTTTTTTACATTTATTTCCTTTATACTAACACTCTTTCTATTTTATGCAATTCTTGGCCAACTTTACTACTCTCTTGGATGGTTATTCTGACTAATCAAAAAATAACTAGGAGCTAAAAAATGCCCTAAAGAAGTGTGAAAAAGACTTGGCTGATGTTCGCGTTGCTTAGGGGAGGGAAAGGGAGAGCTTGAAAAAGGCCTATATTGATCTCTAGGCTACCAAAAACCTGGTGGTTGCTAAAAAGGAGAAGTTGCATGAAGAAAACATGAACCTGACTGGGAAGGTTCAAAAGTGATAGGAAGAGATCCCCGGTGAGAAGGACGGTAGTTATACCAAAGGCTAGAATATGACTACGATGATGTTGAAATTCGAATAGGGTACCAAGATGGTGTCCTTAAAAAATGTATGGGACCAAACCTTGGGGGTAGAGGGAGTTCTCTCTAATTTTGAACTCTTCAAGCTCCACTCTCCTGGACCTAATCCTTTTATAGAGGAATAATATACCACTGGTCATCCAACTGAGCATACTGCAGATGAATCTAATGAGGTCAGGGCGGCCACCGACCATGGAAGGTGGGTTATCGAGAAGGGAAAGGCAATAAACAACTCAGAGAAGGTGAAGCAATAAGACTTTTCATCTTAGGACGTTTCCTTTTTCTCTTTTTATTTCTTGTTATTTCCTTTTTCCCTTGGTTGTACTGACCTTTGGCCTCCTTTTGTTAATTCATGAAAAGGAAATTTGTTTTCATTGTTGTGTTTTGCCTTCTTATTTATGATGAAATTTAATAGCATTTATATTTATTGTGTTATTTATGGTCCGATGAGGACTACATTCCACCTATCTCAAAGTTAAGGATGATTCTAGGGACAAATATCAGCAGTCAAGCCTGCAGAATGTTCATAACGATCTGAAACTCATTGAGAGTGAGGATTGCACAATGTAAGGATCGTCTGAGCTAATCGCCAAGCTGAATGATGATCTTAAAGTTATGGAGGAGATCAGTTCTTTAGTTTGAGAGGATATGATTGGTCTGAGGGACAAGCTCAAGGATAATAGTGATGTGAGCCAAGTGGGAGAAGTGATTCAATACGAGAATGACGCTCTGAGGAAGGAAGCCGCCAAGCTGAAAAGGGATGATCAAAGGGTATATATTATTACAGTCGGACTCTGAAGAGATGCCACAAGGCTAAAACATTTGTTCTGAATGGTCAATCGATAAGACTTAATGGATGGTTATGATGAGGTTTGGACTAATGCCCTAGCAAGGCTAAAGGAGGCTAAGTAAATTGCATTTAATTGAGGGTGGTTGACTTCCCTCGGGGATGTTAAGATTCCTAAGGAATCAGACATGTGGTATAAGTACCAAGTTGATTGCATTGTTTATTGTCATAATCCCTTCTCGAAAGATGACAAATGGATCCCTATTAATGCTATTCCTGCCCATATCCTTAACCATTACCTTAAAGATGATGAGGAGTTATTCGCTCCTAACACAGATGATGGAATAAGAGCACGCATAACGGATTATCTTGCTCGCCATCCTTCTTTGGTTTAGGTTTTGGCTAGGTCTTTGTATATTTTGTCATCATGTAATTGCACTTTCCAATTTTTTTGAATATATAAAGTTTAATTTATTAACTTGTTCCATACTTCGAGCATGTGATGATTACATATGAGTTAATAAGTGTCTTTTTGTTTGGATTGTTAACTAAAAAGTTTTGTCAAATATTGAACACTTAAGACCTTTGTCGACCATGTAACACTGTTGATCATTTTTGGCTCCTTGCCAATTAATAAGTTAGATTTAAATTTAATCATTTTAGGCTTCTTAGCTGAATACATAATTTGAAGACAATTGTTAACCATTTAGGGACCCTGCTAACTAAATGAGTTTGCTAACTTATGCTTGAACATTCCCCCAATCCAATATTCCCTAGAATTATAATTCCCTCTACCTTACCCTTTAGATCGTGCCGTAACACTCCCTTAGGCCTAGGTGAGATGATGGTGGGAATATACCTAATTGGTGGGCCATTTGCCCGAACAGGTTTTTTACGACCAAAATAATTACCGACCAGCCTAAGTTGGCTATTTTACCTAAGGACCCCCTATAGAGCTTTCACTATTATCGAGGCAACTCATGTGGTCTAATGTGTTTGTGACAAAGACCTGAGGGCTGTAGAAAGTAAAATAGTTTAATCACTTAATATAATTACTGTGAGCCCTGCTTAGCATAATGAAACTTTTTTAATGAAATAAGTTGAACAAATTACTATAATCCACATTATTTCATTATGCATGAGGAAGTTCTTTGGCTTAAACAAGCTAAGAAAACTTTTGTTAACCAAAGGTAATCTCTTCTTGTGGTCGAGAGAGTTCTCATTTGGAAAGGATGCACAATACTAAGATACATAACAAGAAATTTGAAGAAGCCAATGTATGAGATCAAAATGCGAGGGCCAATTGGACTTTATTCATTTAATAATAACTTACAAGAACCATAAGTTTGAAAAAAAAAATCATGAAGAAGACTAAATGTAGAACTTTTTGAGATTGGTTGTGTTCCAAGCTATTGGTATCTTCGTCCCCTCCAGTATTTCCAATTGATGTTCTCCTTGAAGGTCGTCCCTTATTTCCTAAAAATTCCCTTCCCAATTTGGTCCCAGCTTGCCAATTGATGGTTTTACGACACTACCAAGGACTTTCCTTAGGACATAGTCTCCTACTTAGAATTTACTTGAATTGAATTTTTTTGTTATACTGCTTGGATAACTGTTGTTGTTAGGAAGCCAACTTGATCATGGCATGTTCTTTTAACTCATCTACTAATTCAAGTTCAGTGCATAGTGCATCATCATTCAGTCAGACCTTTGTTGACCAAGGTGGTTCTCACGGTAAGGAGACCTTCTTTAAGTGGGATAACAACTACCATTTCATAGGCGAGAGTGAAGGGTGTTTCCCCAATTAGTTTCTTAGGAGTAGTACAGTAGGCCCACATAACATAGGGGAGCTCATCCACATAGTCACCATTTTATCTTTCCAACCTCTCCTTTAAGGCATCGATCATGGTTTTATTGAAAGCTTCTTCTTGACAGTTGCTTTGGGGATGTGCCATAGATTTGAAGCTACGACAACCCGAATATAATTATGAATAATTATGTTTTAATCATTTTTAGATTATGTGATATGGGTAATGTCTTATTAATATATAATATTAATTTATTATGTTTAGTTTAATCTTACATTTATAAAGCATGAAATATTGAATTAGTTACAAACACAAAGTCTTGATGTTTTTGGTAGGAATATCCATATTGGAGACTAGTTTTGACCCTTATAATATACAATTGACTTGAGGTGAAAACTAGATAGTTTTAGATATGTGAGTTATGTTTGTAACATAACAAACGTTGAATCAAACGAACATCCGAGTGAGAAGATATTGTATTTTTACAAAGAGGGGTTAAAGTAGTCAGTTAGCCTTAAATGATATTTTGTCTTATATGGCGCCACATGTTATATTTAATTGGACCAAGGGGGTTCTCTTATGCCGACTTAGAACACTTGGAATAAGCCCCTCCTTCAGCATATTTCAGCGATGGAAGATTTTCAGCCTAAGGAGAGAGAATTGGGAAGTTTAAGAAGAAAAGGCGAGGAAAAGTTGGAGAAAAATTCATAGGAAATTACGTAAAAATCCCTAAAGAATGGAAGAAGAACTGGTTGAACAAGTGTCAGAAAAGGAAATAGGAAAATCCTGATAAGTTGCCAAGGTGGGTGTACTTATGATTGTTTCATATATAGATATGAAAATTCTGTGTTAGATTTGAATATATTTCTAAGAGCAGGATTGTTCTGAATGCTGCAGTATTCAAGATTTATTTGGATATTCAATTATGCAGGATTTGTTTAGGTCTTATGATCCAGGATTTGTATGGGTCTCATGATCCAAGATTTTAATTAGACAAAGATCCAATGATTCGTTTTGTCTTATGACAAGGATTTGTTGAAACTTAAGTTGTGGGATTTGTTACTACCAATGGGCAGGATTGTTTAAATTTTATATCCACAGATTTGATATAGAATTATTATTTCATTGCAAGAATGGATTTTTTGGATTTTATATCCACAGATTTGATATAGAATTTCTATTTCATTGCAGGAATGGATTGTTTGGATTTTATATCCATATATTTGATATAGAATTGCAATTTTATTGCATGAATAGACTGTTTGGATTTTATATCCACAGATTTGATATAGAATTGCTATTTCATTGTAGGAATAGATTCTTTGGATTTTATATGCACAAATTTGATATAGAATTTCTATTTCATTGAAGGAATGGATTGCTTGGGGTTTATATCCATAGATTTGATATAGAATTTCCATTTCATTGCAGGAATGGATTGTTTTGATTTTATATGCACATATTTGATATAAAATTGTTATTTCATTACAAGGAAGGATTGTTTGGATTTTTTATTTAGAGATTTGATATAGAATTGCCATTTTATAGTAGGGAAGGAGTACCTCACTAAGATTAATGCTTATAATTTATATTTTAATATTTTCAGGTTCGTACGCTGCCACTTAGGATATCATATTATCAGTGATTTGCACTGTTAGAAAGAACTGGGGATTAGACATGCGGATTTTGTCATTCTCACACTGAGGTTTTACTACACTCGTACATCTATATATATTGAGTTAGCATGGGTTGATTTGATGATTATAATATTTAATAATAGGTAATTATAGTATAGTATGTTCGCTTAATCATGACTCTGGTGTTAATTACGTAATGGTACAAAGAACATGATTATGTTTATTGTACATGAAAAAAATATTGATAAATGAATTATATTTTGAATGGACTGAAGGTTATGATTTAATTATAATATGAATGAAATGGTTAGAATGAATTTGGGCATGGGTTGTGATCATTAGTGGTATCACAGTGTCTAGGTTAATAATTCTAAACATGTGTGACGGTTAGATGGCAGTTATTGAGTTGATTTGATAATTATGAATTGTTTACGTGCTAACCAATAATTTAGTATTATAAACTGTTTGTTTTGATTATTATAACTCAGTTATTATAGATGTAACATGGGGCATGGGACAAGCCAGTGGCTCCAGGCCAGGTGGATGAGTCTTTACGGCAAAAGAAGCTCGGGTTATTCCAGATGTGGTGACAAGTACACTTTCTATTACTAATAGACATGTTTATGTTTTGATTGATATCGCTTCCACACATTCTTTTGTGTCCTATACTTTTACTATATATCTGAATAGACTATGTACTCGTTTAGATGTGGGTTTGGGTATTCCCATGACTATGGGTGTTAGGGATACAGTTATAGACTTACTTCCATTGGATATATTTGATTTTGACAAAAATTTGGGAATGGATTGGTTTTCTTAATATTATGCATCTATGGATTGTTTCCATAAGGAAGTAATTTTTAATATGCCTAGTGAGTCTGAATTTAAATTGGTGGGGGAAAGGAAAATTGTTCCCAGTTGCATCATATCTGCTATTCAGATGAGGAAAATATTGAGTAAGGGTTGTGAGGGTTTTATTACATATGTTCTTGACACTAGGAAGGGGGCTTTACAATTAGTTGATGTTCTAATGTATGAGATTTTCCAAAAGTGTTTCCAAGTGAGTTACCTCGGTTACCTCCAGAGAAAGAAGTTGAATTTAGTATTGAATTAGCATTGGGTACAACCCCTATTTCTATGGCACCTGTTGAATTGAAATAACTCAAGATTCAGTTGCGAGATTTACTTGATAAGGGGTTCATACAGCCTAGTGTATCTCCATGGGGTGCACCAGTTTTATTTGTGAAAAGAAAGATGGAACTATGCGTTTGTGTATTGATTATAGGAAACTAAATAAATCTACAGTTAATAACAAATATCCTTTACCTCATAAAGATGATTTGTTTGATCAGTTGAAAGGTGCTAAAGTGTTTTCATAGATAGACTTGAGATCAAGTTATCATCAGTTGAGGGTGAAGGAAGGTGATATTTCTAAAACTATTTTTTGTACTCGGTATGGTCATTTTGAATTACTGGTGATGCCCTTCGGATTGACTAATGGTCCAGCTGTATTTATGGATCTTATGAATTAGGTACTGTATATTTTTGTTGATTTGTTTGTGATAGTTTTCATAGACGATATTCTGATTTACTATGATATGATTGAACAAGAAAAGCATCTCAAAACTGTTTTGAATGTGTTTAAAGATAAGAAATTGTATGCTAAGTTTAGCAAGTGTGAATTTTGTCTATCACAAGTTGTATTTTTAGGCCATGTTATCTCTAGGGATGGTATACGTGTTGATCCTAAAAGGGTGTAAGCTATTATAAAATGGGGGAGGCCTAATAATGTGACTGAGGTGAGGAGTTTTCTGGGTTCAGCTAGGTATTATAGGAGGTTTATTAAGGGATTTTCTTAGATTGCCTCGTCGATGACTAAATTAACCCAAAAATATGTTAAGTTTGAATGGAAGTCCGATTGTAAAAATGTTTTGAAGAATTGAAAAAAAGATTGGTAACCACACCTGTTCTTACTATTCCACATGGTGGAGATGGTTTTTTTATTTATAGCGATGCTTCGCATTAGGTATTGGGTTGTGTTTTTATGCAGCATGGTTGGGTTATTGCTTATGCTTCTAGAATATTGTGTACACATGAATGTAATTATCCTACACATGATTTAGAACTTACTGCTATTGTGTTTGCTTTGAAATTATGGCGTTATTATTTATATGGTGAAGTATGTGAAATTTGTATTGACCATCAAAGTCTCAAGTATTTATTTACCCAGAAACAGATGAATTTGAGGCAGAGTTGGTAGATGGAGTTAATTAAAGATTATGAGTGTACAATTCACTACCATCCATGGAAGGCAAATATAGTTGCAGATGCTCTGAGTAGAAAGGCTTCAAGAAGGTTATCTTGTGTTCGATGTGCTACAGTTGCCCACAATATGGAGTTGAGATTAATGGGAGTGGAATTACAGCTAGCAGATGGGGATAGATTACTTGCTCATGTAAGCGTGAGACCTTTATTATCTACTAGTATTCGTGATTTGCAAAGTCATGATCCTTTTCTTGAGAAGAAATGAAAAGATATTAGAGATGGTAAGTCTGACGATTTTTGTATTGTTAATGATGTCACTTTATTATATAAGTAGCGATTATGTGTGCCTAATGTGCATGGATTGAAAGAGAAAATTTTAGATGAGGCTCACAATTCAATTTATACTATGTATCCTTGTAGTGCTAAAATGTATAGGTATTTGAAGGAGCATTATTTGGTGGAATAATATGAAGAAGGAAATAGCTGATTTTGTTGCTAGATGCCTTATATGTCAGCAAGTGAAAGTGGATCATCAAAAATCTACGTGTTTGCTTTAGCCATTGCCAGTACCATAATGGAAATAGGATCACGTAATGATGGATTTTATTGTTGGACTTCCTCGATCTCAGAAGGGGTCAGATTTGATTTAGGTAGTGGTGGACAGATTGACTAAGTCAGCTCATTTTCTAGTAGTCAAGACTACGTATACAATTGATATGTATTCTAGATTGTATGTTAATGAGATTATTAGATTGCATGGAGCGCCTGTTTCTATTAGTTCAGATACAGACCCTATTTTTCATCCATATTTTGGGATAGTTTGCAGTATGATATGGGTACTAACTTAAAGTTTAGTACGTCTTTTCATCCTCAGACAGATGGGCAATCTGAGAGGACAATACAAATTTTGGAAGATATGCTTAGAGCTTGTGTGCTTGATTTCAAAGGAAATTGCATATAATAACAGTTTTTAATCTACTATTGGTATGGGGTCATATGAAGCATTGTATGGTAGACGATGTCGTACACGGGTATATTAGAATGAAGTTAGGGAAAGGAAGACAAAGGGTCCAGAGTTGATTGAAGTCTCCACTGAAAAAGTGAAGATTATCTAAGATCGAATGAGAACAACTCAAAGCAGGCAGAAAAGTTATGTGGATAAACGGTGAAATGAGTTAAAATTCCAGAAAGGAGATTACGTATATCTCCGTATATCGCCATGGAAAGGAGTTATGAGGTTTGGAAAGAAAGGGAAGTTAAGTCCACGCTATATTGGACCTTATAAAATTCTTGAGAAAGTCGGGATGGCTGCCTACAAGTTAGCATTACCACCAGAGTTAGCCCGATTACATGATGTTTTCCATATTTCTATGTTAAGAAAGTATGTAGCGGATCCTTCACGTGTATTGGTAGAACAAATTATTTAGTTAAAGGAAGACTTGAGTTATGTGGAAGAACCACTTGCACTTATTGATAGGAAGGAACAAATATTGAGATTCAAAGTGATCCCACTAGTGAAAGTTGTGTGGAGAAAGAATTACATAGAAGAATCTACAAGGGAGAGAGAGAATAGCATGAAAATCTGTTATCCATATTTGTTTGATTCGAATAACCAAGGTATGTCAATTTCGTGGATGATATTTCCCAACGGGAGGAGAATTGTGACAACTCAAATATAATTATGATTAATTATGTTTGAATCAGGTTTAGATTATGTGATATGGGTAATGTGTTATTAATATATATAATATTAAGTTATTATGTTTAGTCTATCTTGTGACACCCCGCATAATATAATACCGGGTGATCACTCCTATACCAAATTAAAATAGAAGTCTCATATGGTTCATTCTCAGCATCACTGTCGAAAACCAATTTAATTACTAATAACCTATTAGGCTGGCATCAAATGTTTTGTTTAACTAATATTTTTATCCAAACCATTCAAATAAATAATCACAACATTTTATATGCAACAACTGAAATGAAATAAAGTAACCGAACACTGGGTACAATATAATACAACCAAATCGAATGTCGCACTAAAAGGCGGTAAAAGAATAAATGAATACAGTTAGGCCATCGACCCGAATGTTTATACAATACCTCCTATCAAGATCTCAAGGATATAAGCGTCTATAATGAACCTGCATGTATCCACAGCTGCTTCAGCGAACGTCTGACTCGAAAGAATCATCATCCAGGCGTCCTTGTGTCTGGACACCTAATATATACATATATAGCAAAAGAGGGAAAATGGAGAAACGGGTCAGAGCCCGAGTTTGAAAATATTTTGCAACTGCATAAAATCCAAATTTTAAAATATGATTTTCTCATATTTAAACTAACATCATACTCTCATGAGATACATCTCACCCCTCTTCTAATAGGGCACAACTATCGCATCCCTTTTAACAAACCTAGTTGAGCTACCCTGCCTAACTAATGTATTTCACCCATCTTCTAAAAACCCTCATAAATTCGAGTACTAATTACTAAACTTCTCCCCATTCCCAACATTACGTTACGTTCATCCGTGGGGTGTCTTGCGAATTGAAATCCAAACAAGGAACCCCCCCGATACACTACTACGAGATAATGTTGATTGTCGGGATCCATTAGGTTCTCAGTACATACCACATTTTATCCACTCCGTATATATATATATATATATATATATATATATATATATATATATATATATATATATATATATATATATATATATATATATATATATATTCTCACTAGAACCTATGTTCCATATTCCTAAAATTTCGGATATAAATCTACCGGAAGGAGAATATCACTTTATTCATTTTTTATAAAACACTTTAAGCTATCGCCTGAGCTTATACATCATAATTTGTCCCTTATAATTCATCCTTACATCATGAATAACTTTCACTAGTTATTTACACTATTCACGATTTAGTGTTATTAACCTCGTATATAATATTCTCATCTTTATATACGTATATCCCTATTTTTCTTCCGGATTTTATACTCCCGAAAGATTCAGAATTTATCTCATATATATATATATATATATATACTATACACCTCAAGTATATCCATACTTATATATCACACTCTATATAAGTATAATAACCATCCTTTAGATCTATGACTCAATGGAGGCAGTCTCTCAATGATATCATCTTCCAGGGAATTACTCACACACCATCCTGGGTACCAGCAGTCGGACTCTCACACCGACTTGGTAAAAACCAAATCATAACATATGGGAATCGATCATAGTTCCTTACCGAAAATGATAACGAAACATACCCACCACGTCTCACTCCTGATAAAATCACATAATATAGAATGGACACTATGACCTGGGGACTAGACGAACCCTGCTCCTCAATCTAGGGGCCTCACCCACATCGCGCAATTTCCCATGATAGCATTAGAGGGGGTATGATTCATATAAATATACCATTTACACACAGAGATATTCATAATTATATCATATACATATTGTCTCTATACCCGTATATATACATATACATATAACTATATATATATATATATATCAACAAATTTGGCTATCCATGCCTATCCCTCGTAGCATTAGCCTGTAATCCCAAATATACATATTCGATTTAATTCCATAAGTATTCACTTACTTATTGCGATTCCATAAGTATTCAAATACTTATAATATGAATATGACATTTCTTATAAATTCAGAATATTAAGCTTATCACCACTAGCCCGTATCCTAATTACATCCGAAATTCTCATTCGAATCCCAAGGGTTTTTATCCCATTAGACTATTAAAAATCACCAAGTCTCCCAGCTTAAATTTTATGGCACATTTCACACCTTGCACCAAAATAGTCATAAATCACCCCACAAAAGTCCAATTGACCTCAATCAAAGCTCATTAGAAAGATAACTTCCATACCTTTCTTCGTAACTCAGTTGTTCTGGCAGCTTATACACCTTTGACTAAAATAGCTATAACTCACGCTACATAGGTCCGATTGATATCATTCAATTATCATTAGAAAGATAACTTCCATACCTTTCTTTTCATCCATAAACGAGCATTTAATTCAAATCATATAGAAAATGGCAAGTATTTTAATCGTCTCTAAAATTTTCGATTTGATTCCCGAGCTAATGATTTCAATCTCGGAACTTCTTCCTTAGAAAAATCATTATAAATCCATAATAAATCATACGCGGTTAGTCCCCACGTGATCGTATCGAAAAGATCTACAATTTTTGTCTTTCGACCAAGAGCTAAATCGATCCTCTACCTAGCCGAATCGATTCAGAAAGGATGGAGTTACTATCACCTTCTTCTCAAAAAATCCCAAACCTCCATTAATACACCTCCAAGGTTTTTATCTTCTCTCCCATCATCATCCAACCTCAAACAACCATAAATATACACATAAATGTAATACCCCGTATTTTCATGGCTTTTAAATTATGGGATTTATTAAATTTAATTGAGATAAATTAATTTAATTTTAATCCGGAATGTTGTTCTAAATATTTACTAGCGTGACGAGAGTTAGTAATTATTGAAAATTTGTTATTTGTTTACTAGCGTGACGAGAGTTAGTAATTATTGAAAATTTGTTATTTGTTTCATATTACTGGACAAGTATAGTAATATATGAGATTTATTTTTATAACATTGTCACGTATGAATAAAATGACAATTGTGGAAATTTAAGTCAGGACGCGCCTGTGTCGTGTCGGGACTAAATGTGGATTAATAAAAGGGAATATTTTATAAGTTGCCCGTATGGTCGTTTTGAGTGAGCCAACGCGTTCGTAAGGGTCGAGATAGTCAAAAAAGTGTACCCGGGGGTGTATTTTGGGTCTCGGGGCGTTTTTAGGCCAAATTAGTACCCCGGGAGGGCATTTTAGTCATTTTACATATGTGGGTAATTAAACCCACGAAATTCAGCAACCTATATCAGCCACTTAGGTTAGTCATTTAGGGTTAGAATATTCAGAACCCTTGAACGGCCATTGGAGAAGAGAAGAGAGAGCCCTCAAGGCAATTCAAGGCCAAAAAGTCACCGGTTTGCACCACCGCCACCACCAACGCGTAGATCGCGAGAAGGGGAACGCAACCACACCAAAATCAGCCACAATCCAGACTTCTGAAAATCCCAGGCAAGTGTTTAACTTGCTATTTTCATTGGTGCAATCTCCATATTAGTTTAGGAATGGTTAGGGATGAATTATGTAAAAGAAAACCCAATTTGTGATGGGAAAATCCATGTAGTATTGGTTGTTATGATGATTCTGGAAACCCTTGCCATGTAGAGGAAATTAACCACGAAATTTTGATGATTATAAGAAAGAAATTCTGGAGAAAGATTTGTTAGAAAACTGTTTGAGAAAATTTTAGGGTTCTTGATAATTAGATGTAATTTTGGGTGAAAATTCCATGTTTAAATGATTAATATGTACATGCCTTACGTTAGAAACATCTGGTATATTGTTATAATGTTAGTAGTAGAATTATTGGACGTTTGGGGTTGGAAAACATGTATTTGGATGAAGAAAATTGGTAGAACCCGTAACTGCAATTCTGCAGAAAATCGAAATACCTGCTTGATCGATCGATCGAGCATAGAGATTCGATCGATCGAAGGTTCGATCGATCGATCCCCAAACCTCGATCGATCAACCACTCCTCGCAAACTCTTATTTTCCCTTTGTAAATGATTTAAAAATCGAATTGTCGTGATATAATTCTTGGGCATTCTTAGTATAATGATTTGGGAGACATGGAGGACCAGTAGGGCGTATGAATAAATGTTGGGATCATTAATATTCGACGAGGATGGTATTTATGGGATATTTACTTTAGGGTTAGTAAATTGATATATTAAAGGGTGAGGCGCGTAAGAGAGTTACGTTGAAACGTAATAATGACACCTACTGAATTTTCTACTTGGAAGGATAGAGTCCACGAGTGCCACGTAATAAGTGAGGAAAACCCTTCAAGGTAAGGTTAGAGATGAAACCTTATACGTAATACTAATAATGTGAAATTAAGGATAAATGTTGTAATTATGGGTGACGAGAGGAACCTATATTAATATGATGAAAGTGGTATATTTATATGATTGTGTGTACATATATTATATACATGTGAAAAACATACCGCGCTACTTGCTATCCTTGAGGTTACCGCGCTGGGACAGTCTTATCTCGATGGGACCTTTATGGGGGATATTGACTTGTACCCTAGAAGATAGATATCCTTGGTACAGGCTATCGAATTGATAGTTCAGACGGTCCTAAGAGACGCCAGTATGTGCCATCCTCTTAGAGACTTGGAATCTATGCTTCTCCTCGATATTGTTTGTGTATGTGTTAATAAAATTCGAGAGTGATTCCGAATTTGTATTCCCCTTGATATGAGTGGTATGGGGTTTGGATAGTAGAAGTATGCACGCACCATAGTTTTATGTGGGGTGCTGTTATTTGATATATATTATACGAGTAGTATATATATATATGAGATTTGGAAATTTGAAACTGCCTACTGTGATTTGATAAGTAGGACATGGTTAATGACTCAAAAAGTAAGTACTTATTTCGTGAAAGTATAATATAACACTGGGAAACTTTATAAATTAATAAAGCTAAAACGAGAGTTGTGCTGCTAATTGGAAGTATTCTTTTTAAACAATGTTATTGGTCGGTTTTGAAATCTTACGAGTAAGTTAAGATAAGCTAAATTATTGGGAAGGTTAGTATGATAAATGATAAGATAACCCGTTGGGAAGGTTAGTACGATAGGTGTGCACATTAGAAGAGAGGTGAGAATTTATCAAGAGAGTGTCGCTCTAATATGTTGTTGCATTGGCCTGTATCAATTTAAATACTTGCTAAACGTATTTTAAAATCAAACACACTTTTGAGCTCTGACCCGTTTCTCTCTCTCTCTCTCTCTCTCTCTCTCTCTCTCTCTTGTATATATATATGTATGTATTACAGGTGCCCAGCCACAGGGGCGTCTTGCTTAGGAAATCTTGGAAGGAACGCACTGCGGCTTAGGTGGGAGTTGCAGGTCTCTTGATTAGACGACTTCGTTCATTCGGATCCACTCTTAGTACTTTCATTTAGTTGAGCATGTGTAGCTCTTTCCATTATTCCGTTGTTATGGGACATTTGTATTTCAGTTATTTCCAGTACTGTTACTATGGGTTTTATTCAGTTTGATTGTGTTACTTTATATTTCGCATGTTGGCATTTGATTGACGAATGTTTTAAATTAAATGGACTATGTTGCAGATATTTAATGTGGTATGATTCTTACTTATTGAATGTTGTTAATAAAATAAATGTTTTTCTTTAAATAAAATTTGGAAAGTATGTATGAAAATGGTTTTGACACTTAGCTTAATTAATTAGGGTGTTTAATTTGGAAAAGTTTTATTTTTCGACAGTGATGCTAAGAATGAACCAACTGTTCACCTTGAATTAATTTAATAAAGGAGTGATTGCCCGGTATTTAATTAGGCGGGGTGTCACAGGTGGTATCAGAGCATTAGGTTCTAGTGTCCTTAGGATCTGTACGGCTTATTATGCTTTCAGCGTTGCTTTGGTTGTTATAGAGCCCTATGTTTAGGATTGTCGATTCCTTTGACGAGGTTTCGTTCTCCTGCTATATTGTGTATACACTAGTGAATTCTAATTTCGTTCGGATGTGTGCGTGTGCCGAGCGATGACGGATGACAGAAGAGGACCGTTAAGCGTACATCAGGAGGCAGGGCTCATTTGAGATTATGAAATATATCCGAGGATGATGACCGTAGTCGAGGTAACCTCTTTTGTGGCACGAGAAGCCAAGATTAAAAAGGCGACTAAGGTGCAGCAATGATTTTCGAATGCTGTTATAGTCAAATGAGATGCGAGGGTAAACTTACCCCACGTATTACAACAATGTGTAAAGACTATCAATGGGAAATTTTAGAAACGCGAAAATTGTATGTGTCTTTACCAAAGGCGGTAAAGTATCCAAAAGCTTAAATATAGGACGGAGTGTGGCAAACCGAAAGTGAAAATTTAGAGAAAAATTTTCTTGACTTTCGGGACGAAGTTATAATGGTTGGAGTCAACCACCTATTTGAGAAATGGAATGCTATGCCTATAGGAGAACCTTAGGTACAGTGTTGACCGTATGTTCCTTCCTTAACTGTTCAGGATTAGAAGCAATTGTGGTTCTGAACTCATTGAGAGAGGGCATGTCAGGGTTCCATTCGTGAATATGAATCTTAACCGTTAACGAATTTTGTATCGAAAGAGGTAGATACTAGTGGAGGAAACAACTCCAAGTGGGATCACAACTTGTAATAATAGTTGATAATACTCGAGGAGGAAGTTCTAATGGACGACCGATTCAGAGGTTGACATTGTCATATTTTGTCAAAATAGATGATAACGCTTCTTTGTGGGGGAAGTTAAAGAAATCGAAGGAATCAGTCGAGAATGAGACTGAATGCAACAATGGTGGTATAGCACCACAAAAGGATGTGGATACACATCAGGAAAAACATTTAAATGCTTCAGATAGTTAAATTCTTACCAAGTGATGGTAAATTCAGTAAGTACTATTATAGATAGTAACATGATCTTTATGGCCTAACAGAAATCGAGTCTACTAAAGTCCGAGAGAAGGACAATCCTAACCTGGTTAGTAGGACAGGTGATAAGTGAATTATGTACTGAGGTATTTTTGTGCGGAGTAAGATCGCTCGCGATAATATGTTCCAAAGTGAGAAAGGACAAGAATACGGTGCCTAGTAAAAGGCAACGATTAAGGTAATTTTATTTGGTTTGAGTAGACGTGTTACGTCCGAAAACCATTTGCGCACTCAAGATGATTGACAAGGTAGAAGTGTAAGTTGTATCCTCAGAAGATGAGGCGTGTCTATGTGACACGAGCGAGTCACTATATTTTGTTCCTTGCTAGATTAGCATGTGAGACGAGTTTAATGCATATCATTTTAAACGTTATTATTAGTATGTGAATAGTTTTCCCTAGTGTAGCGGGATTTTTCCTTTAGTGCTATCCGCGGAGGATGGATGAGTATATTAACAAGTTTTGTACTTTATTGAGGTTACTCGTTGTAGTGATGCGATACACGAGTATGATATTATGTTTGTTAAAATGTTATAAAAATGGGTAGTATGATAGTAGGCATTTATTGCAAGGCTATCGGAGTAGTTGCATTGGTGCAACATGTTTTACGTTTGTTTTGGCGAGGCTTTACCTGTGATAAGGTTGGACTCGCACTTATATTATCTATCCTAGAGACTTCAGAGGAGATAGTGGGCTCGAGATATTCGATGCCAACGTATGAATAGACTTTGTCAGTATAATTCCATACATATCGGGATTTACCGTTGAGCGAAAAGATTTGACTCAGTATTATGTTTAGCACTCCGGACTTAGTGATAAGAAGAGTGCATTGTTATATTTATCCTCTAGAGATGTGGGAGTTAATAGTTATGCCAGAGAATTTTGAGAATTCCAATCGTATATATCCGAGGTTTATAGAATGTAATTACCATCAACCAATACGGGACGATAATGAAATTGGTGAAACGTTCTTTGTTAAACATAATTACGGGAGAAATTGTAACTTTTCTGTCAAGGGACGGAATAAAGGGGTATATACTATGGACGGAGGACCTAACGGATTTCGATAATCGACAATGCTAGGTAGTAGTGTATCGGGGGGGTTCCTTGTTTGGATTTCGCTCTGCGAGACATCCCACGCATGAAACTTAGCGTAAGGTTGGAAATAGGGAGACGTTTGGTCACTATTCCATGAGTTCGGTACCCTGGTCGAAATGGGATCAAGTAATTATGTATGTAAGTTGGAAGTTGAATTTTGTTTTAAGGTCATTGGAGCCGGATTTTTGTGGTAGGAAAACATTGAAAGTTATCCCCACGAGTTGAGAGGTGGAACTATGATAAAGAGAATTTAAGAGTTTTGAGTTCTAGGGTGATTGAGAGTACCCAAATGTCATAACTGTGTACAGAACGCAAGGTGAATAAAGAGTTCGAATGATTTTTAGCATGGATTGTCTGGAAAGAACTTTATATTATACAAAAGAGATAACCTGTAATCATTTTGATGAATAGAGCGTTAGTGAATTATTTTGGTTGTTGTACAAATTTGAAAATTTTTTGTACTTATCTGAGGAAGGTTGAGGATTATTATTCCTCTTTTATTGTCATGGAATTTTAATGCCTATTCCTTCTATTCCGTTGAATTTAGTTGGTCCTACAGATGAGTAGCACGCCTTTCGCTCTCCCAGGGCGGTCGGAGTGTTGTAAAAATGTGGGCATCATTGTTGGCTACAGTTAAAATAGTCCGAGCCGAAGGGACGTGGTAATAGACTAGTGAAATATATGTTTGTGGGACTAGTATAACGAAGTGGAAGTGATAGAGTGGATTAAACGTCACATGAGGGGTGATAATCCATACATAAGGTGCAATTAGAATAGCACGCCCTAACTTGGTTGGAAGGCTGTGGGAAGCCATTCAAGAATTGTAATTCCTTGAATAGAGTATAATTTAATTATTATGAAGCACAGCCGGAGCGGAGTGTTATTAGTCATGTGTGAGAACGACTTGCGCATACAAAGAGTAATGATGTTAGTATAGTATAAGAGTTCCAGAAGTGCGCTTCGTGGAGAGAAGAGCACGGGCCGAAACTTTCGGCATACTCCAAGGAAGGAAGGGGAGTATTATGTATCACTTAATGGAGTCATTTCAAGGGAAGAATCGATGTTTAGCGAGACGTAGTGAGTAGTCTCTACATGTACTGCCCATAGGTAAGGTTTATTTAAAAGAGGAGAATCAACCAAAGAATTGTGTGTTTATCGAAAATTCCTGAACTTGGAAGAGGTCGGTAAAGCCGGTAAAGTTCTTGGATGGGTTGCCATCCTCAAAACAAGATCAAGGGTTTATCCCGAGCATGTGGATTAAGTCGCCGAGAAGGAAGTGTTTGATATTCCTTTGGGTTGGCTTACAATATTAACTAGTATGCCCCAAACTTCCTTTGAAAGGAAGGATCGTGCCAGTGCATATCCCGACGAAGTATAAATTTCTGAATCAGGATGAGATTGGTGAATCCCACCGTTGATATGGGATTTCAGGAACCAGCGGAGATAAGATTTCGTTCGAGTAGGATGTATCACCCTTAGCTAGGGAATAAGCGCATAGTGATTAAAGATTAGTGGAGCCACGTGAAGGAAATTTTGGAGTCTTGGTACGATGATTTCAAGCATGCTCTGTAGAAGCACTCGTACCTGTTTGTCGCGTACTAGGTGCTTATTAAGGTTTTGTTATAGACGAACCTCGACTATTCTCCTTCCGAATGTTTAGAGGAGAGTAGATAATCAAAATTTTTGGATTGGTCGAGAAAACATTCGATAAATGTGGTAGAATTCCACGACTGTTTTAGGCGAGCAAGAGTGATCAAATGTTCGTAATATTTTCTCAGAATGGGAGTTTTGTATATGAATAAATCCGAGTATTTGTCATGTAGTGAGGTGCGGCCTCCTAATGTTAGTGAGATAATGAAATTTATAACGTATAGGCATGACCTATGCGAATGTGGTCGGTTGGGAGCAGAAGATGAAGTGTCTCCAATGAGAATGTAAAACAATGTTGCTGTGAGAGGAAAGCTATAGTGATTGAGCACCGTACTATGTAGAAAATTTGCATACTGACAAGGATATCCAGAATTGTGATACCTGGTAGGCCTTATTTTCCGAATTTCGGGACGAAATTCCGTTATTAGGGGGGGAGTATGTAATACCCCGTATTTTCATGGCTTTTAAATTATGGGATTTATTAAATTTAATTGAGATAAATTAATTTAATTTTAATCCGGAATATTGTTCTAAATATTTACTAGCGTGACGAGAGTTAGTAATTATTGAAAATTTGTTATTTGTTTACTAGCGTGACGAGAGTTAGTAATTATTGAAAATTTGTTATTTGTTGCATATTACTGGACAAGTATAGTAATATATGAGATTTATTTTTATAACATTGTCACGTGTGAATAAAATGACAATTGTGGAAATTTAAGTCAGGACGCGCCTGTGTCGTGTCGGGACTAAATGTGGATTAATAAAAGTGAATATTTTATAAGTTGCCTGTATGGTCGTTTTGAGTGCGCCAACGCGTTCGGAAGGGTCGAGATAGTCAAAAAAGTGTACCCGGGGGTGTATTTTGGGTCTCGGGGCGTTTTTAGGCCAAATTAGTACCCCGGGAGGGCATTTTAGTCATTTTACATATGTGGGTAATTAAACCCAAGAAATTCAGCAACCTATATCAGCCACTTAGATTAGTCATTTAGGGTTAGAATATTCAGAACCCTAGAACGGCCATTGGAGAAGAGAGGAGAGAGCCCTCAAGGCAATTCAAGGCCAAAAAGTCACCGGTTTGCACCACCGCCACCACCAACGCGTAGATCGCGAGAAGGGGAACGCAACCACACCAAAATCAGCCACAATCCAGACTTCTGAAAATCCCAGGCAAGTGTTTAACTTGCTATTTTCATTGGTGCAATCTCCATATTAGTTTAGTAATGGTTAGGGATGAATTATGTAAAAGAAAACCCAATTTGTGATAGGAAAATCCATGTAGTATTGGTTGTTATGATGATTCTGGAAACCCTTGCCATGTAGAGGAAATTAACCACGAAATTTTGATGATTATAAGAAAGAAATTCTGGAGAAAGATTTGTTAGAAAACTGTTTAAGAAAATTTTAGGGTTCTTGATAATTAGATGTAATTTTGGGTGGAAATTCCATGTTTAAATGATGAATATGTACATGCCTTACGTTAGAAACATCTGGTATATTGTTATAATGTTAGTAGTTGAATTCTTGGACGTTTGGGGTTGGAAAACATGTATTTGGATGAAGAAAATTGGTAGAACCCGTAACTGCAATTCTGCAGAAAATCGAAATACCTGCTTGATCGATCGATCGAGCATAGAGATTCGATCGATCGAAGGTTCGATCGATCGAGCCTCAAACCTCGATCGATCGACCACTCCTGGCAGATGATTAGGCACATATTCTTCATATTTACCCCATTAATTTCGGTATTTTTATGATCCCGTGTAGTGTAAATATCTTGGATTTGTCTCGTATTTATGATACTAACCCCTTTTGGCAATTATTTCATGTTTTGTGTATTTCTCATGTGTTTTACAGGTATTTCACGCAAGTTAGTGCGAAGGAGAACTCAAAACAGTGAAAGAAACCAAGAAATGGAGAGTTGAAGGGCATTTTCGTAATTTTTCAGCCTTAGTCCGGAGGTGGGGCCAACTAGAAAGTTGAATAGCTCTAAATTACAAGAACACTGGAAAAAACGGCACCTCAATCCGAGCTACGGTGAAGAAGTTACGATGTTTTGAAGTTGTGCGATAATGAAGAGACACGGACCTGTCTGGATGTGCGAATTTCTGTCATTAATTATGCAGATTTTATGGTGATTGGTTGGCAAAAACTTGTGCCACAAGCGAAATTTGATGTCAAATTCGTGCAACTTGGTGCTATAAAAGACCAAGCCCTACCTCATTCCAAGTGGAGTCAAATTCTAGAGAGTAGAATAGAAAATTAGAGAGAGAAATTCATTTTTAGAAATCCTTTTTAGTTTTTCATACTCTTAGAAAAGCCCTAGTTTGTATGTTTGAAGATTCAAGTTCATCTAGTGCAGATTTCAAGTATCAATTCTTCAATTCAATTCAAGTATCAAATTCCCTTCTCTTATTTAATCTCAATTCTATTTTCAATTTTCAATTGTTTTGCAATTTGTTATCAATGTCTTGTAGATCCATAATTTTATATGTGAATTTATTCTTGAACCAAATAATGAGTAGCTAAATTCCCAAAGGTTGGGGTACATGAACTCAATCCAAGGCAAATTATTTATGTAGAAAATAGAGGTTAAATTAAAATATTGACTGAATCGTGAAAGAAACTCATACAAACATTGTCAATCTTTTAATCTCTCTTGCCCTAGGTTCTTGAGATGTTTAAGAACGCTTTGCGAGTATAATTTATCATTCACCGCTTTATATCTATCTTTGATTTCATATGATGCGGGCTAGATCCCTCATATATGTAATGCTTAGAATTTATAAAGATCGGATCTAGTCAATAATTTTAATTTATAATTCTAGGTTTCTATACGGTAATTTGTTAAGGTTTGAGGGATTGTACTCCACCCAATTTTCTCATTCATCTTAATTAATTTAATTTCATTATTTACCTATTTTTTTCCCTCTTCAACCATCATCATCTTTTTCATTTTTTCTTTAGAAGTAATAAATCAGTTAAATTCTATCAAACATTCCCTGTGGATTAGATACCCAAACTCGCCACTATACTCCTTAAGAGTGTAGTTACAAGTTTAGTTTTTTTTTGTATTGAGATCGGAAGCCAATAACAACGACTAGCGTATTACACGGACACTCGGTTTTTCCACTCGATCAGCAGACTCTTATTTTCCCTTTGTAAATGATTTAAAAATCGAATTATCGTGATATAATTCTTGGGCATTCTTAGTATAATGATTTGGGACACATGGAGGACCAGTAGGGCGTATGAATAAATGTTGGGATCATTAATATTCGACGAGGATGGTATTTATGGGATATTTACTTTAGGGTTAGTAAATTGATATATTAAAGGGTGAGGCGCGTAAGAGAGTTACGTTGAAACGTAATAATGACACCTACTGAATTTTCTACTTGGAAGGATAGAGTCCACGAGTGCCACGTAATAAGTGAGGAAAACCCTTCGAGGTAAGGTTAGAGATGAAACCTTATACGTAATACTAATAATGTGAAATTAAGGATAAATATTGTAATTATGGGTGACGAGAGGAACCTATATTAATATGATGAAAGTGGTATATGTATATGATTGTGTGTACATATATTATATACATGTGAAAAACATACCGCGCTACTTGCTATCCTTGAGGTTACCGCGCTGGGACAGTCTTATCTCGATGGGACCTTTATGGGGGATATTGACTTGTACCCTAGAAGATAGATATCCTTGGTACAGGCTATCGAATTGATAGTTCAGACGGTCCTAAGAGACGCCAGTATGTGCCATCCTCTTAGAGACTTGGAATCTATGCTTCGCCTCGATATTGTTTGTGTATGTGTTAATACAATTCGAGAGTGATTCCGAATTTGTATTCCCCTTGATATGAGTGGTATGGGGTTTGGATAGTAGAAGTATGCACGCACCATAGTTTTATGTGGGGTGCTGTTATTTGATATATATTATACGAGTAGTATATATATATATATATATATATATATATATATATATGAGATTTGGAAATTTGAAACTGCCTACTGTGATTTGATAAGTAGGACATGGTTAATGACTCAAATAGTAAATACTTGTTTCGTGAAAGTATAATATGACACTAGGAAACTTTATAAATTAATAAAGCTAAAACGAGAGTTGTGCTGCTAATTGGAAGTATTCTTTTTAAACAATGTTATTGGTCGGTTTTGAAATCTTACGAGTAAGTTAAGATAAGCTAAATTATTGGGAAGGTTAGTATGATAAATGATAAGATAACCCGTTGGGAAGGTTAGTACGATAGGCGTGCACATTAGAAGAGAGGTGAGAATTTCTCAAGAGAGTGTCGCTCTAATATGTTGTTGCATTGGCATGTATCAATTTAAATACTTGCTAAACGTATGTTAAAATCAAACACACGTTCGGGCTCTGACCCGTTTTTCTCTCTCTCTCTCTCTCTCTCTTGTATATATATATGTATGTATTACAGGTGCCCAGCCACAGGGGCGTCTTGCTTAGGATCTCTTGGAAAGAACGCGCTGCAGCTTAGGTGGGAGTTGCAGGTCTCTTGATTAGACGACTTCGTTCATTCGGATCCACTCTTAGTACTTTCATTTAGTTGAGCATGTGTAGCTCTTTCCATTATTCCGTTGTTATGGGACATTTGTATTTCAGTTATTTCCAGTACTGTTACTATGGGTTTTATTCAGTTTGATTGTGTTACTTTATATTTCGCATGTTGGCATTTGATTGACGAATGTTTTAAATTAAATGGACTATGTTGCAGATATTTAATGTGGTGTGATTCTTACTTATTGAATGTTGTTAATAAAATAAATGTTTTTCTTTAAATAAAATTTGGAAAGTATGTATGAAAATGGTTTTGACACTTAGATTAATTAATTAGGGTGTTTAATTTGGAAAAGTTTTATTTTTCGACAGTGATGCTGAGAATGAACCAACTGTTCACCTTGAATTAATTTAATAAAGGAGTGATCGCCCGGTATTTAATTAGGCGGGGTGTCACAATAAAAAGGGTTCTAATCATCCTAAAACCCATAACCAGCAACTAATTTCAATTAATTTCTAAATTTCTCAAATTTAATATTATCTGAGTTTTACTAGTTCAAACTTTCGAAACCCCCGTTTTGATTCACGAAAACCCAACCCAGAAGTCTTTGTAGTTTTTACACACCAACAATAATATGAGAAATAAACACCCTGAATCATAAAAGTAAGTTAAACACTTGCCTCGTGGATAAAATTCGACAACCCCAAGTTAAATCCCGTGAAACTTGGTTGAAAATCCATTTCATTCTTCTCTTCTCTGTCTTTTTCTTCTCTTCTTTCTCTCTCATATGGCTGAAATGTGGGACAAATGAGGGTTGTCCCCTTATAAATCCCGAAATTGGGTGTTACCCAATTGTAAAATGACTCGTGTACTCAATTGCGAGTCCCTACTAGGCCAAAAAGCCCCCGAAACCCAAACATTACCCTCGGGTACTTAATTTTGACTATTTTGGCCATTCCGAAACCAACCGCACACTCAAAATCTCCATCCGAGTCACTTAACTAAAATTAACTAATTAAACCCAACATATTCCAATACGCGTATTTTCCAATTAAAATATTATCATTTATCGCTTCACCCAACTGCGACACATAATTAAAATAATCCCACTCATATTCTTAGTCTCGTAAGAAAATATAATCCATGTAAATATTAATCTGACACTTACAAACTAATATTTTACTATTCACTTTATATTCTAAATTTATTTAATGACACTCATAAATTCCAAAATTATTATTCACAGTAATTCCTCAAATTACCAAATTATGCCCACTTTTGTAATTTAAATATCTCTAAAACTACGGGGTATTACATACTCCCCCCCATAGAAAGGAATTTCGTCCCCGAAATTAGGACAATACCCATACTAAGACTTAGGATTATTTTAAAATCACAAAGTAAAAAGTTCCCCGCGTATGCTCATATATATATAGTCTCATCATCCCTATATATTTGCACTAATCATGCACCCTTATGTTAAGACCACTTGTCACAAAGCATTTATTATTAATACCATATCTACTTGTTTCACACAGTAGAAATATTCACAAATCCATATACATATATATATATATATATATATATATCATCCCTATACGTATATGTACTAATCTTGCACCCCCGGGCTAAGACCCATTAGCGCACCCAATCATAATAATCATGCACCCCGCGGTTAACACCGATTAGCTCACTTAATCAATAATGTTCTTGCACCTCCGGGTTATCACCCATTAGTGCACTTAACATTTTATGACATCTCTCCACTTTCGACGTCGTTAAGGTTCGTGCGGGGAGCATCTCCCAAGCGAAATCCAAACAAGGAACCCCTCCCATACACTGCTACTTAACTTTGTCGGTCATGGAGGTCCGCAGGTTCAAATATGCCATAGGGATAATCCACTCTCTACTCTTGTTGCACATATATTCTTGAATTATCATCATTCTCACGCGACATGCAATATGTCATACCATTTTAACCTTTTTTATAGCTGCCCCTCAGGCATATATTCTACACATTCATTTTCACATCCTTCTATCTCGGACATCTTTGAGCTAACTAACCTGGGTGACAATACACCCTAACATTTGTCCATATCTCCACAACCATTATATAATTCGTGCATATCATCCGAGACCATAAAAACATGGGTATTCTTAATCACCCCACTAATTATAATACAATTTTCCTCGACATCGTCTCACCCTTCAACCTGTGGTGAGAGGAAAATTTTCAGTGCCTTTTTTTTTCAAAGTGCTATAGGCTTCACATGCCTTATTTACATAATATCTCTCAGCTCGACGTGTTCCCTCCAAACGTAAAATGAGTAATAACTACAGTGTCAGCCCTTACCCTAGCATCCAACACATCTCTCAACTCCCACGTCTCTAAAGGAGGGATATAACAATGCGATATTTATATCACTAAGTGTTGAGCGCTAAACAAATAACGAGCTCAATCTCTCTGCTCGGATGTAACCCAATATACCCTGAATCATATCAATTTAGTCTCTACACACCAGAATTAACTGTAACGAGACCTCTATGCTCTCCAAAGTCCCCAACAAAATGTATCTTAAGTGCGAGCTCAACCCTCTTTCAGGTGAGGAATCGCCAATTGGCACATCCTGTCCTGGAATAGCGAACACAATAACCTTGCACTAATGGACCACTACCGTTCTAACCATTACTGACCAGTCTATATCTCGGAGAATATCATACTCGTATAACACATCATTAAAACGAGTAGTTCCAATATATTCCCCACTAAGACCATATCCTCTCCCCTACGGATTAATTCAATGACAACTCCTTTACACAACGGTATAATATGTACACATCATAATGTATTGACACATCCACTAAACTCGTCTCACATGTAAATCTAAGCGTTAGTCAAAATATCATGACTTGCTCGGTCACACAAAATATACCTCATTCACCCAAGGATACAATTCATATTTCTACCTTGCCAATCTCCCTGGCTGCTCAAATGGTTCTTGGACATAACATGCTTGTACGAACTGAACACCAAAACTATCTTAATCATTTCACTATTAGGCACCAAAACTATCTTACTCGCTTTGGTCAAAATAAATATATGTGGTCTCACAATCCACATAAAAATATCTCTCGATAAAATCCCCTGTATTTGTGGCCATGCTGGACCCCCATTGTTCCTTTAGCTCTACCGTCCCCAGGGAACACACTACTGGCCTTACTAGACCTGACTGAATTCATCGTCACTTGGTCAGAATTCAATTATCTGCATCATTTGAATGGGTCCCCCACATAGGTCTCTCCCCATGGTGTTTCACTAGCACCTTTACTTCCAGTCTTACACTCAGACTAATTTCTCAAATTCTTTTAGGTCCCTTCACATAGAAGCATCAATTGATCAAACATAATAGCGGTGACCTCGACCACGGTCATCGTCCCCTAAATATATTTTACAATATCAACTGAGCCCCGCCTCCTGCTGCCCTCACAATGGCCTTCCCTGGTTGCCCTTCGTCGATCAGCACACGAATCTCGAACGAACGCGCAAAAGATTACTATAATCTTTCATATTAGTAGGAGAATGAAATCAAGGAATCAATAATCCAAATCGTAAGGCTCTATGTCAAATCAAAAGCAATGCTGAAAGCATAGTACGTCCGCATAGATTCCTAGAGGACACTAGAACTCGATGCTCTGATACCATCTGTGACACCCCGCCTAATATAATACCGAGCGATCACTCCTATACCAAATTAAAATAGGAGTCTCATATGGTCCATTCTCAGCATCACTGTCAAAAACCAATTTAATTACTAATAACCTATTAGGCTGGCGTCAAATGTTTTGTTTAACAAATCTTTTTATCCAAACCATTCAAATAAATAATCACAACAGTTTATATGCAACAACTGAAATGAAATAAAATAACTGAACACTCTGTACAATATAATACAACCAAATCGAATGCCGCACTAAAAGGTGGTAAAAGAATAACTGAATACAGTTAGGCCATCAGCCCGAATGTTTCTAAAATAAATCATATCAAGATCTTAAGGATATAAGTGTCTATAATGAACCTGCATGCATCCATAGTTGCTGCAGCGAACGTCTGACTCGAACGAATCATCATCCAAGCATCCTTGTGTCTGGACACCTAGTATATATATACATATATAGTAAAAGAGGGAAAATGGAGAAACGGGTCAGAGCCCGAGTTTGAAAATATTTTGCAAGTGCATAAAATCCATATTTTAAAATATGATATTTCGCATATTTAAACTGGTATCGCACTCTCATGAGATACACCTCACCCCTCTTCTAGTAGGGCACGTCTATCGCATACCTTTTAAGCAACCTAGTTAAGCTACCTTGCCTAACTAATGTATTTCACCCATCTTCAAAAAACCCTCATAAATTCGAGTACTAAGGACCAAACTTCTACCCACTCCCAACATTACGTTACGTTCGTGCGTGGGGTGTCTCGCAAAGCAAAATCCAAATAAGGAACCCCCTGATACACTACTACGTGACAATGTTGATCATCGGGATCCATAAGACCCTCAGTACATACCAGATTTTATCCATCCCGTATATATATATATATATATACAGAAAGGATCTCATGCATACCCAGTTTGCATACCCTCCGTGCGGACCATTTTTTTAAAATAGTAAAAAAATAATTTCGGGTTGAATTTTTTTTATAGTTTCTAAACATTTCAATAGGACCATAAAAAAAATCAACTCAAAATGAATTTTTTTTCTATTTTAAAAAAATCGGTCAAACTTTGTCAGTTTTTAAGTTGTTAAAAACTGACAAAGTTTGACCGATTTTTTTAAAATAGCAAAAAAAATTCATTTTGAGTTAAATTTTTTTTATGGTCCTATTGAAATGTTTAAAAACTATAAAAAAATTACATCAAAAATATTTTTTTTACTATTTTATCAAAATTGGTCCGTGCCAGCGGTATGCAAACTGGGGTATGCATGAGAACTGCTCTCTCTCTCTCTCTCTCTATATATATATATATATATAACCTATGTTTCGAAGTCATATAAATTCAGATATAAATCTACCAGAAGGAGAGTATCACTTTATTCATTCTTTATAAAATAATCTAAGTTATCGCCTGAGCTTATACATCATAATCTGTCCCTTATAATTCATCCTTACATCATGAATAACTTTCACTAGTTATTTACACTATTAATGATTTAGGGTTCTTAACCTCGTATATAATATTCTCATCTTTATATACGTATATCCCTATTTTTTCTGGATTTTATACTCTCCAAAGATTCAGAATTTATCTCACATTCCATTCTTTATTATATTCGTATATATATGTTTCACATCTCATATGTGTATATATATACACACAATATACTATACACATAAAGTATATCCATAATTATATATCACACACTATATAAGTATAATAACCATCCCTCAGAGCTATAACTCAATGGATGCAGTCTCTCAATACTATCATCTTCCAGGGAATTACTCACACACCATCCTGGGTGCCAGCAGTCGGGCTCTCACACCGACTTGGTAAAAACTAAATCACAATGTATGGGAAGCGATCATAGTTCCTCACCGAAAATGAGAAAGAAATATACCAACCACATCTCACTCGTGATAAAATCACACAATATAGAATGGACACTATGGCCTGGGGACAATACGCTCCCTGATCCTCAAGCCAGAGGCCTCACCCACTTCGCGCAACTTCCCACGATAGCATTAGAGGGGGTATGATTGACATAAATATACCATTCACACACAAATATATTCACAATTCTATCATATATATACTGTCTCGATACCCGTATATATATATATATATATATATATCATCAAATGTGGCTATCCATGCCTATCTCTCGTAGCATTAGCCTGTAATCCTGAATATACCTATTCGATTTAATTCCATAAGTATTCACTTACTTATTCCAATTCCATAAGTATTCACTTACTTATAATATGAATATAACATTTCTTTTAAATTCAGAATATTAAGCTTATCACCACTATCCCATATCCTAATTACATCCAAAATTCTCATTCAAATCCCTAGGGTCTTTATCCCATTAGACTCTTAAAAATCACAAAGTCTCATAACTTAAATTTTATGGCAGATTTCACACCTTGCACTAACAACAATAACTCACCCAACAGAAGTCCAATTGACCTCAATCAAAACTCATTAGAAAGATAACTTCCATAACTTTATTTTCATACATAAATGAGCATCTAATTCAAATCATACAGAAAATGACATGCATTTGAATTTTCTATAAAATTTCCGTAACTCAGCTGTTCTAGCAGCTTAAACACCTTTCATTAAAATAGCTATAATGCACTTTGCATAAGTCTAATTGATCTTATTCAAATCTCGTTAGAAATATAACTTCCGTACCTTTCTTTTCATCTATAAATGAGCATTTAATTCAAATCATACAGAAAATGGCATGCATTTGAATTGTCTATAAAATTTATGATTTGATTCCCGAGCTAACGATTTCAATCCCGGAACTGCTTCATTAGAAAAATCATTATAAATTCAAAAATAAAATAAAATACACGATCAGCGCTCACGCGACCATATCTAAAGTATCTACAACTTTCATCTTTGATCAAGGCGAATGGTCGTAATGAAACACTTTTTTTTAGTGACTTGGTCGCCACGCATCTCGACCATATCCCTGTCGATAATACATGGTAAGTAGATGATACAACCCTCATGGCATACATCCAACCTCTACTTAAAATGGAATTATATGGGGACTCCATGTCCACCACCAAGAACTTAATTAGCTTAAAGATGTTTTCTACTCTGATTGGTAGGACTTTCTTTCCTAGTAGCATTGTAATTCTTCCTGTAAAGTCATCCAAAGGAACTGTGACCTCCTTGCGGTCAGCTAGGTTGACCTTCATCTTATGGAACAACTCTAGTTACATCACCCATGTCGAGAAACCCTGATCCACTACGAGCATATCGACATCCCAAATTTTAATTCTAAGGCTTATTACGAGTGCATCGTGATTTGGGGTCCTCACTCTGTTCAAATATTCATTAGTGAAGACAATGTGTTTGTCGTAATTAATGTCTTATGGTCACCACCGCTTGTTAACTTGTCTCTTTACAGTGTCAATCTGGAATGCCTCCATGACAGTAGTGACCTTATTTATCTCCATTTGTACAGTATTCCCTGGGATCTTATTTAGGTCAGACTCTTTATGGATCACCGTGAACTCTTATCCCATGTCGTCATCGAGGATATTGTCTTATTTTTGGTCTTCATTTGCAGCAACCTTGTTAACTTTATTTTCTATGTACTCATTTATATGCCCTGCTTGGGCTAACTCTTCCATGCGTGGCTTTGCAGCCTTCCAATTCTCAATTTTATGACCACCCTTCTTATGGAATGCACATCTCAGGGCATTATTCCTGTTCGTTGGGTCATCACCCATCTTCTTGGGCCATTTGATGAATGGTTGATCCTTCTCAAGATCTTATAGATTGGTTCCTTGAAGACTATGTTAACATCCTAGAATGCTTTCGAAGGATCATCTTTGTTTCCATTCTTTGAACCGTTATTTCCCCATTCTTATTCCCTTTATTTAGAGTATCACTCTTATATACTCTTTACTTACCTTTGCTCAATCGTTGTCCCATATATAAGAGTGAACCACCTTTTCAACCTTGGCATATTTCCCAATACGAGCCATAAAGTCATCAATGGTGTTGGTTTCTTTCTTTGTTAGGGACTGGTGTAGCAGAGATGTGATTGGCACACCAATCTTAAAGGATGCAATGACAAACTGCTTCGAGCACTCCTCCACTTCATTGAAAACCTCCCATTACCTCTTGGCATAATCACGGAGGCTTTCTTTTAGAATTTTCTTCATCGTGAGAAGTGAATCCATCCTCTTGGAGTGGGATATTTTAGCTATAAAGTGAGAAGTAAAGGCCTATGATAGGACCTTGAAGCTCTTAATGGACTAGTGGGGTATCTTCTCAAACCACTTTTATGTTACCTCATGTAGGCTAGAAGGGAAAATTCAACACATCAAGGAGTCATTGTGGCTCCACAGGGTCATTACTTGCTTGTATTGTAGAACTGGTTTATATGATATGTCTTCCCATTATAAATCTTGAACATGTGGCTGATAAACTTATTTAGTGGTTCCTCTTCTTCAATCGCCCTTGATAAAGGGGATTTTATCTGGGTTTTGAGATATCTCATTGCTAGCTCCCTGGTAGACCTAGCTCCTCGATGGGCTAGATGTTGGTCCATCTCTCTACGAACCAAAATTATGATATTCTCATATTAACGATCATTACTTCTATGGAACCTCTCTAATCGGTCATGTTCTAATTGATCAGGATCAGACCTTTAGTGCTCAGATCTATCTTGGTCATTCTTGGATCTCCTCCCTAGGCTACAGGTATTTCCCGCCTGAGAACTAGGAGTCACGATGCTTCCTGGTATCTTTATGGAGATCTGTCTCCATCCCTTCGAGTCAACAGGTGTTCATTTTCTTCCACCTAGAGGCATGTGGCCTCCTTTTGTTCTCAAGTCCTATCTTTGTAAGTGTCGACCAACCTCGAGATCTGTGTAGACCTAGGTGGTCCCTGACTTTCTTCATAAGGCTGCCTGTTGATGCAAAAATTCTCCATCTACGAGGACCAATCAGAAAAGGACACATGTCATCCAACGTGGCAATATTTATACTTATTCGGCACCCGAGGAGAGTTGGTCGGCACCCGAGGAGAGTTAGTCGGCACCCGAGGAGAGTTGGCGGCATACCAACCAGGAAGATCAAAGGATAACTATGCATTTAATGTGCATTAATGAAGATAACAACGCATTTAATGAGCCTTAATGTACATTTCTATTGTATGAATAGATGACAACACATAGACTTTTCATATTGACTCCCATCACTATAAATACATGTATTCCCTTAGCCAAAGGGGACGGATAACTAAGAAACACCATACACAAGATACACATTCTTTCTCTCTCTACACCATATTGTGCTATTGTAAACCCCTGGGAATAAAATAACAGTGGACGTAGGCTTTATTCATAGCCGAACCACTTTAAAAACCTTTTGTCGCTTATATATTTGATGTGAATGTTTATCTTCATCTTCAATCTCACCCCCATCATTTATCTGCTGTTGACGCCACTAAAATGGCAAAGGCCATTTTCTGTCTTCAACAAATTGGCGCCACCTGTGGGAATGTGTTACAAGCATTGTTCTCCATTAAAAGCTAAGTTTTTTATTTTCTCTATGTATAATCAATTATATATTATATATACATCTTTTGATTCAATCATGATTTTTATGTTTATATACATAAATTAATTATCCAATTTTTATCTACAAAATGTTGCATATCATGATTTTTAAATCATAACTGTTAGATTAATTCTTATTTAGAAATCTGAAAAATAGTGGATTTCATAAATCATAACTTTTTGCTTGATTCTCAAGTTTCAATTTTATATCATGGAATAAATATTTTTAATGATTACATGTATCAATATATACGACGATGATAAGATTTGATAATTTTCATTGTTGATTTTGAAATAATTTTTGAAAGATCTTTGATGACTATTCAAATTCCCATTAAATTTTTAATCAGGGAATGGGAAAAGGTTAAAGACAATAAAAAGTTTTCTCATGGAAATCATGACCCAGATCTATTTTCGCTCTCTTCAAGTTTGAGTCTCTTTGCATTCATTTTTATGAACTATATACTTAATTTGGTTCATCTTCCATCTATGTCAATAAAGTCTCATTGATTGATTTTAGATATAAATTTGGTAATAACTTCGATCATTCAGCATATTTTTATCTCTCCAAATAGGGAATAGGAAGGGACCAATATAAAAAATAATTTTCTCTCACCTGAAAAAACCATTACCCACCTCTTGTAAAAAAAATCATGACCATATCAAGATTCTGGGCACAAATTTGAGATGTTGGCTCCTCGTTCATCACATCACAGGGTTTCTTTGTCAGAATCACACGATCTAGTGGATTAGAGAATGGATCATTTAATTAGAAATCTTAATGCTTGGATTTTACATCGAATGTTATTTTCTAATCTATTGGTTCGAGATATTTTAGGATATAGCAATCTCATGAAAAATTCATCACCGCGACTCATATGGCTGTTCAGAATCGTCCACTTACAGCCCCTATTTCTGGTCAACCATACATATTGTTGGTCGGAATCATCTCGGGCCATCTTTTATTAAAGGGAAGCTTAACCAGACCATTTTTGTTTGTCAGAGATAAGATGTGAAGATCCATCAGCAACGTTGAAATAATTTTATCCAACTACGAGGTATCTTGTTGTTGGTCAGAGACTCATATTGTAGCTCAGTGGAACCAATTGCAGGTCGACGATCATCTACTTCTTGATCGGCGACATCTCAGTCTTATTCATAGGGTTCAATTTACTGGTCGGCAACTATCTAACCATCCACTTATTGGTCGGTGACATCTGATGTTGTTCGGTGACCATCCAACAGCTGGTCTGTAATATCAATGCGCCATTTTTGTTGATCGGCGAAATCGCTCTGCTGGTCGAGGACCATTTACTTCTTGTCTCGATAGGTGCTTGGGAAGATTATTAAAATTCCATAGGGATGAGATTCCATCCCGAAGAAAGCTCATCAACAATCGTAAACCTCTGGAAACTATTATTGCTCGACATCAGGAAATTTTGCCTCGACATATCAGCCAACATATATTTTTTCATTTTTTGAAATTAATATTTTTAATTCTCAAGCATATACATATCATATATTGATTGGATCACTAAATTATTCTCATGACTAATCAATTCAGCCTACACATATGGTAGGCCAAGTTATTAATTGTTACAGGTACAAGATTTGGTGCCGACGAATGCTCGGAAATAATCTTAAACTTCTGGAGAATATTATCATTGCTCGACATTCTGAAATTTTACCTCAACGAGGAACTATTGATTGTATTATTGCTCGGATATCTACTCAGGCACGAATTATTCTATATATCCATTCGGATTCATATTCTATATTCACCTCAGGATGGAGCTCGACGAGATATATATTCAGCTCCAAAGAGATCTGCAACATCTATTATATTTCACCCCCAACGAATAGTTGGTCGGGTTATTCTTATTTATATTCAGGCTCAGCAAAGTTCTCAGCCATATTCTTATATTGTGGAAAATATTATCCTTATTCGGCATTATGCAATTTTGCCTCGACAGATCAGCAAGACAGCTTATTACTATTCTGAATCATTCTTTATGTCTATGCATATTTTATATTTATCTCAGCATGGAGCTCAAAAAATTCTTTTCTCTATATATATTCAGCTCCGAGGAGGTCTCCAGCATTTATTATATTTTATTCCCAACAATCTATTGGTCAGTGCCGAGGAGGTCTCCAGCATTTATTATATCTTATTCCCAATAATCTGTTGAGGAGGTCTCCAGCATTTATTATATTCCCAACAATCTGTTGGTCAGTGCCGAGGAGGTCTCCGACATTTATTATATCTTATTCCTAACAATCTGTTGAGGAGGTCTCCAGCATTTATTATATTTTATTCACAACAATCTGTTGGTCATCGCCGAGGAGGTCTCCAGTATTTATTATATTTTATTCACAACAATCTGTTGGTCAGCGCCGAGGAAGTCTCTAGGATTTATTATCAATTACCACCAACTCCGGTTGGTCGGGAACTCAATTACCACCAACTTCGGTTGGTCAGGAAGCAACACACCACCAACTCCGATTGGTCGGCAATTCAATTATCACCAACTCCGGTTGGTCGGGAAGCAACACACCACCAACTCCGGTTGGTCGGGAAGCAACATCTATTACCACCAACTACGGTTGGTCGGTCATCTATCACCACCAATTCCAGTTGGTCGGTAAATCAGCAAATAACAACTCCGGTTGGTCGGACAACAGACAGTAGGTGGAGCAAATCTTATTATCTATGAAATATAAGAAAATTTGTCAAACAATATAATTCAAGGCCAAGAAAGCATTCAAAGTTCATATTCCACACTTAGGGTCTTCTATTACAGATATAGTTGTTCATTCGGTGGCACATTCTTATAACATCACACAGTCGAGCATCAAATTCAACTCCACAAACTTACATGGTTGGGGCCCCGACCAATCATCATTCATAAGTTATTTTTTCTTGCTCGGGAATTAGTTTTGATATTGAAGTTCAGGAGGTATATTGAAGTTCAGGAGGCTATTGAAGTTCAGGAGGCATATTCAGGAGTTATTATAAACATGCTATTAAAGTTCAGGAGGCATATTGAAGTTTAGGAGGCATATTGAAGTTCAGGAGGCATATTCAGGAGTTATTATGTACATGTTATTGAAGTTCAGGAGTCAAATTCAGCATCTACAGCACTGAGATCTTTACTACTACTGTCTGGACCAACATTGAAGAAGAGGTTTTATGAAAATATTTTGAAGTCCACCACTAGCTTGGTACTAATCAGATTGAAGAATTGGGTTCAAAAGCTAGTATGTTACTCGACAAAGTATTCAGAGGAGCATAAATCAGAAAAATCAAACACGTGAAGTTAGCACTCAGTTGCTCGGCACAGGAGGCAGTTCGTCGGCTAGTAAACCAATCAATATACTTGAAGATTATGACAAGCTACAAGCTGCATACTATGGCATGGCTGCATCCAAATTCCCAGGGGTGATACATAGCACACGTTCGCTCGACGAGCAGAGTTCCTCAAAAGAAAGATTAGCAACCATCGATAAACCTGCATCATATGTCGTCTAGGAGATAATGCACTTTATGTTGAACAAATCAAGAAGGTAGATCAAGAATTTCACAAGCACCGAGCAACACTGCAGAATAAATACTCCATCCTTTCAGTGAACCATCAAGCATGGAGCATTGGGGGCTTCTGTTGACGCAAAAATTCTCCATCTATGAGGACCAATCAGAAAAGGACACATGTCATCCTACATGGCAATATTTATACTTATTCGGCACCCAAGGAGAGTTGGTCGGCACCCGAGGAGAGTTGGTCGGCCCCCGCGGAGAGTTAGTCGGCACCCGAGGAGAGTTGGTCGGCATACCAACCAGGAAGATCAAAGAATAACTATGCATTTAATGTGCATTAATGAAGATAACAACGCATTTAATGAGCCTTAATGTACATTTCTACTGTATGAATAGATGATAACACATAGCCTTTTCATATTGACTCCCATCACTATAAATACATGTATTCCCTTAGCCAAAGGGGATGGACAACTAAGAAACACCATACACAAGGTACACATTCTTTCTCTCTCTACACCATATTGTGCTATTGTAAACCCCTGGGAATAAAATAACAGTGGATGTAGGCTTTACTCATAGCCGAACCAATTTAAAAACCTTTTGTCTCTTATATATTTGATGTGAATGTTTATCTTCATCTTCAATCTCATCCCCATCATTTATCTGGTGGCGTCAACACTGCCTTTCTTGGCAAAACCTAGGACTTGGTCGCTAGCAAATCTCTTACCTAGTCCTAAGTAAGACTGGATCATCCTTCACAACACCAACATGTGGAATGTTGCTGATGTGGTGAGACATCATGGGCTTGCTATTGATGAATTATTTCTTAGAAAAATAAATGATTTCCCACAAACGGCGCAAATTGTGAGTGCATGAAATATCACAATAAAGATCCACGAAAATAATTGTAAGTGCAGAAAGTAAAGATTACATGAACAACAACGATATACGTGGTTCGCCAACTTTTCTACATCCACGAAGAGTTATTGTTTTATTATGGTGTCTCTTAATGCTCAAGGTTACATCTCGTTGCCCTGGACCTAGGTTTACAATTTATAGATGTGTAAAATAGTAAATTGAGTTATACAAGTAACTCAATGAGATCGTGATCACTCGAGGTGTCCTTGAATATCTCCTCCGAGATTGCTGGTAACCAATTTGATATATCCTTATGTATTCAAGTGCATATTGAATACACGAGTCTTAATGAACGACTGATTTGGGATGGGCAATCAACTTTCTTTGTTGGGCTGGTTGAATACTCTCTTAGACTAAAATAAATGGACCCCCACAATTACCTAACATGAACATTGCATGTAAAGAAAGAAATGTAGCACGAAAATATATTAAGTACCAAAACTAGTGGACCCTAAATTCAAAATGACCCTAATTAAAATCATTATTGACACCTAAATTCACTATAATAATAAAAACACAAAAAATACTGGAGTACATATTTTCTACAAATAATACTTCAAAAATGTACTTAATAAAAGTAACAATCTTAAGCCATATATTTTTTTAGGAAAGACTATATTAAATTAAATTTAACTGAAGTTTTACTATTTATTAAATAATCATGATTCAAGTGAAATATTTATCTACAGTAATTACAAATGTTTTTTGAGAAATTCCATTATTTTCATATAAATACAGTAGAGTCGTAATTATGTAAAGTTACCAGCCAAATCTTTAGGCAGAAGGTTATAATAGTTTTATTTAATTTATCTAATAATCTATCGGTGACTATGTTTCGATAAGCATCGATATTCTTATCATTTTCTTACCTTGTGTTCATATAAAAAAAGGTAATAAAACAATAGTTTTTTTGGGTTTAGTCCCATGCTTAATGTTTTTTATGCTCCACTCCCATGTATTTTTTAAATTGTATTTAGTCCCATAACCACACATAACTTCTCTTAACAACCTTGTAACCACCTTTATTCCTCTCCGGAGAGAATGACACTTGTCCTATAATTGTAACAATAGGACCAACAAAAAAAATATGGAAGTGGATACAAATGAATCCTTAAAAGTGGGACTAAATACTTGTGATCCCAAAAAACAATCCAAGTGGCTAAGCTTTAAATGAGACGTGGTAAGGTGATATGTGTTTTAGACAAATATGGTAATAACCATAAGGATGTGATAAAATAGTTTTATCACTAAAATCACGTATTTGGACTTATCGCTATTTGATGAAACAATTTACGGATTCAAGCAACAACAAGATTATCGTTTTGGGTGATCCTATATAAATTAACTTTAAAAAAATTACTAGTTAATACTTTTTTAAAGGTACGTTTGGTAACCATTATTTTTATAAGAAAACTTATATTTTTTCAATTATCTCCCATATTTTTTAGTATTTAATTATAAAATCTTCTATGTAATTATTTTCCGCTATTTTTCTTCTGAACACATGGAAAACCAATCTCAACTTTCCGCTATTTTTTCCATCTACACCTCTTTTGTAGACTTGTCCGAATTTGTCCACTGTAAACCATGTGATTCAATTTTTTCAGTGATTAAACTGATTTTATCACATACACACTCACGAAATCCACACACGCAGAGAAAACAAAAAAAAATGATACCAACTTTGCATTATACATGGTAACATTGATTAAAATTTATACAATGAAAATATTACGATAATGTAGAATGAAAATAGCTATAGATTATAATTTTGCACCCCAATTATGCACTGAAATTTTTGTTAATACATTTTGATATCTCGATCTTAATTTTTAGTTCAAGAAAGATGATAAATAAAATTATTTAGGAATTTAGAAGTCAATTCCTATACTGAAAAGACGATTCTGACTTCATACCAGAAATATTCTTGTTATTTCCATAGAATGTAGCCTTATATTCACAAAAAAAAAATCATATGAAAGACAAATTGGTCTAATGAGTTTCATTGATTCGAGTTAGAAAATAATGTTAATCAAATAACACAAGCTAAAATACTTAATTTTTCATTCAGAAAATAAATGCAACGAAGTCGCACATATATCTATTTTCTTGGAAAATAATTTCTAATAATTGTTTCACATGAAAATTATTATTTTATCAATTCATTTTCCGACATTAAATCAAACACATCCTAATTAACAATATTATTCAATCAAATTCTTTTGGAGCCTCTTGGTTGGAGTAGCATTACAATTACAGAAAATAATGTTACTTTTACAATTTACATAACATGCATATATCCATGCAATTCCTGAGATAGTGTAACTAATAGAAATGTCAAAATGTGACATGGCATGATAGCATGATACGACACGTCACTATATTATAAGCCAACGGGTTTCGACTTATCGAGTTTGGGTCAATGTCGGGACAACACAATAGACCCGTTGAGATAACAATTAAGGTTTGGAAATTTGTCTACACACAATTAAATATATTTTTACCACTTAACATCAACAAGTTTTTTTGGATGGTTTTTTGATCCGTTCACTTCAATATGTTTGATAAAGGTTATTAGAAATACATAATTTATGAAACTCACCCCAAATAATTGAGAAAAAGTTTTATTCATTTTTATTGCATAAATATATGTATATTTTTACAACATATTGCGACCACAAGCATAAAATATATTATATATTCTAATATTGATCAATTTTTTCATTTTATAAATTAAAAAAAATATTTGATGGGGGTTAATGGGTTGGGTCGTGTGACCCATTAATATTAATGGTTAGGGTTTTGGTTTGATCTTTGGAACCTTAAGGTTTTGACATGAAATATAACACGACTCGACGCGACCCGTTGACATGTCCAATAACTCATTTTATTGATTGACAATACATTTGAGAAACTATGATTAGTAGTTTGATATTTGGGTTCTTCATTATGTTCTTGATCATTCGAAAATTTGTATATAGCAGAAGCACATCAACAAAAGGATTTTTTATTCTTACAATCATATATCGACAATACAAAATCTCAAAGTCCTGGTAAATGAAGAATACATGACAATAAAATTAACCACACGAGAATATAGCTTTAATCATGAAACAATTGTTTTACGAAGCAAGACAATGGTATGCATTTTAGTTGAGCTGCAATATAAAAGAATTTCATCGCACATCAACACGTCTCTTGAGTTGGATGTGTACAAGTAAAATTAAGCAATAAAAAGTACCCGAGTATTCTAAAAGTCACTCCACAGCATATAATTTGCCTCCAAATTTTATAAAAATAAATTAGAGAGATTAAACTAAACTTGAGAAAACATAAAAGAAAAAAAAACTAATTTCTTTATGCCAATGCTTTGGATAAATAGAAAACAAAGCTTAGAATATTATACTTTGATTGGGGTCAAATGATAATTTATCATAATATAGTATATGTATCCATTCCAAATAAATTATGACAATACAAAAGATTTAATAGTCAACTTCATATTGAAAGTGCCCAATATGTGTGTTTTAAACAAAACTAATTTTTCTCAGAAAGTTATCTAACTTTTAATTATGCACCAAACCAAGTTGTGAAAACCCAATTTTTAATTTAAACCAATTTTATCTTGATTAATCCTAAACATGCATCTAGTGATTAAAGAAAGTAAAATAAAGTAAAGAATACTCACAACGCCGAATGTACGAGGAAAAAACCCAAAACGGGAAAACAATCTCGGACGGCCCAAGCCAGACAATCACTATGAACAATGGTTTTACAAAGACATATTAGCCTTACTCAATGACTCGATCCCTATGGGTCTTGACGCTCCTTCTGATCTTCTACTGTTCTTCAATAGTGCCCACGTAGAAATTCCTTCTTCCACGATACCTTTCCATAACACACGTGTCCACGTATGTCTCGGTGTCCACCGAATGGCTTTGATTCGTATACGATGTCGAACAAGAAGTCCTTCTCTTTTCTTCACCGTAAAACCCTTTGATGTTCAATGACAGAACAAACTTCTTTGGTGTTGCAAAATCACTTAAACATATAAGAATGATAACTTGGATCTTTGCAAACTCTAAGGATGTTTTTATGCTTTGCAAACCTTAGAAAACACGTGCAAACAACGTACTGGAATGTATTCTGTTTTTTCCAGATGCACACTTACGAAACTCTGATTGAAACACGCTTTAAATAAAAAATTAGCACCGCCTCAAAATACATGCCATTCGAACGATAATGCCATGTTGTTTGCGCGACATACGCATCTCGTTCGAGCGAGATCCCTAAGTCGTTTGAACGAGCTGATGCGACAGTTTGACTTTTTGTTCAAAACATATCTTTTAAAGGAGATCCAAATAAGCCAAACTCTATTTTGAGTATATCAGAATAAAATATAGTGTAAACCTTTAAAGCACTTTTAAAAACATTTTAAAATATTTTTCTTTATAAAAATACATCCTTATCTTTTATAAAAACAATTCGGTGCACCATTAATTATAGGCATTCATACATGAGTGATCTCGAAATGAAATTAACTTTGAAGACGAGTAAACTTGCACCAATTAAACTTTGGCATGATTAAATCTTTGAAGCTTTGCCTCAATGTCTTAAATTTTCTTCAATACGTCATAGACCAAGTGGGATCGTGACAAAAAAATCTCCCTATGACATATTACAAACACAGTTTTGTTCATGGAATTAAGTCAAACCAATATAGGGACTCAATTGAAAATTTATGTCCTTACAAATCTCCCCCTTTGAATATTTCGGGACAAAACTAAACCAGTGAAATGCCTAAGCCGGGCCGTCAAGCCGTATGACACCTAAATCCCATACCATAAACCCAAAAACAAAAATACATGACACAGACTAGTATATGTAGCACCGACGACCATAAACTGTCTGAATGTGATGTAGTCTTGAAATCTCGAATCGCTGAAGCATACCTACACATATGAAATAGACAAATAAATGCCCAGTGAAGTATGGAGGAACAAATGATACAAATTTATATTTCTAATGAGAATAAATCATTTGAAACATGTGAGGAATTATTTGATACCAATTTGAAATAAATATAATCAACCAATTTGTAAATCCAGATATCAATACAGGGACTCAATTGGAAATTTATGTCCTTACAAATGTCCCCCTTTGACTATTCCGGGACAAAACTAAACCAGTGAAATGCCTAAGCCGGGCCATCAAGCCGTATGACGCCTAAATCCCATCCCATAAGCTCAAAAACAAAATTACAGGATACGAACTAGTATATGTAGCACCGGCGAGCATAAACTGTCTGAATGTGATGTAGTCTTGAAATATTGAATCGCTGAAGCATACCTACACACATGAAACAGACAAACAAATACCCAGTGAAGTATGGAGGAATAAATGATACCAATTTATATTTCTAATAAGAACAAATCATTTAAAACATGTGAGCAATTATTTGATACCAATTTGAAAAATATAATCAACCAATTTATAAATCCAGATATCAATAGATACGCTCAACAAATCTCCCCCTACATCACATACATCTCTCCCCCTTTTTTGTCTCGGATAGACAATCCGGTGAATAGATAAACTAATCAAAGTATTTAGCATGAGAATATAAACCAATTTGAATAAATGTGAAATCGTTAGATAATCATGAAAACAACCACCTAAATATGATCAAGAAATGACAAATTAGTAGCTAGTGAACCAATGAATCACACAAAGAACATAGTAATCTAATCAGGTGTGATAAACAGACTGTATGCAAAAATCCAATTTAGAACCAATAACACCTGCATATAAACCAGTCAGTCCAGAAACACTTCTAGCAGTACCAAAAATATACCAATTTAAACCCAATGGACTGCAAACCAATCAGAAGCCAACAAATCAGCCTGTCGTTTGAACAAGCCAAGGACATCGCTCAAACGAGTTGAGGATGTCGCTCGAACGAAGTATAGCTATCATTCGCGCAAGATGGATATGTCATTTGAACGACTTCTCGCGACCTGCCAAAATTTCCCAGATTCCCAGAAAAATAATATAATATTGCCCAGTGAAAAAATTTACACAAAAAAATTCCAGGAAGGGCCTGACAGAAGAAAAATAGTGTTAAAATAGTAGGCTTCTAACACAGAATGCAAAAACTCAAAAAAACTAAAAAATGTGAGTTACATGCAAATATAGTACCGATGTGCTTAAACATGGATATGGAATGTATAGGTGTGAAACTAAAAACAAATGAGTCACAATGCCAACATATCGAAACGATCAAGAAGCTATAATTGATAACGATAAATCATCAAACTTTATCATAGCCATATGACAATCAAAGTTTGAGCTTAATGAACTAAACATACAACATGCACACAAATCCGTAATTTTGACGATTCTACGAACAATAGCGTCAAATTGCAATGTTTCAACATTAGGATTAGTTGTGCAAACCCGTTTAAATTTTTAATCCATCCAAACTCCCTCAATAATATCATATTTTCCTTGGAATGAACTAAAATAATTTTGCCCTTTTCTTAACAAGTTGCATTTTCTTTTGGGCTCTTTTAAATGGTGGCTTTCATGATGAGTCAATTTTGAACTCTTGCAGCCCTTTCCCTGTGAATCACTCATCATTTCTTACCAATTTAAATCCTCACGGTAAATGGTTCTTATATGCACACTTCTCCTTAAGTCTTCTTACGCATAGATGACAAGATTGAGATAAGAACGCCAAATTAAATTCAAATATGCAAGAGAAGTCAAACATCCATATAAACTCGTGCATGTGTGCAATGTTGGCATATATACGAAGTCGAATCAAAATGCATATCAACTTAGAAACACCCCCATATAAACAATGGTTAAGCTCATTCTAAGCATCGGTAATAATGACCAAACATCCTAGCCACATGGATAATGAAACGATTAGGGGGGGTCCAAGCACACCAATATGCCACATCAAACATGTAAACTCAAAAACAAAAACCGAAAATCTTTTTGGCTTTTTAATTTTGACTCAAATAAAAGAAAAATCTTTTTGGTTTTTCAAAAGATTTCTCAAAAACAAAATCTTTTTCGATTTTCAAAAAATTTTCTAAAAAGAAAAATCTTTTTGTAGTTTTTAATAGGACTCAAACACATGAAAACTATAATACAAAATGATATACATGTCATAATACTAGCAATGAATAAATCATGAAACAAACTAGCATATGACAAACATGGCAACACTATCATCCTTTAGATTTAGCATGGGAAGAATCAAGTGCACCCAAACGAGAATCATGAAGTTTAATTCCTAAAGCCACTAAATTCAATTTCCTAACCCAAGTAGGTGTATAACGACGCATGGGGGTTTTGGGAACCGGGGCAACTTTATTCCTAAACTTCTTAGGAGCTTGTCTAAGGTCGTAACAATAACGCCTAAGGTGACCTTTCCTACCACAAAACGTGCAAGTGTAGCGGTGGTGGGAATGATTACCTATATGTGGACCTTTTCTAACCTTCCTAGTGTTTCTCACGCGTGCGGGGGGAATGGGAACAACTTTATCATTAAAACCTACACCACCTCTATCTCCCTTAATTTGGACGGTGCCTACGATCTTATCTAACTTCTCCAACCTTGCCTCCAAATCAAACTTGACTCTAGACGAGTCTCTCAATATCTCCTCCAACTCGTGAATTGTAGACTCGAGCAAACGCCTAGACTCCTCAAACTCTAAAATATCCTTTTTCAAGGACTCCATCAAATGACAAAGATTATCTCTCTCTTTCTCCACAAACTCTAGTTTCTCCCTAAACTTCTTCTCTCGTGCCCTAAGATCCTCAATCAAATTATCATAATTTTCTATGGCACGCTCATTCAACTTAGCTTACAATTTAAAGTTAGCCTTTTTCACCTTCATAATTTCGGCATACAACTCATTAAACGCAACTTGCAACTGTTTCACATCTATCTCCTCCTCGTCACTCTCTTCACCATCACTAACATGGGATTCACTCAAAATCTCCTCGGAAGTGTCATGAACATTAGAATCATCATCGCTCACATGACATGCCATGAACGCAACAAAGTTATGATCAATGGGGGAATGCTCTCCCTCTTCCGGATCACTATCACTTAAGGTGGCATTATAGACAATGGGTTGCTTTCCCTCTTTATTAAGTCTAGTGGGACACTCCTTAACTTTGTGACCGTACCCCTCACACCCAAAACACTTATCCGACTCATCTCTCTTAGGCTTCTGAAACTTATCCTTAGAGGTGGGATCTACTTAGTTGTTCTTGAATTTTTCAAATTTCTTGGCACCTTTTGATTGCTTTGGAAACTTAATAAATTTTTTAAATTTCTTTGCCAACAAAATAACATCCTCAAAATCAGAATTGGAATCGGAATCCGAAACATTAATTTTCTCCTTTCGGGTTTTCAAAGAAATACCCTTTTCTTTCTTAGGCACTTGCTTGGAGGTAATCATGTCGATTTGATAGGTTTGTAGGTCACCTACAATATCTTCTAGTTTTGTCGACTCTAACCTACCCAAGGAGTTTAAAATGGTCACTTTCGCATCAAACATACTAGGCAACGACCTAAGGATTTTCTTAATGACACGGTTATCGAGAATTTTCTCACCTAGGTTAAACGATGAGTTGGCAATAATAGACAACCTAGCATAAAACTCATCAAAAGTCTTACTCTCTAACATCCTAATGGTCTCAAACTGTGTAGCGAACTTCTGAAGTTTTGACGCCCTAACCGTGCTAGTGCCCTCGTGAGTGAGTGCAAAAATATCCCAAGCATCTTTTGATGTTTCACAAGTCATAATTCTATTATATTCATCCCGTGTGACATGTGAAGAAATAGCGTGCAGACCCTTAGAATTATATTATGCAATTCTTTGTTCAGTTTCAGTCCATGACTCAACAGGCTTTAAACTAGTGACCTCACCTACAATAGTGACAGGGGGTGTCCAACCTTTCTCAACTGCTAGCCACACACACTCATCAATAGATTTTAATGCACATCTCATTTTCATCTTCCAATAAGTGTAATTAGTTCCATCCAAAATAGGAGTTCAAGAAAATTCATTATATCCAGAATTCATATTTGAAAACACACGGGATCACAAAACAAATAAATATGTTTTCTAGCTCTGATACCAATTTGAAAGTGCCCAAAATGTGCTTTTTAAACAAAACCAATTTTTCTCAAAAAATTATCCAACTTTTAATTATGCACCAAACCAAGTTATGAAAACCCAATTCTTACTTTAAACCAATTTTATCTTGATTAATCATAAACATGCATCTAGTGATTAAAGCAAGTAAAATAAAATAAAGAATACTCACAACGCCAGATGTACGAGAAAAAAACCCAAAATGGGAAAACAACCTCGGACGGCTCAAGCTAGACAATCACTATGAACAATGGTTTTACAAAGACAGATTAGCTTTACTCAATGACTCGATCCCCACGGGTCTTGACGCTCCTTCTGATATTTTACCATTCTTTAATAGTGCACACGTAGAAATTCCGTCTTCCATGATACCTGTCCATAACACACATGTCCACATATGTCTCGATGTCCACCGAATGGCTTTGATTCGTCTACGATGTCGAACAAGAAGTCCTTCTCTTTTCTTCACTGCAAAACCCTTTGATGTTCAATGACAGAACAAACTTCTTTGGTGCCGCAAGATCACTTAAACATATAAGAATCATAACTAGGATCTTTGCAAACTCTAAGGATGTTATTATGCTTTGTAAACCTTAGAAAACATGTGCAAACAACGTACTGGAATATATTCTGTTTTTTCCAGATGCACACTTACGAAACTATGATAGAAACATGATTTAAATAATAATTTAGCGCCGCCTCAAAATACGTGTCATTCGAATGACAATGCCATGTCGTTCGAATGACAATACCATGTCGTTCGCGCGACATACGCATCTCATTCGAGCGAGATCCCTAAGTCGTTTGAACGAGCTGATGTGGCAGTTTGACTTTTTGTTCAAAACGTCACTTTTAAATGAGATCCAAATAAGTCAAACTCTATTTCGAGTATATCAAAATAAAATGTAGTGTAAACCTTTAAAACACTTTTAAAAACATTTTAAAATATTTTTCTTTATAAAAATATATCGTTATCTTTTATAAAAATAATTTCGAGCACCATTAATTATACACATTCATACCTGAGTGATCTTGGAATGAAATTAACTTTGAAGACGAGTAAACTTGCACCAATTAAACTTCGACATGATTAAATCTTTGAAGCTTTGCTGCAACGTCTTCAATTTTCTTCAATATGTCATAGACCAAGTGGGATCGTGACAAAATAAAAATCTCCCTATGACATATTACAAACACAATTTTGTTCACGGAATTAAGTCAAAACAATACAGGAACTCAATTGGAAATTTATGTCCTTACAGATATATAGTTGACTAAAAAATTATGATTATAAATATGTTTTCAGTACACCACCTAAAACTTAATTTAAACATTTATACAAAAATTTCCACGTGTAGCCTAATAAATGAAAGAACCGATTAGGAAATATCCCCAACTCTATATATTTGTTTTAGTATATAAGAGTAAAGTTGTTTGTGATAGTGATGGATTTGGTGGCTACTATTCATGATCATGTTGATGGCACAGACCATGTGGAACTTTACATCTGAATTTTGAATATTTTTCTCACTTAAATGTTATCTTAAATAGTACAAGTACATTAAAAAATTTGATAAAAAATATAGCTAAATAAGAAACGAATCATTAAATGTCAATTTTAATTACAAATTTTATCTACAAAACTAGGGGTCTTAATTATTTCCGAACTTTCAAATTTTTCTAATTTCTAATTTGAATTTTTCAACATTGGAATCTTTTTTTATTTACCGACTTTTGAATTTTTTGAATAAACTGGAATGGAATTTGAATTATATTTAAATTTCTGAATTTTCAAAAATTTTGATAGTATGTCAATTCAAATTATATATTTTTGATAAATAATATAGGTTTTAATGGTGTTTGGGTTTAATTGTGTTAAAAAGGGGTTTAATGGTGTTTGAATTGAATTGATTTTTTTGTTTCTATTAATTGGGGTTCTAACACAAATAATTTGGGTATAACTTGGTTAAAATACAAAATAATTTGGGTCTTTTGTGTATAAATTGGGTGGCATGATGTTTGAACGTACTACAACAACCCCCATTTTCTCACCTAAGGGTTGGCTAGATGCAATACGCCAAAGATGGAGCTTGATATACAATCTATATCCTTCTCAACATCAAACCATATAAAATATTTATTTGTGAACCACAATTGAATTTAAAACTAAATTTTAAATTAATATCCAAGGAAATAATAAAATCTAACATCCACATAATATGAATAAATCCCAACATAATCATAAGTGTCTCAAACCAGCAAGAAATAAAATAGACTTTGGGCTTATGCCCATATAATAATTCCAAATGTAACCAAACTAGAATAGAGAAGCAACCTAGTCTAAAGTCAATGATATAAAGTCTAATGCATAATGTGAGACTGAGATGGTGATCTATCCACAATCCTGTTATCCCTATTTAAGAGCACCTAGGGGAGAAAACATTTATAATTTGGGTCAGCAAATTAGAGCTGCAATAATTAGCTTACTGAATTTAAATTGAAAAAGTACAATTACTTCAAAGTAAATGTTTCCTATCGGCACTCACATGCGTTAAGTATCGCACCCCTCATCTAAGTGCAATACTACATGTATATCCACCCCAAATCCCAAGATGAAAATGAAGGATTTTCTCAATTTAAATATAAAAATGCATTTAGCATTAATATCATACTGAAAAGTAATCATCTACATTATTCCCACTTCCCGAAATACCCTTGGTCATACTAATCATAAATTCGACACAAAATTTATCATCTATATGTAACACCCCATGATTTTTAAATTGTGAAATTAAATTTTTGGGAAAATAAAATTTAATTTAATTGGAGAATTTTAAATTTGGGAATTGAGGCCCAAAAATAGAGGGCATTTTAAAGTATTCCTGATGATGATTTTGAGGGTACCATTGATCCCGGAAGGGTCGAGATAGTCAAAATGACTGTCATTGGGTTTTATTTCGGCTCCGGAATATTTTTAAGTATGTTTGGCTCGAATTGAAGTAAACGAGTCATTTAAATTGTGTATTAACATTTAAAATTGGGTTTATGTTTTAAAGGATTAGTGGTTTATGGATGAATCCGTTTCTCATTTGAGAGAAAGAGAGAAAAATCCCTAGAGGGAGAAAGAAGAAGAGAAAGAAGAAGAAAAGAAGAGAGAGAGGAAGAGAAAGCTTGGGATTTTCGGCCCAAACGCAACATCGAGGATGATCCAACCTCTACAAATCTGAGGCAAGTGTTTAATCTTGCTAAATAGCTATTTGTGTATTTCATTTCATAATTTGTGGGTTAAAGAAATGGATTTTTGGGTATTAATGTCAAAACCTATAATTTTGGGTTTAAATCTTCAAAATCCATGTGTATACATGGGTTTGATGACAAATAAATTGTTGGGATGAAATGTAGGATGAGTTTACATACTATGAATATTATTGGGTTAAAGATTTGGGGATTTTGTGATGATATTTGGGTGTTTGAGGTTTTAGGGTTTTGGTTGAAAAATGGAAATCGGTCAAGGCAACTGGTATGGCCGATCGACCGCGGTCTAGGGACCGGTCGACCGCGCCTTAAGGGAAAAGCCTACTGCATTTCTTCGTAGGCAAAATTTGGACCCGCGGTCGACCGGGGGTCTGGGACCGGTCGATCGGTCCCCTGTTCTTAGCCCAAAATTTGGGATTTCTGTCTTCCCTTTTCTTTTGGGAGTTTATTCTTAGGGGCTTCCTTAATGAGTTGTTTTATGAGGTTTTTCTAGGATGATTTCTACCCCTTTTTGGTTGGGTTTATTAATTTGAGGTTTTCTCTTATGAATTAAGAGATACTTTGGAGACTTATAGGGGGTCTATCACTTAGTATATGATGGTGAGGACTTCTTGGAATAATTGGAGAAGAATATATCCATGTATGTTGTGAAATTTCTAGGCCGACATTTACGTTAAATCCTTATAAGGATAGGATATTGTTAGGATACAATTTGGGGCCAAAAGGAAGAGAGTGGTCGCATACTCTTAAAGAGTGAGGGGTCTCATATCCTTAGAAATGTTTAATCTAAGGAACAATTGATAACGCAATAGGAGTAAGTGTTCCTGAGATTTATTTGAACCATAGGTGAAATTGGGAACGTTTGGGATCGTTCTATCGACTAGAATAAGCGGTAGCATAAATTCTAGTTAGGATAGTTTACACGTAATTGTGGGGATATGACCATTGAGATTCCAATACTTGAAATGAGGTTGGAATAATTTGAGGTTTTAGACTATTAAGTCATGTATGTGCCTATGGTTAAATAGTACTAAAAGAAATTATGTACTTTTGAATATGGATGAAATGCGTAGTGATGGATTCCTACACAAAATTTTGGGTGATAACCCTAAGGTTGAATATATATGTATATACAAATACATATGATTTTGGGAGACTTTTAATCATAGGAAAAATGATTGAATATGTTTAAAGTGAGAGTTTTTATTCACATATCGAGGTAAATTAAATGAGTTGTGGTGACGGCTTGTATATTGAGGATTATGTATACTTATAGCCGAATTTATATATCTCATACTTATGAACGAGAATAAGTTATATATATGGATATGTGAGTACATGTGTATATATCTATAGAGATATGAATTATGGATATATATTTATGTTGTGGATACACATGGTATGGACATTTAAACCGTATATGATGGTTTAATGTTTAATTATATGATTGGATCATATGGATGTATATATATTATGCATGTGAATGATATATATACTTATTTGGTTAAGCATACCCCGCTCATGCTATCATTGGGAAGTTGCGCGCGTAGAGGGTGAGCATCCTGGCTAGAAAAGCAGGGTGTGGATATTCCCCAGGTCATAGTCATCCCATGTGTTATTATATGATATATATATATGTATTTTTGGGATGAGACGTGGTGGGTATGTTTCGTCTCATTGCCGGTTAGGAGCTATGACCGCTTCTCGGGACGTCGTGTGCGTGTGTTTACCACGAGATGGGTGCCGTTTAGTCCCACCATAGTGGCCCCAGTATTGCTACGTGAGCCGGACACTGGGAAGATGATAGCATTGATGCAGTTTATCGGCGCTATATATAGCCGGGTATTTATTTGTGCATGGCCTTTGTACATCATATATGGTATGTATACATGGTCATGGGATTGGATGATGATGTGTATATATATATGGTTAGAATGAAATGCCTATATATATATATATATCCTATAGATAAAAATGATATGGTATCGTTGTGGAGTACATCTTGGATGATTATGATGTACTAGATGATTGGGGGATTGATGTATCGCATTTAAGGAACATTTCGGTTACATCATCCCAAGAATATTATTGGAGATTGTAGATGTTTTCATATTGTAGTCTAAAATTTAGTAGTAGTAATAGTAGTATTATATGGTATGTACGGCATTATGGACCTCTATGATCGACATTGTCAAAGAGTAGTGTAATGGGGTGGTTCCTTGTTTGGATTTCGTTTTACGAGACACCCCACGCACGAAATGTAGTACATTGTTGAGAGTAGAGAGAAGTTTTGTTGATATTTATGTGTGGCATAATGGATCTCCAGGATCGACGTTGACATGGAGTAGTGTAATGGGGTGGTTCCTTGTTTGGATTTCGCTTTGCGAGACACCCACGCACGAAACGCAGCGCAGCGTTGAAATTGGAGGGAAGTTATGTCAATAATAATTTTGCATGCTTATTAATTAGAAATTTAAATCATATGTTTCAACCCAAATGCATATTGGGTAACTTATTAAATTATAAATGGTTAAAGTACAAACCGGAATCCACTAAGCCTAATAAGGCACATATGATTGAAAATAAATACTTATTTGTGGTTAAAAAGGGGGTGGATTCTTGGGTTATGATAGGAAGGTAGATCTCGTGGGTATAGGCTAGGCCTATGATAAGTTAGGTTGTCCTAATAAATTGGGGTAATTTAACTAATAAAATTGAGGACGCGAATAGGTGCGCGCCTTTAGATGAGAGGTGAGATGGGATTCCACGAGAGTGCGATTCCACTTTAATTATGAAATAAGTGCACCGATATTTATTATGCACGGTTAACACACTTGCTAAATATTTTCACAACTCGGGCTCTAAACCGTTTACTTTTCTCTCATGCCTGTATATATATATATTACTACAGGTGTACTACCGCATGGATGCCGGATGACCTTCTATCCAGAGTCTAGGGAGCCGTGACAGGTGCGGACTGTTGCGGGATGTATGTGGTAGTCGCTTCCTCCTTTTAAAATTCTAGGTAGGATTCATTGTTGTACATCGGGTTTGTACCCAAGGGATATTTATATACATGTTTATATTTATTCCATTTCAGTTATTGTATTGGCTGTGACCCGACAGCTTATTCGGGTTTACTTCTTTGTAGTATATTCAGTCGTAGTTATTTATTTCATTTTATTCTAGCATTTCATTTCTTACAGTTCTTCTTGCATCTTTCTCTTATTTATCAGTAGTTTATGGTGTTGGTTTGTTAGTTGTTGCATGTTTTAAATTATTCTAACATCTCGCTTTTATGATATCGGGTAGTTAATCCTATATTATATTGTACCGGCAGTTGATGTTGAGACTGGACCATCTGAAACTCCTGATTTAATGAGGTATAGGGTTGGCCACCCGTTATTATTTTAAGCGGGGTGTTACACTATAATACGTAATATTGGATTTATGATTTTCTATCTACATCATTAGACTAAGGGATTAAAGCATTCATTTTATATGATTATAGACGTGTCCTTATATATATATGCGGCACTAAAGACATCTACCAGTAGAGTCTCGTTCATGCTCTATCGATAAGTCTGAGGGAGTCTCTTATCCAAATCGGACATCACAGAACATACACAAGTAGGGCGATCCCATCTCAATAAACCATTGTTTGACCCAATCCTAGCGGGGACAATGGATACCAACATCTACACCTATCTCTCATAAGTGGATAGCAATGCTCTGTTTGGGGTTGGTGTGATAAGCACCCAAAAGTGTACATTTTATAGCCCGAATATACGTATTTTAGTTGTTAATTCTCGGAAATTTGGGTCATATGCACGTTAATGTTTATTTTGTAGGTCAATTGTGTCTTGCGGATGTAAAAGCGATAAATCAAGTCAGATATGCAATTCATGGAGCTATTTACTAATCCCGTAACCCTAGCCTACCCTAACCTAGCCTAAACCCTGTCCCAAGCAGTGTGTTTGATTTGTTCCCTTTTTATTTTATTTTATATTTTTAATTTTTAGTTTGAGTCGTTTTTATTTTAGGATTTATTTTAGATTTATTTAGAATTTCTAGGATTTATTTTCTATTTTTATATTTATTTTTATTTAGTATAATTTTATTTTTATTTTTATTAGTTTTTAGTTTTATTTTATTAGGATTAGTTTTTTTTTAGGAATTCATATATTTTTAGTTATTAGATTTGATATTTTTTAGGACTTTTGTTTTCATTTTTATTAGATTTTTATTTTTTATTTTTTTTGTTTTATTATTTTAGTTTTTTTTATATTAGGATTTTATTTTTAGTTAATTTTATTTTTAGTTTGTTAGTTTTATTTTGAGTTAGTTATTTAGGTTTATTTTATTTTTTTAGGTGTCCAAATTAAACCCACACACCATCACCCAAATCAACTCACTCACACACACCCTAACTCCCCTGCGCACTAATACACCCAAACTATTCACTCACCCTCACCTAATTTCCTACACCCTCACCACACACAATAATCCCCACTCTATCTTCTACCTCCCAACACATCTTTCTCTCTCCTCACCTCCATTATCATCCAGCAACAAACACAATCTACACAAACACCACACCTCCCTCCTCCAACCAAAAGACCCATTTCCCAATCGGGAGCCATGCCAAACCCGTGACCCATTCCAGCTCTACTCGAGGCCCGCCCCAACTTCCAAATTCCAGCCACAACCCGATTCCCATTTCCCGTACCCACAAACTCGAACTCAAACCCGGCATCCAGCGACCCACCATGGCAGACCCTAATCGGACTCGCACTTGCTGTCCGTGAACCCTCAAACACCAACCCGAGATCCCCTTACCACCTGCTGACTCAGCACGATCCCAACACAGCCCTTACCCTCCAACCCGCTAACACCAATCCGCCAATCAAACCTGGTTTCGATCAGCTGCCACACAACCTCTGGCCAATAACCCGCGACCCACCTCACCTGAACCCTAACCCGTAACTACCTGAACCTCCACAAACCGGTTTGACCCCTATCCATTGAACCGGTCATACCCATTCTAACCCACATCACCTCCGAATCCATCCAACCCACCTAGCTAACCCGAACCCATCCAGGCCCATTTTTCCATTTACCTTTTCCCATTTTCACCAAACCCAACTGATCTCCCAAGACACAATCTCATCACCTGCCAAACCAAAATAAACCAAAATAAAAAATAAAATAAATGCCCACATGTGTTTAAAACCACTTAAACCCCATTTTTTCCCAAAATACCCCCAACTAACAACTTATCCCTTTTACCCCAAAATACCCTCTCCTAAATTAGATTTTTATATCCTCTCATATTCCATGCTCCTCTCACCATTTTCATGCACACTCATGCCAATTTCCAAAATTGTCCTTAACTCCATGTGCCACACTATAAATGAAGACTCAAAAGCTCATTTGTAAATCTAGAATAGACTTGGAGAAGAAGAGAGATAGTTTAGTGTTGAAAATAAATTAGGGTAAATAATTTTTTGTAAATAGTTTTATTTTATTTTTATTTTTGTTAGAGATTAGTGAGTGATAAATTTGTGAGAAATTCAATTGAGTATGTTTTTATTATTAAATCATTTCGATTCTCAATTTGAATGGATGATGTGCAAATTCAAGAATTAGAGTTTAATTTCGCTCAAAAAGATTTGGTTTGATTGTTCTCTTCTCTACTTTTATTTTAATTGCCTAATTTATTTGATTATCATGTTTAATATGATGTTAGGCTAAATCCCCTTTCAAGGGGTGGGGTGAACCCTTATTTGATGTTATTTTGATTTAATTAGTTTTATTAATTGAAAATTTAAATTCCATTTGGATGTTAATTTTGATCCATCGCCCTTAAATTTACGCCTAGAGAGAGGGTAGATGATTTTCGAGAGAACATCAAAATTCTAGTTATAATACCCATTTTAGATTCGAACTAGAGATAGGGTTTTCGGAAGTGTGGTATTATTCCTTAAATTTCAACTCTAATTTCATTTTCTATGATTCATACATATTTTAGTTGATCGATCCTAGCGGGTGATTAATTAAAAAGGAGTGAAGATATATTTTCTAGAGTTCTGGGGGAGTTAAACTTAATTTTCTAAAAGATTACTATTAAAATTACACTTGCAACGAGAGTTGATTTGTAGTTTTGATATTAATTTGGGGGAATTCAAATTATTAAATTAATTAATTAGAATAGCTAGAATTTGTGGTGTAGTCTCACTCCTTGATTACTCTCACATTTATTTACCTCACTTTGTCTCTTATTTTAGTGTTAGACTTTGTTCATATTTTTAGTCATTTTTTTAGTTTGTTCTCTACATCTTTGATTTAGTTAGTGTTATTTCACCAATCACTCCCAAAAATTGTTTTAATATTAAAAAGGCATAAAAAAAAGTAGAAAAAACAAAAAAGCCCAAAAAGAAAATAAAAGTGAATTACAATTGTTTTCCCCTCGCTTTACCCCCTTGATATGGATTGACATCCTTACTTACCTCTATTCTAGTTTGTTATATTTTTTTGTAGGTGATAAAGGTTTTGATTGACTTGGCTTCAATAACAACATCCACACAAAAGTAAAGTTATCATGTTATTACGTAGTACCTAAATTATGACCTTTACAACGCCTAGCCCACCTATTTCGATGTGTTCTACGGTCCTAAATACATGTAACCCCAGCTGACAGGTACGTGTAATACCTCGTATTTTTACTGATTTTAATTATATGATTAATTGAATTAAAAATGGGAAATTAATTGGTAATTAATCCGGATTTAAATACTAGCGAGATGAATGTTAGCATTTGATTATGATAACTATGTTGAATATTACAAAGTGAGTATAGTAATATATGATTATGAATTCATTAAAATTGTCACGTGTAGAAAATACGACAGTTTTGGAAATTAAGTTGGCACGCGCATGCCAGTCCTGTCGGGACTATTTTAATGGAGTATAAAGAAGTTTATTTTATGTCATCATTATGGTCATTTTGAGTGCGTGAATGTGTCCGAAAGGATCGAGATAGTCAAAAAAGTCTACCCGAGGGTTTAGTTTGGGTCACGGGGCAGTTTTAGGCCAAACCGACAATCCGGGAGGGTATTTTAGTCATTTTACTATTTGATTAACAGTGACCTACGAATTTTAGAATTTATATATCAGCCAACCCTTAAGATCATTATGTTTATTGGTTGCTGCAAACTTGAGAGAGAGAAGTAGATAAGAAGGAAGGGTTTTCAAAGGTCGCTAGGGCCAAACAACCACCTTGAACCACAACCAACACTGGATTTGTGACCGGAAAGAGAACATCACCACCATATCACCTTCTCCAAAGGATTAGAATTTCCATTTCCAGGAAAGTGATTTAACTTGCAATAATTCAGTGCATATATTATCCATGATAGTTTAGGATTGGAGAAAAACCGTGAAAAATGATAAATAATGGATTTGGAGATTTAAATCTTAATCTTGGTAGATTTTGCATGTAGATTAACCTCTGGAAAAATAATAGCCACGAAATCATGATCCATGTGTAGATAATTATGAATTTATGTTGACATATGATTCTTGAAGAAATAGAACAAATAGGGTTTTTATGAAATATACATTATTTGATCCAAGAAAATGATAACCCATAATGATTTGATGATTCTAAGACGTTAGAAATTATGTGTTTTTGTTGGTATAATATTTGGTATAAATATTTGGGAGTTTGGGACACTATAATAGAGGATTTGAGGGTTAAAATTGATGAAACCCGTAGGCTAAAATATGCAGAAACTGTAGGCCTATCTAATGGATCGATCGATCGACTCAAGAATATCGATCGATCGACCCTTTCCTTCGATCGATCGACTCCTCCTGAATTTGTGTTATATATTCCTTTTAAGGTTTAAGCAATCCCGACTTTTTAGAGTTTTTGTTGTGGACTATTTGAACACATTGAGACATAGGGAAAGTCAGTAGGGGTGTATTTGAGGCCCGAAAGATATTAGTTTGGTTTGGGATTAAATGATAAACTTACGAGTGTCCGACGAGTGAGTTACAGTTGGAAATTACGAGAACTTGAATTTAATTCGGATAAATAATAACTTAAGGTTTGGAGCATGTGACAATCCACTTAAAATAATAACGGGTGGTCAGCCCTATACTAAAATAATCAGGATTCTTAGGTGGATCGTTCTCTACATCTACTGACGATCCTAACAACAAACTCGGCTAACCACCCATTACAACAAAAAGAGGGTGTCAAAAATTTAAAACTTTTTATTGAACACCAATTAAAACCAACCATGAAACCATTTACTAACAGCATAACATCTAAATATGATGGGAAACACACACATGCTCAAAATAATGAATAAAAGAGTACAACGCAATGTACAAAGTAAAATACCTGAATATGCTGTCGGGTCACAAACAAAACAATAATCTGAGAAGGAAAATATAAAAGCGCTACTCTACAACACTTGGGTATAAACTCGATAAACAAATTGAATCCTAATCTAGATACACAAAAGATAGGAACCGACTATAACAAAATGCCGCAACAGTCCGCTACTGCCACAACTCCACGAATACACTGGATGGATAACCACGATGGCATCCTTAAGAAAGAACACCTAAAATAATACAATATATATATAAATGTAGCAGGAGAAAATATAAATGGATCAGAGCCCGAGGTGATTTTTTTTTTATAGAAAGTGCATTAAAATGCACAATAATTATAAATGCATTATGACATGATTAAAGTGGATTTGCACTCTCCATAAAATTCAACTCAGCTCTCAACTAAAGTGCACACTAAACGTATGCACGTGATCTCCAAATAGATGCCCAAATCTATCTAGGAAAGTGAATCTAACTTAAAACCCAATTGATACTCATCTAAATTCTATCTAACACATAACCCTTCAATTTCTAATATTATTGATCTCAATTTTTCATTCACTTACTTAACATATAAACTTTACATAAACATTTCCTTACTAGAATTTCTCGTATTCTAGTTATGCCACCAATAAGCATATAAATATATATGAGTTATTAGTATCTAAGTGCTAAGGACTAAACTTCTCTCAATTCTCAATACTGCACTGTGTTTCGTGTGTGGGAAGTCTCGCAAGCGAAATCCAAACGAGGAACCCCCCCGTGTGTGGGAAGTCTCGTAAGCGAAATCCAAACGAGGAACCCCCCTAATACACTACTCCTAGCAGTATTCATTATCAAGATTTATTATGCCCTCAATGCATGATGCATATAACCCAAATTCTTATTACTCAATTAATTAATTATTATTCCCAATTCTCAACAGTGCACGGCGTTTCGTGCGTGGGACGTCTCGCAAGAGAAATCCAAACAAGGAACCCCCCGATACACTACTCCTTAGAACTGTCGATCGTTGAGATATACTAATATATAAATATGAGCATTAAGGACTAACTTCTCCTCGCTCCCAACATTACACTGCGTTTCATGCGTGGGACGTCTCGCAAGAGGAATCCAAATAAGGAACCCCCCGATACACTACTCCTTGGAAATGTTTGTCGTTGAGGTCCATTATGCCCTCGATACTCAAAGTACTAAGCACACCAGTAATATAATAACCATCCAAACGAGCTATAACTCGAGGACGCAGGTTCTCAATGCTATCATCTACTAAGGCATCACTCATATACCATCATGGGGACCACAGGTAGGACTAAATATCACCTACTTCATGGTCAACACACATACACAACGTTCGGGAAGCGATCATAGTTCCTAATCGACAAGTGAGAACGACACATACCCACGACTTCTCACCCCCAAAATATAATCACATTGATAAAATGGACGACTATGACTTAGGGAATATCCACACCCTGTTCCTCGAGCCAGGATGCTCACCCTCATCGCGCAACTTCCCAATGATAGCAAGGAGTGGGTATGCTTCACACACACACACACACATATATATATAAATATATATATCGTTCACATAAGATAAATATACATCATCCCATTATATAAATCTATACCATCATATAGGGTATATATATCACACTGTTTACATACACATAGTACGCTCTTAGGCGTAGCTGAAATAACATCATTATTTAGTATATTTTATTGAGTTTTCGGTAATCAATGCAAACGCGCCACCCGATGGTGGTACGTTGGGGAACTAGCTCTCCCTTAGCATTCTCAATCACATTTATACCCGACTTCTTCGGGATGACTTGAATAGGGCTCACCCACTTGCTATCCGAGATTGGGTAGATAATCTCGGCATCTAATAATTTGATAATCTCGATTCTCACAACTTCTTTCATGTTGGGATTTAGTATTCTTTGCATTTCTCTAGAGGGCTTGACATCCTCTTCGAGATGGATCTTGTGAGTGCAAATCAAAAGACTTATCCCCTTTAAATCAGCGATGCACCAACTAAAAGCACTTTGGTGATTCCTCAGAATTTGCAATAATTTACCCTCCTCCTCGTCATCTAGGCTAAAGGAGACAACAACAGGAAATGTATCATCCTCTCCTAGGTATGAATATTTGATATGGGAGGGGAGTTTCTTTAATTCAGGGGTTCGAAATTTTTTACTGGAGGGAACCGTGTGAGTATCCCTCAAAGGTAACTCCTCGAATCTAGAAACCCAACTAACATCTCTCACGTCCTCGTCCGACGTGCTCTCATCGAGTAACTCTCTCAACTCCCCAACCTCCCTCTCAAAGTCGGTGTACGTCCCCTCACTCTCGTATTTTGTCGCTAAACAGGACCCTAATGCGTCGCCACAGTAATTCTCCTCAAAGTACTCCTCTACTATCTCATCTATGAGGCTCATCACGTGAAGATCATCTTCCTCTCCCGTATGTTGGGCTATGTGGAAGATGTTGGTTTCCAAGGTAATGTTCCCAAAGGTGAGTTGCATTTGCCCATTCACATTATTGATGATTGCGTTAGCCGTCGCTAAGAATGGACGCCCAAGGATTATGGGAACATGGTTGCTCGAGTTGAAGGAGGGCTCCGTGTCCCAAATGACAAAGTCTACCGGGAAGTAGAAAGTGTTAACTTGGACGATCATGTCCTCGACTATGCCTCGTGGGATCTTCACTTTTCGATCCGCTAATTGGAGAGTGAATTTTATGGGCTTGAGGTCGCCCAAGTCAAGTTGCCTATAAATGGAGTAAGGGAGGATATTTACGCTTGCTCCCAAGTCAAGTAAGGCTTTTTAGATTTTATTCTCTCCAATGATGCAGGATATGGTGGGTGCACCGGGATCTTTGAATTTAGGCGGGAGATCATTTAGTAGAATGGAGCTCATGTTTTATGCTAGAAAGACGTTCTTCTTTACCTTCATCTTTCTCTTTATCGTCAATAAGTCCTTGATGACTTTTGCATAAGCTGGAATTTTCTTAATGGCATTGAGAAAAGGTAAATTCAGCTTTACTTGCTTTAGCACTTCTAGCACGTCTTCATGTGGGTTTCCTTTAGGGGAGGGAATCAACCTTTGAGGAAATGGTGCCGCGGAGGGTGGTTTCACTACCACCTCTGGCTCACTAACGTCTTTTTTGTCACTCTCATCCAAGGGGACATCTTCAGCCTCTTTCGTGCCCGGCGAAATCTCCTTGTCTTTCGTTGTGTCGTGTGGGGGAGGTGATAAATCAAGGACTCTCCCACTACGAAGAGTGGTCACATCTTGACATTTCTCCTGATGTTCAGTGGAGGTGGAGCTAACACTAGTTTGACCTTTGGGAGGTCTTTGGCCTTGGGCAGGAAACTTGCCCTTCTCTTGGACACTCAACGAGGATTGTATCTTGGACAGACTTATATTTATGTCGCCAATCAAATGATCATATTTGACATTAGTTGCGGTCTGGCTTGCGATGAATTGATTCATGGTATCCTCGAGAGTTCTCCGCGGTGGCAGGATATAAGGTCCTTGAGGTGGTGGTGCTTGCACATGTCCTTGCATGTGTGGAGCTTGTTGAAAGTGTTGTGGTGGAGGAGGGGCAACATGTGAAGAAGGGTTCATTGCGGCATGTTGTTGCCCATAGCTAAAACCGGGATGGTTTTTCCTTGAAGGGTTATCTGAATTCCCCTACGGGGCACCAAAATTGCCCTTAAATCCTCCTATACCACTAACTTGTTCTTGAAGCATTACTTTGTAGGTGGGTATCATCGGGCATTCCTCAGTTGAATGACCCGCCTCACAAATTGCACACACCTTTTCAACGGGGTTTGGTACGGATCCAGCTGGTCCTTTTACATATATCTCGCATAGGTCTTGAAATCCTTTCTCAAGGGTATCCAATTGATTGTCCGTCATAGAAGTCTTATCTACGTGAAATAGGCCGAACACCAACGGAGTGGTGGTTACTGGACGATTTCGATTTTGAGCGTTAGGATCAGAAGTATCCTAGGATTGCGTAGTCTCTACGACATACCTCAGGTGAAGCTCAGCATCGTGGGTATCTAAATCGATAAACGGACCACTTCCCATGGTTTCAACAAGTTGCTTGGAGTTAAGATTCAGCCCATTATAGAGAAAAGTGATGATTTGCGCTGAATCAAATCCATGATGGGGGCATGAAGTAATTAACTCATTGAAACGCTCATAACATCGATGAAATGGCTCATTTTCAAATTGTCTGAATGCTTGGATTTTAGCCTTTATGGAGATTGTTCGATGTGTTGGGAAGAACTTCTTGAGAAATCTCGATTGCAACTCGTTCCAAGATGGAATCAAGCTCGGAGGTAAAGACCATATCCAGGTCTTAGATTTATCCTTGAGCGAGAAAGGGAACAATTGAGGCAGATCACCTCTTGGGTGCAAGTTTGATCATTGAGAGTATCGCACACGTCCTCAAATTCCCTAATATGGAGGTATGGCTTTTCAGAATCCATACCGTGGTAATGCGATAGCATCTGGATCATCCCATTTTCAAAACGGAATTGCCCGGCATTATACGGGAGTATAATGCATCCCGGAGTGACAGTGCGCTCGGGATATAAGAATTCTCTCAGCGGGCGGTATGGGGGCTCTTCCTCACCGGCGGGTGCACTACCGTGTTGCAACATCTCTTTCTCACTTAACGACTTGGTGCTCTCACTTGGTGTGCTCGAGGTGTGTCCTAGGAAGGAAAATGAAGTGTTATTGGAGATTGAGTGTGACGGTGTGGGAGATGGGATCCAGAATTGTGGGGCATTAGGAGTGTGGGGACTATCGGGGTTATACTCAACGATTGTATTTTCGTGAATGTTGGTTGGAGTATTATGGGGTGTGGGAGTGAGTTCAGAATTTTTCATTAAAAGCTTGTGAGGGATGATGGTGAATCTTTTTGTGTTTTTTTGAATTTTTTTAATGTTTTTGGATTTTTGGAAATTTTTGGTCAAAGTTTTGGATTGACTCGATCTAATCCTAAGTCTACCTAATTCCCCGGAAACGGCGCCAAAAACTTAATGCGACTCAGAATGTGTCTCTAATCTACGTTCACTCTAGGCTCAAGTGCAAGCCTGTTGCGTTAGTAATAAACCCGGTAAGTCGGGATCGTATCCACAGGGAAAAAGGACAACGGAGTTGTAACGACGGGAAAAGACGAACGAATCCTAATTCTGACTCTAAAACGAAAGGAAAAATGATTTTTGTTTTGGGAATGATTTCAACTAAATGCAGTGATGAGATTATGAAAAATGCAACTACACTAATCTACCTAAAATATGAATGAAAGGTGAATTGAAACTCTCGAACTAAGTGATGAGAAAAACAGGACGGGAATACAATCCCCCAACCCTAGTGAATTGCAGTTATAATATTAATCGTAAATTTAACTGATTAAATTTGACCCAGAATTTAGTACTCCCAAGCATTATGTATACGAGGTTCAAGCCCGCATCATACCTAATCTGAGGAAGAGTAAATCGGTATCGCGATAGTAACACTCGAATTGCATTTAAATCATCACGGTTACCCAGAGGCAAACGAGATATAAAGACCTACAATTGTTATGTTCCTATGCAATACGGTCCTATTCAATCACTAAATTCATAGGATTAATGCTATACACGTACAATTAACACATCAGGCTGGGTTCATGTATCCCGACCTTAGAAAATCTAGCCTAGCATGATGAAAGTTATGAAAACAGTGATTGATGTGCAGGAGTTCATGATTAATCTAAGGAAACTTGTGAATAGATGTAGAATATAATTGAAAAGAGGAAATAACTCACTAATCTCACCCATGCAGTAATTGCAGCAATTAATAAAACTGGTAATCAACTAATCTCTGAATGAATCTTCAATCTTTTTATTAAAACTGGAATTTGTATCTAAACTATGGTTTCTGGAAAAAGAGAGAAAAATTCTACTAATTCTCCGTACAAATAATAATAACAAAACGGGTTTTTATACCCTCCAAGAATTTTGGAATTTCAGCTGCACTAGGACTCTTTTGGAGAAGATCAGATTTGCAAATCTCGATGCCTGGACTGGTTCGGGCCTTAGGCAGACCGGTCTGCCTCCAAGGCGGATCAGTTCTTTTTATTTTTGGACGAACCGATCCGGGGGCAGACCGATTCTTTTTATTTTTGCCTTCTTCGATTTGCTTGTGATCCGAGGTCTACTGGAGTTTGGCAAAGCAGACCGGTCCGGGGTAGGGGCGGACCGGTCTGCCTGTTGACTTTTTTTTGCTCAACTTTGACTGCTCATATCTTTTGTTCTGGGACTCCGATTGAGGTTTCGTTTCTTCCTATGTGCTCATGAATGTAATCTCTTCAACTTTTCTTTAGGTACCTCATCCGAATTTTGGGTGGAAATTACACTTTTGCCCTCACTTTTCTTCTTTCTTCCTTGATTCTTTCAGTTTCCTTCTTCCGTTTCTTGACATCAAATACTTGTAAAATCACTACGAAATACCAGAAACTCGGTGTACTCATTAGGATCAGTCAGTAGCAAGATTATGACATAAAGTCAATTCAATTACGTTATACGAGGTGCTAAAAGTAACTAAATCAAGGGATAAATTAGGAAGAATTTATGCCTAATCATCAAGCCCGGATGCTCACCCTCATCGTGTAGCTTCCCAATGATAGCAAGGAGGGGGTATACTTCACATATATATAGTTCACATAAGATATACATACATCATCCCATCCTATAAATATATACCATCATATAAGGTATATATCACACTGTTTACATACACATAGTACGCTCTAAGGCGTAGCTGAAATAACATCATTATTTAGTATATTTTACTCTCGATATACTAATCGTCAATAACTCACATAACTTCCCCACTTAGTATACACTATACTATTTCTCACTTAAAGTTCACACATCACTTTTATTTACATGAATTGTCTCTCAATTCCATTTGTACGTTGAGGATATTCTCTATATCCTAACGCACCACAATTAGCATTTCTCATTTATGTGAAACATCTCCTGAGTTAATTTGCGTTAAGGATATTTTCTATATCCGTATGCACATCAATAAGCATTTATAATTCTCAATCCATAACGTGGTTCAATCAATCATATGAACCTTTGAAGTTATCCCATTTGGGTTTAATTATAAAATCCAATATCACTAAACGTATCCTAACTCTTTCTTATCAACCCATAATTAACTCCACACTGAATTCTCAATGATAATGGGCTTCCCCACTCAGCCCATACTATACTCTCTAATCGGTATTTCCAAAATAAGTCCTTATGACCCAAACAATTTCTTATAAGGGAAAATCCCTAAAAGTCTCCAAAACATAATTCTCATAACTCCTATAGAGGTTCCTAATCGATAACCTCGAATAGAACGGGCTGAAATTCCCCCTAAAAAAGCATCCCTGAAAATGCCCTGTTTTCGAATCGATTCGGGCCAAATCCAAAATGGGCTTTTGTCTCAGGACGAGTCGATTTGGGTTGGGGCCGAATCGATTCGGTTACTCAGACCTGGGCACCTGCAACTTTTCGAATCGATTCGACTTCTCAGAAGCTACGAAAATGGCTATCTTTCTCAAAGCTAAAAATTCCCAAAATTCATTTATCTCATCTTCTCTCCATTCCACATCAAACAAAACTCATTTCTAACATTAAAATTCATCATATTACTCCACCCAACTAATTTATAACCTTAAATCCATATATACACCACAAATCTAAGATTTACCCAAAAATTTTGGTTTTACATATTCAACCCAAAATTCATAATTTATATCCACAAACCATGAAATAAATGATACACAATAATTATTTAGCAAGTTTAATCACTTACCTCAAGTTCGTAAGGTCTGATTCGTCCTCGAGATCGCGTAATGGCCGGAAATCCCACTTTTCTCCTCCTTTTCTTCTTCTCTGTATTTCTCTCTTTCTTTCTCTTTCTTTCTAAGGAGATTTGATCTCCCGTAGGCTTTTAAGCCTTGACTCCGAAGATACACAACTTTAAATGATGATACACACTTTAAATGACTAGGTAACTTTAATTCGAGCCAAATGAACTTAAAATATTTTGGAACCTAAATAAACCCCAAGTACAGTCATTTCGACTATCTCGACCCTTGCGAAAATAACTACACCCTCAGAATTGCCATTCGAAACACTTTCTAACCACTCCAAATTTTGACCTCAAATGCCAATTTAATTATTCTCTAATAAAAATAATATTTATTTCTCCCAAAAATAAATAAATTATCGTCCCAGAACCTCGGGTTGTTACAGAGCAGTAGTAGAGAGAATTTAGATTACTGAAATAACTTTAGAGATAAGTGGGAGACTTAGTAACCTTTTGGGATAGGTTTAAGTACTCGGATTTATACGACGAGAGTTTTCCTGCTATACATATTACGTAAAATAATCAGGATGACACTATACTATGCATGAGACTTATAATATAAGACAGGAGTATACCTATATTGAAATGATGATTATTTAGGTTGTGTGATTACCTAGGATATCGAATTATTATGTGTATAACATACCTACCATACTTGCTATCACTGGAGGTTGTAGGAAGAGCACAATCTTATCTTGCGTGCCTTTAGGGGGATTTAGATTTGGTACCTCAAGAACATAGGACTGTGAAGACTTATTTGTGAGTTAATAAGTCAGCTGACCACGGGAGTGTAGGTATGTTAATGTCCCATGGGTATGTGAACTATGTTCTCCTCCAATATGTGTGATTTGTATTCATACAATTCCTGAGTGATTTGAAACTCGTGATCCTTACGTACATGATGTATCGGGATTTGATAGCAGAGTATTCTTGCACTGCAACTTAGCCTCGGAGTGTTGTATTAGTATGCATATCACAGTGATAAATATATGCACTTGTGATGTATTCTACTGTGAGAACTTAGTAGATAAGAAAAATAATGAAACCTAAAATAATGTTAGTATAGAGATACATAACTTAAGATTGTGAGAACTCCTCTTCGAAATAAACGATGGAAAACATTAAACATGGCATATCATGGGAAAAGTGTGGGGGCACTGTGGGTGATAACTTATGGGAGGAATGTATACAGACTAGTTAGGTAGTAGCATAACTAGGTAGAGTTAAGGGTATACATTAGGCGTGAACTTTAGTGGACGGGTGAGAAACTCAAGTGAGAGAATGTGACTAACATGTAATAATATTTATTGTTTAATACAATTAAACACTTGTTGTTTTTAAAATATTTTCACCTCAGGTTCTGACCCGTTTTCTACCAAATCTATTTTGTTTTGTAAAAACATTTTAGGTGCCCAGCCACAAGGACGCCAAGCATAGGAGTTGCATCCTATTGACGTGCTATATCTGTTGTGGAAGTTACAAGATCTCGGTATTAGACACCTTCACATCTATCTTTTCTTCCTTCGGAGTCATTCATATCAGTTAGGGCATGTTTCCCATTCTTATTCAATAATAGCAGTTTCAGACTTTCATTTATTTCAGATGTTGGATTTATTTATTCAGACTTTTGTATCGGGATTATTTGTCATTGAGACTATATTTGGAGTGTTACTCAAGACTCAGTTATTTATTTCTATTATTTATTCCTATGAGATTGTTTATGTGAATGTTGAATGGTTGGTTATTCATTACTTAGTTGTAAGTTAATTTAATTAATAAAATTTGGCATCTCACTTTTTAAATATTAGGTGGCTAGTAACCAATTAAATGTTTTTCGACAGTGATGCTAAGACTGAACCAACTTGATATTCTGTATTAATTTAATAAAGGAGTAGCTACCCGGTATTTAATTAGACGAGGTGTCACAGTACGTCCATGAACATAGGTATCCTTACACACATAAATAATTATATATTATTATCATACAATATGTATATGTGATTACTCTATAATTACCCCCCCCCCTCCCCAACTTCCCTGTGTGATTTCCCATAAGGAATCCCGTATTCAAAATCATCCATTTAGTCAATTATTATTTTTCTTCCATTTATAAAAGGATTTAACCATCTAGTTAAATAAAATCTCCATTAGTCCAAACACCATCCCACCAACTTCCTCGAAGCAATTATCAATCTCACCTTAACCTACCCTAGAGACTGTTTCGGTTCACTGCTTCGTGCCAAATCGATTCGTCTAGCCGAATCGGTTCACTCCTGGTAACCAAACCGGTTCGGATCTAGACAACAACCTAGATCTTTTACAATTTCTCATTACGGGATTTTTATTATCATACCAAATTTGGATTTTAATGATTTTTACATTTGTATTAACATCAAATCAGGTCCCTATAACTTAGTTTTTCATCTTAGCACAATTATTTACATGGTTTAACATCAAACTCAACTCCAAAATCTTGAAATTTTGACCAATTAACATATCTAAAAAAATATGATTTTTTACCCCTTGATCCCATAAGATTCTATCATTGTTTGAGAGTTATAATCATCAAACTTTCCAGATTTTGACATGAATATTAGTCCTCTATATACGAACAATAATTCTAGTTAAATCAAGGTTTCTAAGGAATGAGTTCTTATCATTCAAGCCACTATTAATTCTCAACCTTATTTCTGAGTCCTCTAAAAACATGTGATTTAATCTTACCTTTACAACACCAAAGTCCCTACACAATCTAGAATCTACATGGGAGAAAGATTACAATGAAATAAGAAGTATTTTGGACAATTCAATTGAGCAAGATAATTCTTGCCTGATTATCTTGATGATCTTGTGCTGAGTTCTTTAGCCCCATTTCTTGAGTTCTTCCTCCCCTTAGCCCTTTGTCGCCTCTCTCTACCAAAGTGTCCAGAAGGGTTTACTTTGTTAGTGCAAAATTTATATATCTCTAATTAACTTATTCAAATTTCAAATCCCGAGTTGGACCTAAGGCCCTATTTTTAGACCACCAAATGCGCCCAAACCCATAATCAAAATATCCCAATAACCTCTCAACTTACATACCTATACGCCGGGACCATTTCTAATGGTCTAAAACACCTAAACGAGTTCATAAACCCTCCTAAAACGCATTCCGATTTTTTTTTCAACAAGTATATTTTTAATTGTGTCACACATCATATATCAATTATCCAGTGAACATGCAATTATTTTCTGCCAAAATTAGTTGACATGCAAAGTCAATTTCACATAACATGAAATAATAATTAATTCATTGATTTTTTCAAAACTTATTTAATTGAATTGATCGATTTAATTTATTTCCTACAAAATTTATGTTTCTTCTAAAAATATGGGGTATTACATGATGTTTTTTTTATGTAAACTTGGGTTTCAACACATTATAATTTGACTATAACTTTGGGTTTCAACATAGAATAATTTGTGTATAACTTGGGATGATTAAATGAAGTATGATAGTTCGATAACACTATGCCATGATCTGATTCTTCATGAATCATTTGTATAATTTTATTCTCAAATATAATTTGAAAAATATTTTTTTCGATAATTTTCGAAAAAGACTAAATGATAATACCAAGTTTCTTCAAGATTTTTTCGAATAATAAAGTTTCTAAAATTTATGAATATTATGAACTTAGCCAAATTGGAACAAAAATGTTTTTCTATTTTTCATTTTTTCCAATTTGAAAAAGATTCTAAATTTAAAAAAAAAATGTTTTTTTTCGAACACCCCTCTTCGATCCGATCTGGTGGAAACAAACCTCTATACAAAACCCACAAACCACCACCAAGGTTTGATATGCAAATTGAAATACTAGCCCGCTAAATTAACTAAAAATCCAAAAATTACAATGTCCAAATAAAAACAAAACTGAGTACTATTTCACTTTTATATTAACAATACAACTTAAATATTGCGACTACTATTAAATAATATGATTTTTGAGTGGAAGTCTACACATCTTCCTTATCTATTCGGATACCTTACCATGTAGTATAGATAGGGTGATCCCGTTATGCATTTATACACAATTGAGAAATAATATATTATCACTTCTTCTAAATTCTCTCCACGTCTGTTATTTTACAATACATTTCAGAACGAGTACTCCAATATATTTTTCATTGTCGAATGCCATCACCCACCAACCATACTATCTTTATTCCACTAATATTTTCCACCCTTGATCATATCTGCCTAGGCAAAAATTTTATAAATTTAGATGACTTCATGCTTTCCTTGGTTTTAAGCTTCAAAACATTGGTTTATATAGTTTTAGGTATTCGTAAAATTTTACATATTCAAATTTTGAATATTTAAATGTGAAATTATATTTTAAATTATGGAACCAAAAGTTTTCTATTATTATTAGGGCTCTAAGTTCATAATTATCACTCAAAATTTGGACCTAAAGTTCTCACTTGCAATCACAAGGCAATAAAATATGCGCTAAAATCATACTTGAAGTTTTGATTAATTCTATAATAGTGAAAGGGATTCTATATAAACTCACACTCACTTCACAATCTATATTGAAAATTGTTAATTGTTATTATATATTTTTTTTCTACCAGACAATGACAACTCACACTATTCTGAAAAACTAGAAGTTTTTTTAGACTTGGTATATAATATGGCAAAGGTTTCAACTATAGTTGAACCTAAGTCTTTAAAAGAGCATATGTTATAACACCTCGTATTTTCAGTATAAAATATGATGATAGAATTTAATTTAATATTTATGGATTAAATTTGGAAATAAATTAAATCACTGGGAATTAAATTAAAAGGGTAAAATTGGAATTGAGAATACATGTTTATTCATGATTACATAATTATTTGACTCAATTGGGAATGATGGGTTCACTTGTGGAAAAAAATCGAATAGTAATTAACTTATGGTTACGTGTTGTTTAAACTTAATAAAAATGAGTATGTTGAGTAAAAATAATTCGGCCATATTCTGGGATGTTTTGGGAACTCATTTAGGTTTTTTAGACATCTAAAAATGGTCTGATGATATAGATATTTTATTTAGGGAGTTACTGGGTAGTGTTGGTGATGCATTCAGACTCATTTGTAGGCCCAAAAATGAGGGTTAAAGCCTAACTCGAGATTAGGGAGTTTATAAGTTAATTGGAAAGACTAAGAAAATCATTCCACTCATCTAAAGAAACCCAAGCAACCCCACCCATTGAGAGGAGATACCAAGGCAAAAAATAAGGATGAAATTGGAGATTAAAGAAGAGAATTCAAGAAGAGGGGCTTCAACCTTCATCTTAAGGAAAAAATTTTCTTTCTCAAATTAATTTCTAATTTATTTCTTAATTCAAGTATGAAGCCCGTCGTGTAGCATTCTGAATTTTATTATATCAATTGATGATAATATGCTGATGTATATGTTGAGCATATAGAAGTTCCAATTTTAATTGACTAGAAATTCAGGAATTATTAATCTTTGAGAGATTTAAAAAAGAATGATGTTTATATTGAATTGGGATTCAATCTTTTGATTTTATATCATATTAATATGATTCTAATGGAGATCCATAGGTAAGTTTAATTCATTTTGGTGAAAAGATATAAATCTTGGAAACTAGTCTTGACCCACTTTATAATTTTTGAAAAATATAACTATATGAATTAAAGATATTCCTGGGATCAATTTCGATTAGAAAATATTGGTTAATGATGGAAAAAAAATGTAGGGATCCTATATAATGTTTGATTGGGTTTTGGATGTAGAAGGAAGTATTTTTGGAGAAGAAGAGTGGGGAAATTTAGTAATAAATTATAGCAGTCTGTCTTGGTTTGGGATGTTCGTAGATGAGATTAGAGCTTCTAAAAATATGTTGGTTCATAAGGAAGGAAATTAGGGGTACGAAAATACGAGTATTAGAGGTATGACCCAGGAAGGATGGTAATAACCTACATAAATTATAAAAGTTCAATTAATTTTTAAATGACTATTTAAAATGGAGGAATTTATATTTTACGGGATGGTTAATCAAACGAGAAATTATCAATGGGTGAAATAATAAAATCTCGTGGTGCAATTAGAGGGTAATTAGTTACCTACTTACTATGTGATATAGATATGTAATTTATTTTGTTTGTGTGAACATATCTCTGATCGGGGACAGTCCTATCGATTGGTATTTCTCGCATTCGGGACTGTAGCACACGTCGGCACAGGTGGGCTAGGAGTCATGTAGGTCACCATTTTAGGTACTATGTAGAAGCCTGAGATCCACTGTCACCGTTGGGTATGGGTCGTGTAGTGGTGTACTGCGCAGGAAGTGCCCCATTTATGTGTGTTTTTGGATGCCCAATTTGGATAAGGGACTACTTAGGACTTACCGATATAGCACGAACAGGACATAGATGGTAGATGCAATGTAGTGTCGTGTATATATATATATATATATATATATATATATATATATATATATATATATATATATATATATACGGACCTATATGTATCATCCTGTGAATTAAATGAAGTGTATTTAATTAGTCTAATGATGTAGACAAACAATCATAGACCTAATACTATTTAGTGTACATAATAGATGGTTAAGATACTTTTATAAGAAATATGACTGGGGTTCGTGAAATGGGAATATGGGTGTAGAAAATGATATTTAGATTCAAGATTTATTCTAGATGCATCACATATTTAATAAAATTTCTAGTTATTCATTTTTCAATTGGGGTTTTGGGGATATGATACGATTAGTACCATACCTAGGTGAGAGGTGAGATAATTCTCATATGCGATTGTCGATGGGGGATACATATGTTGAAATAATTATAAAATTACATTTTAATATTAGTAACTTAATTCTTGTAAACTCTAAGGCACTGACCCAAAATTATCCCCCCCCAGTTTTGCCTAGACAGGAATAGCTGGACTAAAGGAATATCATACTTTCTATCACGTTTTGCTTCTCGAAGATCGGTTTATTGATTTTAGTTGAGGTTGCTATTTCTTCCTGTCTTCAGTTATTTTTTGTTATTTTATGGACATAAGGCAGGAGTCATCAGGAGTTAATATTCGAGACAGTTATGTTTATGTTGGGATTTGACATTGTTGGACGTGGATGTTGTATTTGTTATTATTTATTCTTTATTAATTCAATTCAGATTTAAGTTCAAATGTGGTTTAAAATATAAATATTTTATTTTGGTTCGATGCTGAGAATGATATAAATTGAAAATTAAGCCCCATCTTTAGTGTATTATTTTTTACCAACCTTTACTTGAGAAAATGAAGGTTGTTATAGTTGGTATTAGAGCATCCAGGTTCTAGTGTCTTTAGGATCCGTGTTTCATTCATTACATTTTGGGTTGCTTTCTTTGATATGAAGAGCCTATGACTAGGAATCATTATATTCTTGCGGTTAGTTACTAATATGAACCTCATTTTCATTCTTATGGCAAACGACAGGAGAGGCTGACCATGCCGTGTTATTGCACCGACTGCAAATAAAGGGGCTCAATAAGAACCTCAGTTGCACCTATAGTTTCCACCGGTCCCGCAGAGATTGCAAATATCGTGACTCAGGCAGTCTCCATAACAATGGCTATTATGCTGCAGTATTTTTAGCCACCACAGCCGCAGGAGCCATAAGCAATACCATAACTTGTGGTGCTACCCATACAGACACTTGGTTCGATATTGGATAGAGTTAGGTAGGCCTTCACTAAGGTCAACCCACCGAAGTTTACTGGCATTTTTGATATTCTAGTGGCCAGTCAGTGGAAGAAGAATATTCAATGTCACTTACGAATGGTAAAGTGTACATCAGTTCAAAAACAGATGTTACCCTCAATTTGGCTAGTTGGGGGAACATTAAAGTGGTGGGAGTCGGTCAACTCGGTAGAGGAGAGAGATATTTTAAAGATAAACGAGTTTTGGAGAAAATTTAAGGGGGAGCATTTTCCATAGGCAATGAAGTAGGATATGATAAGTAAATTCATGAATCTCAAGAAGGAAGATCTCACTATAATTGAATTCGAAGAGGATTTTATCGCGCTTTCTTATTTTGCTGGGGAAGATTTAAAGACAGGGGGAGAAAAAGATGAAAAAATTTGTGTGAGGGATGGTTTGGCACATCAGGAAGTCATTACTGGGGAATTTGTCCTTAACTACTTATAATCATTTAGTGAATGTCACTCTATTACATTACCAGGGTCACAGGGAATTTCAAAAGAATAAGAGAGAGAAGAGACACGACACTCGAGATGTCAAACCAGTAGGGTAAGACAAATGGGAGCAATAGTCAGGGGGACCCATCCGTTTAGGTGTCCATAATTTATTGATCCGAATAAGGGATTTTGAGGTTCCGATGATTAGAACAGATAGGGACAACAACAGAGAGGCCACTAGGGTTAGTGGCAAGAAGGTGTAACACCCCATATTTTTGAGTAATTAAGAATACATTAATTTGGTGAATTTTAAATTTTACGTGTTTCGTGATTTGATGGAATTAAATATTTTTGGGAAATAATGACTATTGTTGATGGTATAATTTGTGTGACATTTAATATACTTCGTAGTGAGTGATATCAGTGGAATTGTGTGGGATCTCAACTGGGGGTCGCGTATAGACCATATGAGGTCAAGATAGGAAATTATTTTAGAGTGACTCAGATGCAAATTTAAAGGTCACGGTTGATTTCAAAAGGGTTAAAATAGTTGAAATAGTATACCCGTGTGTATAGTTTGGGTTTCAGGGCGATTTTAGATCAACCCGACACCGTTTAATGGCATTTTGGTTATTCGGGAGTTTCTAGTGGATGAAACTCCGAAATTTTAAGTGATATATTTTCCCCTTTGAGTTAGAGTCTAGGGTTAACACAATCATAATAGAATAGAGGCCATATGAGAGGAAGAGAAGAAGAAAATCAATGCTTCATGCACAAATTCTTGCCCCAAACGTGACGGAATCAAAATCGGAGTGACGGGAGATCAATCATATCAGCCTATGTATGGATTCATACCTACAATCATAAGTCAAGTATTTATCTTTCATGTTTTTGAAGAAGTTATGGTACCCATGTAGTGTAGGGTTTTCAATTTCATGATTTCAATTATGTTTTTGGGATTTAGATAAATAGAATTTATGATTTGGTATAGGATTGCATGTAGAACGAATCTCTATGTGAATATAATATGAAATTAGAATATATTTGATGATTAAGAGGAAGTATCTATGGGTTCTTTACTGAAGAACATGAATCTTGAATGACTTAAGATTTAATTGATGAACTTAAGATGTCAATCTGTCAACATTTTTTACGTGACTGTAAACGTATTTAATTTTAATTTTACTTAAAATTAGAGTGCAAGCCATATATGTCTGCAATTTATATGTCTTATATTTATAATGAGCTTTTAATGAGGTCATTTGGAGTTATGTAGATAGAGAAATTGCAATTTTACTACAGGGTGTTTAATCTGGCAGCATAGTAATGTGCTAGACTTTTTGACAATACTTTAAACGTGTTCTATTTTAATTTTACTTAAAATTATAGTGCAAGCCATACATGTTTGGAAAGATCTATGTCTTAGATTTCCAATGATCATTGAATGAGGTCATTTGGTGTTCTGTATAGGTAGATATCGCAATTTTACTATGTGTTTAATCTGTCAGAATAGTTACGACTCTATTCCGTTACCCAGTTTTGCACAGTTTTGTTTGTTTTGCTATATTTAATCGGGAGATAAAATAAGAGGAACTTGGGTGCTAATTTTTGGTTAAATAAATACATAGATATGGTCAGTGAGTATATTGTTAAGACTTGGCTAAATTTTAATGTGAGTGATCTTGGAATTTGGACCGACGATAATGAATAGATTGGGATGCTTATCGAGAATTTGGAATTTGGGTCACGTGAAGGGAAAGCTATGATCGATGACTTGGACCAGTAGTGTATGAGTGAATTAAATTCTTATAAACTATGATCTTGTAATAAATAATTTCTTTTAAACTATGATTTAAATGCTTGCTAAATATTTTTAAAAGTTTTTCTTAGGCTTTGGGCTTTGACCCATGTCAAATCTATTTTGTCTATTTTTTATCCAAAATATTTTAGGTGTCCAGCCACATGGATGCCATGCTTGATGATTCATTCGAGGGATTCATAGTTGCAACACTTGTTTAGGCTTGTAGGATTTGGATTAGAAGCTTCAGTTACTTCATTCCTAGAGTAAGATTCAGTTTTAGTTATTCATTTGGGCGTGTTGCCCCTTTATCTATTACTTTTATATCAGTTCAGACTGTGTATTGAGGTTTATTATTTATGTTGGATTTTTATTATACTTGTGGACCGATGGTTTATTCGGTATTATTTATTTAGTTTTTTTACCTTGTGATGGATTCATATTGTTATTACTGTTTCGATGGTTTGGTTATCGTATTTACTTTCCAAATGTTATTATTAATGAAAGATAAATTTGGCACGCGCTTAATTTATCATAAGTGGTTAGTAAATTAAAAAGGTTTTGACAGTGATGCTAAGGATGATCCAAATGAGATTCATGTAAGTTTTAATGAAGGACTGATCACCCATAATTAAAATAGGCGAGGTATCACAAAAGTTTAAGGCAAACAGGGGCAATAACTAGATAGGCACTAGTTCCAAGGAAATTATTATGTTTGCAGAGAAAATTGACATTTTGCAAGAAAGTGCACTTAGGGCAATCGGGCGACATAAGAGCTAGGAGAATTATGAGTGTACCGAAAACCCCAGGGTGAGTATCAATTGTTTTTGGCCCAGCCAGTAGCGATAGTGCCAGCCTTACCAGTGTTACTAGCTCCATCTCAGGGACAACACCCACAACTGTAGTATGGGCGTGTGTACCACGTCGCACTTGGAGAGGGACCAATGCCAACATAATCAGTGGATGGTATGTTCCCTGTTCTCGAGCATATGAGGCATAATTGGTTTAAACTGGTGCATAATGCTTGATTGTTAATATTACTTTGTAGGTACACCGAGGATGGTAAATATATCATTTTCCAATGTGCTTTACGTTATTTCGCCTGCAAATTGAGGGGCACCTATATTACTTCGTGTGTAGAGATGTAGAGATTGACAGTGGGTGACTCAGGTTGTATCATACCTATTTTCATTGAATATTCCATAATATAATATTATCCTAGCAATGGGAGAACAAACAAATTTTAGGGCCTGTATTGATTTCTATGAAACCGTAAAGGGTCAATGGTCAAGTGTAGAACTACTGGTTGGACAATGGTGTTCACCATAGTTGTGATAACTATTACAAGAAGTATAATACTTTGGGTGTAGTTATGGCAAAATGGATGGAGATGTCAACTTCGAATTAGTACGATGATTTTTATAAAATTTAGCGAGAATCGCTTAGTGATGTGATTGTGAGAATTTTGGGGAGAAATTTTTTGGGGCAGACAAACTCCCATTTGAGAGCATCAAATGATGATGTACCGAGATTGGACAATATTTATTGTGTTGTTAAATCCTTTATGATTTTGATGAAAATAATGTGTGAGTGGTTGGACCTAGACGTAGGGTCACTTTGTAATTTTAGAATATGATGAGTGACGACTCAGAAATTTTTATAAGGATGGTGTCAATTGTGCATCATAGACCTGTGTTTTATGGATGTACTAATGGTGGATAAAGTTTATGGACAAGCAGGTGTCCAAATATGAATTTTGGAGATAGTATCTTAGGACCAATGATGGTTCGAAGGAGTTTATAAACCCTATATAGTGAAAGTTTATATGATCACTAAGATTTTAGTTACGGGCTCTGCATGAATCGATAAATGTTTCCTTTTCGAGAGTAGGTACAACAATATGAAGATTTTTGGATTGGTTACTAACATATTTATTGAATTAGGAATACAATGAATGTTTAACTCGAGGTACATACATAAACTAGAGGCTAAGGAGAGCATATGTTAAAGGGTGAATAAATGTGATAGTTATCCAGAGACGGATTTATTTTTATAGGTAAGGATATGAAAAATGAGAAGCATTCGTATTGTAAAAGTATTTGGTTACTTTTGGAACTTTAGTAATAGTGATAGTCTTGGCTATATGAAGATGTGTACTGTAATAACCCTCTCTTCTAATAGCCTATTTTTATATTTATTTACCATGTATAGTAATTAATTTTAAAATGATGGATGTTGAGTAAATATTGATTTAATATGGAAAAGGTTAATATTTACTAAAATGTTGTATAGTTACCTTATGTGTAGGTAAAAATATCCATGTGGTGAGTTATGGTGTCATAAGATATAAAATGACAATTTGGTTTAATATGAACCCGGGAGTAAAATGAGTTATAAAATTCCCTAATGATAATTTGGATAGTGTAGTTAGTCCCGGTAGGTGCGAGATAGTTAAAATAAGTGCCATATTACATTTTGGCATTTCGGTCACTTTTGACTGTTTTTGGCTTTAAAGTGTAGTCGCGTATTATTTTATCTCGTATTAGTCACTTAAGTGGGCTTTTAGGACTTAAGCCCCGCTTTATTTCCCCCTACCCTATTCCCATTCTTTCATTTTTCACAAGAGAGAGAGAGAGAGAAAGAGAACTTTGGGAGAAAAAGAGAGATTTGAGCTTGGACTGTGCTTGCATCTTCACCAAATCTGCATTTGCATGATCAAGGCAAGTTAACTACTTGCTATTGTATGATTTAAGGAGAATAATTAGTATTGATATTTATGAATTGTTATGAAATGTCATTTTAGGGTTTTGTTTGATTAATTGGGTATTAACCCTTGGAGATGAATTTGGGTGATAGTTTTTGTATATAATGGTAGTTAGATGTATTTATGGTGTAGAAATTGCAGCAAATGATTTGGGTTTAGTTGATTTTGAGGTTGGGAGAAAATTTGGAGTTTAGAACTCCATAGCCATTCTTGGCAATTCCGTATGGGTGAATCGATTCGGCCCCTAGGGCGAATCGATTCGCATAGATGCAGAATCCCAGGTCCATGTATCCGAATCGATTCGTGTTAAGACCGAATCGATTCGGCATTTGTAGAAACTCAAGTTTGTTATCCGAACCGATTCGCTTTCAGAGCGAATGGATTTGCTTGGGCGAATCGATTCGACCCTTAGGGCGAATCGATTTGGTTCCAGCAGTTTTGGGTCATTTTCCTTTTTAATTTTTATCCTTCTTCTTTAGGATTAGGACCTAGGAACCTTCTTGAATGGAAGTAAACTTAGAGTCCTAGAGTATTAGTTGAGTTTGGTCATTACCCTAGACTAGAAATGGGTTCATCTGGGGTTTATTCTGGGGAGGTTTCAAGTGATGTTAAGGCATTACTTATTCTTAATTCAAACTTTTGAAGTCTGGAGGTTAGGAGTTTGAATGCCCAAGCTTGGAGACTTTAGGGGCTTATCGAAGTTATATAAACTTTGGGGAATTTTAGAATCGTTACAAGTATTTGGAGACTTAGTCGGGACTTGTAAATTGAGGAATATTAATGAAAATATTCAATGGTGTTAGGTTCACATAAAATGAACCACATTAGTCAAAGGTATTAGGTTCGAATAAAATGAACCAGATTATTTAATGGAGATGGGTTCGAATAAAATGGACCAAACACATGGATAATGGAAATGAAATTGGGTAATGATAATTAAAAATGAAAATGATATTTAATAATGTAAATGATAATTTATTTATACACACCTCTCTAAATACCATCATAAGGGAAGTTCGCTCGTACAGGTGAAGCCCCCTGGCTAATGAATGGAGGGTGGATATAGTCCTAGGCCATGTGAGCGCTTTTATATATATATATGTATTTTTCTGCGATGGGTAGGAGATTCCGGGTATGGTCTTGACTACCCCGCAGGCACATGGCCGCTTCCCGACGGATTTTCGATAGGTGCCCAGGTTGTCTTATGTTAGGCCCTGGAAGTTGATGGTTATTTAGGGGCGCGCACAGTGGGGAAACACGGATGGGCGGTCTTAGATATCGTTATATGTATATGAATATAACTATATTTTCATCAAGTTGGACTTGATGGTTGTTAAACGCCACAAATAGCGTATGATATATGCCATAAAGAGCATGGATATGTGCCATAAAGAGCACGGGATTGAGATAAATGTGCCATAAAGAGAACTTGATATTAATGATATTACTATTAAGGAATGGTAAGATAATTAACTATAAAAGTTAATAAGTGAAAGGAAATGATACCTTCTTGATTTAACCGAATAAATGGTTTTATTCCTAATAAGGGATGTAAGAAGGATATGGTAATTGGATGAATGTGCTAAGGTTTTAAATTTAAGTTATTGACTCTTCTTTCTTTTATGTTAATGACATTTATTTCATCCTTATCATTCTTGCATAACTGTTCATACCTATCATGCTTTTTATTCTTCTGGTGATTATATAGAACCCGGCCCTGACCGGTTTACTTTCCTTGTTGTATATATATACGATTGTATCCGTTCAGGTGCTCCACCGCAAGGACGCCCGTTTTGACTTTCCAATTCCTTTGCTATCGACGAGTTGTAAGATTTTGCGGGTTATTATAGGATGTTGTATTAGACGCTTTCATTCTTGTTATTCTAGATATGACCGGGTCTTACATTCGGGCATGTGGCCCAAACCCTTGTATTTGATTAATGAATGTATTACATATGATATTATATTGTTGTGCGATGTTGTACGTAGCTGTGGACCGACAGCCTATTCGGTCCTCTTGTTTACATTCGCTTTAGTTGTAATATATATATATATATATATATATACTCTTGTGGAATTTCACTTGCTTATCAGATTGGGTTGTTTAAATTTAATCTTCATAACTGCATTTTCAAAATTTTACACATTTTGGCAACCCATTTTCTGATTTATTGGGTGGTTTTCCCGTATACTCAGTTTATATTTAGTGATGCTGAGGATGATATCCATCCATGATTCCTGTTACATTTGGGTATCGGGCTGGCCACCCCTTATCTCGGATCGCGGGTTGTCACATGTACAGTCACAAATAGTGTTATAATAATGACGATGTCATTAAAAATGGGTGGTAGCAACCTTTATTGGAACAGGTAGGTCTCTGGAGGCTTAGAAGTGATTTAGTGATCTACTAGACTTAATAATAGACATATGATGTCTTAGCGTATGTGTAAAAAGGAACATGATGTTCTTGGTATTATTGAATCAATATATTTCTCGGTATTTACAGTATCCCTTGAAAGTGATGAGCCTTTTGTAGAAATGGGCACAAGTTGAAATCTATGACCTTCGCATAAAAAAAATTCTTTTCTTTATTTTAGCCTTGGACTAATGGATCTCAATAACTCACTAAGCTATGTAGTAGTTTATTGGTAGGGTTCCTTATTTAGATTTCTCTTGTGAGACGTCCCACGCACGAAATTAGCAAATGTCGGGAGTTAAGAGATGTTGGGTTCTAAAATGTTTTATTACTATGTTTTACATGTGTGGGGGTGTAGTGCATTGGGGGACGTTATATCATATGATCTTAGGCCAATGAGGCCGAGGAGTGTATTAAAGAATGTAATAACCCGTATTTTCGGAATAAAATATGCTGACAACATTTAATTTAATAATTTTGAAATAAATTCAGGAATAAATTAAATCGGTGGGATTTAAATTAGAAGGGTAAAATTTAAATTGACAATAAATGCTTATTCGTTATTACATAATTATTTGACTCCATTGGGCATGATGGGTTCACTCGTAAAAAGTAAATTGAATAGTAATTAACTTATGGTTGCGTGTTGTTTAAACATAATAAAAATGAATATGTCAAGTAAAAATAATTCAGGCATGTTCTGAGATGTTCTGAGAACTCGTTTAGGTATTTTATACATCTAAAAATGGTCTCAGGGTATAGGAATATTATTTGGGGAGTTTCTGGGCTATGTTTGTAATGGATTTGGGCTCAATTAGAGGCCCAAAAATGAGGGTTAAAGCCTAACTATGGATTATGGAGTTTATAAGTTAATTAGGAAGACTAATAAAATCATTCCACTCATCTAAAGAAACCCCAGCGGCCCCACGCATGAAGAGAATATACCAAGGTAAAAAAAAGATGAAATTGGAGATTCAAAAAGAGAATTCAAGAAGACGGACTTTAGCCTTCACCCAAAGGCAATAATTTCTTACTCAAGCTAATTTGTAATTTATTTTTGAATTCAAGCATGTAGTCCCTCATGTGGAATTATTAATTTTTTTATATCAATTGACAATAATAGGTTGATATATATGTTGAGCATCTAGAGGAACCAATTTTAATTGACTAGAAATTCAGGAATTATTAATCATTGAGAGACCTAGAAAAGAATTATGTTTATATCAATTTGGGATTGAATATTTTGATTTTATATCATATGAATGTGATTCTAATGGATATCCATAGGAAAGAATGATTTTTAATGCAATTTGGTGAAAAGATATAAATCTTGAAAACTAGTCTTGACCCACTTTATAATTTCTAGAAAAATCATAACTATATGAATTAAATATATTGTTAGGATGAATTTTGATTAGAAAATTGTTAGTTAATAAAGGAAAACCAAGTATGTATCCTATATAACGTTTGGTTGCATTTTGGCTGAATAATGAAGTATTAATTTTGAGGAAAAAAGGGGAAATTGCATAATAAATCATAGGAGTCCGTCTTGGTTTATTCCTAGGGGTGAATCGACCGGTTGTCCTGCTTTGCCAAGTTTTTTTTATTCAAATGGTTTTGTTAATCGGGTTGGTTCCGAGATGGAGTGGGATGTTCGTAGATGAGATTGGAACTTCTGAAAATATCTAAAAATGTTATTAAATATCTTGGGTTAGTAGGGATGGAAATTCGTGGTACGGAAATATGGGTATTAAAGGTATGACTCAAGAAGGATGGTAACTACCTACATAAATTATAGAAATTCAATTTATGTTTGAATGACTATTTAAAATAAAGGGATTTATATTTAACGGGACATATAATTAAACTTGAAATTATCAATGGACGAATTAATAAAATATCTTAGGGGTAAGTATAGGGTAATTACCTACCTACATACTATGTGATATAGATCTGTAATTTATTTATTTGTTTGAACATATCTATGTTCTTCGACGTTCCTATTGGTTGGGGTTGTGTGCGTTTGGGACCATAACACATCATGTGCTAGGCGTTGTGTAGGTCATTATATTAGGTACTATGTAGCAGCGCCACTTAGGAGAGGTAGGTGTAGATATTGGGATCCATTGTCACTGCTTAGGGACTACCCCATTTATGTGTGTTTTTCAATGTTCGATGTGGATAAGGGACTTCTTAGGACTTACCGATAAAGCACAAATGGGACACAAATGGTAAATGACATATAATGTCACACACACACACACACACACACACACACACACACACATATACATACGGACCTATATACATAATCATGTGAATTAAATGAAGTTTATTATATTAGTCAAATGATATAGACAAACAATCACAGACCCAATACTATGTAGTATGCATAATAAATTGTTACAATATTGTTGTGGGTAGTATGACTAGGGTATTCGAGAAATGAGAATATGGCCATAGACAATGATATTACCGATATGCAATTTATGCTAGATGCATCACATTTTTAATGATGTTTCCTGTTATTCGTATTTCAAATGGGATTTTGGGGATAAGATATGATTAGTAATAATCCTAAGTGAGAGGTGAGATAATTATCGTCTGAGAGTGCTGATGAGGGATACATATGTTGAATTAACTCTGCAATTGCATTTTAATTTTGGTAAGTTAATTCTTCCATACTCTAGGGTTTTGACCCAAAATTATAAGTGCCCCCCCCCCAGGTTTGCCTAGACAGGGATATTGGGACATAAGGAATATCAGACTTGATGTCCGTTTTGCTTCTTGGAGATCAGTTTATTGATCCTAGTTTAGGTTTCTACTTTTTCCCGTCTTTATTTATTTTGGATTTTTATATGGGCATAAGCCCAGAGTCATTTGGCGACACAGTTATGTTTATGTTGGGATTTATTTTGTTGCACTTGGCTATTGGATTTCTTATTATTTCTTGTTTATGAATGCAATTTAGATTTAAGTTCAAATGTGGTTTAAAATATAAATGATTTATTTCAGTTCGATGTTGAGAATGGTGTATATTAACAAGCAAACCCCATTTTCGGCGTATCGTGTCTTGCCAATCTTTACATGAGAAAAGGGGGGTTATTACATATGTGAAGTAGGATAAGCGTACAAAAGTGTTATTTTTATCCCCCTTAATAGACTCATTTTAATCGTTAGTTCTCTTTAATATTGACCTTTTATGTGTATTTATTTATCTAGTAGGTCAATAAATTTTTGCGCTCTTAAAATGCATAATTCAAGTCAATTGCAGTAAAAATATACTTAAAAGTGCTAAAGTCAAATTTTATGTGACACGAAAGAGACAGCTGCCCATTAAACTCTGTCCCAAATCACGTCTCTAACCTTCCCCTATCTCTCGTGTGTTTTGTGTATGTATTTTATTATGTGTGTGTGTGTGTGTGTGTGTGTGTGTGTGTTAGTAGTAGTAGTAGTAGTGGATGTGGTGGTGGTGATAATATTAATGGTAGTAGTAGTAGTATAAGTATATAGGTGTATATATATTTTATTATAAGTGTGTGTATTTTTTATTTTATTTGTTTCTATATTATTTTTTTTTGTTAAAGAATAATGATTTGAGTCTCAATAAAATGTGCCAAATCATTTCCTAAATACGTTAAGATAACGTTAAAATGTTGTACCATTTTACTTCAATTATGACACAATACAATATTTTAAGAGTATGCCAATTCCTTTCCAATGAGTTGGGAGTTGTAATTGGGACTCATAACATCACTCTTGAGTACTTTATATATCTATGTATATGTATATATTATTATATTAAACTTTTAGACATTATATATATATATATATAAGATTACACTTATATATACAGATACATATACATGTGTGTGTATGTATATAGTGCGTGTGAGTGTATATATGTATAAGTATACAGTAGTACACACTATATATATACATATAGTCACTGCTACTACATATTTATACATGTATATACTCACAGACACTATATACATACACACACGTGTATATGTATGTATGTGTGAGTGTGTGTGTGTGTATATACACATAAGTACTACGTCTGTATAGGTATATATATTATACTTTTATGAATATATACGCATTACATAAACATACACACACGCAACTCTCTCCCCCCCAACACTCTTTAAACCCCACCACCTTACCACCCAACATTCCCGCAACTGCCCGACACCTACAATACCATCATGCAGTCTAATCCACCAACCCGAGTATAACCCGGACCACCTTATACCTCCAGCAACCCATACTCGAGAGCCATCCAGCTTAGCTACATGTCCAAATACGAGATCCATGAAACCCAAAGCTAAACAACCCACTTGTCTCTCAATAATCCCCATACCCATCTTCCCTCATGTTAGAACACTCTCTCATCTGACATACTCGTTAACTCATTACCTTATACTTCCGATGCTCAGTTTTTTCTTCCCATTTGTACCTCCTAAACTAAAGACACACACACACACACAAACACACACACACACACACACACACACATATGTATGTATGAATGGGAATATGGGTAGATGGGTATTACGATTACTTTATTCTCCATCACTCTCCAAATTTACACAGAGACACATTGGTATTATAGTTACTTTTAGTAAACTTTCCTTAGCGGATGATCTATTGGAAATGGTTTAAATTCGATTTTTATAGAGTTTGTGAAATTTTAACATTAATCTTATAAAGAATATGTTTTTATCAACCCACTCTATATATACTCTAAACATACCTTTAGTCCTTCTAAAAGGTAAAAAATCCAAATAAACCCTAGGTTTTTACCAAATTACCAAAATACTCGTAAAGGAAGAATTAAGTTAACTTACACTTTTATATACCAAGTAAAACACAACTTTCACTCAAAGCTTGACCAGATGACTTATATTTTGTAGAAATATCATAACCAAATCCATTACGATTCAATAATTTCACATAAGCTCCTAAACTTTTATAAAATAACTTAGAAGCCCTTAATTCTATACAAAAACTATCCAAGGACCTACACTAAAACCCCAACTACTTATACTTATTTCCCTGCTGACATGGGACCAGCTAGAGTGCCAACATGGCATGTTCCATGTGAAGTACCATGTGTACCCATTTTCCATCCACATAAGCCTTGGTGAAACTTGTGCAAATTCAGCCCCATCTTCACCTCCAAAACCACCAATCAAATCCTCTCCACGAACCCTATATATACCCTTCTTCACTTCAGTAAAAACTCATCCTAGTTGAAACCTTTTGCAATGTAAACTTTTAAGAGTTTTTGCGTTTCTTTTATTCTATATATGATTATTTGCTTCTTCAATTTGGTTATATTTTTGCCTGTATATAGAATAGAATCGTATGTTTATATGTGTTAGTTGACATGTGTATGCACTGAAATAGCTCAAAACCAGAAAATTCCCTTAAAGCTTGAGCTTCACCGGTGGATTCTTCTTCCTTGACTTTGTAATAGTTTCAAAGTGAGGTAAGTTGAGCAAAGGTTCTTAGGAAACTAGGTTTAATGTAACACCCCATAGATTTTTAAACTGGAATTTATTAAAACTATTCGGAATTCAAAAAAAAAATCTTGGAATTTAATTATTTTTAGTAATTTAACTTGTTGGATTTTATCCATGCAAAGTAGGATTTTAATCGGAATTTAATTTGGGACTATTACCATTTTGGTGAAACTGGGTCGCTCAGGTTGACCGAATTGATTAGGCCAGTAGGGAGAATTGATTAAGCGATTCATGTATTGGCAATTTTGTAATTTTATTAGAATTCTAATCACAATCAAACTCTAAAATTTTCCCACTCGGGGTTAGATGTTTCTAAACACGTTTTCAAATACTTTTCAAACAGAAGACTCCTACATTTTTATCACCTTTAATCTACAAACCCTAGGTCCAAATTTTATCAACATCCAACTCAAGTTTTGGAGGCTTAATTGTTATTTTCTCAAGATTGTTCATGAATGATCTTTCTTACTTTTTCGAGAGGAACGCAACCATCTAATCAAAATTTCCAACTGACTTTCATCACGCATATATACTTATATTCTCTCTCTTTAGAATTATGCATTTTAGATGTCGCGTAAACATTAATTTACATGTTTTCTTAAAATAAATTAGCAACCTTAGTTAGGGAAAGTGAAATCTAATTTGGGACTATTTTTTTAAAAATCTTAATCTGAATTAAGACTCATAACCCTTATGTTCTTGGGATAGAGATTTGATTTTATCACTATGGGGGTAGGTTTGTATGTTGAAAATCATAGTTGTGTTTAGGGGAGTTCGCGGTATGGTAAAAACCCATACCTTACCATTTCGTACTAAAAAAGTGTGGTAATGGTTTACGTTTTTTACTTACTGAAATTGAAATTACCAATTTCTTTATGGTTGGTTTTGGTTTAACCATTTTAAAAACCTATTTATCGAAATTACCACTTTTAAAATTTCAAAACATGAAATATAAAAATAAAAATAGATATGGGTGTTATGTACAAAATATAAGTACAAAAATAATATGAAGTTTGATTATGTTTATATTATGGTACATATGTTTATATTATGGTACAAATAATATGCAGTTAAATGGTCCTTATGTTTATATTATGGTTTATATTACAAACGTCTAGATTATAAAACTAGAAGTTCTAGTCTATAACTGATTCAATCAAATTGGGTTGTCTTCAAATCTGAAAACTTCTTCTGGGTTTTGCTTATACATAAGAGATATAGAAATTGGTGTGGTAGCTTTATCTTAAGTCCCACATCGAAAAGGAGTGTAGATCCTTTTGCTTCTAGCTTCCTATAAAGCTACCATCGAAAATAGAATTTGTTTGTTTCCTTGAAAAGTTTCGGCACTTTAATGGTTATTTTTTAAAAGATAGTTTTTTCTATTGTTGGACCCAAATTTTGGGACACATTTATTTATCTTTATTAATGACTTGTTCAATTCGTGATTTTTTTTGCAATTTTTGTTACTGTTATTACAATAATTTAAGTATTTACTTAAAATAATGGTTTTACTGTGGAATTGAACGGTTTTGTTTTGGTATAAATATTATTGTACCAACCAAACTGATTAATAATCAGCCCTAAGCAAGCCTAATTTGATTTTTTGAATTTTTTGTTATTTCAGAATTTACCGAAAAAATTGATTTTACCGAGGTTTTATCGCAAACCGCATGGTTTGGTTTTGGTTTACATGAGGTTGTACCATGAGTATATGAAAGTTGGTTTGGTATTGGTATGAGCGATTTACCGATCAAACCCCAGTCCTAGTTGTGTTATTTAAATAAAAAGGGACTTGTGAAATCCTATGAAATTATGTAAATTTGATCAAAGTCAATTATTGTTGTGTGCTCCGTAACTTCGCATGATGATGAAATTATAATTGTTGAATAAAAAATAAATTGTGTTAATTACGATGATGGGTCTAAAGAATTAAATTAAAGATGATTGTGACCGCATGAGAGATTTGTGTAAATTATTTCTTTGATTATATTTATCATGACGGGGACGATAGGATTTTGGGTAGCATGCTCTCACCTTAATTTTACGAATACTTGCAAGGTATGAGACTAGTGGGTATACCTTAGTTGCGGCTAACACTTTCTAGGTATGGGACTAGCTAGTGTAATTTTTTACGGATGGGATATTTTGAGGTGGGCCTGATTTTGGTGTCGTTTCGTTGATTTGGATGGCCCAAGAATGAGATCAGGAAGATATAATTAATAGAAAACCATCCTATAACAGAGGATAAGACACGCTTGTGTCTTGGAGACCTCTAGGTATGGTACTAGGGGTAGGTTTGAGGATTATTCTTTATAATAGGGTAAGGCTAAAATAAAATAATGAGAAAATAATATGATGGGAGAAAAAAATTGAGAATTAATACCTAAGATAATAAACGGGTATTAAAATGAATTTGCGATGCGACTATGTGCAGGGCTGACAGTTAAATTGGCCGACTCGATATAGTGATGTGTCGTGCGTGGAACCTCACGAGTATGTGCAAAACTGAAAAAATATGGATTGATTGGCTATCATGAGAAGAATGGGTGTGATGTGTGGAACTTTAAGCGTGCCAAGAGTGTGAGCAGGAACAAAAAGGGGTCGACTGGCCATATTGTTGTCGCATGAATTAAAATAAATGGTTAATTAAATTAAGTAGGGATAATAATAAAATTTGTAAATAATAATGCTAATGAAATATTTATTCTTACACTTTAGGGTGGATCAGTAGTGTAATAACCCTTATTTTTTAGTAATTGTTTTTATATAAATTTGCCATGTGAGGTAATTATATAAAATAATGGAAGTTGGAGTAAATATTATTTTAAGTGATTTAAAAGATAATATTTACTAAATTTTGTATATTTACTGTTAAGTGAATGTAAATAGCATTATGTTATGTTTTATTGCGTCATTGTGCTTTAAGTGACAATTATGGTTTGAAATGATGTTGGAACATGAAATGATTTATATTATTCCGGATGCCAATTTAGAGGGCACGATTAGTCCCGAAATAGTCGAGATAGTCAAAATAAGTGTCATGTTATATTTTTGAGTTCCGGGTACTTTTGACCCGTTATGGATTAATTATGTTGTTACGAGTCATTTTAATGGTGTAGTAACATTTAAAGCTAGAATTTAGTATTAAGGGGCATTTAAGTCTTCCAGCCACATTTATTATCATTTTTATGTCTTAAACCTTGAGAGAAAGAGGAAGAGAAAGGAAGAAAAAGGAAGAGGATTGAAGAATTGGAGCTTGAATTTGTTTCTACCGGAAGACAATCCGAGATTTCATCCTTAAGGCATGTTTCTAACTTGCAAATCTATGATTTATTATGGATAAATTGTATTGATAGTTGTGTATTTGAAAGATTTGAATAAATTATGGGTTTTGAGAAATTTGGTGTTTAATCCCTTAAAAATGGTATTTTAGACTTGATTCAAGTTGGTTTTAGTAAGTGCTGAATGGTTTAGAAATGGTTCGGGGTAAAAATGAGTTGATTTGGTTGAGATTTGAGGAGAGAAGTATGAGTTTGGGTAAAATTAGGGTTCATAACCCGTAGCCCCCAAACTTGGCAAATCTTCCAGGGCGAATCTATTCGCCCTCCCTAGCGACTCGATTTGCTTAGAAGGGAGGCTACAGGTCTGGTGAGCCGAATCGATTCGGGTTAAGGCCGAATCGATTCGGCATGATGCATGGAGTTTGGTATTTTCAACCAAATCGATTCTCTTTCAAGGGGGAATCGATTCGGCCCAGGGGCGAATTGATTCGAAATCTTGCTGTTTTAGGATGTTTTTTCTAGGTTAGTTATTAGCCATTTTCTTCTAGGTTAAGGCATAGGAACCTTCTATTATAAAGTAAAATAGAGTACTAGAGTCTTAGATTAGGAAAATGAATACTCTAGACTAGAAGGGGGTTATTGGACTTACTTCGGGGGCTATATAATGGATGTAAGGTAATTTCTTTAATTAGTAAACTAGCCCACGACTAGGGAAAAGTATGTTTACATAGTTTTAGACTTTTAGGGATTGGTATGAGGTAATCTCACTTGATGGCTTATTGGGTTGTTGTTAATTCATGTAGACTAATATAAAGATAATTAAACGTTGAGGTTTATAATCATGTCATTAAACGATTATTGCTCCAGATAAAAAGGTGATATACTCTTTAAAGTGGCATATTATGTAAATGGTATGTTTCATAAACATACCTCTCTAAAAGCTAGCATAAGGGAAGTTATGCGCATGAGGTGAAGTCCCTTGGCTAGTGAATGCAGGGTGAATATAGTCCTCAGCCATATGACCGATTGTTATATATTGTGATGTTATTTTTCGAAGTGAGGTGATTTCGGGTATGGTTATGACTAACTGTCGAAGGTATATGGCCGCTTCCCTGGACAATGATATCTATTTAGGGGCGCATCCAATGGGGTGACTCCCGGAAGGATGGTCTTAGTATCGTTATATGTTGTGATTATAACAATTCTTATGAAAGTTGTATTTTATAAATGGTGAAGCATATTATGAAAAAAACTGTTTTGGGAATGATTTTCCTAATGAGCAATAGACTTGTAAAGTCATAAAGTGCAAAATTGAAATATAATCTTATTAAGTGAAATTGAGTTATATTTTCATGCAAATGAATATTCATCATTGTCATTGATATTGCGCTAGGTTGTGCATTTAGAATGAGAGGTGATTATTATTATTATTATTATTATTATTATTATTATTATTATTATTATTATTATTATTATTATTATTATTATTATTATTATTATTATTATTATTATTATTATTATTATTATTATTATTATTATTATTATTATTATTATTATTATTATTATTATTATTATTATTTGTGGAGAGCGAGATGAGCTTATTCGTGATGCTTAGATATTCATAACTGTCATGCATTTTATTCACATGGTTATCATATAAACTCAGGCCCTGACCTGTTTGTATCTCTTGTTTTTTCATGAATTCTCTTCACGCCCAGGTGCTCCGCCGCAAGGACGCCTGTAATGACCCTTCCATCCACGTGTCCTGGAGCTATAACATTTGGTGCATGTTGTAGGATATTTGTTATAGACGCTTCTATCTTTTGTACTCTAGCTATGATCAGTCTACACATTCGGGCGTGTTGCCCAAGTTTTGTACTTGTTTAATATATTGTGATATTCATTTTAATACTCGGTGTAACCTGCTTGTTATGGTCTGTTAACTGAGAACTTATTCGGTTATTATATTGTGAGTGAATGTATTTGTTATTTGACTCTTTATCCACCATCTCTTCAAATTGGATTGTCTAAACGGTTTTCTTTAAAACATACAAATAATTTGACATCCGTTTTCTATAATAATTGGTGGTTATCTCGTATATTTATTTTGACGATAGTGATGCTAAGAATGGACCATCTATGATTCCTGTAATAATTGGAATATCGGGTTGGCCACCTCTTATTTTAATAAGCGGGGTGTCACAAGTAGTATGGGTGATAGTGGTAGTTTACGTTTATTGGCACGTTATTAATTATCTCGTTTAAATTGAAATGTTATATTATGGTATATATTATGTATAATGCTATTGTCTGGGTTCACGGACCCTAATTGTGGAGAGTACCTTGTATTCATGTGGTGGGATATGACCTATTACGTTGACTAACATTTCAGGTATAGTGCTGGAGTAGCTGCATAGGAGTATTGGAGATATTTTGGAGGTTCAAATGGAGTTTACTTTAGTTGCTTTAGTAGTTAGATTTATTTTCCTTTCCGTCGCATCTTATTATGAGACTCTATTTATGGATTTGGTGGGTCAATGGGTTCCACAGTTGTAATGGTTTTATTAAGATACTTATAGTTGGATCATTTTTTGAGATTATATTATTCGGAGTTGGATTTAAATTTGGAGATTATCATGGTGATGGATTTTATTATTGCATGAATGGTTATTATTGTTTGGATCGATTCAATTATTACATTGCAGAATGAAATTTTCATGTCTCATATCTGTCACATGCTAAGAATGATATCAAATTTAGTAACACCCGACGTAATCTTACTGGCCGTCGACGCCAGAATGCGAGGGATGTTACAGATGGTATCAGAGCATGGTCTTAAGTATCGTAGTTTATGAGTCTGTTTAGGTTCCGCGTTACTAATTTTTGATCCCCTTATTGATTCATACTCCTGAAAGTATTGGGTCTAGTATACATGTTAGCGGTGTTTCTTTGGAGATAAGGAGTTTTTGTTAAGGATATGGTGGCATTGAGGTTAGGACTAGTAATCCTGATGTGAAGATACTTTGAAGTGATTTTGGGAGACGAGATTTATTTTGGATATCGTTAATGCAGATGTTAGGTATCTCCAGTATCAATTTGGGGATGTGATTTGATTTGAGAACTTTAGTGTTCGTTTTCGGGAAATAGAATCGAGTGGTGATTTGTGAGAGTGCGTGGTATGCCGTTATTTTAATAATTACCCCTTTATATATATATATATATATATATATATATATATATAGTTAGTTAGTTAGTTAGTTAGTTAGTTAGTTAGGATATATATCATATTTTTTATTGTGGGGTATGTGCGTGTACAATTGGGTGTACGGGCACCCGATCGTGGTATCTTATGGGTGGGCATATGTTAACCTTATTTTATTTTTGCGCATTTACGCTCAATCAAATTTAGAGGATGAAATTCCTATGCCAGTGGGGAAGTACGTGAAACCTCGTAGATTTTTAAATCGAAATTTATTTAAATTATTCGAAATTCGACAAAATAATTTTTTTCAAATTTAATTATTTTTAGTAATTTAAAATGTTGGATTTTATCTATATCGGAATTAGAATCAAAATTTAATTTGGGACTATAACCATTTTAGGCAAAACTGGATCGCTCAGGTCGACCGAATCGATTCGGCCAGTAGGACGAATCTATTCGGCGAGTCAGGTATTGGAAGTTTTGTAGTTTTATTTGAATTCTAATCATAATCAAACTCTAATATTTTTTCCACTCAAAATAACTTGGGGTTAGATGTTTCTAAACACTTTTTCACAAAATTTTCAACCAGAAGACTCCTACATCTTTATTATCTTTCATCTACAAACCCTAACCCCAAATTTTATCAAGATTCAACTCAAGTTTTAAAGGCTTAATTGGTGTTTTCTCAAGATTGCTCTAGAACGAGTCTTTCTTAATTTTTTGAGAAGAACACAACCGTTTAATCAAAATTTTCAATCGACTTTTCAGCAAGCATGAATACTTCTATTCGATCTCTCTAGTATTATGCATTTTAGATGTCGCCTAATCATTAATTAACATGTTTTCTTAAAATAAAATAGCAACCTTAGTTAGGGAAAGTGAAATCTAATTTGGGACTGTTTTTCTGTAAAAATTTAATCTGAATTAAGACTCATAAAACTTATGTGCTTAGGATATAGATTTTGTTTTGTCATTATGGGGGTAGGTTTGTATGTAGAAAATCATAGTTGTGTTAATTAAATAAAAAGGGACTTGTGAAATCAAATGAAATTATGTAAATTTAATCAAAGTAAATTATTGTTGTGTGCTCCTTAAATACGCATTGTGATGAAATTATAAATGTTGAATAAAAAATAAATTGTGTTAATTACGACGATGGATCTAACGAATTAAATTAAAGATGATTGTGACCGCATGAGAGATTTGTGTAAATGATAATAAATTGGAATGTGTAAATTGTTGATTTGATTATATTTATCATCGCAGAGACAAAGGGATTTTGGGTAGCATGCTCTCACCTTAATTTTAGGAATACTTTCTAGGTATGGGACTAGTGGGTATGCCTTAGTTATGGTTAACACATTCAAGGTATGGTACTAGTCAGTGTATATTTTTATAGATGGAATATTCCAGGGTGTGGCTGATTTTGGTGTCATTCCGTGGATTTGGATAGCCTAGGTGTGAGACTAGGAATAAACAATTTATAGAAAATCATCCTCTGACATAGGATAAGACGTGCTTGTGTTTTGGAGCCCTTTAGGTATGGGACTAGGGGAAGGTTTGAGGATTATGCTCTATAATAGGGTGGGGTCAAAATAAAATAATGAGAAAATGAGATGATGAGAAAATGAGAAATTTAGAACCAATACCTAAGATAATAAATATGTATCAAAATGAATTTGCGGCACAAGTATGTGGAAGGCTTATAGTCAAATGGACCAACTAGCTATAGCGACGTGGGTGTGTATTGGCGTCAGAGTATGTGCAGGCTGACAGTTGAATGGGCCGACTGGCTATAGTGACATGTCGTGCTCGGAACCTCACGAGTATGTGCAGAATTGACAGAATACAGTTTGACTGGATATACTGAGGGAAATGGGTGTGATGTCTAGAACTTTAAGCGTGCCAAGAGTATGTGCAAGACTAAAAAGGGGTCGACAGACCATATTGGTATCGCATGAATTAAAATAATTGGTTAGTTAAATTAAGTAAGGATAACAATAAAATTTGTAAATAATATTGCTAATGAAACATTCAGACGTACACTTTAAGGTGGATTAGTTGTTTGGTAGATTGTGGTGGTTTATTTTTATTCGTTCGTTATTTATTATCTTGTATAAATTAAAATATTCTATTATGGTATTTATTTTTTACAATGCTACTGGATGGGTTACTGGACCCTAATTGGGAGAGTAGCTTGTATTCATGTGGTGGGCTCTAACCCATTGCATTGACTTGCATTTCAGGTATAGCAATGAAGTAATTGCATAGGAGTGTTGGAGATATTTTGGACGTGGAATTGGAGTTTAATTTAGTAGTTTGATTTATTTCCATTTCCATCGCATCTTATTATGAGACTATTTAGGGATTTGGTGGGCCAATCGGTTCCATGGTTGTTACGATTTTATTCAGATACTTATAGTTGGATCCTTTTTTGATATTATATTATTCGGAGTTGGATTTAAATTTGGAGATCAACTTGGTGATGGATTTTCATGAATGGTTATTAATATTGGATCGATTCAATTATTACATTGTGGAATGAAATTTTTATGTCTCATATCTAATTTTTTATAGCGCGCGAGGGCGCGTTTCTAATAAGAAAAATCTGATTTTATAATTCTAAACAAAATGGTATATTACATCACCCTGTTTGGAACCTAGGGAAGCATTTTATCGAGAAAATTAGTTTCAAAGTTTATGTTTAAGTTTAAATTTTATACATAATCCCCTGACCAATTTTCCAAGTATTTCAAAACACCCACAAACTTTTTCTACAAATTCTTTAGTTCATATAAAGCTATTTTATCTATTGTCACGAAATCCAAATACAAATAGAAATAAAGGAAAACATTATTCTAAAGAGTTTTAAGAATTATATATTATACCATTCTAGTTATTTTTACCCTGAAACTTCTTACAATTTAGTATCCCACTACATCATATAATCATTCTTTTAGGCCTTTATAACCTACTTATACTCTCCACGATTTCTGACTATTCAGTCAATCCCAATGAATTAGACGCACAAACTCGAAATCCAAAAATTCAAAGTAGGTGAATTTTATTACACTATTAAAAAAATTGAGCTTATATCTTTCAAAATTATTGATTGTTATATCACTCGGTGATAATTTTGAAGTCACGTATTCAATTAAAAATTCATTTATGTAGCTTATATTTATTTCATACATTGATTATCTCAATATTTTGAATATTCCTAAACCTAATAAACCATTACAATCTACGAGTTTAGTAAAAGCCACTGAACTCTTTTTACCATTACTTTTGGTATATCCATGCAACCAACTATAATAATTGCATATGACCCTACAACTTGTGACCATTATCAGTGAAACCCCTAGTAGCATACCTTATGATTCAGGGATTAGACCCCGATATACCACGAATGTTCTAGTTAGCTTATAGGACTCTGATATTGAGTGCCTGGTTTTTATTTGCTACATACATATGACTTCCACTAGATCTAAGTGTGCCAAGCTTTTATTATTACTATTCCCTAACAATTTTTAGATTTCTTGTCCCAGTGTATGATATGCCTTGGACGATATTGTAATGGTATGTCTATGCATCTGAAACCCCTATAATCGATAATTTATGGGTTATCTATTATAGTATGAACCCTTATATTTGTAACTTGATACCATATTATTCATTTACATATCATTTCTAGTATACCCCTGATAGTTCTATGGTATTTCAATTTGTTGCTAGATATTTATGATATCAATATTTAATCCAATTGCACTCTAACAATACATTTTCTCCCATACCTTGCGTAGATATAAAATTATCTACTTGGCATGTCTACTTAATTTTTTCCTTCCAGATGGGCGCTAAACCTAAGGAAGATGATATATCTCCCGCACATTTGGACTTTCATTCTATATCACCTCAAAAAATATTTTCGACTACATACGTATGGGTGCTAGAAGACAATGATGGTAGTCCCCACTGGAATATATGCACTGTGATTTATCAACTCTTATGATTCTTGAATGTTCTCTACAAATTTTACCATATATATGGCATGCACAAACCACTTTGTATTTCCTTTTATTTCAGACTCAGCTATGTAATAGGATTCTAGGTATCCCCATAATTAAAAACTTTTAAATTTTGATGTCTTTAATTTATTTGTTATATTTATTTTATGCCTTACTTACCATTAAAAACATAGAATTCGCAGACGTGCCAATGTTTGACTTCACACTTGCAACGAGAGTTGATTTGTGAATTTAAATATTATTTGAGGTATTTCAAATAAATAAATAAATTGGCTAAATGATGAATTTCAATCCCTTGAATTATCTCATAATAGTTTACTGCTCATATTTAGATCACTTTATAATTTTATTTATTCATTAGTGTAGTTTAAATATTAGCACATCATTAGTTAAAATAAATGTCCTTTGATTTTTTTTAACACATACTAGTCTTCACTTTGCTTTTTCCCATATTAAGAAGTTTGGACTGAAACCCTTACTTACCACTATACATGTATTTAGTGTATTTTGTAGACTCAAGGGATTTTAAATGATGAGTGTTTACAATAATGATATATACACAAAAGGCCTGTTATCAAATGTCATCCTTGGCAACTTCATAAGGGCTGGAGTTATGCTTATTTTTTTGGCGATAATATGTTCATCTCCAATTTCCATCTTCGAATTTTCGAGGGGGTGGGGGACATTTTGAAGACTTATATATATGTTTCATTTGTATATATTTCCTTTTTATTTTTTTAGACTACATGTACTTGATTATTGAGGCCTTGTACATTTATTTGTGGTGATTTAGACACCAATTATTGATAATACTTAATTAAAAAAGACGAATAGGGAAATAAGACAAAATAGAGAGAGAGTCACTGGAGTGGATTTAAAAAGGCGAAGGCCCCCGATTTTAAAAACTTTACTAACAAAAATAGTAATTTCAATTTCCTTATATAGATGCGGAAGCGAGATAATTTTTCAATTAAACAAATTAACTAATTTTAATTTCTTTACAAATTAAAATTAAACACACCTTAAAGTGAACTTAAATTAATCAACAAAAGAATTTTTTACTTTAAAAACATAATTCAATCCAAGTCCTAGAAATTTGCCTAAGTCATATTTTTAATATTACCAATTTATGCCAAACCAATTTCAACAAAATAAATGATGACTTGAATCAAATTAACATAAACATTACCCAAATTAATTTAGCACCAATTAAACATGTAGTGATTTAAACCAAATTTTATCTTTTTACCTAAGCATGCGTTCTAGGTGATTTTGAAAAAGATAAAATAAACAAAGAAACTACTACGCCGTGATGTACGAGGAAAAACCCACAACGGGAAAAAACCTCGGACGGGCCTAGCCTTAAGTCCATTAAGTATGGTTTTACAATTACAAGACATATGACTTACTTCCTCAACTCGACCCCTTTCAAGCCTTAACGCGTCTTCTTGTAAACACCTCCGTCTAGTCGACAACCCCGGAGCTCCACCGGAATCTTGGGCTTCACCAATGAGACATTGGTACACCGTTAACCACACATGGTTCCTTTCACCATGTGAGAATGTTGCAGCAAAACAAACTTCTTCTTCTTTGAGGGATTTAGAAGTAAATCCAAACTTCTCTTCAATGTGGTAGAGAAAACCTGGTGCCAAACACTCCAAGAACGATGTATATATATTGAACTTGAAATAAACAATATGGGTAAAAACAAAAGTGTTTTATGAATTTTTCTTGGAAAAATATACACTTAAACAATGAACTTTTCTTTGGAAAGATGAGCAATCAAAAAATCTCTCTAGGAGTTGGAATAGTATGAAAAGTTGAAAAGAAAGATTTGGTTTCCGCACTTGATTAATCAGGTAAAAGGTTAGTGGGAAAAGAAGTGGGAAAGTGGGAAAAACTACTCAAAAACTGTCAATTAACTATTCCCACCAAAACTCGTTCGAACGAGATTTTTGTTCGAACGAAGTCTCGTTCGAACGAGCCTTGTAACGAAGTTCCCGTGTATAAAAGTTGAACTTGTTAGAAATCTCATTGGAATTCTCGTTCTAACATACAATCTCGTTCGAATGACAATTCGAACGACATTCCAGTGGTCAATTGGGGAACTCGTTGGCAGACCTCATTCGAACGACATTCTCGTTCGAACGACAATTCGAATGAACTTCCAGAAAGCTAAAAAAATTGAGATTTAGCCCAGAAACTTTATATAGTTTATATTAAAATTTTAATTAAATCTTTCTAAAAATAAACAGTAGTTTAAAATAAAATTTCACCCATATAAATATTGTTCCAAGCTCCTATATACATATTAAAATGTATTCATATGTTAGGAGCAATGGAGCCATGTTGATGACGTAGAAACGAGGCACAATAAACTCGGCAATGTGATGAAGCTTTATACTCTTGACCACTACGTCTTCAACTTTAGAATGTCATGGGCTTTAAGGATGGTCAATAACTCTATCCTATGACTCAAACGTTTTTGTTTGAAATTGAGCCAAAACTACAAAGGACTCAATTGGAAATTTTTGTCCATACATAATTCAAAGCCTCTCTATTTTGGGTACGTAGGGCTCTCGGGGACCACTGGAGTTAGTAAAACTTCTCCCCTGTCTACTCACCTTGGTCTTCACACTATTCATGTAAAAGCCATGGGAGGTACATTTCTTTATGACTCGTGCATCTTCAGTTAGAGAGTCCATTTATTTTTTGACTATTTGCTCCTATATGACTTTATTTTATGCATAGTCATACTTTGAATGGTTTGATGAATTAATTGAACTTAAAACCTAGACCCGATTATTGAAACGAGTTGAGACTTTGCTACCCACTAAATCACTTAATTCCACTTTCTTGCTAGCCTGTGCACTCATATAAGTAAACTTGACCAATTAGTAAGACAAGTAGGAGCACTTTCTTGCTAGCCCGTGCTTTTCTCGCTCACATATTAATTAAAATTTTATTACCCAATCACTTAATTGAAGATAAGTATCATTAGTGTTGGTTGTGACTTGTCATTTGCTTGTACGTACCTAGTTCAAATCCTTTGGTAGATTTTATGCTCCTATTGTGTTTCAAAGAGTCCACTTTTTTACATTTAAAAAAAATATTTTTTTATAAAAAAATGAAAAAAACACTACAAAAATATTCTTTCATTCTGTTTCTTATATCCAAAAACCAAAAAAGATGTTTCTTCTTCTAGAAATAAAATATAAAAAAATTCCAAAAAAAATAAAACATATTTTTCATTCTTAGGCCATGACGAGATGGATAGTGGGAGAAAAAGGATTATCAAAAATTATTTTTACCAATTTTTTTATTCTGATAAAAATGAATAAATGGGGGTTAGTTTCTTTTTTCTAAAAGAATATATATATATATATATATATATATATATATATATATATATATATATATATATATATATATATATATATATATATATATATATATATATATATGTGTGTGTGTGTGTGTGTGTGTGTGTGTGTGTCCTTTAAGGGACTATTTTGGTCATTTTCCATCTTTATCATGCATAATTTTCTCCCATGCCAATCGCTTATCCAATTTGTGTCTGTTCATTCACTATTGTCCTGATTTCATCATGGAATAAGTGTATCCATTTGACATTGTTTCGAAAACCACTCCACCACTGTATAATGAGTATTATAAACTCGAGTGGTTTGAGAAACAAAACCTCTCATAGAGTAATGCTCAACCTCCCACACAATACGAATCCCGGACACTTGTTGTGGATCCTCACAATATTTTACAAACATCATGGAAACCAAGTGCACCCTATTCTGATTATTCCCGTCACTACGCTCCCCATGATTATCAACCTTTTATCTCTTATGGAGGTTGTCCTCTGATGTATGACGAACTTTACCCCATCCTTACACTTCATATATGTATTCTTCATTTGGTCAAGCTGATAGTGAGGTTTGTCCAGCTCAACCCTTTCCTTTTGTAAAATTTTGTCATCGAATAAGAGCAAGCTACTCAGGCCCAAAATCAAGCTCTTCAACGGCTTGATAAGATGATTATATAATTTTGAGTGTGCGAGAGAGTTGAATTTCCCCCCAAGTCAACCCATTATTTCACCCTTGTGTAATGATGATGAGTCATCTTATGACACTGATTTTGAGTGTGACGAACCCTATCACTCTGAGAATCTTGAAGTTGAGCCACCCTATGATCTTAGACACAGGTTGATAATTGTGTTGACTTACCCATAGATTTTGTGACTAATTCATACCCAAAAAATCCAAAAGAATCCACATTTGAGGTTCCACCACCTATTATATAAACAAATATGGCCGAGTTTACACCTATTCATCCCACTATGTGTGTCCCTGAGGTACCGTTTCTTTATAGGTTAGCTCTTGCTATGAGTTCCACCCAATTTATCCAGATTAATCCAGAGATGGTCCCTACCTCTCATGATATGGATCCTCTCCACAAATGTATGGCTCACTTTGGGTCTGATATTAACATTAATTAATATATCACGAATCTTAAGCCTTGTTAGACCCTTTCACCATATCAAATGGTGACAAAATAGGTGCTAAGTTCATCTATCCATCATTCGATACCATACTCCCTATTAAGAGTGCCCTTAAGGATCGTTTCGATCCTCAAGATGAGTGGGTGTCCCCTATTTTATAGTTAGATAATCTTTCTCCACCCATTGACCCACCCGACCCACCCATTATCCCACCCCAACAACCACCACGTTTGGACCTTATTATCGTAACTCTCCCAGTTCTAACTATCTATTATATAGTCTATGGGGCTAAAGATATTCTTACAGTTGAGTTAAATATACCTTATTCTAGATGTGCCATATGAAGTAGCATGCTTACACAGAAAGGAAATTTCGGTTAGAAGCACTAGATGAACATATAAATGACATGAGAAGACATTTATAGATCTATACAAATTAGAATTCCAGATATTGTGAGAATTGTGTGAAAGAAAAAATATGGTGACATGAGACTTGGTTTTAAATGTTGTAGTCATCCACATTAAAGGGCTCTTGTTCCCAAACATTGAATTCAATAGGGATGGACTTATAGTTGTTAAGGAGGCATATAATTCAATTTTTGTCTAATCTCATAGCTTGAGGATGATAAAAATTTCAAAGTCATCAACAAATGGTTATATTTATAATGTGTATATAAAACTTTCTTTTAGTTGGACATACATGTTTTTCCCTCAAAGATTGATATGGATCATGTGTAAAGTTTGGTTACAGTTTGACATAAATGACCAGGCATTAATACAAGCAGAAATGAGAAAATGTACACATGACTTGAAGAACATATTTTCCTTTTAATTTCAATAGTATAAAAATTACAAAATTGGGACTATTTCCCAAAGATACAATAAAATGGGGTATCCCTAAAATAAGAGAAACTAGATATTGGGAATAGTGATGTAACTACTAGTAAGAAAATAAGTTATTCCTTGACCAATCTCGCGTCGATATTTAGTAATGGTAGATTCAACTTCAACCTTTATCTTTAACTCAACTTAATGTTCTACAAGGTCCATAGATAAAGATTATATTGCTTCTCTCACTTTGATCATGCTATCTACAACATGGTTGCTAAGATCCTTAAATGTTATTCTTATACGATATAGATCCTCGATATTTTTTAGCCAGTGTGACAGTACATTACTAGTTGAGGATTTTTTTAGATGTCTCAAGTGATCGACTAGCCAACTGAATTTAAAACCAACATTCCCATGATCTTTGATATCGCTAAAATGTTGGTTTATGATTACTCTTTTTAAGGCAACCAATGTATTATTCATGAGGTCAAACAAAAAGAGTGTCATGCCTTGAAGCATATAACCCATTACCATTTTATTAGAGCTCAGACAGTCCAAAGTTAATGTCTCTTGGGTGTTTCGATTAGTCTTTCAATCATAACACAATGACAACCTTTAAGTAATGCGTAATGTTCAAGCGCATGCTAACAGAGATTGGGCATTGGAGCTTGATAATTGGATTCATTATCCGCTCTATTCACATTCGTCAACCACGATCATTCTTACCTAATAATTCATCCCTCACATTAGAAACTATTAAAGTATCAACCACAATTAGCAGAGAAGGAATGATAATCTGAGTTTGTTTGTCATGAGGTGTCACATGAGGGATAAATTCTCTCACATGATGCAAGTGATAAAATACAAAATGAGTTAATAGAATTTTGTGATTTTTTTTATGAAGAAGGTAAAATGATAAAACCTTAATAGAAAATGAAGCAAAGTCATCAAGAAGGTGTATGTTGAAGAGTAACAAGCCCAAGTATGGTACATATCCAAACAAGTGTAATAAAATTAAGTTTCTTTTTTTAGCCTGATTAAAAAAATTGAGTAAAAAATTTCAACCATGTTTAATTCTCGAAAAAAAACTCACCAAAGCAAGGTGAGTCACAAAGAAGGTGTTTATTTAACAAAACATGTACACCCATGTGGGGTACATCACCACTTTGGGGTATATTTAAATAACATATTCCAAAAGGATTTAATCACCAAAAATGTGATCAAGACATCGGATTTTTAGTTAACTCATTTAAAAAAAAACATCAAGTATATGTGGTCGGTCTCTTAGGTATATACACGAAGGATATAAAACTAAGCATAAACAAGGGAGTAATGAAAATGAGAAAACACACACAAAAATGATGATGGGAGAACTCTTTACCTCATCAACAAGTGGTCTCTGTGTGATGATAAATAGGAGGTTGAATAATAATTATAGGCACATGTACATAAGTTCCTCTAAAGGAGTTTGGGCATAGTCATCGGATCTCCATCAATAACAAAAATTTGAGGAACTACGTAAGGAAAAGAAGAGGAAGAAACATCCATTGGGATTTTATTAACTTCAGTGGGAGAAGATGAATGCTCCCTCGATTCACCCTTGATACTACAAAAATGCGATGAAGCTCAAAATGAGTTTACCAAAGAGAAAGTACAATGAAAATTATAGGCATTTATTTTAAAGAAGCATATATACCCCTAAATGTTTCCATGGATAAGGTAAAGAATGTTTAATGATATCACTGATGCGGTACCATAATCTGGAGGTTCAAGTCAATACTTAGCCCCACAAAGCTACGATGAAGGTTTCCCTTATTTATTGACCTAGGAATGGCCACCACGTCTACTTTAGGCCCAAAAGGACCATGATAACATATACATGAATTCTTAATTCATCTCGAGAATCACAAACATTCAACTCAACTAATAAGGCAAATAAAGTTTAAGAGCACAATTACCTCAGTTTAAACAGTTAAAGGAAGTAGGGCCAATGGTAACTCAAGAATATATGGTGGAGAAATTGTACTTTAAGATGCAAAACTGCTTTTGATTCCCACATGGTCGCATCATCCATTTTCAACCTTCAATCCACCTCAAAATTTGTTGAACAAAAGGAACATTTAGAGAGGAAGCACACCTAGAATCATCTCATCCAGCTAATGAAGTAGGAGACAAATAAGGAGCTAAAATGACAAAATCCTCAAAAATTGGACTTATCTAACCTTTAGGGGAGGACTTTCATCTGTGACAGATACATTCTCCAAAAAAGGAAGATGAGCATCCTTCATAAATAACTTTTATTAGGCAGAAAAAATTCAACACTTAGATAAATATTATTAAAAAAACAAAGTACGTTAGTTTTTTAGATTCACGACGGGCTCAAGTAAATCATCCTAAGGTAAAGAAACATCGCCTATTGATCTATCATTATAGGTTTCCTCAGAAGAACTTGAGGATGTGGGAGTTCGGGTCCTTGTGACCACACGACCACCATTATGATTCTTTCTTAACATTTTTCTACATTTAGTGGGAAAGTTGGTTCCACTTTCCCAATTAGGGAATCCCTTTCACGTGGGACCTGAGATATAGGATAAGTATGAGATAGGGGTACCCTATCCACACAAGGAGAAATGGTACTAGAGATAGTAGGAGAAGATTACATCATATTTAAAAGATCCAAGGCCACTAATTTCACTTTTTTATGAGAGCTAGATCGACCGATTGCACGACCACCAAAGGAATTCCAAAAAGGCTCGAGGAATATTTGCTGAACTTAGATATTTTATGAACCTTTCAAGTTTCCCTTTTCTTGGTTCTATAGGGGAAAACATTACTTTTCCACCCACCAGTGGCCGTGGAATTTTTCTTCTTCTCATTTGATTTCCTTGCATCAACCTTAATAGTAAAAGATAGTGGATGAAACTCCTTGGATTTTGGTTTTTGGGTTAGTCTTAGAGGAAGATTGAATTATTTAGTGGATATATTTTTCAATCAAGGTTCATTAAAAATAGACCTCTGAACAAGTAGGTAGTTTAGCTATCCATGTATAAAGAGATCGAATGCTTTAGTTTGAGTTGGGTGCAGTGATTGAAGTAAAATCCTATGGAAACTTCCCCCATGTTATACTCTTCAAGAAGCACAATGTTTTGAAATTATCAAATAGAATAACCACATTCCCCCTCGAGAAGTCAAGGTTGGCAGTAAGGAAGGTACGATCCACCATATTAGATTCATAAATAAGTTTAGTTATTCTTTGATAATATCCAAATTGACATGCACAATAATGAGAGTTGTAAGCTCACTTTCAACTTCCCACTCGGAGTAAGAAGGAAGACGTCTAAGGGTCACTACAAGAACCACTACAAGAGAAAGATAATCCTCAATATCAATCTCATCTTCCCGAAGAATACTTATTGATGAAGCTTTTTTTTTAAAGATAAATGTAATACCCCGTATTTTTGGTGATATTTATTTACGGGATTAATTAAATTAAATGTGAATTAATTGGGAATTAATCCGGATAAAATACTAGCGAGATGTGAGTTGGTATTTAATTTTAATGCGTATATATGGCAATATATGAATGTTGAAAATATTGAATTTGTCATGAGATTTAAATACGACAATTTGGGAAATTTTGTTGGGACGCCTGCGACAGTCGCGTCAGGAAAGTAATTATTCTAATTAAAAAGTAAATTTTATTTATATTAACCGTATGGTCATTTTGAGTGCGCCAACGTGTCCGTAAGGGTCAAAATAGTCAGAAAACACTAGCCGGGGGCTTAGTTTGGGTCCCGGGGCTTTTTTAGGCCATACCGGCAACCCAAAAGGGTAGTTTGGTAATTTCGGAATTTTGGGAATTAAAACCCACGAAAATTAGAAGTTAAAATCTGATTTAGTATAAACCCACTAACAACACTAAATGACTTAATGGGCTACGAGAGTTATTGGAAATAGTTTTAAGAGTTTCCTAAGGCAACCTCTAAACCACCATTGTCATCTTGGAGAAAAACTCGTAGAGAAAGAGATAGAGATAGAGAGGATGGAGAATTCTGCAGAGAGAGAGAGAGAGAGATCAACCTTCATCAATTCAACATCAAATTCAGAGAAAGACCTAAGGCAAGTGGTTTAATTATGTTATTTGCAAAGAATGCTTCTTCCATGCGTAGGAAATTTATATAATTGTATTGTTTTTGGAGAATGACAAAAACCCATTGAATTGGAATTAGAAATTCACATTTTGATAAGGCGATTGCATGTAGAATTGTGTTTGGGTAATTATTCTAATAGAATTACATCTTTTATATCACAAAAAACGGAATTAAATATGTCTATTGATGACTTTAAATTTCTAGGGTTCATGTTCATGAGATTTGGTGAAAATTGGGGAAACTTGATGATTAGATGTGGTTTAGGATGATTTGACCCCATATAAATGTTGAAATATGAATTTAATATGTTTAGGGATTATTAGAAACCTTGAAACATTGTTGGAATGACGTTTAGATGAGATTAGAGGTGAAGAAAATTGGGAAAAACGTAATGGAAAAATTCTGGGCTCGAACTGTCACCTCGTTAGAAGGCCTGCCCAGGTCGTTCGAACGAGCTCGTTCGAACGAGATTCTAACGAGTTGACTGTTTGACTTCTAACGAGTGGGATGTTCGTTCGATGCCTTTTGTTGGAATGAGATCTCGTTAGATGCCCACTTCGTTCGAACGAACTCTCGTTCGAACGACCTCGCTCGAACGAGACTTCTAACGAGTTGACAGATTGGCCTTTTTGGCCTGATTTGATTTTTAGTGTCCCGTAACCTTATGTAATTGTGTAAAGAACCTTCCCTCGATGACAAATTGATATAGTTGGGGTATTTGGGATATATTGAGGAGTAAAACATAGAAGTGTGATTTGAACCAAATGAAAATTGTGGATTAGGACGTGAGTGACTATTATGATGTGGGAACAATTGACGGCTTAAATAATCGTATTAATCGGGGATATGTGAGTTGTGTAACATTATAAGTTAGTATGAGAATGAGAAGTGTTCCACAAATAAATTACGGTAATTACTAAGATGTGTGTATGCTTAGTATATGTATATGATTTTATGTGTATGACATACCTACCATACTTGCTATCACGGGAGGTTTGCGTTCGCTTAGGGCCATCTAATCTTTGTGTGCCTACGGGGGGGGGGGGGGGGGGGGGAGGATTTAGATTGGTACCTCGAGGACATAGGTCAGAGAAGGACTTATTGGGAAGTTAATAAGTCTGCTGATCATGGGAGCGTAGGCACTACACCAAAATGGGCAAATTGTCACCTTTCAGCCGGCCAGCCTTGTCAAGGTCATTGACCGTGACAAAAAAGCACGCGTTTTATGTCACGGTCATTGACCTTGACACGACCGTGACAACGAATTGTCACGGTCAATGACCGTGACAATTCGTGTCACGGTCAAAGACCTTGACACGACCGTGACAATGTTCGCAGCAAAAACCCTATCCCCCTTCTTTTTTCCCTCCCGCGCCGTTCCCTCCATTTCTCTCTCTCTCTCTCTCTCTCTCTCGACGCTGCTCTCTCTCTCTCTCTACTTTCAGGTCCATTTTCTCTCTCTCTCTCTCTCTCTCTCTTTCATTTATATATATATTTGTGTGTATATTTGTGTGTATGTGTATATATATATGTGTGTATGTGTGTGCGTGGAGGGGGGCAGGGGATGGAGGGTGGGGCGGGGTGGGGCAGGGTGGGGCAGGGGGTGGTGGAGGGGGGCAGGGGGTGGGGGAGGGTGGGGCGGGGTGGGGGAGGGGGTGGTGGAGGGTGGGGTGGGGTGTGTGTGTGTGTGTGTGTGTGGTGGTGTGTGGTGGGGGAGAGGGTGGGGTGGGGTGGGGTGGGGTGTGTGTGTGTGTGTGTGGTGGTGTGTGGTGGGGGAGGGGGTGGTGGAGGGGTGGGGCAGGGGGTGGGGTGGTGTGTGTGTGTGTGTGTGGTGGTGTGTGGTGGGGGAGGGGGTGGGGTGGGGTGGGGTGTGTGTGTGTGTGTGTGTGGTGGTGGAGGGGGGCAGGGGGTGGGGTGGGGTGGGGTGGGGTGTGTGTGTGTGTGGTGGTGTGTGGTGGGGGAGGGGGTGGTGGAGGGGTGGGGTGGGGTGGGAAATCATATGAAATGAATTCAAATTATTGTTGTAGCACTAAGGGAATAAATGAAAATGAATTGGAACTATTGTCTTTTCAACCATCCAATAAAAGTTTTCCTTCATGGAATGTTAGAATTGTTTCTAGGATAATAATCCTACTATAAGATAATTGCTCAAAATAAATATTAAATAATAATTACTAAGATATCAATTCAAATAAAGTCTTAATAACCTAACCAAAAGAAATAAAATAAAATATCAAATAAATTATCATCCACCTCATAGACATTCCCTACCAATCATTTTAAGATAATTTTATCCTTATAAAGATAATAGATTATGTAATTTTAGGACTTAAAATAATATTGACTATGGATATAGGACAACAAACATTTTGTTTCCATTTTTAGTCCCTATTTTCAAATTAAAGGGACACGTGGCATGCTATGATTGGTTAACGTTTTATGAATATGGGTCCGCGCCAGCGGCTTTATTCAAAAATAGGGACTAAAATCATAAATAAAATGTTTGTTGTCCTATTTCCAAAATACATATTACAATAAATCCTAAATTTACAAAGCCCCTAAAGATAAATACCTTTGATTGCAAAGCATGCACTTGTATTATTATTATACAACATGTATTATTTCGACGTGTAATTCTAAAATCTCACCTAGTTTTGTATACTATTTTTCAAATCATACTATCAATTCACGAGACACTAAACAAGAAAGAGGACATATTAATTTGAAAATGCTTGTTTTTCTTTCTAGAGACCCGTGTCGTCAAAACTTGGTAGTGTTCGAGTGTGTTTTTATCACTAAATTATTATTTCACTAACAAATACTCCTTATATCCTAGATTAAGAGTCCATATTTAATTTTTGTACTTACTAATAATACACTTAATCAATGACTAGGATTAACCCTTATTCACTATTAACCCTTATACACACACACTTAATTTTATGTAGTTGTCACGGTCGTGGTGGGGGGAGGGGGTGGGGGTGAGGTGGGTAGGGGTGGTGTGTGTGTGTGTGTGTGTGTGTGTGTGTGTGTGCGTGTGGCGGGGGTGGTATTGACGGAACTTACACATACGTTATAATATAGACGAAACATTTTTTTATCTGTACTAATAACATTTTTTTTATCTGTACTAATAACATTTTTTTTACAGCAAAAATGTCTCCTTCAGATGTTAGGGCGAAGATGATGATGCTGTTTATGATGATGTCGTCGTCTGGGTTCGGTGGTAGCGGAGGCGACGAGGGCTCCTCCGCCCCTAGGCTCCCCAAATATGGAAAATTTGGGATTACCGTCGAAAACAAGTCGGAGCTTTTAGCGAGATCCCTCGAGCTGCTAAAGACGGTCATCGGCCCGGGGTTTATGAGTTGGAAGAAGGTGCCGTATGAGCTCAAGTTATCTGTTTGGGCGGCACTACAGGTAATATTTATATGAATATTTCAATTTCAATTTCAATTTATATTTATATTTATATTTATATTTATATTTATTCGCAACTAACATTGTATTTGTTGGACAGGAACAATTCAACTTGGATCCAAAGCTACGCGATTCCGTCTTCGAGCAGTTGAGGGAGCAACACAAGACGTGGAAAAAAAATATGCGGACACGGTACTTTGGAAAAACACGAGAGACCATTTTACAATGGCGCGGATCCGTCCCGCCCAAGGAGCCGATTTCATTGTCACAATGGCAAAAGTTCATTGACAATGAGATCGAGGATCGACAATTGGCATCTCGCCAATCGGGGAGGGAAAATCGGGCTAAAAAGACGGACGTGCACTACTCCGGCCGGACCTCTTACGCTGAGGTGGAGCATAGGATGAAGGTAATATTTAATTTATCTATAACTACAGAAATATATTATTGGATATTATTTTACTTTGCGGGGCCGATACTAATTTTACTTTACTTTATTTTATTTCAGGGGGTAGGGAGTGGGCCAGGGGGTAAGCCACATAGGCTCGATACTTATGTGGCTCTTCGGACGAAGAAGGGGAAGGACAAGGAGGTGTCCCCGAGCGTTGCGGCCACGATTGTAAGTAATCCGACAGTTTAATTATTGTTAATTACGTTATAATTTTTTAGTTTACTAATCATGTGCTTTTTGTCGTTTCAGGCAAAGCTTAAGGAAGTGCATGAGTCGCAGTCTGATGCCGACAAGGCATCTTTGTCCACAGACGCACTCAGCCAAGTGCTTGGCTCTGATCGCAAGGGGAGGACAAGGGGAGTGAGATCGCGGGTGGCCAAATCTAGGATCATCGGATTGGAGACGAGCGACACCGGGTTGGCTCGAACGCTGGATTCACACGACGCGAAGCTGTCCCGTTTGGAGGCGATGGTCTAAGATATGTACGCATTCATGAAGCGTACGTTGGGTGGAGGCCGTAAAGAGAAAGGTAAAGGGAAAGGGAAGGAGAAGGCGGTGGAGGAGGAGGTGCGGGAGGACGAGGAGGTGCGGGAGGACGGGGCGCAGGATGACGAGGATGTGGACCTCGCTGCTTCATCACCGACACGTTCGTACTTCGACGATCCACTTCCCTATTTGACGCCCTCCAACAGACCATTATCGACAATTGGTTGGCCGAGCGTGTTCATATTGGACATATTTGATGGCCAGCGGATAGGGCGGGGGTTGAGGGACCCGAATATCGTCGAGGGTGGAATCGTCCATGGACGTGTGCTTCAACAGATGGAGTCCAGGGTGCTCGTCACGCATGTCATACCTGGGAAGGAGAACTCCCTATTGTGGTTGCGCGAACAATGCGGTACGACGTATATTAGTGGGTGCGTCAATTCGTATGTCGTGTGGCCTACTCACCTCCTCAGTTTTATCCAAGACATGTAGTAACATTATTTTCTAGTTTATCCATTTTAATTATATTTGGATTATATCGTCATGTATATTATTTTTACTTTGAAGATTTGGATTATACTGTCATGAATATATATTTGCATTATCTTTAGTTTGTGTTGGATATATGATGTTTGGAACAGGTACAACGTTGCTATAACAGGTACAAATATACTGCTGGGCAGTGGCAGTGGCCATACTGCCCAGCAGATTTTTTTTAAATTCTGCCCAAAATTGTCACGGTCAATGACCGTGACAATTTTTTTTAAAAAGGGTCACGGCTTTGTCACGGTTATAAACCGTGACAAACGTGTCACGGTCATTGACCTTGACACGACCGTGACAAAAAAAGTTTTCTCGCCTCGAAATGTCACGGTCATTGACCTTGACAAGGTGAATTTGTCAAGGTCAATGACCTTGACAAATGGGCAGATTTGGTGTAGTGAGGTATGTTCATGACCCATGTGATGTGACTGTGTTCGCCTCCATTGTTTATGATTATTGTTATCTGAGGTATTTCTGAGAGACTCGGAATGCGTGATCCTTATGTACGTGATGTACCGGGATGGATAGCAGAGTATGTGTGCACCGCAGCTTAGTCTTGGGGTGCTTGTATTGTATATTTATGACGTGAATAATATATGCTTAAATAATGAGGATTTTCATGTTGGTATTGTGAGTATAATTATGGTAACGCTTTGAGAAAATATAAAGGGATAACCTATAGTGAATTGTATTTATAATAATTGAGAATCCGAGTTTAAGTAAAACCCTATATTTAATTGATAACGTTAGAATGATAATGGGAATCGAGTAAAAAGGGGTAGAACTTATGACAGTTTAACTAGATATGAATGTCACTTAGATGGGTACGGTACGTTAGGAGTGCACAAATAGTCGAGAGGTGAGTATTTCATGTGAGTGCACGTCCTAACATGTATTTTGCATTCATTGTTTTAATGTTACTAAAGCACTTGCTATTTTTAAAATACTCTCCACTTTCGGGCTCTAACCCGTTTGCTTTTAAATCTATTTTTGTAAAAACCTTTTTAGGTGCCCAGCCACAAGGACACCATGCTTAGTATTTCCATTCAGGTGACGAGATGTAGCTGTTGTGGAAGTTACGGGGCCTTGCTAGTAGACGCTTCTTTTGTCTTGACTTTATATTCAGTTTCCATCATTTGTAGGGCATGTCGCCCATTTCTATTAGAGACATTTCATATTTCAGTTATTCAGATTGTGGCATGTAATTAATTCAGGATTCAGACTTGTCTTATTTTATTCAGTTATGGGATTGTTGAGAGGAGTATTTCCTCCAGACTTATTAATATTTGTGGTTATTCTATTGCTTCGTTATGGTGAATGATTATGTTATTCTTTCATAATTCTTTTACAGCATGTTAGTCAGACTTAATTTAAAATTTGACATCTCTTTTTAAATACTAGGTGGTTAGTAATTATTAAAATGTTTTTGACCGTGATGCTATTAACTGAACCAACTTGGCATTTTGATTTAATTTAATAAAGGAGTAGCTACCCTGTATTTAATTAGTTGGGGTGTCACAATAAAGTTTTGACATTGGTCTCCCTAGCATACGGGGGGAACCCTAAGTAACCAAGATAATCTTTCCAAGGTAATAATGACTTTTTACTCTATTTTTTATTCCATTGCATTATAAGTGTAGGATTTAGTGGAAGAAGTCTGAGAGGCTAGGCTGGGTGTCAAGACTATTAAACCTGGCATAGAAAAATTCATCAATAAAAAAATGTTGGCAAAGCTAGATGCATCAAATGGCTTGTCGAACATGCCATATCAAAGTGACATCTATCTAGCCAAACTGCACATAGAACCCAACATTATGGTTCATACAAGAAAGTCAATACCTCTAAATAATCTAATAACAATATTTACTAAGTCTATGCGTGTTTGATTACAGAGCTTGTCATGACTAAATACTCGTAAAAGAAAGTATATAATGTAAATAGTCAGTTCAGAGTGTGGGAAAAACCTTCGCCAAACTCCATGCTTGATTCATGCCTTGTTCCTTTTTCTCTTGGGGGATCATGACACAAAATTTATAGAAAAATTTGATGAATTAACCAAAAATGACCTTTGTTTAGTCACCTGGAACTCTCGATAAAGCATGTTCAGTGTAATATGATCCTTCTCTTCTTTAGCATCAAGTCAGGTAAGATCGAATGGGACATGATCGTATGTCTCCAAGCCTTATAGTTCACACATATATTCTAGTGTGAAAGTGAACTCTCCCGAAGATGTCATGAAGATATTCATTGCAACACTCTAGTAAGAGACCAGGAGGTGGAGACCAGAATTGATCTCAGGTAATATGAAATCTCTAAAAAATCCTACCAAATGCATAAGACTATCCTTTTCCATAACTTTTCTATACTAGGTATAAATATAAATTGAACAAGAATCATAACAATTAGGGGAACAACCAATTGCTTCGAAATCTCTATGATAATAGGGAAAATAACCTATATCAAGCCTAAACCTTAAAATAGGGAAGGAGACTATAAATGACCCAATAGTTTGAGAATTTAGTTTTTTTTATGCAAGAACTTGTTCATCAACATGTAGAATATAATCTTTGAATATTTTTCCCTCTTCATCTAACTTATTGTTCTTCCTAAAGGAAAGAGCGTAGAGCTAATTTTGTACAAAGTTTGATGTCCCGAGAACTTTATGAAGGATTCCTCAGTGAATTTGGTGGATTAGTTTCATGACCTTGCTTGAAGATTCTATTTTTACTAAGTGGGTTCTTTTTCACAGTGGAAAGTGGCAGAAAGGGTTTTGCAAATAGAAGGAAGAATAATGGATAACTGGAAATGTGTCCAAATGGAGTTTTAAGATAAGATTTGGGCATCAAATTAAATTTCTCTCTATATATTTCTAAATCTCTGGGTTATGAATAAAAAAGTTTAGAAAGTTTGAAATGAAGAAGGTGAGGTGGATGTAATACCCCGTATTTTCTGCGATATTTATTTTTGGGGATTAATTGAATTAAATGTTTATTAATTGGAAATTAATCCGGATAAAAATATTAACGAGATGTGAGTTAGTATTTTATTATAATGTGTATACTTGGCATTATATGATTATTGGTAATACTGAAATTGTCGTGAGATTTATATACGGCAATTTGGGAATTTTGCTTGACGCGTGTGACCGCCACGTCATGGTATATTGTTATTAAATTATAAAGTGAATTTTAGTTCCATTATTCGTATGGTCGTTTTGAGTGCGCCAACGTGTTCGGAAGGGTCGAGATAGTCAGAAAACACTAGCCGGAAGTTTAGTTTGGGTCCCGGGGTATTTGTGGGCCATACCGGCATCAAAAAGGGTATTTTGGTAAATTGCATTTTTGGGAATTAAAAAGTGACGAAAATGGAATTAATAAGCTGACTATTTCCTTAACCCACTTAACCCACTACTACCATTTAGAGACTTAATGGGCTACGGGAGAAGTTGAAATATACTCCCAACTCCCACAAACCATTTCACACATCCATTCTCCATTATCTTCAACCTTGGGAAAAGCTTGAGAGAGAGAGAGAGAAGGAAACCTTGAGAAGAGCTTGAAAGAGAAAGAGAGGGAAGAATTCTGCAGAAAAGTGAGAGAAGGAACAACTTGACTATCAAAGATTCTACACCAAATTCTGAGATAATTGAGGCAAGTGATTTAAACTCTTTTAATTCAAGATATGTATCCATGTGTAGGAATTTTCGAAATTGACTTTTGGAGATAAATTAGACCCATGAATTGAAAGTTAAAGGACATGATTTATGTAGGAATTGCATGTAGTATATATATTCTGGACGAATTTATATGTTGAAAGCAGAACTTTGATGATTAAAAGGTAGAATTAGAAGAAACTTAATGATGTTCTTGAATGGAAGAAATCTGGGAATTATTTTGATGTAATTTTAATCCAAAGTAAGCCTTTAAATGATGAATTATGGGATTTAGAATGTTATTACTGATGTAGGATGTTAGTATAACGTTATAGTAACCTTATCTTGAAGTTTCATGCTTAAAAATGGTGTTTTGGGACGAAACTGTAACTGCAAAATGAAGCAGCCCGTAACAGACCTGTTTAATCGATCGATCGACATTCATAAGTCGATCGATCGACCAAATCGATCGATCGAAGGTCACGGTCGATCGATCGACCTTCCCAGAATGACTAAAGTTTTTCTTAATTGAATTTTAATGGTGTTAACCCTTGGATAATAATATTGGAGACATTATGATTACCCTATATTTTAAGGAAGACCAGTAGGCATGATTTTTATATTGGACTTTAATTGGAATTTAATTTGAGGAATTATTCTAAATTAATGAAATTCGTTATGTGAGATTATATTTGGGGCAAATAGTGCAAATTTGAATAAATTGATGAAATAAGGTTCGGGGCAGAAGTAAAGACCTTAGTTATATAGATGTTATATGTGGGAATTATGGGAACTTAATAGTCTATTTGAGATAGGCCTTAAGTTAAGAAATTACGACGTGAGACGTGTCGACTATTTAATTTATATATTATCGGGATACTTGAAATATATGAATTGGGAATAATGGTATAATGATGTAGAGTATACCCTTATTATTATTGAGATATCTAAGATGTGTGAATGCTTAGTATATAACTTTATGTGTATGACATACCTACCATACTTGCTATCACGGAAGGTTTACGTTCGCTTAGGGCCCTCTTATCCTTGTGTTGCCCGGATTTAGACTGGTTACCTCGATGAACATAGGTCATAGAAGGACTTATTGTGATGTTAATAAGTCTGCTGACCATGGGAGCGTAGGTATGTGCGTGACCCATGTGATGGTGACTGTGTTCGCCTCCACTATTTGTGATGTTGTTATCTGAACAATTCCTGAGAGATTCGGAATGTGTGATCCTTATGTACGTGATGTACCGGGATGGATAGCAGAGTATGTGTGCACCGCAGCTTAGCCTTTGGGTGCTTGTATTGTATATTTATGATGTGAAAATATACGGTTATATGAGAAGGAATTTACTATGTTAAATTGTGAGTATAATTATGGTAATGTTATGAAAAGATAAAAAGGGAACTTTTATCAATTAATGGTTTTGTTAATAATTGGGAATCCGGAAATTAAAGTAGAACCCTCTACTTAATTGTTAAGGTTGGTAATTAAACGTGAACCTAGTAGTTGTGTAGAAACTCTTAGATAGTTATGAGATAACACATGAATGGGGACAGGAACGTTAGGAGTGCACAGTTAGACGAGAGGTGAGTATATCATGCGAGAGCACGTCCTAACATGTACTTTGCATATACTGTTTTAAATGTTTTTAAAGCACTTGCAGGTTTTTAAAATATCTACACATTCGGGCTCTGACCCGTTTGCTTTCAAATCTATCTTTTTGTAAAACCATTTTAGGTGCCCAGCCACAAGGTCACCATGCATAGGATTCTCACTCTGATGACGAGCTGTAGCTGGTGGAAGCTACAGGGATTTGCTTTTAGACGCTTATATCATTTGGATTCCTTATTCATTATTCCTCAGTTGTAGGGCATGTTGCCTAAGTTCTATTAGATACATTTCCATTTCAGTTTTCAGACTTTGGCATGTATTCATTCGGTATTCAGTATTTCATTATTTACTTCAGTTGTGGGATTGTATTATGAGGAGTTTTTCCTCCAGTTTTATTTATATCATGTGACGTTTATCCTATTTACTTTATTATGGTGAATGATGTTATTATTCTTCCTTACACTGGTTGCATGTTAATCAGACTTTAAATTAAAATTTGGCATCTTACTTTTTAAATACTAGGTGGTTAGTAATAATAAAATGTTTTCGACAGTGATGCTATTAACTGAGCCAACTTGGCGTTTTGAATTAATTTAATAAAGGAGTAGCTACCCGGTATTTAATTAGTCGGGGTGTCATAGTGGAATTAAGGGATTGGGGTAAAATAGTCGTTGGGGATGTTAATGGTTCAATTTTCGTCGAGCGTTTTGAAATTTGGGCCAAATAATGATTGTTTTAAATAAGGCAATTCAGGCTTAACCACAAGCCTCCATATTTCATTTGGTGGAAGAGTTGTCAGTTGATTTGATGCCAACATTAAATGATGGGAGATATATAAAGATACGACTCACATGTAAGGAGCTAATTTACATTAGATTGAGTCAACTCGTTTAAGGTGTTTCTAACTATGATTTATCACCCTAGGGTGATTTTATTGGAGGTCTATTAGTACAAGTCTTTGAGTTAAGGTTTTTTGAAGCAAGATGTTTCATACATAATTTTTTTCCAAAAATAAATTTCTCTATGAGGTGGGAAGTGTAGTAAGGGGCTATAGGTTAAACCTCTTACTTAAAGTTAAACCTCACTAAGAAGAAAATATTAAAGGATTCACAAAAGATTAGTTACATCATACAGTATTGTAGGAAGCCGATCAAGATGATTTGGGATCAAGGGAAAACACGAGGTTAATCAAATATTGAGAGAGCTGGCTAGAAGAAGCCTATTAAATTCACCATTTATTTTATGAGTCTGTTGTGTATTTATGAGTTTTATTGTACATTGTAATTTTGAGATTAGGTTCCTCGGTACCATCGATGGATCATAACTGCTCGAACATGGTAGAGATTTCATTCTCTATCGAGAAACCACATCGGGGAATCTCTAAGGGAACAAGTTTGGAGACCAAGGCTTCATTAAAGTATGATTTAATCATTTTAGATATACCAGTTAAAACACCTTGTTGAGATCAATAGATAGATTATTTTAGGCCTTAAAAGAGTTGTACCACGGCCCAATTGAGATGTATTAGAGGAACCATATGAGAACAACCTTGAGATTGCTCAATCACATTTCAATGAGTTTTGACATCAAATTAAGTGTCTTTTAATTGTCATATCTAAGTAACGTCATACCATTTCCAATCCATATATAATTCATTTTATCTAAATGGTGGTGGTTTGTTAAGAAACTGTCTAGTCTAGCACAGACACACTACAGCACCGCGTGACATAGTGACTAGTCACTGGAGATTTTACTCAAAAAATTTAATAGATTCGGTAAAGTGGGATGATCAGGAGTTAGTGCAATTGAGATCTCAAGTTCATGAACCAAAAAAGTTATATAAAACCCCTTGCGTAGCCAAAATAACGACATGACTTTTACGACAAGAAGACCACTGTGAGAGAGTTATTACCATCTAGATAACATTCATTCTCCACTATTAATGCTTTACCAAAATCTTCTCAAGAGCACAAGCATTTATTGAGTTTTGACCTTATTTGGTTATCCATTTGGGGTGTTTCATATGCCTACTTGATATTTATCTAAAGTTACTGTCTCTCTCTCCATTTGACTTCTTGATCATCAGAGATTCATTTACACTTCTAGCCATGTTGTATTTATTGTTTATCATTGAGTTATACATAAGAGTTTTTTAGCCATATACCTGAGCAACTTTCTTGTTATTTAAGAGTGTATTCATTGGTGTGTTATCATTATTAATAGGGTTTACACCTCGATTTATTAATAGACACCCAAAAATGAAGACAACTACTCTCTAATAAATATATTATTCAAAATAGGTGTTGATGGAATGATCCTAGGGTGCTTGAGTAAAAATAAAGGGTGGAAAAACTATATCCCATGCCCATGAGGGTCTTTGTGGAGCTCATAGAGATGTACGTAATATGAGATGGGTATTAAGAATACATGTTTTGTATCGCCTTCTATCCTTAAAGACTGAATTGAATTTGCAAATGGATGCCAAAAGTGTTAATAACTTTCTCCTTTAAAGCATATGACTGTAGTTGACCTGCAATATATGGTAAAATCTTAACCATTTAGAGGATAGGCCATCAATGTGATAAGAAACATCTATCCTCCATCTTCGAAGCTGAACAGTTTTCTTCTAGTTGAACTAACTAAATTCCCAAGTGAGTGGATGCTAAGGCTTCAAAAATATTTACCTAAAATGAATTAAAGGATTTTTTCAAGATGTTATATATAGGTATGGATTCCTAGAAACAATAAACTCATATAATTCTATGATCTTCGATTCAAAAATGGTGTTGGATTTTAAATCTAGGTTACGAATAAATTTGATATAATTAGAACCTTATTTTCCTCAACCAAATGGTCAGTTTAAGACAAAAATAAAGTAATAAATCATATCTTAAGCAAAGCAGCTAAAAAATCCAAGGCATTAACATAATCTGTTGCTAGAGGTGTTATGGGCTTATAGAACCTCTAAGAGGTCAAGTATTGTAATAAAATCATTCTCTTTAACCTATGCGCATGATGATGTTCTTCTAGTAGAAATAACTCTAAATTTATAAAAATTGTACCCAAAATACTTCGACTTTGAAAGGCAATGATCAAGTCATGTATTCAGAGTTGGAAAACATATATGAACAATTGGTGAGAGCCTTGACAAACGTCTTAATCTCAGAGAAAAAGATAGACATAGCTTAAAATAAGAAAGTAAAAAAAGATCATTTAATGAGGAGATCTAGTTTTGAAAACTTCCTACCTATTGGTTCAAAAGATCATACCTACAGGATGTGCTTCCCAAAGTGGGAAGGGCCATTTCAATTTCATAAGGTGTTAAAAGGAGGGTCATACAATTTTAGAAATATTAATGGTTATATCCATATGAGAAAAAATAATAGCAGATTTTTGAAGCCTTATTATCCAACTATTTTGGAAGCAAGGTAACAAGAGGAGAAAATATAATTTCATTAGAAATGTTGGCAAAGTTACAATTAATGAAAGTCCTCAAATATAAGAGATTTAAAGGTTGTCCAAAAGTTCTCAAAATCCGTCTTTTGTAATTTGATGTGCACTTGTCTTCCTTTAAATTGAGTACCTTCAATAGTTGAGACTTGTATTTCTCCCACCATCTGGCTAATATTGAGTTAGTATTATGCTTTTTCCTTAAAGGAAATGTATAAGGTTGCCTTCAATATTAAATTTTATTTCTTGAACTTTCATTTCTTAAGGAAAAAAAGAGTTTTTATTACTTATAACGGCTACCATCCTTCACAAATCCTCAGGATCTTCTTGTCCATGGAAGTGGATTTTTTTTCATAAATAGATATTTTTCTCCATCCTCTTCTTATGTCATCGTAGTGAATTATTATGGAAGTGAATGAATCTTAGCGAGTAAATAATTCCCACCACCCTTATCTAAGTCTGTTGTGTGAGAGATGCAGAAGTAGACTTTTCTCACACTAGTAGAAAATGAAAAACTAGCCATCTTTTAAAATCATAGTCTTACAAATCTTTGAAGAATCTCTAAAGATTGGATAGCTTCTAACTACCATGATATCAGAGTGGGTTTAGTGTGACTGATACTTTCCAACTGAGCTTCAATGCTATTATTGATAATTTTAAAGGCTTGAATTGGGGCTTGAGACATAATGTCTTTTAAATTTCCATGAAAAGTAATTTGGTCATCAGGAGTCATCTTGTAAAGAACTTACTTCGTTGTGGTCTAGTCCTTGACTGTTGGAGATTCCTCATTTATAGGAGGAGTGCATGGAATGGTAATATTCTCAAAAAGGAATGATTCATCAAGGAGATGAAGTCACTAATAGTTAGAGAAGGATTATCCAAATACTTCACTTCTCTTGGCTCTTGAATCCCAATCACCTCATCTTGAGTTAAGCCAAAGGCATGGAAGTATCCATTTCCTCAAAATCAATTTCTCCATCCAAAATTATTTTTACGAAGGTATAGTTGGGTATATGTCAACATCAAATGGTTCAACTGAGGGCTCCCCAATTGTATACGATAGGGGAAGTGTTTTGTCACACCCGCCCAAAAATTTCACACCAAAATCTGTATTAAAAGAAGAATTAGTTTGAAGCCAAACTCAATGGTGTAAATAATACCAAAAGTCTTTAATAAACTCATAAGATTGGGAAATAGGTTTACGTTCCAATGATAATAAGGGAATAGACCTTTTAGATTTCCGTATCTTGTATTTGCTTGTTGGCATAATTAACATAGTAGCAATAAGAGGCTTATCATAACTTTAGGAGGTGCACATTGGGTTGTTAGGAGAGGAGTTTTCCTTTTTCAACCATAGGCAAGGATGATGCTTCTTTGTTTCCTCCTCTCTAATCTCTCTAAGATTTAGTTCAATAGCATGAGTCTATTTTCTCTTCTTAATAGATTTTTACCCTCCAAAATTGGGATCTTTTGTAACGTTAAGAATGGTTGATCCAAGAAAATCCAATAAATAAAAGAAGAATTAAAGAAATAATCCAAGTCTTACGTGAGTTTGAAGCCTTCAAAGGTTATTTCTCTAGTGGAAAAGGTTTTGAATAAACATTTATGTACCTAACCCATCAACCCTTATAAATTGGGGCCACACCTGCATGGAAAACTATGCTATCTATGGAAAACGTACTTCTAATCCTAGGGTACTCATCTATACCATAAAAAATAGTTGCCTTCCAAACATGAAAAGTCATGAGGAGAAAATTAGGATTGGATTGAATCCTAATTGGGATAGAAATAGAATGGTAAAATCCAAGTTGCATTGAAAATTGGATAGGAAGATATACCCCCATAAAAATTGGAATCTGGATAAAGAGAGGGAGAGGGTTCATAATATAATCCTCTCGAGATCAAGAAACTTCGTCGACAAATTTTAGCACGACCACCAATATGGGGATTTTTCAAAATAGGAATCAACCAAAGCGATGAGTTGAGAGGTCTCAACAAAATTTGCAAAAAAGGCAGTGGGCCTATAATGGGGAGATTTTTAAACATAGTAAAAATCTTTAAGAAGACATTATGAGAGGGTTTAGAGTGATAATAAGGATGATAATATCTAAATTTGGACTAAATGTAAATATGGCCAATCTATTGAAAATATTCATGAAGCCACATTTGCAATAGCCACAAATGGACTATCTTGAATGCAATTAATTAGGTCCATTACAACATCAAAATATGCTCTGCAACAAGATCTTAAAATCTAAGGATCTAATGCAACCTCATTCCTATCAATAAATTAGGATACCATGAAGGAATATTTGAGAATTATCCTTTCGAATTTAACACAAAACACATTCCTCAAAAGAAAAAGTAAGAAATAACAAAAATACTCTATTTAATCGACTTGGGGGTCACTTTTCATATGAGCATTCATAAAGGTGGAATAATCAAGATTGATATTGTCTTTAAAACTCAACATGGCAGGTGCATCTATAGCATTAATAAATAGTTAAAAACCACACACACGCTTAAATATAGTCAGTTATCATACATTCAAGAGAGTGAGATATGTCATCTAAAAATTTCACTCAAAATAGTTAAAGGAAGAGTTCCAAAATCAAATGGGACTAAGAAAGGAAAATTTATCAAAATCCATGTCATCCTTACAAAGTTTAACAACATAAAAACTTCCAGACCTCTTGAAATCACTGGATTTGAGGGAAATCATACTCACAACCCATTTGGCCCAGTTCTCCTTATCAAACGTGTGTTCCACATTTTAGAGGGAAAACTTCGGGAGTCCACCTATTGAATCTTAATCAATTTCTTCTTTATGTGGTGGAAATAAGCTATTTAAGCTCAGTATTTTTATATTTTGTTTCTATCATTTACTTTTCCTTCTAAATGAACCCTTGATTATGTAAAACCCTTTTCACTTCTCTATAACTTTTCACCATCAATAGTGTCTATTTAATTTTAAGTTAATGAGTCTTTGGCATTTGAATAGATAATTAATAGGATCTCTACTCATGACGAGGTCATCGTTGGAAGAAATTTTTTCCCTATTAATACCTCTATTGAGGTAAGCCTCACCCTCGTTGGTCACTAGTTCCACCATGAACATCCGTTATTACTGTCTCCATATTTTCCCAATTTAGAAGAACACGAGATTTTTTTCAAGAATTATACAATATCCACATGCCTTCCATATTCAAGGTTTAGGTTTTGCCGAATATCAAAGTTCTTCATCATTCAAGCCTTCGCAAGATTAATTTTGGTAAGGTTGTGTTTAAGTACCTTAACGGTTCACTTAAAGTGATGGGATAATTTTTCTAAAAAAAATTCTAAGTGTTGGAGAGGAGTTTTTTGTCAAATATATTTTTCTAATTGTTGAGGTGGACTAGAATAAAAAATTAAATTTTTCGCTCCGGTCGTTCGAGCGACTATGCCATGTCGTTCAAGCCACAATGGCTGTCACGCGATGTCTCATTCGAGTGACATCATGCCTCATTCAAGCGACGTCTATTTTTCGTTTGAGCGAGCTGTCAACTCAATTTTTCTATAAATTATTTCAAACAGTTTCATTTTTCTTATGAAAACTTGACATTTTAGTTTCAACAAACACTGTAAATCAGCAGAACAATTTGTCTTCTTCGTTTAAGAGTTTAATCCTTTTTGTTTTCAATTCACAAAATGTCCCAATCTTTATGTGAATTGTTTTGGAACCCAAGATACAACTTTGGTAAGGTTATTTCTCTTGTAAAGAGGATAAATCTATGGTTGATGATTGCGTGTCTATTGAGAATGCTCGAGGGTGTTCCTAGCTGAATTGGGATTGTGTGTTCTTGTGGACTGCTGTAGTAGTTCCATTGTTGACTCTAGGATGCGTGTCTATGTGATTATTTCGAGGAATGATCATCGCAGATTTAATTATAATATTTGTAAGTTGTGATTTACTCTTTTATAGTGAAATAAATGGTTTTACCCGAAAGGTTTTTTTTTCTAAAATATGTGAGTTAGCAATTTTATTTGTGATGGTTTGACACACACACGTAGTTGTATGTTTAGGGGCTGAATTAATTTGGTTTGAAATTTTACACATATTAAATAAATCTAAATTGGAAGCTTAGGAAATTTGTTTAAATCAGTATCACATCACCCATCTCTACAAATTGGTATCAGTGCTTATTTAAGTGATCACCACTTTTACAATTTAGTATCAAAGCCTGTTGCGCTAAGTTATTGCGTTTGATCCATTTTTCGTAGAATTGTGTGATGTTGAATTTTTTTTTGAAAATCTGTTTTGTGAAAAAATCATTATTTTTCCAATGGATCACTTATGTAATCGGATGCCTCCCTTTGATGACACAAGTTAGAGTTTCGATGATTTAAATTGTTTGAACTTGACGTTTACTAAAAGAATTAAAGTTTTGGTAAAAGAAAATTCTCATTTTAAATCCGCGATGGATCTTTTGCAAGCGGTTCAAATCAAAGAGATTTTTATCATGATAAATTTGTTTCTTTGGACCATGAATTCAATGCATTAAAATTGTCCAAAAAGGAGAGTGATGATAGAGTCCTACTTTTAGAAAAAGAATTGGAGGACTTTAAAAATTATAGGATTTATGTTTGTGATAAAGAGGATTGTTAATGCAAAAAACTAGAGTAGGCTAATTAGTTGATCACAGATAAATAGAAATAAAAGAGACAAGAGAATTTTAAACTGGTTCGGCTTAATGGAATAACCTACGTCCACTGTTGTGTATTACTTTGGGATTGTTCAATTGCCTCGCCTCTCCTTTTGTCCCCCTTGGATGTAGAGTATACAAGTTATTTATAGCCCCTAAGGGGGTGCACAAGAGCTGGAATATTAAAGGACGGAATGTCTTTATATCGTCCACATTTACATCTATACAATAATTAATGTATACAACTGCTGTTGTTTTCCTGTCATCGTTGTTCATCATCCCTGGTGTTGGTCGTTGTTCTTAGTGTTGATTGGTATTTTATCCTTGATGACTAGGATTAATATTCCACTCTATAACACGTGTCAGTATCTGAATTGTCCACATAGATGAACAATTTTTGGAATCAACAGAAGCCCCCGATGTTTCATGCTTGAAGTTTTCACGAGAGTATGGAGTATTTGGCTCTTAAAGTTGCTCGGGCAATAATTTTAGGCCTGGTCAGTTGCCGACTTCCCATACTTGTAAAATATTATGATTTAATTATGGAAATATAATGCGCATGGCATTTTTGAAATTATACACAACTTTAACGAATCATTTTTCAGCAAATCCGTCTTTTCTGCCTTTAGCCACCACTAGTTCAATCGACACTACATTTTAATCATTATTTTTCTAGTTTTTGAGGAAACCTATAAAGAGAGAGACAAGCCATGAAATTTTACTACCTCAAATCTTCTGAGTGCTTTTGGCTACAGTGTCATCAAGCTTTCTTTTTCTTTCTTGAGCGATCATTTTTTGTTCTTCAGTTCTTGCTGAATCCTTAATTCCTGTAAGAACTCTTTCTCTTCACTTTTATTCTTCATCATGGTTTACTCTACTGATTCTCTTGATGAATTCAAAAATTAATTTAAGATCCCCTCTTGGGTTGTTTTGGAACACGCTACTTTACCTGCTGATTTTTTCTCACTTGATGAGGGTCACTGGTTTTCCTCTATTTTTAGAGACGAGTGTGGGTTTACCTTTCCTCCCAAACCATTGTGCCTTTGATTTTGTCAATACTTTGACGTTGTCCCATCTAGGTTAGCCCTCAATACTTAGAGGGTCGTAAATGGGGTGTATAGGTTTAATCGAATTCATGGAACCCATCTGGGGATACCAGAAATGATGTTTTGTTGTAAGTGGGTGGCTAGTGACACCCCTTTTTATTTAAAGATAAGGGGTGTAAACAAAGCGTTAGTAGTTAATATTCCAGACTTCGACAGGGATTATGTTGAGCATGGAGTTGTTGTAAAAATTTTACAATACGCCATTTTGACTGGAAATGCTAAGTACCAGGGGCCTAGATGCTCTCCTTTTGGCAATAAGATAGGTTATTCCTTATTTAACTAGTTTTTCCTTATACATATCTGTTTAAATGTTACACTAATTGTTGCTCTATAAATTTTTATTACAGTTGATCAGAAGAGAAGGTTCCCAAAGGAAAGTGAAGTGAATCTAAGGGAGTTAAAGTTTATTTGGGGACTTCATCACAGGATTGGTAAGGAGCACGTTAGGTCTGCATCCTATTTATTGCAGTAGAAGAATATAATTTCTTCCTTTGTTGCTCGTCCTACTCCTTGCCATGTAATTTACCTTGAGCAAGAACCTACTTCTACTTCCTCGACTACTGCATATGGCAGTGGTGATCTTACTGCCCTTTCCCCCTTATCCTTAGATTCAAACTTGCCCCTTCCCGTATCCATGGGGAAGAGAAAGATTCCTAATATTTTGGGAGACATAGATGCCAATCCCCATTCGAATCAAGCTGATGAAGGGGTGAAAAATAAAGATGAGACACATAAGAAGACCCTAACCAAGAAAATTGAAGAGAACCTTTTAAAAAGAATAAAGAGAGGGTTGTATTCTAAGTTAACAAAAGATTATTCTACTCTTCCTGACCAACGTGAGTTGGTCGGTATATCTTCTTTTGCTCTCTAGTGGTCCTTGGACCTAGATTGGCAAGACAAATAATAAAGTTTGGGACTTTACCAGACCACAAGGGTGCTACAGCTGCATTACCCTTTTCCAAAAGTTCTAACATGGTTGCTCAAAGCCTTGCTCTACTATATTCTTTTGCCTTCTTTAATTTTCTATCTCTTGATTTGTTCTTTATAATACTTACTTTCCTTATTGTTCCTATGTAGTTCCTCATTGAATTTAATAATATATTGGAGAAAGATAAGGCTTTGAGAGCTTCTTCCTCTTATGAAGTTGAAGAAGATTTTAATGAGCTAAAAAAGCTATTGCTTGATTTCCAACAAGCATTGGCTAATGAACAAAAAAAATGGGAAGTGAAGATAAAATCTATGGAAGGAGCTGTTGAAACTACTCGGGGGTTGACTGACAAATTATAAAAGGACTTAGATGTTAATAAAGTCAAGTATGTCCAAGTACCGAAGGACTTGGGTCCTGAGAAGGTGAAGAGGGCTAAGGCTAGAGATGTTGGCTTCAACAGAGGCTGGGATAAGGCATTTGGAGCAGTTTCTTCACAAATTGAGTTTACAAAGAAGAAATGCTTCAAGGATGGATGGTCTACTGCTCTGTTGGAGTTTGGCACTCCAAAAGTTTTTGATCTATTCTTGCGATATGATCATGGGACTCCTCCAAACCTGGACGAGTAATTTGACGATGGGGGTTCTAGTGAATCCTTGATAGCACTGGAGTCTATTGATTAACATTAAGATGTTATTTTACTGCCCCCTCTTAAGTTAATCCTCCTCCTCCTTGTACTCCTACTTCCACTTCAACTAATCCTGAGGCAGATAAGAAGAAGGTGTGAAACCGAGCAGCTTTTTGTTTTCCCTTTTTCAGTAGTTGTACTTTTTCTTTTCCTTTTGAAGATGTATTTGTACTTACACTTTTTTATTAATGAAAAGAGAAATATTTTTGTTCCTCTTCTCGTGTTTTTTAATATTCTGCACTTGTTGATTGATGACTTTCTTCTTCATAATAGTTTATGGATAAATTAGAATACATCTCATCTACTGACTTTGAGCTACTCCAGAGGTGTAATGAGATTTTTAGAGTTGGTCACTTATCTCTAACTGATGCCGACCTACTGCTGTTGATCAGGGATGGAGTATCCGAGCAAGCCAAAGAGGCATATATTCATCTAAAGTGTCTTCTTGATCAGCAGTGGCTAATAATTTTGCCTACTATGAAATGATTGAAGATCTACAGGAGGAGCATAATGAAGCTAGGGAACTTTTTCATGAGGATTATGAGAAGAAATTCCATGCCCTTAGTGAAGGTTGGGGCTTTGAGAAAAAGTTGGATAAATTTGTTTCTCATTTTCAAAGATAAGAATTCCTCCTCAAACATGAAGTAGATGAAGCAAGGGACATTACCAATCTTCTAGAGGAAGAGAATAACAATTTAAGAGATGAACTTGATTCCCTAAAGCCATCCACTGCCATTGTTACTACTAGAGATGAGGTTCATTCCTTCTTAGAGGCTGAAAATGCAAGGTTGAGTGAGGAGTTGGAGGCTCTGAAGAAATTAAAACCTGCTTCTTCATCTTCCTGAGCTAGAGTCAAACCTGGCCGAGGAACTACAAGGAAAGTCAAGACCCAACAAACCCTTACCAACTAAGCTGCATAATTAAAGGCCAAAAATCAAGCCATTGCTCATATGTCACAGAAGCTACAGACCTTGTCCAAGTAACTATCCACTCAAACTTCTCAGTTACAAGTTAAGGATGGGTTATTCAAGAAACTGCATTACCAAGTTGATAGATTGACTTTTCAATTCCATAAACAACCAATAAAAGTCTGGATGGACGGGTACAATGAAGCTCTAGGGCAATTTGATGATAAGTATCAACAGGTTAAGAATGAGGCCTATAAATGGGGTTGGATGAACGCTTTGACAGTGATGATGGTGGATCAAAACAACTTATTATGGGACTGGTATGATCTAGGCTTTCTTGATCTTGACAATCCCCCTTTTAAATTAGATTTCAATTGGATTCTAATCCATCATATTCCTCAATGCTTGATTTAAAAAATACTTGGGAGATTATGAGCTTCATGATGAATTCGAAATCGTTCGACCTCCTCACTTGCTTGATCGTCCTAGTAGAAGCAATACTATAATGTTTTAGGAATTCAACTTCATCAATTATCCTTATACTTTAGATGATCCTCCTGCTGGAATGAATCCTGTTTCAAATGATGAAGGGAAACGTCTTGTAGAGTGAAGCTTTGTCCTTTGTTTTGTTAACACAGTCATGTAATACATTTGATTGAATGAAATGGAAATTTGATTAACTTATCTTATGTTGAATTTTAATACTTTCTTTATCATTAATTCTATTGATACACTTTGATTAAGTTGAGTATCAATAATTAATAAGTGTAGATGTTATACTAGCATACTTAGATGAAAATCTAAATTTAGAGCTAGTTAAATGAATACATAGGTTCTACCAGCATACTTAGATTAAAATCTAAATTTAGAGCTACTTACCCATGTGTCTCCAAATGTTTTACTAATACACCCAAGTATTAGATTTTTGCATTAAATACCAGTGGTGTGACCTGGCGTTTGTTGAATATCTTCTTACATTCCTCTTGAGGAATCTTCACAATGTTCTTCCTATACTTTGCCCTGTAGGATAAAGATCTTGTTTTATCCTCATGTTTGTGGACCAAGTTTCTTGAGGATTTAACATCCTATTGACTTGAACTTTATGTATCAACGATAAAATATGTGGCTGCTTTGAGCAACTTATTGCTTTTATTGAGCAACGTCCAAGGTAATATTTATTGTGCCGAGCAATAATTTTCTGAGCCAAGAAATAATGTACAACTTTTTATCAAGTGGCTAGAGTAGTGCATAGCACTTATACTCCCAAAAAAATCTAACAACAAAAATGAAAAGAACTGGAGATTTTATTAATACTGCAAGTTGATTTTAAACATATTACAACATCATTGATAATATTTTCTAAGATGCTCTGCATGCCATGGAGTTTTTAATTCTTTGCCTTCCAAGGTTTCAATTCGATAGGTTCCAGGTCAGATCACTGGTGAAATATGGCAAGGCCCATGCCAATTATCCTCAAGCTTGTTATTTTTCTCCACACTTAAATCAGCACATAATCTCCTTCCTTCAAGTTGATCAATTTCATCCTTTTATTGTAAAAACGGGTTGTTCTCTTCTAATAGGCCGCATTGCATAGGGAAGCATCTTCTCTTACTTCTTTCAACATGTCTAGATCCAACCTTCTTATTCGGTCACTTACAGAAGAATTAAAATTTAAAACTCTATGGGATGGAACGCCTAACTCGGCAGGAATGGCAACTTTAGTCCCAAATGCTAACATATATGGGGATTATCCATTTGCTATTCGCGGTGTTCTTTGGTATCCCCACAAGACAGAATGTAGCTCGTTTATCCAATTTCCCTTAGCCTCATCAAGCCTTTTCTTCAACCCGTTAAGCAAGGTTATGTTCGTAACTTCAGTTTGTCCATTACTCTGAGGATGTCCTGGAGCTGAATGCAATTTTTGAACGTTGGACTAAGCATAATAATTCACGAATTCATCATTGTCAAACTGTGTTCAGTGGTCGATAATGAAAGCATAGGGCATCCCATACCTACAAATTATATTTTTCATATGGACTGATAGACCTTTTCATAAGGCATGTCTATTAGAGGCTCTGCTTCAACCCATTTTATAAAATAATCCACGGCAACAACCAATTATTTAAATCTTCCTCGGGTGGCTGGCAGTGATCCGACCAAGTCTATACCCCATATGGAAAATGACCATGATGAAGTGATTGGAGTGAGAGCAGCTTGTGGAGTTTTTTGAGTGGTAGAGAATCTTTGACATTTATCAAACTTCTTAGTAAAAGTTTCACAGTCTGCTCGCATTGTTGGCCAGTAATACCCTTAAGTAATGATTCTTTGCAGAAGTTTTCTTCCTACTATGTGAGCTACACATGATCCTTCATGCACCTCCTAAATTAGATCTTGGACTTCTGATGGATGCACACAGCGTTGTAAATTGACTGTTATTCCTCTCCTGTACAAATCACCTTTATCAAAGACATACCGAGATACTTTTTATTTTAACTTCTTTGTTTCCACCACATCTGTTGGTAGAGTTCCTTCTTCAGTGTATGCTTTGATGGGGTCCATCCATGATGGCCCCGTATCTATGGTAATAAAATTGATCATCAAATCTTCATCTATACTCCTATTGGCCAAAATCTCAATAGAAACAGTTCATCGGAGTTCAATCCTGGTAACGGAGGCTAGCTGGGCAAGGGCATCAGCTCGGACATTTTCTAACCTTGGGATTTTGTTAATCTAAACAGTTGGTAATTTTTCAATGACTTCCATCACCTTGGATAAATACCTGGTTATCAATTCTCCTTTATCTCTATTAAAACCTAGTGTTTGGTTTACTACCAATTGAGAGTCACTGTATGCCACAACTTGCTCAACACTCAATGAGTGGGCTAAACTAAAGCCCACAATAAGAGCTTTGTACTCTTCTTTATTGTTTGAAGCCTAGAATTGAAAGTGTAATGCATACTTAATATTAATACCATGAGGAGTGTTAAGTATTATACCTGCTCTACTACCGGTGGAACAAGATGATCCATCAACGTATAAGTTCCATATTGGGACGTCGTTGTCAAATGCTTGGTCTGCCAAACTCCCATAGTGGAATATTTTTCCCTTTGCTTCTTCATACTTCCTAGTCATCTCCAGTGTTCGGTAAGAGGAATCTGGCAGGTCTGCAATCACTTTTTTTTAAAGAAAGTTCTTCAGGATCTTTCTTGTTAACATCACTATCTCCTGATTCTTGTTCTGCCTGCTTACTTTGTTGCTCGAGAACCTCAGAGTAAGTGAACTCTGTTATGGAATCTACCACTTCTTGGCCTTTCAAATAATACCTTGGCTCATATATGATATCGTACTCCCCCAATTCCACTGCCCAGTACATTAATCTACCAAATTTATCTAGTTTATGCAAAGCCTGCCTTAGAGGCATATCAGTGTAAAATATGATTATATGGGCTAGGAAATAGGATTTCATGCGTCTGGATGCCTTAATCAATGCCAATTTATCCAAGCGAGGGTATCTGATTTTTGCTCCTCGAAAAGCCTTACTGGTACAGTAGACGGGTTTTTTAACTTCATTCTCTTCTCGAATTAATGCAAAACACCTAGTTTTTCACATGTGATTGGTCGGGAGAGTAATGGCGGTGACCCTAAATACTTTTTTAACTCCTCAAAAGGTTTTTTAGATTCGTCATTCCATTCAAAACTTTTTCTAAGCACCTTGAATAACGGCAGGCACCTATCTGTATCTCGGGACATGAATATATTCAACGATGCTACTCATCGAGTCGGTCTTTGTATGCCCTTCTTATATGTTAGAGATTACATTTCAATTAGTGGTTTGATCTTATCTGTATTTTCTTCAATTCCCCTTTGACTTACTATGTACTCTTGGAACATTCCCTCTTGCACTCCAAAAATGTATTTGGTCGGATTCTGCATCATCTGGTGCTTCTCAAGTTCATCAAAAGTCTGGCTGAGGTCGGTAATGTGATCAAATCCTTTTTGCTCTTTGTAATCATATCATCTACGTAGACTTCCATATTCTTGCCTATCTGCTCCTCGAACACCATATTGACCAATTTCTGTCATGTCGCACCTGCATTTTTTAAACCAAAAGGAATAACATTATAACATTATGTTCTTCGAGGAGTGATGAAGTAAGTGCTTTCCTTATCCTCAGGTTTCATTTTTATCTAGTTATAACCAGAATAAGCATCCATAAAGCTGAGTAGCTAATGTCCTTGTGTTGCGTCCACAAGTTGATCTATTTAGGGCAAAGGAAAATGATCCTTTGGACATGCTTTATTTAAATCTATGAAGTCTACACACGTTTTCCACTTATTTTTTTTCTTTTTGACCATAACTACATTGGTCAACCAGTCTGGGTATTTCACTTCATTAATAAAAGCTTCTTTATAAAGCTTTTTGACTTCTTTCTGTATGGCTTGGTTCTTCTCGGGGTTGATCACTCTTTGTCTTTATTTGACTGGTTTAACTTCTTTGTTTATGTTGAGCTCATGACAAAGGAAATTGGGATCTATCCTAGGCATATCTTCATGGCTCCAGGCAAACACATGCTTTCTCTATTTGAGGAAGCTCACCGGTTCTTGTTTAAGAACATTATCCAATGTAGTCCCTATTTGAGTGACGCATTCCGTTTTATCATCATCTAACACAATGCCTTCAGTTGCTTCCACAATCTATCCCTTTACTAGCTCTGTTTCCTCTCTATATCTAAGGTTTCAACCTCAGATTCTTCATCAAGATCAGGAGTATCCACTTGGTAGGTTTTGGCTTTCTTCTTTATCTCTTCTAAATCTTCATGCTCAACAGAAGAGCAGTAACACTCCCAAGCTACTTTCTAATCACCTTTCATAATTCCCACCCCAAAATTAGTAGGTAATTTTAGGCATAAATGAACAGTGGATGGTACTACATCGAACTTCTTTAGCCCTACTCTACCTATGATTATATTATAAGCTGAACGGACGTTTTTATCCATTACAAAGAAATGGATCTTCTTTGTTTGGCTAGCTGGACAGGTGCCTATCATCACCTCCATTTTAATGGTTCCTAAATGGAATACTTTCTCACCTACAAAGCCTATTAGTGGTCGTTGATAAGGCTCTAATTAGCTAAGTTTAAAATCCATGTTACTGAAACAAGAATAGAACATGATATCCGTTGAGCTTCCATTATCTACTAATACTCTAGAGACAATGATTTCTTCCTTTATGACTTTGATTACTAATAGGTCGTCGTGAGGAGAAAGTACTCCTGAAAGGTCATTTTTAGAGAAACCAATTACTAGTTTGTCTTTGTTAACCTGCCTTGGTCGATCTTTCGCTACAAGGTTGATCCTTTATATGTACGATCAATCTTGTGCCTCATGGAGATAAGATTTTTGCTCTGCTGTATGATCTACTCCTCCCGTAATCATTTGGCAATCAAAAGAACCAAAATTGATACACAATACCGCACGTTCTAGTTGTCGGGGTTCTTTAGGGCGATCGTCATCATCATCCTGATCATCTTCATGAGTCATTTTCTTCTCCTCTCTGGGCTTCCAAGGAGATTTTGATCTACGTCGAATTCTTTCATTATTCTGTCAATCAACGTAAGTTTGAAGAGCTATGCAACGTTCCGTCGTGTGACCGTGATCCCTATGGAATTCGCAGTACTTCTCAACGTAAGTTTTATCTCTTGGTCGGGTAACTTCTCAACTTATCAGGCCAACGCACATCTTTATTATGCTTTATTTCTTCCAAATCATGGTGAATTCCCATGGTTAATGGATTATAGTCATTGTGCTTCTTGAGTCTCTCCAAAACTCGTTTTTGTTTTGATTCCCTGTGTTCTTTGGGGTCGTTATGATCTTTCTTATCATTTTTTCCATCAACTTTTTTGCCCAAGCTGTGCTTGGATGCCATTGCTTTCTCGGTATTCATTATCTTTGTTTCTTTATCCATCAATTCTTCCATTGTATTTAGAGGACCCTTAGCAAGAGTGTAATACAATTTTTCGGGGAGAAATCCACTCATGACGACGGTTATTGCAGTCTTCTCTTCATAATCTATGACTTCTAATTTCTCGTTATTAAAATGAGTGATGTAATCTTTGGTGTTCCCTCTTACTTTATGTCTTACACTAAGTAAGTGTGCCATCCTTTTCACGGGCTTTGCTCTAAAGCAAAAGTTGTTAATGAATAGCTCGGCCAGTTGGTTGAAGCTAGAAATTTGTCTCCGAGGAATACCATTGTACCGGATTTGGGCAGATCTAGTAATGGTTCTAGAAAATGCTCTACACCTCATTTTGTCGAGGACGACATAAATATTAGCAGCTGCCTAGTGTTATTCTATATGAAGGACTGGATCAGTGATTGGGCATAAATATTGTATATTTATTCCCTTAATTTCGGTACATTTATGAACCCGAGAGGTGCAATTGATATGGATTTAACTCACATTTGTGCTACTAACCTTCGTTGGCAAGTATTTCATGTTTTGTGTTTCTCCTGTGTGCTTTACAGGTTAATTATGCAAGCGGAGCAAAAGAGAAATCGAAACAATGGAAAAAAGGCTAGGAAGGCAAGTTCAAGTGAATTTTGGTAATTCTATAGTCGGATCCCTAAGGAAGAGTCAACTGGAAAGTTAAAAATCTTATAAAAACGAGAACAATGAAAGAAACGACATCCAAATCCGAGTTACGGTTGAAGAGTTATGAGCGATTGAAGTTGAGAAAAAAATCCAAGAAGAAAACATGAGAAAAATTCTAAGTGTTGAAAAGAGGAAAAAGTGGCCAAAACCAGCGAAAATTCCCAAACCCAGGTCGAATCGGTTTGGGTTCGGGGATCCTGGTGCGCGAAAACGCTCCTTTATTCTTATTGCTCTAAAGAGTTCCATTAGGTTACAACTCATTCCAAAATGTATTTTTACGAAGCTAATGAATTAGGAAAGACAGTTCTTGATAGTTTTTCATAGTTTTTTATAGAGAAAAAAGTAGAAGATCATCTAGGAACATAGTTTGAATCATTTGCTTTAAGATTGACTCATTCTGGGTTTATTTTTGAGTTTTAATCCAAGTTTCATTCTTATTATTATTGTTCTTGCATGGTTATTTCCTTCACCTGATTCAACCAATTTTTGGGTTCATAATACGTATTTGCATGTTTTAATATAGTTTCATCATGAGTTCTTTCACATACAACATAATTATTTCTTGCATAGTTAGGTTTAACATATCCGGCTAGTTTTAAAAGGGTCGGGATGCATGAACTCAACCTGATGTGCTAGTTGCATGTGTATAAAATTAATCCTCTAAATTTAATGATTTAGTACGATCGTATTGCATAACAACACAACCATTGTAGATCTTTGGGTCTTATTTGCTTCCTGGTAACCGGGATGCTTTAGAATGCAATGCGAGTGTCGCTATTGCGTGTACCAATTTACTCGTCCTCTGATTAAGTATGGTGCGAGCTTGAACCTCATATACGTAATGCTTGGGAGTACTAAATTCTGGGTCTGATTAATCATTTAAATTTATGATTAGTTTTATACCAGCAATACACTAGGGTTGAGGGATTGTATTCCCGTCCTATTTCCTTCATCATATAGTTCAAGTTTTAAGTCATTCATCATCAGTATTTTAGGTAATTTTGAATAGTTTCATTCCATTCATACTTTAGTTCATTAGTTAATTATTTTCCAAATTGCATTTAGTTGTAGTCCATTCCCAAAAACCAATCATCTTTTATTTTTCTTTAGAGTCCGAGTTAGGGTTCCTTCGTCTGTCCAACGTCGTTACAACTTTGTTATCCTATTTCCCTAAGGATCGATACCCGACTTATCGGATCATTACTTGAGCGACATGCTTGCACTTGACCCTAAAGAGTATGCACTTCTGAGACACATCCTTAGTCGCGTTAAGTTTTGGCGCCGTTGCCGGGGACTTAGGTAGACTTAGGATTAAATCAAGTCAATCTAAAACTTTGACCAAAAATTTCCAAAAATCCAAAAACATAACAAATTTAAAAGCAAAAAAAAATTCCTCATCATCTCTCATAAGCCCATTAATGCAAAATTTTGAACTCACTCCAACTCCCCATAATACTCGAACCCACATTCACGAAAATCCAATAGTTGAGTACGATCCTGATAGCCCTCACACTCCTAATGCTCCATAATTATGGGTTACACCTCCCACACTGTCACACTCAATCGCAAATAACACTCCGTTTTCCCTTTTAGGACACACTTCAGAGCACACTCCAAGTATACCAAGTGAGGACACAAAACCTTTGAGTGAGAGAAATATGTCTTAACACAGTAGTGTAGCCGCCGGTGAGGAAGAGGCCCCGTATCGCCCTTTGAGAGACATCTTATATCCCGAGCGCACTGTCACTCCAGGATGCATTTTACTCCCGTATAATGTAGGGCAATTTCTCTTTAGGAATGGGATGATCAAAATACTTCCCACTTACCATGGAATGGATTAAGAAAAGCCATATGCCCACATCATGGAATTTGGGGACGTGTGCGAGACTCTCAGTGATCAAACATGCACAAAAGATATGCTCCGCCTTAAACTCTTCCCATTCTCACTAAAGGATAAGGCTAAGACCTGGCTATGGTCTTTACCTCCAAATTCGATTTCATCATGGAACGAGATACAATCTAAATTTCTCAAGAAATTCTTTCCTCCACATCGAACAAACTCCATCAAGGCTCAAATTCAAACTTTCTGACAATTAGAAAATGAGTCGTTCGATCGATGCTCCAAGAGTTTCAATGAGTTAATTACTTCGTGTACCCATCATGGTTTTGATAAAATGCAAATCCTTTCCTTCATCCATAGTGGGCTGAACATTAATTCCAAGTAACTCGTTGAAACCACGTGCGATGGTCCATTTGTTGACTAAGATGCCAAAAATGCTGAGCTTCACCTGAGGTATGTCATCGAGATTCCCCAATCCTGGGATACATCTGACCTTAAATCTCAAAATCGAAATCGCCAAGTGACCACCACTCCATCGACGTCCAACCTATTTCACGTAGAAAAGAATTCTATGACGGACTGTCGACTCGATGTAATTAAGAAAGGAATGTAAGACCTACTTGAAGTATATGGAAGAGAATTAACTGGATCCATCCCAAACCCCATCGAGAAGGTGTGTGAAAATTGTGAGGCGGGTCATTCAACTAAGGAATGCTCGACTACACCTGCCTATAAAGTTATGCTTCAAGAATAAGTAAATGGTATAGGAGGATTCAAGGGTAATTTCGATGCACCGCACGGGAATTCTTACAACCCTTCATGGAAAAACCATCCTGGTTTTAGCTATGGGCAACAATATGTTGCGATGAATCCTAATTCACATGTTTCCCCTCCTCCACCTCCGTACTTTCAGTAAGCTCCACACATGCAAGGACATGTGCAAGAACCACCACCTCAAGGAGCATATATCACTCCACTACGGAGAAATCTCAAGGATACGATCAACCACTTTATCAATGCCCATAATTCAATTAATGCTAGGCAAAAGCGCATGATCAATGACATGAATGCAAACATTTCAAAGTTACAATCATCGTTGAGTATCCAAGAGAAAGGCAAGTTTCCTGCCCAGGGCCAAAGACCGCCGCAAGGTCAAACTAGTGTCAGCTCCACCTTAACAGAACATTAGGAGCAATGTCAAGCTGTGACAACTCTTCGTAGTGGGAGAGTCATTGATTTATCACCGCCCCTACATGACGCGGCCAAAGACAAGGAGATTTTGCCTATTATGAAAGAGGCTGAAGATGTCCCCTTGAATGAGAGTGATAAAAAAGACACTATTGAGCCCGAGCTAGTAGTGAAACCACCCACCGTGGCACCATTTCCTCAAAGGTTGGTTCATTCCCATAAAGAAAACCCCCGTGATGAAGTGTTAAACGTGCTTAAGCAAGTAAAATTAAATTTACCTTTCCTCGATGCCATTAAGCAAATTCTAGCTTATACGAAACTCCTCAAGGAATTGTTAACAACGAAGAGGAAGATGAAGGTAAAGAAAAACATCTTTCTAGCATAGAACATGAGCTCCATCCTACTCAATGATCTCCTGCCCAAATTCAAAGATCCCGGTGCACCTACCATTTCCTGCATCATTGGAGAAAATAAAATTAAAAAGGCCTTACTTGACTTGGGAGCACATGTCAATATCCTCCCTTACACCATCTATAGGCAACTTGACCTGGGCATCCTCAAGCCCGCAAAGATCACTCTCCCATTAGCGGATCGAATTGTGAAGATTCCAAGAGGTATAGTTGAGGACGTCATCGTCCAAGTTGACACTTTCTACTTCCAGGTAGACTTTTTCATTTCGGACACGGAGCCCTCCTTTGCCTCAAGAAATTATGTTCCCATCATTCTTGAGCACCCATTCTTAGCTATGGATAACGTTATTATCAATACTCAAAATGTGCAGATGCAACTCACCTTTGGGAACATAACCTTAGAGACTAACATCCTCCATATAGCCTAATATACGGGCGAAGAAGATGATCTTCACGCAGTGAGCTTCATCGATGAGATCGTAGAGGAGTATTCTGAGGAAAATTATTGTGGAGATTTCCTAGGGTCCTGTTTAGTATCGAGCCACGAGATTGAGGGAACGTACACCGAATTCGAGAGGGAGGTTGAGAAATTGAAAGAGTTACTCAATGAGAGAGAGTCGCACGAGGACGCGAGAGATATGAATTGGGTTTCTTGATTCGAGGAGTTACCATCGAGGGAGACACGCATGGTTCCCTCCAGTGACAAATTTCCAACCCTTGAATTGAAGAAACTACCCTCCCATATTAAATATGCATACCTAGGAGAGGATGAGACATTTCCTGTTGTTGTCTCCTCTAGCCTAGACGAAGAGCAGGAGGGTAAATTGTTAAAGATTATGAGGAAGCACCAAAGTGCTTTCGGTTGGTGTATTGCTGATTTAAAGGGGATAAGTCCTTTGATTTTCACCCACAAGATTCACCTCAAATAGGATGTCAAGCCCTTGAGAGAAATGCAAAGAAGGCTAAACTCCAATATGAAGGAAATGGTGAGAATCAAAATAATTAAGCTATTGGATGCCGGGATTATTTACCCAATCTCGAGTAGCAAGTGGGTGAGCCCTATTCAAGTTGTCCTGAAAAGTCGGGAATGACAGTGATTGAAAATTCTAAGGGAGAGATAGTTCCCCAACATACCACCACCAGGTGGCGCATTTGCATTCATTATCGGAAACTCCATGCGGGAACTAGGAAAGACCATTTCCCCTTGCCATTTACTGATCAGATGCTTGGGAGAGTAGCGGGCCACCCTTACTATTTCTTCCTTGATGGTTATTTTGGATATAACCAAATTGAGGTAGATGTACTTAACCAAGAGAAAATGACTTTCACTTGCCCCTTTGGTACATTTGCCTATAAACGTATTCCCTTTGACTTGTGTAATGCACTCGCGACCTTTCAAAGGTGCATGTTGAGTTTATTTAGCGACATGGTTGAGAGAGAAATTGAAGTGTTCATGGACGACTTTAGAATTTTTGGAACGTCTTTCGATATTTGTCTGGAAAAAATGGAAAAAGTACTTGCCCGGTGTGTGGAAAAGAACTTAGTGCTAAATTGGGAGAAATGCCATTTTATAGTCACCGAGGGAATAGTTCTTGGTCACATAGTTTCATCCAAGGGGATAGAAGTTGATAGAGCTAAGATAGATTTCATAGCCGATCTACCCCCACTAAAATCGCTCAAAGACATGCGCTCCTTCTTAGGCCACACGGGATTTTATCGAAGGTTCATTAAGGACTTTAGCGCCATCGCTAGACCCTTAAGCAACCAACTCATGAAGGACACCCCATTTGAATGGACAGATGCATGTCATAGCGCTTTTGAAAAACTAAAAACTATGCTTGTGTCCGCTCCCATCATACAAGTTACAGATTGGTCCTTACTAATTCGAACTCATGTGTGATGTTAGCGATTATACGATAGGGGCTATTTTAGGCTAAAGAAAAGACAAACAGGCTCATGTCATCTACTACGCTAGTCGGACTCTTACTGGACCACAACTCAATTACTCTACCACAGAGAAGGAGTTGCTAGTGGTAGTCTTTGCTCTTGACAAATTTTGGTCCTACCTTATCGGTTCTCCCATAACTTGCTTCCCCGACCATGCGGTATTGAAATACCTACTTGCGAAGAAAGACGCAAAGTCGCGCCTCATAAGGTGGATCCTACTCCTACAAGAGTTTAAACCCTCCATTAAGGATAAGAAATGAGTAGAAAATGTCGTTGCTGACCACTTATCACGGCTTTCGTCCGACGTACCTAGTGATCCAATGCCCATAGACGAATACTTCCCAAATGAGAAACTCTTTGCTACCACTTATTTACCTTGGTTTGCGGATATTGTGAACTATCTTGTCGTGGGAGCCGTCCTTACCGATTGGACACCATAAGATAAGAAGAGGTTTATTACTTGGTCATGCATGTTTTTCTATGATGATCCTTTCCTGTTTAAATATTGTGCCGACCAAATCATCCGACGTTGTGTACCGGATGACGAGATCCTCAAAGTCATCTAATTCTTTCATTCAGAAGCTTGTGAAGGTCACTTGTCGATGAAAAAGACGGTCGCTAAGATTCTTCAATGCGGCCTCTATTGGCCCACAATCTTCCGGGATGTGAATAATTATTGCAAGTCATGCGATAGGTGTCAAAGGATGGGAGCGATCACCCAACGAGACATGAAGCCATTGACCCCAATACTCATTATTGAAATTTTCGACGGCTGGGGTATTGGCTTCATGGGCCCTTTTCCCCCATCTTTTGGTTTCCTATACATCCTTATCACGGTAGACTACATTTCTAAATGGGTAGAAGCCATAGTTACAAAGATGAATGATAGTAAAGTGGTGATTAGGTTCCTACAAGAACACATACTTTCCCGCTTCGGTGCTCCGAAAGGAATAATCAGTGATAATGACAAGCACTTTTGTAACAGGCCATTCGAGAAGCTCATGAGAAAGTATGGTGTCGTTCACAAAGTTGGAATGACCTATCACCCACAAATAAGCGGGCAGGCCAAACTAGCAAATCGAGAGAGCAAGAACATTCTCGAGAAGATCGTCAATCCCACCTGGAAAGATTGGTCACTTCGATTTAACGATTCACTATGGGCATATTGTACCGCATACAAAAATCCGCTCAGCATTGTCCCCATTTCGCTTTGTGTATGGAAAAACTTTCCATCTTCCCGTGGAATTAGAGCACAAGGCGTATTGGGCGATTAAGAAGTTAAATTATGATATGGATCAAGCCGGTGAAGCTCGCAAGCTTCAATTGAATGAATTAGAAGGGATACACAATAATGCGTATGAGAACGCAAAAATTTCCAAAGAAATCATGAAACTCGCTCACGATAACATCATTCGACGCAAAGAGTTTTTTCCCTGACAAAAGTGCTTCTCTATAACTCTAGGCTTCATCTATTTCTAGGCAAGTTGCGATCACGATGGAGTTGCCCATTCATTGTAAGGAATGTTTTCCCTCACGGAGCTGTCGAATTAGACGATTTAAAAGGGGGAAATACGTTCAAGATAAATGGACAACACCTAAAGCCATATCTAGAGGCGTGTGTGGAAGAAGTCAACACCGTTTGGTTGTCGAACCACGTATACGGGGTCTAGTGAGATTAAATTAAGAGGTCATCGCACTCTTGATGCGTATGGGGTGAATTCTTGTGTATAGTAGTCGTGTGTGAGTTAGGGTATTTTTTAGTCCGGAGCACGGTTCATGAGAGGAATTGAGTTAGCACACTTTTCGAGAGAGTTTTCACATTTTTTGAGAGCTTGGTCGAGGCAATTTTAGGGCACCCGAGGGTCTAGAACATTTTTAAGGGCAATATTCACGAGAGGAGATCAACGAGAACACTTAAATTTTGAGAGAAGAGAGAACCACACCTTTCTAGCCAGCAAGTTTCCCCGAACCCTGGTTGAACCGGTTCGGGGTACCCGCGAATCGTTTTGGGGTACCTGGCAGATTCCCCCCCATTTTCCAAATTCATTCTCTTTCCCTCGTCTTTTCCCTCCATTCATTTCCCTAGGATTTTTCACCCTCCAAAACCATTCCCCCTTCCACTTTCAATCCTAATTCCTTCCCTCATTCTACTCCCTCCAAACCCATTCCCCTTTCCCACCAAAAATCCATCCCCAACACCTATAAATTCACCCCCACCCCTCATCCATTTCTCACACAAAAATTCACCCCCCCTCTCCTCCATCCCATATCCTTCTTCTCTACATATATCTCCCTCTCACCATGCCGCGTCCCTGCCGAGCCAACTTCCGCCATAAGAAATATGATGACACCATCATCCTTGACGACGAAGGTAAGGGAGTGTTTTGAAGTATCAGAGAAATCCATTGGGACGAACAATACTTCTCAGCCATGTGCCCAATCCACATCGAGCATTTTGTTACTTGGAAGCAACTTCCCGGCGACGTCACCACCCTATTCGATCACCGGGGGTGGTGCTCTTTTCTCGCTCCTACGAACAATCACGTGTTTGAAGCCACCATCCACCAATTTTATGCAATAGTTGTGCAAAAATCCTCCACGCTTCACGAGGCCTACCTTAACAGTATCCAAATTCCATTTTCGGCCGCCATCATCGCGCGCAAAATGAGTGCCAAAGGGGTTGTCCTCCCTATGCCTTTCCAATACCCGACAAATGGTGCCCTTCGGACCAAAGAAGAATGCATTGCTCGAATGGCACCCGGGGAGGAATGGGTACATGATTCTTTTCACATTTGAAGTCTTTCGGATACGGTGTGATTCACGCACCTAATTGCTTGTGGAGCAATCCACCAAACAACCAATGACTCGGTGGTTCGGTTACGTCATGCTAACTTCCTCTACCACTTCCTCGACCCCGAGAGCACAATAAATCTAGCCCAAATCTTCTACGTGGATATCATCAATGCCGACTACGATGAGTGGGGCAAGGCTGTGCTCCCTTACGCTCGCTTTATTACGAAACTATTGATGGATGCCAGGGTAGAAGACCCTGGACATAAAATCCACTCCCCCGCCCAATTGGCGCCACCTCCACCACTCGGAGTGAACTCCAAATGCGGGTGGATCACCCCGACCGTCCCATTCTTGATGAGGGTGCGAGGGTGGAAGGACACGATGACCCCATGATGGATGTGGGGGAGAAAGAAGAGGAGTATGAAGAAGAAGATGATGATTCTGATTTCGAGCCCCCGGGGGCAAATTTCGATAGGCGCCTTTCGGTGGTGGAATCCCGCCTTGACAGGTTCATCACACAAGAGAATCAAGATCAAGACGCATATGAAAGGGATCAAGAGGCTTATCGGAGGGACACAAGTATAATTCACCAGCTCCAAGCACACCTTTACGAGCTCAACTTCGGCGAGCCCCCGCCATCTTTCTTTTATGATCCTTATGATCCGCATGCACCCAGGCCCTCACATCCTCCTCCCTAATGAAGCCCATGACTATTTTTGATATATTTGTTGGTTGTGTATTGTTGTCGATGGTAAAAAAAATGTTAGTCACATGCTCGCTCACCTCTTTCGTAACACATGCTCCTCCGTTGTTATAATAAAATTATGCATTTATGTTTTAATTTGTTTGTTTTATTTTTCCGCACTTTTAATTCGCTTTGAGTTAGATTTTAGTCCTTTTTGCTTGAGAACAATGCAAAAGTCTAAGTTGGGTGGGTCACAAGTGTGTATTTCTAAAACTTCACAAATTTTCAAAAATGCCCAAAATTTTCAAAAAAATCATAAAATTTTGAAAAATCCAAAAATATTTTTCTTCAAAATAAATAAAAATTGGAATTCAAAATTTTCAAAAATATTATTAAAAGTCGTTTTAAAGTCTCAAATTGTAAAAACACAATAGACAAAGCCGAAATTGACCAAAGATGGGAATTGTGCAAAAATTGATGACTTAACGAATAAGTGTGGAGATTAACAACCCCGGTGAGATTCGAGCCTTTCAATTTTGTGAAATTTATAAATCAATTTGAGTTAATTGTTAACTCAAAGTTCTTTTCAGCAGTCTAATAAGTCATCGAGGATCTCAAGTCTTTCACTTTGATCGGTTTAAAGAAATGTGTGACATTGCCTTAAAAAATGTGCCGAAGAAATCTCTAAATTAAAGTAATCTCGAGACGCATATGGTAACGCAATTAGTATTTTGGACAATGAAGTAGGCCATCGTTTGTCACCCAAAAATATTGACCATAAAAAGTTATGAAAAAATTATCCCTTTTGTAACCCATTTTGAGCCAAATAAAATTTTTTCTTTCGTTTGACAACCCGAAAAACCCAAATATCCCGAAATTGTGAAAAATGGAAAAAGTCAGAATTTAAGTCCGAAAAGTGCAACAAAAAGGGGCAAGAAAAAAATAGAAAAATGCTCAACAAAAATAGCAAGAAAAAGAAAAATAAAAATAGAAAAATAAGAAGAAAATGAGCAAAAGTCCGAAAAAGCACTAACGGACATCATAAGCAAAATTTTCCAATTCCAAAATTCTTAACCTTTTCCAATTTTACCCAATACACCTTCAACCTGTAAAAGTCCTAACCGAGTCCAAAATGGCGAAATTGGTGAGCGCGTGGAGAGCTAAAACACCAAAAGATAATAAAAGAGATCGAAAATATAAATTAGAGGCAATGTTCCCGCTTTCTTATAACCGTAATCCATTTATGAGATCCAATTACAATAAAATTTTCGTCTTTCTACTTGTGTGCGTGAACTTGGTTACAATACATTTACTCTTACAAATCACGCACACCGAGAGAATAGCCACCTTCCGAGTGATTCGCTTTTGAGATCATCCCGTGAGATTTTGAAATCAAAATGAATATTTGGATAAGTAACGTAATGGTCAATCGGTGGAAATTCGCAGTTAAATTTCCGGCTTTGCACACATGCACTATGATTTGAGACTCTTGAACATGATTCGATGATGATTATTTTTGGGAAAAGTTTTAAGTATATAATTTTTAAGTATTTTGATCTTTTTTCTTTGAGTCGAATTTTGTGGGTACATTCACTGCAAACCCTCACGAGACAACACTCGTCCTACTAGGGTAACCTAGGGGTTTAACGGCTTATTGCATATGTAATCGCTTGCCCGCAAAAAAGGTATTATATCCCAATAATATGTTTAGAAGAGTTGTGACTTTATTTTTTCTCTTTTACAATGCTCGGGATGCACAAAGTTCTAAGTTAGGGGGGTTTGATTGGGCATAAATATTGTATATTTATTCCCCTAATTTCGGTACATTTGTGAACCCGAGCGGTGCAATTGATATGGATTTAACTCACATTTGTGCTACTAACCTTCGTTGACAAGTATTACATGTTTTGTGTTTCTCCTATGTGTTTTATAGGTTAATTATGCAAGCGGAGCAAAAGAGAAATCGAAACAATAAAAGAAAGGCTAGAAAGGCTAGTTCACGAGCTTTTTGGTAATTCTATAGCCCGATTCTGAAGGAAGAGTCAACTGGAAAGTTGAAAATATCATAATAATGAGAAAAATGGAAGAAACGACATCCAAATCCAAGTTACGGTTGAAGAGTATGAGCGATTGAAGTTAAGAAAAAAATCCAAGAAGAAAAGAAGAAAACATGAGAAAAATTCGAAGTGTTGAAAAGAGGAAAAAGAGGCCAAAACCAGCGAAAATTCCCAAACCCAGGTCTAACTGGTCTGGGGGTCGAATCGGTTCGGGGGTCCTGATGCGCGAAAATGCTCCTTTATTCTGATTGGTCCAAAGAGTTCCATTAGGTTACAACTCATTCCAAAACGTATTTTTACGAAGCTAATGACTTAGGAAAGACAGCTCTTGATAGTTTTTCATAGTTTTTTGATAGAGAAAAAGGTAGAAGATCATCTAGGAACATAGTTTGAATTATTTGCTTCAAGATTGACTCATTCCGGGTTCGTTTTCGAGTTTTAATCCAAGTTTCATTCTTATTATTATTGTTCTTGCATGGTTATTTCCTTCACTTGATTCAACCAATTTCTGGGTTCATAATATGTATTTTTATGTTTCAATATAGTTTCATCATGAGTTCTTTCACATGCAACGTAATTATTTCATGCATAGTAAGGTTTAATATGTCCGACTAGTTTTAAAAGGGTTGGGATACATGAACTCAACCTGATGTGCTAGTTGCATGTGTATAAAATTAATCCTCTAAATTTAATGATTTATTACGACCGTATGGCGTAACAACACAGCCATTGTAGATCTTTAGATCTCATTTTCTTTGGAGTAACCGAGATGCTTTAGAATGCAATGCGAATGTCGCTATCCCGTGTACCGATTTACTCATCCTCTGATTAAGTATGGTGCGGGCTTGAACCTCATATACATAATGCTTGGGAGTACTAAATTCTAGGTCTAATTAATCATTTAAATTTACGATTAGTTTTATACCAGCAATACACTAGGGTTGAGGGATTGTATTCCCGTCCCGTTTCCTTCATCATATAGTCCAAGTTTTAAGTCATTCATCATCAGTATTTTAGGTAATTTTGAATAGATGCATTCCATTCATACTTTAGTTCATTAGTTAATTATTTTCCGAATTGCATTTAGTTGTAGTCCATTCCCCAAAACCAATAATCTTTTATTTTTCTTTAGAGTCAGAGTTAGGGTTCCTTCGTCTGTCCAATGTCGTTATAGCTTTGTTGTCCTATTTCCTGAGGATCGATACCCTACTTATCGGATTATTACTTGAGCGACAGGCTTGCACTTGAGCCTAGAGAGTAAGCACTTCTGAGACACATTCTTAGTCGCATCAATCAGTTTGAAATAACATAACGATTAATAGAAATGACCAAAGGGTACTAGCTAATTCGTATTTGATTATTATAAAAACTCTTTTAAACTCTTTGATATAAAATCTATTACAAGTTATAAGTTAGAAAATAATCATGCACACTAGTAAGTAAAAGTGGTGATGCTAGATATACAAATAACTCCCTTTAAGAATGAGATGAGGAAAAGTGGAAGGTGACAGATAATTTGTTCTCGAGAAACCCACCATGGTCGTAAACCCCGTGTCCCTAGTCCCATGATAACTCACACATTTAAGTCCACTATTACCAATTATAAGTTACAGATTACAGCCCCCAAGTACACAATGAATTAAAGTAAGCAACTACACACTCGTATAACCAGCCTAGTAAAAAATAACCCAACTTGACTGAAAATCTGTCAACCCAATAATACCCAGGTAATAATGATAACACACGCACAACCACACACTCGACACTAATACTAATGTTTAAAAGAATTCAGCACCACCAGTGTAAATGAAATATTTTGACCAATACAAAACCAGTACACCCAGGCACAAACTAAATAACCCCACAATACTAAATCTTACTATACAACCGAGGTAGTGTAAGCATGAGACACACACACAACTACACACTTAAACTCGAGACCCCGTGTAGATGTGCAAAATAAATTTAATAAAAAAGTTTGTTTTAATCAAAACAACAAAATAATATTGTGTAGAAAAATAGACTAAACACACACCAGGTTAAGTCTATTTTAATTAACAAGAAAAAATTACCAATAAGAGACTAAGTGAAAGGTAAGAAAATATTGAATTAGTCGATACAAAAAAATGATTAAATATTAAGTCATAAGACACAAACCAGGTCTTCCTTAATATTTAATATTCAACTAAAGATTAATCCTAAAACAATTTAGTTAGCGCAAATGACCACAAATAAAATAGGAAATAAAATTCCAACAATTGTGTCGTGCAACTAAAATAAAAAATTAACTTAGCACAAAATAGAATATGAATCAATTTAAAGAGGTGTTATGTTAAAATATTAAGTCTAAGTAAAATGAGCACAAGATGAATATGTGTATCACTTAGCTCATACAAATTATGAAAGTCAACACAAGATAGTTACAAATATTTTAGTTAAGTCCAAATAGCAAGATCTTTTAACACAAAAAAAATTTTATCACAAAGATTAAATTCCAATTTTACTTGAAACCAATATTAAAACAAGGTTTTGATCAAAAACTCATACACACACTAACACCACCTAAGTATAAAAGAATACAACAAAAAGTATTCAACTTAGATAATAAAAAGTGTATGAGTCAATTGATCCAATCCAAGTCGAATGAGTATGAGATAAAGTGTGTAGCACTCGACTCAATAAATTGGAATGGATCTAAATAAAATTTAAATAAATAAGGATAGGATATAAAGACCACACACTAATTAAACCCAACTAAATAAAGTGAACACACAAAAGTTCAACTTAGAGGGTGTAAATAGTTAGTGGTAAAAATCAAATTATGTTTTATCCTAAATAAATTAAATGAGATTTAAATTAAAAATTATTTTGATAAAAGATGTGTGTGACACAAAACAGCTTTACCCAAATTGTTAGGACTGGATAACAAGTGCACACAAACACTAAAATGGGTGTAAATAAAATCTCAATGCCAAACACCCAAAGAAAAATAGACTTTGATCTAAAGATGAATTTAAAACCACACTAAAGTCTTACAACTGCAATAAACTGGATCTGAGATAAAATAGAGATTAAACAAAACTTCAGAGTTTTTTGATCAAAATGTTTTTTAAAAGAACTCCAAGGTCCAAAAATTAATTGATCTAAGTTCAAGTCCAAAAATAATATCATACTAGTTATATACCACAGTTAAAAAAAAAATAGATTTAAATCGCTATAATTCTTAAACCAGACATAGAGATATAAACGAGTTGAACCAATGTTTGGGACAAAGTTGCACAGGATACAAACACAACATAAGCTAATAAAATAGCGTAAAGGGTCAATAAACAAAACACAGAAAGTCTAGTTTTTTCTTTTAAACGAAACACTGAAACTCAGTAAATATACTAAAAAAATACCAGCACAAGATCTAAAAGTATGGGTTTTAGTCAAGCGGAAAAAAAACAAGTTCTAACTAACAGATCTTTAAGAACATATATATATATATATATATATGGCCTCGAACCTGCTGTAAGGGTTTCACATCCAAAACTTCCTCAAAACGTGCCCCTCTACCTCTTTCAGGACAATCTCTTTTCCTATGGCCTAATTCTTTACAAAAGAAAAATCTACCAGCAAATCATCTCTGCCCATTTTGAGGAACAAAACGATGTTGCGACCCTCTATAATCCTGCTTATACCCTCTGGCATTACTGGCATTCTCATCACCAGACCTAATTGATGAACTCGAGCCTATAAAGTTCTTACCCCCTTGGTGACGAAAATGATATTCCTGACACTGGAACAATGTCGCATTCACTACCTTAGCGAAATTCACTAACGCGGTTTCCCTAACAAATGCTACCGAATTTGCCAATCTAAACCTCCTATGAACTTCGATATTCGTTTCTCCTCCGTATTTACCTCATCAGGTACTGAATTCGCCAATCGAGTAAACAAAATTTGTACTCGGCCAACGTTCGATCACCTTGAAACACATCCATCAATTTCCTCCTCATTTACTTTTGGATCGCGAAAGGAAAATACTTTCGATCAAAGAGTTCCCAAAAATCTGATGTGAGCAATGCATCTCTCTGTTTCGATGTGGTGATTGACTCCCACCAATGGAGAGTTTCTCCAGTTAACTTAAAGATGGAGAGAAGTTGCTTCTGCACCTCATTACATTCAACCACATGAAGGTGCCTTTGTATACTATTCCTCCAACGATTTGCAGCCATCGCATCAACTCCTCCTGAAAATTTTGGAGGATGCCCCTTTCTAAATCTTCCCGTACTCTTTCCCACGTAGACAACCCTGAGTGGGCTTGGGCTACTTGAACTGCAGGTTGATGTGCCATCACAGAAATGGCAACAGTTACTGCTTGTGCCATAATATTAGCAGCTTCGGTTGTGGTCATAATCCCTTGAGGCATTTGGGCTTCCATACTCTTAGCCCATTTATTTTCCCTACCTAGACGACCTCTCTTCGATGGGATATGAAATAATAACAAGTGTGTCAGAATGCCATTCAAATGTTTTCTCATCGCAGAAGAATATATAGATGTGTGAACACAACAGTTCTAATAATAGGTCTCTACATCAAGAACGCTTACGGAAGATCGCAAAAAACCCACACAGATCCTAAAAATACTAGAACCTGATGCTCTGATACTACCTGTGACACCCCGCTTAAAATAATAACGGGTGTCCAACCCTATACTAAAATAATCAGGAACCTCAAGTGGATCATTCTCAGCATCTACTGACAATACTAAAATAAACACAGCTAACTACCCATTACTACAAAAAGAGGGTGCCAAAAAAATTTAAAACATACAAACCAATAACCAACCAACAACATGACAAATATTGAATATGATAAATAACACACACATGCTATATAAATGAGAAGAGTACTAGAGTACAATCAAATATACAAAAAGGAAATACCCGAATAAGTTGTCGGGTCACAGATAATACAACAGTCCTGTGAAAATAAATATAAACAAAATGCTACAACTACAACTCTTAGGTGTAAACCCGATATACAAACTGAATCCTAATCCACATATACAAAAGATAGGAAACGGCTATATCGAAATCCTGCAACAGTCCGCTACTGCCATAGCTTCCTCGAATACATTGGATTGACAACATCAATGGCGTCCTTGCGGAGGAACGCCTAAAATAATACAATATATATAGCAAGGAGAAAATATAAACAGGTCAGAGCCCGAGGTGTGAAAACATTTTTAGCAAGTGCATTAAAATGCATAATAATTATAAATGCATTATAACATGATTAAAGTGGAGTCGCACTCTCTAGAAAAATCCGACTCACCTCTCAATTAAAGTGCGCACCTAAACGTATGCACATGATCCTCAAATATCTGCCCAACACTATCTAGAGGCAAAATAATCTAACCAACACCCAAAACTTATACTCATTTGAACTTCCATCTAAATCATAACCATCAACTTCCAAATCTACCATAATCCCCAAATGTGGATCACTTACTTAACATATAATTATACATATACATATTGTCTTACTAGAATTTCTCAGATTCTAGTTATTGACATAAATGAGTTATTAGCATCAAAATGCTAAGGACTAAACTTCTCCCAATTCTCAATACTGCACTGCGTTTCGTGCGTGGGACGTCTCGCAAGCGAAATCCAAACAAGGAACCCCCCCGATACACTACTCCTTGACAGCATTGATTATCGAGATTCATTATGCCCTCAATGCACGATGCATATAACCCCAAATACTAATTAATATAAATAATTAAACTATTCCCAACTCTCAATAGTGCACTGCGTTTCGTGCGTGGGACGTCTCGCAAGCGAAATCCAAACAAGGAATCCCCCCGATACATTACTCCTTGACACTGTCAATTGTCGAGATATACTAATATAAATTTGAGTACTAAGGACTAAATTTCTCCCCACTCCCAACATTCCACTGCGTGTCATGCGTGGGATGTCTCGCAAGCGAAATCCAAATAAGGAACCCCCCCGATACACTACTCCTTAACAATGTTGGTCGTTGCGGTCCGTTATGCCCTCGGTACCCACCATGTCTCACCCTTAATAAAAATCACACAATAATAATGGAAGCTATGACCTGGGGACTATACACTCCCTGCTCCCCAAGCCAAGGGCCTCACCCACATCGCGCAACTTCCCATGATAGCATAGAGGGGGTATGCTTCACATATATATATATATATATACTAGCGTACGCCCGTGCCTGAAGGCACGACGAAATTTTCCAAAGTATGTAATCGCAAAACGATGACAATTTTTCAAAGTACGTAATAGCGAAACGCAAAAATTTTGAAGTGTAATTTTAAAACAATTGGCTATAATATCCTTTATTTCTAAGACTATTCACTATGCTTAACAAACAAAAAATAGTCCAACAACATTCAAATAGTCTAAATTCATCAAATAAATTCGCATATAATACAAAATATACAATATTCATCCATCGAATTCACATTGTGCCTCAAAAAAATAAAGTGTTAAATTTTTAAAAAAAATGGGCAGTCTCCTTTGTTTATGGAACTATTCACCCTGCTTAACAAATAAAAAATAGTACAACATCCAAATTGTCTAAATTCATCAAACAAATTCACATATAAAATGAAATATACAATATTCGTCAATCAAATTCACTGTGTCTAAAAAAAACTATGTGTCAATTTTTAAAAGAAATTGGACATTATCTCCTTTGTTTATTGGACTATCCACCCTATTTAAGGGGTAACAACAAATCCAACAATAAAAAAAATCTCAAATTCGAAGATGGGAGCTAGAAGGCTGGGAAAGGAGAATATGAATTTATTCTTTCTGTGGGACTTCCTCAAAATGTCTGTGCCGTGGTGTTTGACCACCATCTTAGATGGGATGAGAGAAACTGAGCAAGCCTTGCGGGAGCATTAAATAGCATGTTTTTTTGGAAATTGCAATTCTTTTCAAGTCTTTTGCACTCATCTACTTCTCGATTAGGTGCTACTACTGTTGTCTTCCCATCCTTCTTCCCACCTCTCGCCATTATCACTCTCTCCCTCTCGGTTTCCTGTACGATTTGACAAACAATAAACATAATTAATCAGTTTCCCGAACAAAGATACAATCACATAAGTAAATATACAATCAGTAACTTTGGTTTGCTTTTTTTCATCCTAATCTTATTTGCATCCAAGGCAGGGGGCGGCGGAGGGGGAGGGGGAGAAGATGAGGGAGAGTTGTTTGTGTGTGTGTGTGCGCGTGTGTGCGTGTGAGAGTGGGGATGGGGGGAGGAGAAGGGGAAGGGGGAGAAGATGAGGGAGAGTTGTGTGTGTGTGCGTGCGCGTGTGCGTGCACATATATGCAATATGCATATATGCATACGCATATATGCAATTCACATTACCCCGCTACTTCCTCTGCCACTAACTACGTACTACATTAATGACATTATGCAGGTTAGAACTCATACACCTAGTATAAACCCCAAACTCAACAAATTCATTCATTATTAGCTTTATATGTATCATTCTTGATCCGTACAAATCCATTAAGACACTTAGAAATCTCCTCAACAATGCATAATAGCTAAAAAGGTAAATCGATATTCAACATTCCAAGGGAAAAAGAGTATTAGAAGAATAATAAAGCTAAAAAGGAAAAAAAAGCTCAAAATAAAATAGAACATCACATATACAAAGTTTTTATTACAAACATATATATACAGTTTTTAATCGATTAAAGCCTAAAAGCAGAGTGAGGCAATGGAGGGAGGCAACGGAGAGGGAGGCAGCAGCATATTATTTATATATGCAATCTGCATATATGCTGCCTGCATATGCATATATGCCATATGCATATATGAAGCTTCATATATGCATATGCATATATGCATATTGCATATATGCATATGCATATACTCATACGCATACGCATATATGCAATTCCCATTACCCCGCTACTTCCTCTACTACTAACTACGTACTACATTAATGACATTATGCAGGTTAGAACTGATACACCTAGTGTAAACTCCAAACTCAACAAATTCATTCATTATTATCTTAATATGTATCATTCTTGATCCGTACAAATCCATTAAGGCACTTAGAAATCTCCTCAACAATTCATAATAGCGAGATTTTATGCATAACAAGTGACATTCATAGACAAATAAGTTCATATACTCTAAATTGCTCTCAATTGCACCGATAGTGTAATTAATGTCTATAATTATACTCCCAAGGCAATATTTTCATAAGAAATCTCTTAAGCATAAGCCTTGTTTTCTCTATACTAATTTAGTAACTATAGTTTTATTTATTTCATTTTTTAATATGCATAGAGCACCGTAACATGAATCGAAAGTATGTATATAAGTATGAATCAAAAGATATCAAATAACTTAACTATAAGTATAAGTACTAATTTAGTAACTTGGGTCAGCATTTCATGATTTCTAAATTTACTTTAATAGAATATTTAGGAATATTAGAGTGAATGTATTACCTTTATTTCAATCAAATGAAGCCATTTCTTATAAATATGGAAGTTTCCAAAAAAGTACCTGGAGGAAAAAATAATGATGTTAGAAAAGAAGATAATGGTTAAAAGCAATTGAGTTCATAAACTTAGGAATGTTTAACTCTGTCATCTCAACAAATATCTGATATGTAAAACCGTTCAATCAGTAATAAATTTCATTAAATTGGTTCCATACAAATTTCATTAAATTGTCAAGACAACAGGTGCGTAACACGCTTGTCTGGTCACTGCTGCAAAAGCGTTTAAGGCACCTTTGCTCATTCCTCAATTAAGATTTCACATATCACCCACCCCACTATATAAATAAAGTCACGTGAGAGAAATGAGTCTTATGGGCAACATGTACAAAGTCACGTAAGCCTTTAAATTGGTGCAAAAACTATATAAATAAATGCATATCAACACTATCAAAATCTAATTCAGATTCTCTATAAATATATTATGAATCAAATAGACCAAACATGCCATATTAAACCCATTATAAGACTATAATATATCTCCAATGAACTTTTGACTGATTTGGAAAGGGTAAACATCACACAGTAATATAATGACCTTCTAGGGTAGTTCCTAGATAAGCAACCAAAACCGAATTCAATCTATAATCAATTCAATCTCTAACATTATGACCTTCAATGAAAACATAAAATGCTTGATCCAAAATTAAAAATACATTACCCTCGGACAATCAGTCCTATTTCAGCATAAATTGTATAGGCTCATTATAAGAATATGGCATTGAAATTGTCTTAGAAGGGGATTGTGTTGTTTTTACTCAACCAACATGAGAAATACAGTAACAGATTATACAAAATTCTACAACTTTGATAAAAAAAAATCAAATCCAATAAAAAAAAGAAAGTAATACCTACCCACTGTTGAGCAGCAGTCTCTTCCAATTTGTGGACATAAGCCTTCAACACCATGACCAAATTCCTGGCAGGCGCCTGTAAAGTCCCGACCACTGTGGACGCTAGGCTCTTAAAAGACCCGAACAGCTTGGCGTAAACCTCGGCGGGTAAAATTTACCCTAAAACACCGCCCCACTAAAATCACTGGCCTCCAATTTTTTATCCTTCTGGAAAGTTCTGAAATCAGCAAAACCGAAATCAACAACCAAAACCGAAATCATCCAAAACCGAAATCAGCAAAATCGAAAATCAAGAAAATCAAAAAGCTCAAGAAAATAATAAAAGTAAGAGGTACCAAAAGATCTAAGTTTTCCTCGTTGTGCAATTATAGATATTTCCTATCAATGTCATGTTTTCAACTTCTAATAAAGCATGTGATTTGTAACAGATAAGGAAGTTAAAATGACTAGATAATCAGTGATATCCATATGTTAGACCATTTACTTATCCTTAACATCAAAATATGTTGAAGTTAAAAGTGATAACCAACTATACAAACCCCTGTTTCCCTAAAAAAATCAATGAAAATTACAAAACGAATCGTGGTTGACCAAAAAAAACTAATACGGAAGATAGGAGGCGTATATAGTCGCTCAACTAAGCCGAATAATGGGAAAAGGAAAATAAAAATTGATCAATCATGAATCGAGCTAAAATCCCAAAAAGCCCTCTGTTTTTTTCTCTAGACAGAACTAACATTAAAATAAATGGAATTCTTACCCATAAAAAGCAACCCCAAGTCCATGTCTAGATCATACCTCTGTGTTTTTATCTCTTGACATGGATGATGAAATTTTGTATGAAAATTTACCAAATTTAAATTGAAAGGAAGCCCAAGACTTATCAAGTAACCTGATGAATGTTTTAGGTTTGGGGAAATAATACCTCTGGGGAAATAAGCCCAAGACTTATCAATGAACCGACGGTAGAAACTGTCGTACTTGAACCAAAAATTACATAACATAGAGTGCAGAATGGTTCTAATTTGATAGAATAAAAAATCACCGAAGACCATCCCTTAGAAACTAAAAACACTACATACCTGTAAACTAAAAATTTACTGAATGAAAAAATAGAAAAAATGATCTCTTACCTAAAAAATGGAGAAGTACCCTTTTAAAAAAACTGAGGAGGTACTGTGGAGCTCGGAGGACCTTATAGGAAAAAAAATCAGACACAAAGGAAGAACCCTATAAGAAAAACTGTCTCTAAATATATATAAGTGAACACCCCCCCCCCCCCCCCAAAAAAAAAAAAAAAAATCAAAGATTTGCAAATTCGAAAACTAAACCTTCGTATGGAGGCAGAGAGGCGGAGAGGCGAACAGCTATGAGGAAGGCCAAGGTGGATGGAGGCGGAGAGGCAGACAACCATGGAGCTCGGAGGGTGAAGGAAGCTGAGGGGGAGATCTACGTTGGAAAAATGCGGTAGAGAGAGAGAGAGAGAGTATGAGAGGAATATCGACGGTCTCAAATAATGAGAGAGGGTGTGTGCGTGTTTAACATCTCTATGTTACCAAAATACCCTTTTTTTGAATTATAATGTAAGTTTTATAAGTTAGAAAAGAGGGGGAACCAAATAATTAAGGGGTAAGTTTGTAAAAAAAACGGAGATGTGATCTCAACCATTAAAATATGTAAGGAGGTGGCACACATCTGAGCCGTTAAAAATGTACATATTTTCAAAAACCAAGCTAACTTATTATATGAATATATATATATATATATATATATATATATATATATATATATCATACGCACTAGATATACATATACTATCACATCATATAAATGCATACCATCACACAAGGTATATATATCACGCCATATAAATATACATACTCTTTTTACGCTCGTATGCGTAAATGAAATAATTTCATTTATATAAGTATATGTTACTCTCGATATACAAACCGTTTCTAACTCTCACACTTTCTCACTTTATATACATGATACGATCCCCCTCTTGAAATTTACTCATCCATCACTTCTATTTGTATGAATAATCTCCTAATTCAATTAACGTTGAGGCTTTCTTTATATCTGTATGCACATTGATCAACATTCGTTATTCCCAATCCATATTATGGTTCAATCGATCATATGAACCTTCAACGTTATCCCATTTGTGATTCAATTCAAAATTCAACATCGCTAAGTGCATCCTACCTCTCTCTAATAAACCCATAATTATCTCCAAACAAAATTCTCAATGATAGTGGGCTTCCCCACTAGTCGGTATGATAATCTCCAATCGATATTCTCTCGTAATAATTCAGTATGTCCCTAACTATTCATCATAGGGGAAACTCCCTAAAAGTCTCCAAAACATACTCCTCATAACTCGTATAAAGGTTCCCAATCAATAAACCCAAACGAAGCAGAATGAAACTCGCTCTAGAAAAACCTCACCCAAAACTGCCTTGTTTACGAATCGATTCGGTCCAAAAGACCTAGGCATCTATCTTACGCCAAATAGATTCGGCTTTGGGTCCGACTCAATTCGATCACTTAGACCTTAAAAGCTGGAACATTCTGAATCGATTCGGCCTATTCAGAAGCTACGAAAATGGCTATTTTCTACAAAAGCCAAAATTACCAAAATTCATATTAATCATCTTCTCACCATTCTCTTCAACCCAAACATATATATAGCACCAAAACTCATTATATAACTCAACCCAAATAATTATATACCCTCAAATCCATATAAACACCTCAAATGCAAGATTTACTCAAAAATCTAGGTTTTGACATTTTAAACCCAAAATCCATAAATTTATCCACATATCATGAATTAAAAGATGCACAAGATTTATTTAGCAAGTTTAATCACTTAGCTCAAAGTTGTAGAGGTTGAATCCTCCTCGAAATGGTGTAATAGTCGGAATCTACAAGCTTTTCTTCTTTCTCTTATTCCTTTCCTCTTCTCTCCCTCTCTCTTTAGGGCTTTCTCTTAATCTCAAATGATATTTGCTTCTCCCGTAGGCTTTTAAGCCTTATCTCCTAAAATACACAACTTTAAATGATAATACACACTTTAAATGACTCGGTTACTCTAATTCAAGCCAAACGAACATAAAATATTTTGGAACCCAAATAAGACCCACGTACATCCATTTTAACTATCTCAACCCTTTCGGAATCAACCGCACACTCAAAATCATCATTCGAATTACTTTCTAACATCCTCAAATTTTGACCTCAAATGCCAATTTAATTATTCTCCAATTAAAATATATTTCTTTCTCCCAAAAATAATTAATTCATTGTCCCAAAAATCATGGGGTATTACATTAATATACTCTCATTATCTCCATTCAATAACCTCTCGAAGTAGTTTTTTCATCTTCCCATATTCTCAACATTCTTAACTAGAACCTACAAATCATCACTTTTAATACACTTAACGTTATTAAAATATTTTGTTTTTCTATCCCCGAGTTTAGAAAGCTTATAAATACTTTTTCCCCTTATTGTGTACCAAATTTTGTATAAAGATCGTCATACGCCTTTAAGTTAAAATTCTGCATTGAGAAATAAATTACATACATAAGTTATGCAAGAAATTCTTGCCTGAAATGGTAGAGGAGATCCCCTTTGGTGTTCCTCTTTGATTCCTCTTCAGTTCTAGCGCCGCTTTCCTTCTCTTGGTATTTATCCCTTTTCTCTCCCATGGTTGCTACTTCAGATTTTACTTTATGTTTGTAGGGAAGTGGTTTACCCCTGCATAACCACTCAATTAATGCAAATCCCGAGTTGGGTCAAAAGCCCAACTTTTGGACCTCCAAATAAGCCCGAAACAATAACCCAACTAGCCCAAAAGTTTCCTAACCCATATACCTATGACCCGGGACCAATTTTAAATATTTAAACCACTAAATCAAGTCTCTAACGCTCCCCAAAATGCGTCCTAAATTATTTTATCTTACTTATGAATTTTTAATATGTTCCAACGACGTGCGCCCAATAATTTTTTTATAAATTAATTATTTCTCACTCGCAAACCCATTACGTCCAATTGAGTTTTATTTATTTATTTTTTATTTTATAAAATCATAAGTGCTCACTTAAATTAAATAATTTAATCGCTTAATTTTTAATCTTCCCAATTTAATTTATTCTCAAAGTTGAAGTTCAAAATTAATAAATTCATTTAATCAAAATATTTTATTCTAAAAATTTATGGGTTATTACATGTAGAATTATCAATAATCTAGGCTCGTGTGCATTGTATTTTTTTGTTTATTAAGTTTACTTTATTTGTCACTTGAGGCTAAAGCTTAGTTTGATAAAGTTTTGCGGTCAATTCGAACTTCTCAAACATATTTGAGTGTTTTGGTTATAATTCATTTATATATAGCTCACGCCCATTCATTCCATCCCACATGTTTTGACACATCGATATTATACTAGTGTATAAAGCTTATGTGTTTGTGACGTATTTTGTGGTAATTTATATCTATATATGTGTGCCAGATTGTTCTTTGCTACATTTTACACATAGCATACATGGTATTGTATGTTGTATTTGTAAAATTTATTTTTAAAAATATTAAAAATTTTCAAAAATAGTTTGTTTTGATGGCCTTTGAGATGATCATTACATGTGCATTATTTATATCTTTTGTGACGATATCTTCCCTTTACATGATGCTTTGAAAGCCATGCTTATGTTTCTACTTCTTTGTCTATTTCGGACAAAAAAAGGGAGAACAAATTAATTAAGGGGGAGATTTGATGATATTAATTTATGGGGGAGAACATATTATGAGTTTTATTTTCTAATTAAACTCTATATATGATGGTATATATATTTGCCTCATGTGTGTAGGTATTTAAGGTGGAAATCAAGACACACCGGATGAAGACAAAGTTGTCAAAGGGAAGAACAAATGGAGATTGAACACTAATAGTCTTATGCCATTCTATTTCTAGGGTTTGGGAGGGTATTAGGATATTTGTCATATGAATTTCTTTATTTTAATTTGATTTTTGATTTATGTTTGTTTATTTTGTACCGAAATAGCCAAAGGGGAAGATTTGTAAGAGCAATTTTTTTTATATTTCTCATAGAATAGGCATTTTTGTATTTTAGGCATATTTGACGTATCCCGTTAGAAACTTTCACGCACTGTCACGACGAACCGAACTCAAACATCTCCAAGATTGAAGACTTCCTTACATCCCAGTATAAAGTTTTTAGGAGTTTAAAATCTTTCATAAGGCTATTTGGGATGTTTATTTTTAATTGAAAAAATGAGGCTAGATTTTTAATGTTTTTTATAATAATTTTTTTTTCTGAACCTCGTTCAAATGAGATCATCATCTCGTCCAAACGACTTTGCATTCTTATTAGAAGGGTCGTTTGATCTCTACATAAAATGAACATCCATCGAAGGCACACTATTTGGATTCGTTTGAAGCTCGTTAGAATCTTATTCTAAAGAGATAGATCTTTTGTTCGAACGAACTAGGTTTTCATTTTTATGATCTGCTAATTTTGTTCGAATGAGTTTTAGTTTAGTTCGAACAATCCACTGCCTCAAAATTTGTGCTGAGTCTATAAATACCTATTTCGACTCTAAATTTCGCAAAACTTTTGCCAAAAAGTTTCTTGCATAACTGTTGCAAAAGTTTTCAAAGTTTTCAAAGTTTTGTGTTTATAAAACACTTTTGATTCACAAACCACATCCCCAAATAGTTTTTGCAAATCATTTTGAAACCCTAAAAAGCTTCTGTATCTTTCATACACACTTTTTGAGAGGATTCTCTACGACTGACAAAGGCAAAAGGCTGAAGGCTGATTGGTGGGTACCGAGGGTGGACTGCCACCTGTGGACTGCTATAGATCTGAGTGGTTTTCTTTAGAGGTTCTGCAAAGACACTACGCGTTATACGTTTAGGTGTATCAAGTAGTTTGTAAGTTGGTAGTCTTGTATAACTCTCTAAAGTGCCAATATATAGGTTTTGCCCTAAAAAGGGACATTTCCTTGTTTTCCATGTTTGTATGCATGTTTGATTTGTTTATCTTATCTGAATATCACCAAGATACATGTATTAGGATATTAAGATAAAATTGATAAATATACAAAAATAGAATTTTTGTTTGTGACCATCCTTGCCGATTGTTTTCATGCATTAACAAGTGGAGCATTTTTTCACCCTAATAGATACTAAAATTGAGAAAGTGTTAACCTATGAGACAAAGAATATTTAATGAAAACATAAATGTGGGCCTTGGGGTGAAATCCTATATGGGTTATTGGTAGAATTCCATGTTAGTTGTTATTTACGCAATAATACTTAATTGTCTAGATATAGAGGCTTTTAGTATAGTTATGCCCTAGTTTAGGACATGCGCCTAGTGTTACACTTAATTAAGGGGTGAGATACTTATTGCATGTGAGAGACAATGGATGCCATGTATTGTAAATGTACCTCATGACTGTTTATTGATACTGAAGTTAATTCTTTCAATTTTAGGGCATTGACCCAAATTTATAAAATGTTCCCTTTAGTATTATTATTGTTTAAACATGTTAACATGGTTGAGCTGCAAGAGTAACAGTTATGTCAATCCATCTTGGTATCCGTAGAGCTAGAGTCGTTGGAGTCATCGTAGTTGTTCATATATATCCAGTAGTTGTATTCAAATGAGTTTTGATTGTATTACTATTTTATTCAGTCAAACAAATTATAATAAGATAATTTATTTAATGGATTCATTTATTGTAGTTCAGTTCAATTAAGTTATCCTTCCTGAAATATTTTGTAGAGTTTTATTGTGGATTATTTTTTATATGGTAGTTTTTGGTTTATCGTTGATGTTAAGAATGATATAGATTTTTTAGCATCCTCAGATTTCATGTGCGGCCTGATCAACCGGGCGTGGAAAAATTGGGGGTGTCACAATACACGATTTTATTTAATGTTATGTCTTGTCTGAGTTTTGGTGTGATATTATTTTTATATTTTAGGTGTTTTATAACTTAGATATGAGTGTCGTGTAATGATGTATGTATCCATATACATTTTCCTATGCATTTTTATTGTTTGGAATTCTAGGTTACCTGTAATACCCCGTATATTTTTAGAATGAAATACAAGTATTTTTAGAACAAAATAAAATTTGTAGGAATTAAAGTAAATCGGGAAATATAATAATTAAATAAGGATGAATTGATTAATTACTACTTCCTTCTATGTGAAATTTACTTTGCATGATAAATGATTTCGGTAGAAAACAATAGTATGTGTAGTGAATAATTAATATATGATGCCTGGCATAATTGTAAATATACTTGTTGAATAATAGTGATGCATTTCAAGGGGATTTATGGGCTTGGTCGGGTGTTTTATACCTTTAGAAATGGTCCCAGGGTATACGTATATAAGCTGGTAGGTTATTGGCCTAGTTTAATTATGGGTTCAGACCCATTTGGGGGTCCAAAAATTAGGAATTGGGCTTAACTCGGGAATTGAGGTTAATATAAGTTTAAGGGAAAGATTAATAACTCCCCACACTTAATCAAAACCTAAACGTAACTGCCACACCTTAAGAGAGAAAGGAATAAAGGCCAAAGACGAGAGGAGACAAGGGATTCAATAGGAAATCATCAAATCATTATATCTAGGAAATAATTTTCTTACTTAATTTAAATGTTCAATAAATTTCTTGATTCATCATAGTAAACCCCATATAATTTCTATATTTTAGTATGAAATTGGTGATTAAATGGTAGGATTTAATGTCACGGCTAATTTGAAATTAGGTGGCTTAAACCCATAAATTTAGGATGATCATAATCTTGAATTCGATGACATAAATCATGCCTTAGGACCCCTGAATAACTTGAAAAAATTGAGATGCATGTAGAGAATTAGAACTCATTTATTAGGATATGGAAATTATGAGAATTAGGATCTTTGTATATGATTGGGATTTTTTGGGATTATGAGGTGAAAATTTTTCTATAGATTTTTCAATTGATGTCAATTTCGGGATTTGGAGAATGACATTAGAAGTTAATTTATGTAATTAACCATTCTAAGATGAAGTACTAAGTCATGGGGACCTGTTCTTATGTTATTGCAACTGAATAAACTATTAGAATGAACTTTGGGGTTAAATTGAGGAATCTCATATTAAGAAAACATAGCAGATTTAGGCTTTTGCCCAGATCCGAATTGATTTGTCGTCCTAGGCGAATCGATTTGGACAGGCAAATCAATTCGGCCCCTGGTGAAGGATGAGTTGGGACTGGGGATGGATTCGAGGGATTTTTAGAATACCATACGAGTTGGTGGGACGATGTTTGGAAAAACGATGATTTTATTAAAAATGTTTGTTGATGCCACTAAAATGGCAGTGTCCAGCAGATAAATGATGAGGATGAGATTGAAGATGAAGATAAACATTCACATCAAACATATAAGAGACAAAAGTTTTTAAAGTGGTTCGGCTATGAATAAAGCCTACGTCCACTGTTATTTTATTCCCAGGGGTTTACAATAGCACAATATGGTTTAGAGAGAGAGAGAGAGAGGATGTGTATCTTATGTATGGTGTTTCTTACTTTTCTCCCACCGTCCCCCCCTTTTGGCTAAGGGAATACATGTATTTATAGTGATGGGAGATAAAGAGATACAATGTCTTTATGCATTCAGACATTTATGTCTACATACAATGAATCTAATTGTTGGCCTTCTATGATGGTTGATCCTCCTTGAATTACTTGGTATGCTATGTGTTGCCATCTACTAATACAGTATAAATGTACATTAAGGCTCATTAAATGCATTGTCATCATCATTAATGCACATTAAATGCATAGTTATCCTTTGATCTTCCTGTTGGTATATCGACCAACTCTCCTTGGGTGCCGACTAACCCTCCTCGAGTGCCGACTAACTCTCCTCGGGTGTCGAATATTACCACGTAGGATGACATGTGTCCTTTTCTGATTGGTCCTCGTAGATGGAGAATTTTTTGCGTCAACAGAAGCCCCCAATGCTTCATGCTCGATGGTTTACTGAAAGGATGGAGTATTTATTCTGCAGCATTGCTCGGTGCTCGTGAAATTCTTTATTTGTCTTCTTGATTTGTTCAACATAAAGTGCACTGTCTCCTGGATGACATATGATGCAGGATGATCGATGGTTGTTAATATCTCTTTTCAGGAACTCTGTTCGTCAAGTGAACGTGTGCTATGTATCACCCCTGAGAATTTGGATGCAGCCATGCCATAGTATGCAGCTTGTAGCTTATCATAATCTTCAAGTATGTTGATTGGTTTTCCAGCTGACCAACTGCTTCCGGTGTCGAGCAACTGAATGCTAACTTTACGTGCTTGATTTTTCTAATTTATGCTCCTCTGAATACATTGTCGAGTAACATACTAGCTTTTGAACCCAACTCTTCAATCTTGTTAGTACTAAGCTAGTGGTGGATTTTGAAACATTTTTATACAACTTCTTCTTCATTATTGGTCGGGACAGTAGTAGTGAAGATATCAGTGCTGTAGATGCTGAATCTGACTCCTGAACTTCAATATGCCTCCGTGTAAGTTTGTGGAGTTGAATTTGATACTCGACTGCATGATGTTATGAGAATGTTCCACCAAATGAACAACTGAATTTGTAATAGAATCCCCCAAGTGTGGAATATGAACTTTGAGTACTTTATTGGCCTTAAAATATATTGGTCTTGCTGGAAAAATAAGGCCGAGGGAATATTCCATGAAATGACTCCCTGAGATCTTTGCATGCTTGCATTTTCTAGCTTCTATTATTTAACTCAGTTCAAGTGTTTAAGAAGAATATATGTTGACATTTCAATTATGAATTTCTACATTTCTTCCATCATATGACTCTTGTTGGCTTTTGAAGAATCTGTTTGAATTCCAACTTGGGAATTTCTACATGTGTTCTTTAGCTCAGTACGAGTGTTTGAGGAATAGATGTTTGAATTCTTAATTAGAAAGGCCTACATGTATCTCTTATCTTAACTCGATTAAGTCAAGTATGAAGATCTATGCCCAGGATTGGGGAATGTATGAAATGAATCTGATGGTGCCAATTGAATTGTTGTTTGTAGTCTTACTGCTATGATGTGTGCAGTCTAGCTGTGTTTTTTTTGTTCAGTATTGACCTTTTAAGGTCTTTATGTGCTGTTGATGAGCATCCAAGAATTGTACTGGGCAGATAATTTTTCTTGACCACTTGTTGAGGCTGAATCATATAAAAATTACGATTAGAATAATTATTCAGCCGACCAATATATAGTGTGCATCGACTTCAATATTGGACAATTTAAATTTCTAGATAATAATATGTCAATTTTTATCAGATAGGTGCCCTATGTAAGACATAATTGTGTAATCTAGGATTTTTGTAAAATTATTTGCAATCCCAATAATTATTAAAAATTAGTTCGTTTTAAGAAATATTTATTGATTTTAAAAATATTTTTGAGGTGGGGTTGTAAACTGTAGATATTTGGTGTAATAAACCAAAAATATCTTTAAACACTATGTGGATAAACCAAGAGTCCTTTTTTGAACAGAAAAAGAAGTCAAAAAGTGAGACTTGAGCCCCAACTAGACACGTATGATTTCAGTTGTTCTTGCTTGTCCACAACCGCCGACTAACATTAGAATTGCGGTTTATCTTTCCTGTCATCGATTAGCCATTGGGAGGTTTAAAATTCTAAATCTGCACAACATCTTTCGTCGACCAACCATGATAACCTTATAGTTACAGAAAATTGAATTTTAAGTCACCGATTAACAATAAGCGTCGCCGACCAAGAAGTAGATGATCGTCAACCTATTTTGCTGGTTTCGACCAGCGCTGGATGGTGCCGACCTGTGCCGACCTGAGTCGACCACCAGCTGATTTCCCCCGACCAACTATATATAACGCCGACCATCATATAAAAGCTACCGACCAACAAAATGACCTGCTGACCCAATAGGCTTTGGTCGACCATTGATGCTGATCAAGAAATAAATATGTCAGACCAATAATAAGATATATTTGAGCAATCATATATGATCTCCGACCAGTGATGGCCCAATAATAGGTGTCATCGGCTGTCGCCGACTAAGAATAAGGATGTCGACCAGGTATTGGATAGCGTCGACCTGTGCAGGTGCGGTTTGAATACCAATTTACATTTTTAAGATCTAACATCTCTTAAAGAGAGAAAGATGAAATCCAGAGTCTCAGTTTCATCTAATAATCAGAATCTAACTTTTAGAGTGTCAAATTGATACACATGAGAATCAAACAAATATATATTCTTGATTCGTTCATGACTATCTCCTTCAACCATCACAAAAATTTACGGAGGCATTAGATCCATCATTGAAATTGGATCCGCAATTCATATCAAGACGTGGATGTCCCCTATTTCTGTTTTATCAATTCTCAATCAATAATGAAAATTATCATGTGATTCACACAATTCGTAGATGAATTGAATTTGAATGGTCACTTTATCAAAACTAGTAAAATGAAACAGCGTGTACATGAAAAATATTGAATCGTTCTAAAGTTTATCCCCATTATAAAGTTTAGATTTGGGAATCAAGTAAAAAATTATGATTTTAAATCTTACTGTTTTACAGATTTCTCAATAAAAATAATCTAACAGTTATGATTTTAAAATCATGATATGCAATATTTTGCAGATTTCCTAAATAAAATTTGGACAACTAATTTATGTATATAAACATAAAAATCACGACTGAATCAAAAGATGTATGCACAGTATATAATTGATTATACATATAGGAAATAAAAACTTAGAATTTGATGGAGAACAATGCTTGTAACACGTTCCCACAGACGGCGCCAATCTGTTGAAGACAGAAAATGGACACTGCCATTTTAGTGGCGTCAACAGCAGATAAATGATGAGGATGAGATTGAAGATGAAGATAAACATTCACATCAAACATATAAGAGACAAAAGTTTTTAAAGTGGTTCGGCTATGAATAAAGCCTACGTCCACTGCTATTTTATTCCCAGGGGTTTACAATAGCACAATATGGTGTAGAGAGAGAGAGAGAGAGGATGTGTATCTTGTGTATGGTGTTTCTTACTTTTCTCCCACCTTCCCCCCTTTTGGCTAAAGGAATACATGTATTTATAATGATGGGAGATAAAGAGATACAATGTCTTTATACATTCAGACATTTATGTCTACATACAATGAATCTAATTGTTGGCCTTCTATGATGGTTGATCCTCCTTTAATTGCTTGGTATGCTATGTGTTGTCATCTATTAATACAGTATAAATGTACATTAAGGCTCATTAAATGCGCTGTCATCTTCATTAATGCACATTAAAAACATAGTTATCCTTTGATCTTCCTGTTGGTATATCGACCAACTCTCCTTGGGTGCCGACTAACTCTCCTCGGGTGCTGAATATTACCACGTAGGATGACATGTGTCCTTTTCTGATTGGTCCTCGTAGATGGAGAATTTTTTGCGTCAACAATGTGGTTGTGGCGGAACTACATTTAACTAGATGGTTAAATAGTCTTATAAAGGGGAAAAATTAATAATTAACTAGATATTCGATTATTAATGTGTGATTATTCATCGGTAGTCATTTGGGATATCTTGGGTAATTATGTAGTAGTTCCCTATATATATATATATATATATATATATATATATATATATTATATAAGAATAATATGTAATTACATTTATTGTGTGGATATACCTATATTCGTGGACGGTCATCTCAGTTGGGGTTATAGGTGTTTGGGATTGTAGCACATGTCGGCACATGTGGGCTAGATGTTGCGTAGGTCGTTGTTATAGGTATTACGTAGTAGCGCCACTTACGAGAGGTAGGTGTAGATTCTGTGATCCTTTATTACCATTGGGTATGGATCGTGACCTGGTGTACTGCATAGGGACCTCCCCACTTGTGTGCGTTTTGTGATGTCTGACTGAATAAAGGATTCCTTCGAATTTACCGATCGAGCACGAACGAGACACTACTAGTAGATGCCTTTGAGGGTCACATATATGAAAGGACATATACACACACACACACACACACACATATATATATATATATATATATATATATATTAAAGAGATTAATTAAGTTGTTTAAGAATGTAGACAATGAATTACAGACCCCATACTATGTAGTGTGCATAATAGAAGTTTATGTCTCCTTTACGAGCTATACGACTGGGATACTTTGGGAAATAATAATATGAATGTAGATGATTACGTTTCATTATGTTGGTTATACTTGATGCATCTTATATTAAATTGGCACGATTATCATTTATTATTTTGGGACTTGTTTGGATACGAAAAATATCACACATAGATGAGGGGTGAGATACTTAACGTATGTGAGCGACGATGGGGGATACTTACTTTGAATTGACTGTATTATCTTACTTTAAATTAAATGAGTTAATTCTTGCAACTCTAGGGCACTGAACCAATTTGTAAATGTTTTTACCCTTAGGTGCTCGTAGACAGGGATAACATGACTATTGATGGATCAACCTTACATCAAATTCTCTAGATTAGGTAGCTACTCCACCCCAGTCGGTTATTTTGGGGTTACTGTATGGGATAAGCCCAGAGTCTATTTATTTCATGTTTGTTTGAGATATTTATGATTATGTTGGATTTCATTTACACTTGGAGCATGTTGGATTTTATTATCATTTTGAATATTTATTAAACTCAATTAGGGGATAATCAATAAATGTTTTATATGGTTTGATTCTGAGAATGGTATTAATTGAAAAACAAGCCCCATCTTCGACGTATCGTGTCTAGCCAACCTTTACATGAGAAAATGGGGGTTGTTACATCACCCTAAACATTCGTTCGAACAACTATAAAATCATTCAAATGACATTGCTGATGAAGGGAATTTTTGAATGGTTTAACAATGATCAAAGAGTACTACAAACTACCTAAGGATAAAAAATGAGTGGGTAATCTACAAGCAATAAATAAAGGAACAATGAGTGAGTGACTGGCCGAGCATAATCTATATGCTTAGTGTGACATATGGGTGAACCACTTCAACTAACAAGAGGCTCAGCTTCATCATACGAACGATCCACCTCCGCTAACAAATGGTTTATCCCCGTCAGGAAAATGATCCATGTCATATTTTAATCCTAAAAGACTTTGTCGACATACTAATACTTCAAATGGCTGACACATTCCCTACTATAGCGATCGGGAATATCGGAGGATGTGAACACGAGTCCTTTTCAAATTTAAATAACTCAAACGTATATGCTAAAACAAAGGAGGAACGTTGTAAAGGTTGTGTATATAAATCCTCTTGTAGCATTGAATACAACCAAGCTTAATAGCTCTATAACTCGTTGTACTCAAGCATCCTCCCAAGTTATAAAAATGAATTACTCCTTCCCTTTTGACTCGTGGATGTAGGCCATGCCAGTTTGAACCACATAAACATGTTTTTACTTTCTTTAATCGTCTTATTTCATTAGATTTGCTTTACAATTACAAATTCATTATGTTGTATGTGTAGAATTATTTTCTATTGAACATAATTGGCATCGTCTATGGGAAAGAAGGTTTCCAAATGCATAAAAATAACTAAGTGATGCAAGATATTATAGGCCTTAGAGAATCATATCAAGCTCCCCACGACTAGCTCACCGAGATCCTCAGCTGTCTTCCACAGCCTTCGCCATCACATTTGAAGTAACAAGTTGATCAAGACCTTTCAGTAAAGAATAATATGGAAAATGATGTGTTTATGCCACTCCCTCCATGCTCAACACTCTCCTCTACCGTGTATTGGGTATTCATCGCTCGAGATGACGGACACCATCACGTTAAAGAGAATATTATAGATGCCAAAAGAGAATCTTTTTTCAACCAGAAGGTCATAAACTATCTGATGCCTTTGAACTTCCAAGGATGGACTCCTTTAATGGAACCATTGATCATAAGGACCATATTAATCATTACATAACCCACATGTACTTTTTTGTTTAGTCTAGATTAAATCAGATATAGAGCATTAGCCAAGATGTTGAAGGTCTTAGCAAGAACATGGTTCCACCGTTTGCCTTCCTATTCGATTATGTGTGTTGATGTAAAAAATTAGATTGTATCTAATTATTCAATCACAGATAAATTTAAATGAGACAAAGAATTTTTAAAGTGGTTCAGCCTTATAAGAATGGCCTACATCCACTGTTTCTGTTATTGCTGAGTGTTTGGGAATTCTCGATTACAGGTGTTGATGTAAAAAATTAGATTGATTCTAATTAATTAATCACAGATAAATATAAAAATGAGACAAAGAATTTTAAAGTGGTTCGGCTTGAAAAGAATAGCCTACGTCCACTGTTTTTGTTATTGCCAATTGTTTAAGAACTCTTGATATCAAGATCTATCAAGAAATTCCGGTCCCCCCTGTATGAGGATGATACATCGTATTTATAGCCTTTAGGCTGTACATGTGAAAGGGTAAACATTAAATGCCCTTTAGGAATATACGTCTGTATGATGAACATTCAATGAATATTTGAACTGTTGGTTGCCTGGCAATTAATGCTGGGACCGAACTGCAGCTCGGACCGCCTTAGATGTTCGTCGGTCGGTAGTTCCTTGGAGAGGTAGAGTTCCTCGGAGAGGTAAAGTTCCTCGGATAGGTAGAGTTCCTCGGAGATGTAGAGTTCCTCGGTGTACACTAGTTGCTCGGAGTAAGCCTGATTTGATCGGTGATGTTGACACGTGTCTTGGTCTGATTCGCCCACGTAAGCATAACAATTTTGGTATCAACAGAAGCCCCCAATGTCTTATATTTTGAAATTTGAGAAGTATGGAACATTATTCCTTGATACGTGGCAATATTGAATGATTTTCCTGGTTTTTAGGAACAATTTCTCCGTATTTAATTTTCCTTTCAAATTCTCTCAATCTGCCTTTTTGAATTTTCGTGAACGCTTCGATTTTCGAGCTGCTTTTGTCCTTTTTAGCCGCCGGTAGCGTGATAGTTTCTTTTTTGTAATCATTTCCTTCTTCGTTTCCCAAGGCAAAGTATTTAAACTTCAAAGATAATCATATCGTCTTCTACTTTCTCCAATTTCTCCATTCGAGCTTTCTATTCTCTATTTCTCTCTTGTGCGTTCCTTCGCTAGTTGTCAGCTGATCTTCTTTCTTCCTGTAAGATCTTCTTCTTTTCTCCTGTATTTCTTTTATTCACTATGGTTTATCTAGTGGAGTCTGTTGAGAAATTTCGTTCCGATTTTTCCATTCCTTCCTGGGTAACTCTGGAGGTTCTTTCTGAGGCTTCAGATTATTTTCGATTGGCTGAGGGACATTGGTTCCCCAGTCTCTTCGTTGCTGAATGTGGATTTTCTTTTCCACCCAACCCTTTATGTTTAGAATTCTGTCAATACTTCGACGTTGTTCCTGCAAAAATAGCCCCCAATACATGGAGAATAATTAATAGGGTGTACAAATTAAATTTAACTCATGGAACTCGTATAGGGATTCCTGAGATTATGTTTTGCTATAGATGGGCTGTTTTAGATAATGTCTATTATTTAAAAACTAGGTTTTTGAATAGGGCTCTTGTAGTTAATCTTCCTGATGCCAATAGAGATTATTTTGAACATGGAGTAGTCATTAAAAACTGGCAATATGCCCCCCTAATTGGAGATGCAGTATACCAGGGTCCTAGATGCCCCCCATATGGCAATGGGATAGGTTTATTTTCATTTTTATTTTACTTATGAAATTATGCCTTTATCATGTTTGACAAAATGTATGACTAATATTTCATGGTGCTTATTTGCAGTTGATAGTAAAAGAAAAACTCCGAAAGAATCAGAGGTTAATATTAAGCATCTGAAACTTATCTGGGGTTTGCATAAGAACATTGCAGACGAGCACATCAGATCTGCATCATATTTGCTGAAGTATAGGAGCTATACGACTTCTTATACTGCTCGTCCTGTGATTAGCTCTATTGAACCAGCATCAACTCCAGAGGGTTCTTCTTCAGATTCTCACATCCCTTTAAGCCAGAGAATGGGCAAGAAAAGAGCTCCTCCTGCTCTATTCGATGATGTTACCTCTGCTGCTGAAGCCAAGAAAAGCAAGATTGATGTCAAAAAGGGGACTCAGAAGGTGGATGTTGCGCCTTCTAAGGCTGCCGAGAAGCCCCCAGTGGCCCCGAGCAAGAAGATTGCTCCTGTGGAGGTGATCACTATTTCTCCGACCAAGAGCTCTTCCTTGGTTGAAACTGCTGACGTCCCTTTGAAGAGATTGAGGAAGTTGTCCTCAGTCAATTTGGCTGAAACCATCTCCTCTCTACCAGCTGGTGGTGTTGGTGTACCAACCATCATTCCTCCGAGCTCTGCAATGAGCTCGGTTAAAACTTGGATCATTCCCGAGGTCCAAGAAATCGATGAAAAGATGTCTAGGGACATGTTGACATCCCTAGCTACTCGTCACATTGCTTCAGTAAGTGTTTCACACTTTGAATTTTCTTTCTTTCTTTGAATACTGGTGTTTTTGTATTGACCTGTCATTTTTCTCTTGTTCAGCTGGTGAATTGTTTTAACAACATCGTGAAGAAGGATGAAGCGATTAAAGCTTCCAGCTCCTCGTCGGGGGTAGAGGATGCTTTGTTGGGTTTGACCCAATCCTTAAAAGATTCTCGTCAAAAGTATGTCGAGGATAAAGCTGACTGGGAGAAGAAGTTGGCTGCAATTGAAGCTGATAAGGTGAAGCTGGCTGAGACCTCCCAGAGTTGGGAGAATAAGGCAAAAAATTTAGTGGAAGAGCACAAAAAATATGATGCCAAGCTCAAGAACTTCGGTGAGCTTGAAGATAAGCTGAAGAAGGCAGGGGAAGAATTATCCCTCCTGCGAGATGTTAAACGTCAGAAAGAGGAAATGGAGATCAAGCTGAAGACCTCCGAGGATCTTATGTCCGAGAAACTCTCCTCGGAGAGAAATAAAAGAAAAGCGGCTGTGAAAAAATCCTTCAGCGCTGGCTGGGATAAAGGATGGGACAAAGGGATTACCCCGATGACATCCCAAATTCAGTATGGCAAGTTGAAATACTTCCATGATGGCTGGGTAGCTGCCCTGCAGGAGTTAAAGGTTAAAGAGGATTCTGAGCTATTCCAGCTATACCTCCCTGGTCCTCCCCCACAAATCGAAGAAGAAGAAGAAGACGAAGCTACTTCTGAAGAGTCTTCGATGGATATGGGTGATCAAATCCCCGCCTCTCAACCTTCTGCCAATGAAGACATTTCTTCCATGCCTCCTCCTCCCGACCAAGCTGTCGTCACCACCGAGCAACCGAGCTCCTCGTCCCAACCTCCCGAGAAAACCTTGGGAGACAAGGAAAAGGTGTGAAGTTGTTCGGTATATTTTCTGTTTTTGATTATCATTTGTAGGAAAATAATGTAATCTTTTTATGATCTAATAAAATACATCTTCGTTCTTCTCTATTGTTGATGATCTGTTTTTGTTGACTGTTGTCTTCTCTTTATTAGTTTATGGCCAGGATGGAATTACTATCGTCTCATGACTCCAGTCTGCTTAAACATTGTAATGAATACTTTACAGCTGGCCATGCTGAGTTGGACAGGTCTGAGATTGTTGACATCATTGGTCGAGATGCTTCAGATCAAGCAATTGAAGCATATCAATACCTAAAATGTCTTCTTGATCGAGTTGTGGCCAATAACGTGGCCTACTACGAAATGATAGAAGACCTTCAAGATAATATCACTGAACTTCACCAACAGTACAAAGAGTCTTCAACCCTTTTGCATGAGAGTTATGAGAAAAAACTTCAACAAATCTATGCTGACAAAGGGTATGATAAAATGTTGGTTGGATATGAAGTGAGAGAAAGAACATTGCGGGCAAATGCTGAAGAACATAGGCAAGTCGCCGAGCTGCTGGAACAAGAGAACAATAAATTGCAAGAGGATATAGCTCAATTAAGATCTGCTGCCTCTTCTTCAAATGCCTTGGTACCAGTTACTGACGAAGGATTCTCCTTCTTGGAAGTTGAGAATGCAAAATTAAGAGAAGAACTGGATACTCTGAGAGGAGTTGCTGTTGGTCGAGGACGAGGAAGAGGAAGAGGATCTCGGGGACGAGGAAGAGTTATTCGCCCTAATATTGATGAGGCTCGTACTCAAGCTGCTTTAGAAAATCAAGCCTTTCAATTATCGGCCAAGAATGAAGCATTATCTAAAATGTCCGAGAAAGTCCAAAGTCTTGAGGAGCAACTTGCTGAGACGAAATCAGCATTGAATAATAAAGATATCTTTGCTCGAAGCCTCAACGAGCAATTGGAGAGACTAGTTTTTCAATTCCACAAGCATCCTCGCGAGTTCTGGATGGCAGGCTACAATGAAGCTCTTTGTCATTTGGATGCTCGTCTTGAGAATGCCAATAACAAAGGATACAAACAAGGGTGGATAAATGCTCTGGGTATATTAAAGGTGGAACAAGGTCATTATCTATGGGACTATCATAACCCAGGACTTCTCGAGCTACCAAACCCGCCTTTTAAACTTGATATGAGTTGGATCCCTGCAAGAGCCATTCCTCGGAGCTTAATATCAAAATATCTCGGTGATTACAACCTTCACTCTCAAGCAGATCTTTCTCGACCTGAGCATTTACAAGACACTCCTTCAATGATGCATGTCAGGATGCTCAGAGATATAAATTTTATCAACTCTCCCCTTTGTTTAGAGGATCCTCCAGCTGGCGAGGAACCTGTTTCAAAAGCAGAGGGAAAAAGACCAGTGGAATAGGACTTTTCAATGTAATAACTCATTTATACATAATGTAATTATCTTTGTATTTCATTTCTGAATTTAATGAAATATACAAGACTTTGCTAATGTTGAATGCTTTGTAGTTGTAAAACATTTTCCATTTGAATGCTTTGTACTCATCGTCTACTAATTTGATTATATGTAATTAACTTGTCGACTAAATGATTGTTGACTAATCTGATTGCTTTTAAAAATAATAATGTCATGTAATCTGCCGACAAACTATAGATGATTAAAACTTGTTGTCGACAAACTTTATATAATCATTTGGTTGTCCCCAAAATAAGATATTTGCTTCTCGAATGATTTCGAAAATTTTATTAAAATTTTTAACTTGGTAATATTTTGTAAAATATACCCGACCAATAAGGGTTGGTATCTTTTACTTTTCTACCAATATAACTTGATGAATTCTCCTTCTTGACCAACTTTGGAGTTTTTAGAAAGTATATTTTTCTTCCAGAGTTGGTCGGTGTTTGAACTTACTCTTCGTCGACCAACGTTGAGGATGATTCTGTTACAGCCACTAGCCCTTTTATCAAAATAAATTGATCTGAGCTAGTGTTAGCCTCCTAACCAAAGGAGTAGGGTTTCCTAACCAACCGGAGTTGGCATTTTTAGGATTGTAATATGCCTCCTAACCAAAGGAGTAGGGTTTCCTAACCAACCGGAGTTGGCATTTTTAGGATTGTAAAGTTTCCTAACTAACCGGAGTTAGCAGGATTGTAAAGTTTCCTAACTAACTGGAGTTAGCAGGATTGTAAAGTTTCCTAACTAACCGAAGTTAGCAGGATTGTAAAGTTTCCTAACCAACCGGAGCTGGCAGGAATGTAAGGTTTCCTAACCAACCGGAGTTAGCAGGATTGAAAGGTAGCATCACGTGTAAAGCAGCATAGTGTATAACACTAGTATTCCCCAAAAATATTTGCGATAAAAGGAGGGATGATGACAACAGATCGTTGTTTTATTCATACTCATGAAACTGCTTTACATTTTACATCATTGATAGTATTTGCGCAGGTGTTCGGCATTCCATGCGTTTTTAAACTCGTCTCCTTCCAGAGTTGCTATTCGATAAGTTCCTGGTCGAACAACTTCTGTAACTCGGTATGGTCCATGCCAGTTTGCTTCCAACTTATTTTGCTTCTGAATGACCTTCTTCAGCACATAATCTCCCTCTTTTAATTCACATTTCTTTACCCTCTTATTGTAGTATAAAGCTGTGCGCTGTTGGTAAGCAGCATTTCTAATGGAAGCCTCTTCTCGAACCTCCTCGAGCATGTCCAAATCCAATCTTCTCATCAAGTCACTGACCGGGGAATTGAAGTTCAACACTCTATGTGACGGGAGACCCAACTCGTCTGGTATTACTGCTTCAGTTCCAAAGGCTAGCATATATGGTGATTCTCCAGTTGTTGCTCGGGGAGTTGTTCGATAAGCCCATAATACTGACTGTAGCTCGTTAATCCAATTCGCTTTAGCCTCATCGAGTCGTTTTTTCAATCCATTAAGCAGTGTCCTGTTCGTAACTTTAGTTTGTCCATAACTCTGGGGATGGCCAGGTGCTGAGTGGATCTTCAAAATGTTGGATTGATGACAATATGCAGCAAATTCTTCATTATCAAATTGGGTCCCATGGTCGGTAATGAATGCATGAGGAAGACCATACCTGCAAATGATATTTTTCCAAATGAATTGATACACCTTCTCATAGGTCATGTCAATCAGAGGCTCCGCTTCCACCCATTTAGTAAAATAATCTACTGCGACGACGAGGTATTTAAACCTTCCCCTGGTTATTGGCAATGGTCCCACCAAATCTACCCCCCACATGGCAAATGGCCAAGGGGAAGTTATGGGAGTCAGCAATGCTTGTGGAGTTCGTCGGATGGAGGAAAATCTTTGGCACTTATCACATTTCTTCGCATAGGCTATGCAATCTGCTTGCATCGTCGGCCAGTAATATCCCTGTGTCATTACCCTTTGTTAAAGAGTACGACCTGCTACATGAGCTCCACAGGACCCTTCATGGATCTCTTCAATTAAATCTTTCACCTCGGAGGGGTGCACGCATCTTTGCAATCCTTCCATAATTCCTCGTCTATACAAAACCCCATTAACTAGAACATATCGAGCAGCTTTGAACTTCAATTTCTTGGCATCTAGCTTATCCTCTGGTAATTCTCCTCTTTCAATGTATGCCCTGATGGGATCCATCCAAGAGGGTCCTACTTCCAGAGTGATAACGTTCGTCGCCAGGTCTTCATCTATGCTCCGATTCTCCAATACTTCAATCGGTATTGTCCTTCGCATCTCGGTACGAGTAGCTGATGCTAGTCGGGCCAGTGCATCTGCTCGTGCATTATCCGTTCTCGGTATTCTGACTAACCGAATGGCAATAAATTCTGCTATTAAGCCCATCACTTTTGCATGATACCTGACCATCAATTCTCCTTTAACTGCATATATTCCCATCATCTGATTCACAATCAATTGAGAGTCACTATAAACTATCACTTGTTGCGCCTCCATAGTTTTTGCCAAATTAAGTCCTGCTATCGTGGCCTCGTACTCAGCTTCATTATTGGAAGCTTTGAACTGAAATCTCAGTGCATACTCCATGTCAATTTCATCCGGGCTATTCAAAATGATGCCTGCTCCAGATGCTGCAGTATAAGATGAACCATCTACATATAATTTCCATATAGGTAACCCCTCTTCCTATTTCTGATCCGAGAGAGTTCCTCGATGGAATATTTCCTCCTTCTTCTCACCATCCCCTGAGTTTTCTTGCTCTTTGCTGACCATCGTTTCTCGCCCTTTTACCAACCGGAGTTGGTCTGAGCTTGAATCTGATGATCTTGTCGCATCTACTTGCCCTTTTACCAACCTAGGTTGGTCTGGACTCGTATCTGCTGTTCTTGTAATATCCACAGGTTAATTGTCGAGCTGTTGTTGTTCTTCGGGGGTATCAGGATAGGTGAATTCTGCTATGAAATCTGCTACGGCTTGCCCTTTAAGCGCTGTCCTGGGCTCATAAATGAGATCATATTCGCCCAGTTCTATATCCCAGTACATCAATCTTCCTGACTTTTCTGGCTTATGAAGGGCTTGTCTCAATGGCATGTCGGTGTACACAATTATGGTGTGGGCCTGGAAATATGGCCTTATTCTCCTGCTTGCTTCAATTAACGCCAATGCTAATTTTTCTAACTTTGGATACCTAATTTCTGCACCTCGGAAGGCCTTGCTGGTATAATAAATTGGCTTTTGTACACCATTCTCTATTCTGATTAATGCCGAGCTAACTGCTTTCTCTGATACTACCAGGTATAAGTATAATTTTTCCCCTGTAATCAGCCTGGATAATAGTGGAGGTGTTCCCAAATACTTCTTCAAGTCTTGAAAGGCTTTCTCACATTCATCATTCCACTCGAAAGTTTTTCGAAGTGTTTTGAAGAATGGGAGACATCTATCAGTTGCTCAAGACACGAACTGGTTGAGCCCTGCAACTCGTCCTGTAAGACTCTATACTTCCTTTTTCGTTGTTGGATATCGCAGCCTTAAAAGAGCTTTGATTTTTTTTGGATTTGCTTCAATGCCTCACTGGTTGACGATGTATCCGAGAAACATTCCTTCTCGTACTCCAAATATGCACTTCGTCGGATTCAGCTTCATTTGATATTTATCCAGTTGATCAAAGGTCTGACCTAAATCAACTAGATGATCAGCAGCTTTCTTGCTTTTTGTCAGCATGTCATCCACATAGACTTCCATGTTGCCACTGATTTGTTCGGTAAAAACCTTGTTCATCAGTCGCTGATATGTCGCACCTGCATTTTTCAAACCAAAAGGCATAACATTATAACAATAAGTTCCCCTAGGGGTAATAAAAGAAGTACTTTCCCTGTCTTCAGGTTTCATTTTGATCTGATTGTAGCCAGAGTAAGCATCCATAAAGCTGAGCCGCTCATGTCCCGAGGTAGCATCCACCAGTTGATCAATTCTGGGCAGTGGAAAATGATCCTTTGGACAAGCTTTGTTGAGATCAGTGAAATCAACGCACATTCTCCATTTGTTGTTTTTCTTCTTTACCATCACGACATTTGCTAACCAATCTGGATACTTCACATCTTCAATGAATCGAGCTTTCTGGAGCTTCTCGACCTCCTCTTGTATAGCTTGATTCTTCTCGGGACTAAATACTCTCCTTCTCTTCTTTACAGGCTTGATCTCTTTATTCACATTAAGCTCGTGACATAAGAAATTTGGATCTATTCCTGGCATATCTTCATGACTCCATGCAAAAGTTTTCTTTCTGCTTCTCAGGAAATTTACCAATTCCCGTTTGATTGAAGGATCCAATGACGAACCTATTTGAGTTGTTCGTTCAGGGTGCTCGTCGTCCAAAATGACATTCTCTGTAACTTCTACCACCTGTCCTTTCACCAGTTGAGATTCATCTCTGGGATCCAACATTTCAATTTCCGTATCTGTATCCACTTGATAGGTAGTAGTTCTTCTCTTTGAGTCTTCAAGCTCTTCCTGCTCGGCGGATGAATAGTAACATTCCCGAGCTACTTTTTGATCACCTTTCACAACTCCTACTCCAAAGTTTGTTAGAAATTTTAAACACTGATGCACTGTAGATGGAACTGCTTCGAATTTCTTCAAACCAACTATTCCCATGATAATATTATAGGCTGACTGAACATTTTTATCCATCATAAAGAAATGTATCTTTTCTGTCCGACAAGCAGACCACGTACCAATGAGTATGTCCAACTTGATCGTACCAAGTGGAAAAACTTTTTCACCAGCAAAACCCAGAAGAGGTCTGTGATAAGGCTCCAGTTGAGATAACTTCAGATTTAAGCTATCAAAACATGGATAATACATGATATCTGTCGAGCTACCATTATCTACCAAAACTCTTGAAATCATTATTTCCTTCGTTCTCATTTTAATCACTAAAGGGTCATCATGAGGATATAAAACTCCAGCGAGGTCGTTTTTTGAAAAACCAATAACTAGTTTCTCTTTGTTCACTTTCCTTGGACGATCCTCCTCAGCCAAATTTATCCTTTGAATGTATGAGCAAGCTTGAGCCTCACCGAGGTAAGCTTTTCTTTATGCAGTAAGATCTCCTCCTCCTGCGTCTCCACCTGTAATCACATTGCAATCAATTGTTCCAAATCGTATGGAAAATACCTCGCGTTCTGGTTGTGCTGGCCTTTTAGGGAGATCGGGGTCATCGTCTTCATCATCTTCATGATTTCTCTTTATGTTCTCCTCTGCTCGACTAGGAGATCTGGATCTTTTTCTTGCTCGGTCTTCATTTCCTTTGTCATTCCTTCGATCAACATATTTTGACAATTTTCCTCGTCTAATGAGTGTCTCAATTTCGTTCTGGAGGGCTATGCAATTTTTAGTCATATGGCCATGATCTTTATGAAACTCACAGTATTTATCTCTATTCCTTTTATCAGGTTCTGCTTTCATTTTCTTTGGCCAGTTTAGCTCTTCTTTGTTCTTGATTTCTTCCAAAACATGGTTGATATCCATCTTCAAAGGAGTGTAGTTACCAAATTTCTTCATGATATCCCATCTCGATTTATCATTCTTAGAATGCTTATCACCATCATTGGATTTATGTTCTTTCTTCTTAGACTTATCGACTTCCACTTTGGACTCTTTATCCTCATTCTTCTTTGCAGCCATGGCCTCTTCGGCATTCATGATTTTAGCTGCTTTTGCCATTAACTCCGACATGGTTGTAGGTGGATATTTGGCCAAAGTATAATACAATTTGTTGGGTAACAACCCACTCATCAAAGCGGTGATCGCTGTCTTTTCTTCATAATCTATTACTTCCAGCTTCTCGTTATTGAAACGAGTTATGTAATCTCTAGTGCTTTCACCAGGTTTTTGTCTAACGCTCAACAGATGTGCTACACATTTTACCGGCTTTGCTCCAAAACAGAAATTGCCAATAAACAACTCGGCTAACTGATAGAAAGTTGAAATCTTACCCCGAGGAAGATTATTGTACCATATCTGACCAGATCCAGTAAGAGTTCCCGAGAAGGCTCTGCATCTCATCTCATCGGGGACAGCATATATATCTGCTGTAGCTTGATACTGCTCTATGTGTAGTACAGGATCTGTCTTTCCATCATATTTAGGAGTCACTACAGGTGCTTTAAACTTATACGGCGTTGGGAATTCCATAATATTCTGGACAAAAGGTGTCCCTTGAACAAAAGTTCGCTGTAAGGGGTTCTTAGCTTTAGCCATTTCTCCCAATCTATCCTCCAGCCGCTGAATGGAGCCCTTCCATGCTTCATTTCCTTCCTCGGGCCTATTGGTTCGAGTAATTGATCGAGATGAGGTGGCCTCCTGAGATCTATCTTGACGGAGAATTGGTTATGACTGGGCTGATCCTTCCCTCAGATCTGATGGTTGTCGAAGACTCCTGGATATAACTCTGAGTGGACTTTTATTCCTCCTGGGGCCTAATCGACTGAATGGGGAAGCCCTGCTTAATCTCTCTAAAGCGATGGGCCTCTCTTGAGAAAGAGTAACACGTTGCTCAGTGTCTGTAGCCCTTACAGATGAAGTTCGCCTAGGTTAATAAGAAGAATCATTAGACTCCTCATTACGTCGTGAATTAGTACGCCTGGATTGTGATGAAAGCAAATAGGTTTGCCTATGGCCACTTCTTTGTCCTGACTGCGTGGGTACACCGCCATGAAGGGTTTGAATGAGTTGACGCATGGATTCCTGCATGGCGTTCTGACCTTGAGCCAGATTTGTTATAATTCCAGCCAGATCTGGAACATTTGATGGTGCAGAGGGATTTGGAGGATTTCCACCATTCCGATTGCTAGATTCTGGATTGTCAGCCATTGATGGTGAATGAATTTTGGTGAAAAATGATAGTAATAATCGTTCCCACAGACGGCGCCAATCTGTTGATGTAAAAAATTAGATTGATTCTAATTAATTAATCACAGATAAATATAAAAATGAGACAAAGAATTTTAAAGTGGTTCGGCTTGAAAAGAATAGCCTACGTCCACTGTTTTTGTTATTGCCAATTGTTTAAGAACTCTTGATATCAAGATCTATCAAGAAATTCCGGTCCCCCCTGTATGAGGATGATACATCGTATTTATAGCCTTTAGGCTGTACATGTGAAAGGGTAAACATTAAATGCCCTTTAGGAATATACGTCTGTATGATGAACATTCAATGAATATTTGAACTGTTGGTTGCCTGGCAATTAATGCTGGGACCGAACTGCAGCTCGGACCGCCTTAGATGTTCGTCGGTCGGTAGTTCCTCGGAGAGGTAGAGTTCCTCGGAGAGGTAAAGTTCCTCGGATAGGTAAAGTTCCTCGGAGATGTAGAGTTCCTCGGTGTACACTAGTTGCTCGGAGTAAGCCTGATTTGATCGGTGATGTTGACACGTGTCTTGGTCTGATTCGCCCACGTAAGCATAACAATTTTGGTATCAACAACAGGTTTGATCAAGAAATTTTGGTCCCCTTATAATGAGGGTGATACAATGTATTTATAAGTTCCTCGAAGCAATGGAGTTCCTCGGAGCGATAAAGTTCCTCAGAGTACACCTGATACTCAGAGTGTCTGAGTTGATCGGGAAAGCAGAGTTCCTCGTTGCTAAAGTGATTGCAGAAATGTCTGTAGGTGCCATGTAAATTGACACGTGTCTTCTTGTGATTCATCCACGTTAGCGTGTCAATTTTGGTATCAACAGAAGCCCCCAATATTTCATAGTTCGAAATTTAAGGAGTATGGAACATTCTTTCTTGGAGTATGACAGTTTTAAATGATTCTCCTGATTTTTAGGAGCGTTTCCTTTGTATTTATTTTCCTTCCAAATTCGAAGAATCAGACTTTTTGAATTTTTATAACCGCCTCGATCTCCGCGCATTTTTATCCTTTTAGCCGTCGGTAGCTTAATCATTTCTTTTTGTAATAATTACCTTTACCGTTTCCTGAGGCAAAGTATTTAAGTGTAGCAGACAATCCCATCGTCTTTTATTTTTTCAAATTTCTGTCTTTCAGTTTTCCATTGTCTCTCTCTCTCTTATGCATTCATCTTTTCCATCGTTCGTTGTCAATAGATCCACTCTTTTTTTGTAAGATCTTCTTCCTTCTTCTTCATTTCCTTTATTCATCATGGTTTACCTTGTTGAATCTCTTGATAAATTTCATTCTGATTTTGCTATCCCTTCATGGGTTGTTCTGGAGGAACTTTCTGAGCCTTTAGATTATTTTCGTTTAGCTGAGGGACATTGGTTCCCCAGCCTCTTTATTGCTGAGTGTGGATTTTCCTTTCCACCAAATCCTTTATGTCTGGAATTCTGTCAATATTTTGACGTTGTTCCTGCAAAAATAGCCCCCAACACATGAAGAATAGTTAATGGGGTGCATAGGCTAAATCAAATTCATGGAACTCGCATAGGAATTCCAGAAATCATGTTCTGTTATAGATGGGCAGTTGGGGATAATACTTTTTAGTTAAAAACTAGATTCTTAAATAGGGCTTTAGTGGTCATTCTCCCAGATGCCAATAGGGACTATTTTGAGCATGGGGTTGTTATAAAAAATTGGCAACATGCTCTTTTAACTGTAGATGAAGTATATCAGGGTCCCATATGCCCTACCTATGGCAATGGGATAGGTTATTTTGATTTTATTTTATTTTTGAAATTATACTTTCATTGTGTTTGATAAAATGTGTGACTGATATTTCAATGTTTATTTATTTGCAGCTGATAGTAAGAGAAAATCTCCAAAAGAGACAGAAGTTAACATAAAACACTTAAAACGTATCTGGAGCTTGCATCAGACTGTTGTCGACGAGCATATTAGGTCTGCCTCATACTTGCTGCAGTATAAGAGCTACACATCTTCTTTTACTACTCGTCCGGTGATCAGCGGTATTGAACCGGTGCCAGTTCCTGAAGATTCTTCTCCTAAATCACACATTCCCCTTAGTGAAAAGATGGGTAAAAGAAGGATTCCTTATATCTTAGAGAAATCTGCCTCTGGTGCTGGGGAGGTAAAAACAAGTAAGCATGATGTCCCAGAGGGGACGAAGAAAGTTGATGCACCTCCTCCTGCTGCAACTAAGAAGGCTGCTGAGAAGCCCCCAGTGGCTCCGGGTAAGAGTGATTATCCAAAGGAGGTGATTATCATATCACCGACCAAGAGTTCCTCTTTAGTCGAAACTGTTCCTGTTCCCCCGAGGAGGCTGAAGAAAATCTCCTCGGTTAATTTGGCTGAAGTTATCTCTCAGCCCATAAATAGTGGTATTGGTGTTCCTACCTTTGTTCCCCCGAGCTCTGCCATGAGCTCGGTGAAGACTTGGATCATTCCCGAGATCCAAGGACTTAAAGAAAACCTTTCCCGGGACATGGTCACCTCTTTGGCTGTTCGCCATATTGCTTCAGTAAGTTTTTCTTATTTTGAATCTTTTTATCTTTCCCTTGTTGTATCTGTCTCTGTACTGACTTGTAGTTATTTCCTTTTTCCAGTTGTTGACCTGTTTTAATACAATTGTGAAGAAAGATGAAGCTATTAAAGCTTCAAGATCCTCGTCTGGTGTGGAGGAAGCTTTAGTGGGTTTGACCCAATCTCTGAAGGACTCTCGTCAAAAATATGACGAGGACAAAGCTGCCTAGGAGAAGAAACTCACTTCGGTTGAGGAGGAGAAAACTCAGATTGTTGAAGTCTCCAAGGGGTTGGAGAATAAAATAAGGGATTTAAAAGAGAAGAATAAGGAGCTCGACGAGAAGCTCCAAAATGCTGGAGAGCTTGAGAATAATCTCAAAGTTGATGAAAAAGAATTAACCCAGCTTCGCGAAGTAAGTCGCCAGAAAGAGGAAGCTGAGAATAAACTGAAAGCTACCGAGGAACTTCTGTCCGAGAAGCTATCCTCGGAGAAAGAAAAAAGAAAGTTAGCTGTGGAGAAGTCTTTCAGCGTTGGCTGGGATAAGGGATGGAATAAAGGAGTGGCTGCAATGATGTCACAAGTTGAGTATGGCAGTCTTAAATACTTTAGAGATGGCTGGATTGCTCCTCTATAAGAATTGAAAGTTGATGAAGGCTCTGGCCTATTCCAGCGACATATTCCTGGTCCCCCTCCAACTCCCGAGGAAGAAGAAGAGGACGAAGCTGCCTCCGAGGAATCTTCCATGATGGTGGGGGATCAAGTCCCTATTCCCCCTGTTGTCCAGTCAACTAGCGAGCAGCTTCAACTTCTGCCTGCCTCATCCGAGCAACCTCCTGCACTTGTCGAGCAACTTTTTATTCCTGCCGAGCAACCTAGCTCCTCGTCCCAGGCTCCCGAGAAAATTTTGGGAGATAAGGAAAAGGTGTAAAGTTGTTCGATTTTTCTCTTTGTTTTATTTTCTTTTGGCACATGTAACTTTGAACTTTGTACCCCTCTTCTATGATGTAATAAAACTTGCACTTTTGATCATACATACTGTTGATTCTTTCCTTCATACTCTGTTTGCATTCTTATTAATTCTTGCCTTCTCATCTTTTACTAGTTTGTGGCCAGAATGGAGTTGTTGTCTGCTCATGATACAAAACTTCTGAGACAATACAATGAATACTTTAAGGCTGGTCACACGGATTTGAGTGAATCACAAATCATTGACATCCTTGGCCAAGATGCTTCAGAGCAGGAAATTGAGGCTTATCAATATTTGAAGTGTCTGCTTGATCGTGCCGTAGCCAATAATGTGGCTTATTATGAAATGATTGAAGAATTACAAGGCACTCTTAATGAACTTCAACAACAATACAAGGAGTCTTTCGCTCTTTTGGATGAGGGTTATGAAAAGAAATATCAACAACTTAGTGCTGACAAGGGCTATGACAAGATGTTTGCTTCTTACGAAGTGAGAGAGAGAACTCTGAAAACTGAGGTCGAAGAGCATAGGCAAATAGCTAAGCTATTGGAGCAAGAAAATAATAATCTGCAAAAGGAAATAGCTCAATTGAAGTCTGTTGCTTCTTCCTCAAATGCCTTGGTCCCTGTGAACAATGAGGGATTCTCCTTCCTGGAAGTTGAAAACGCTAAACTACGAGATGAGTTGGAGGCTTTGAGGAGAGCTGGTCCTTCTACTCCTGCTCGGAGATGAGTAAGAGCTTCTCCGGGATGACCAAGGGTTCTTCGGCCAACTATTAAAGAAGCTCGAACTCAGTCAGTATTGGAAAATCAAGCGTTCCAATTGATGGCAAAAAATCAAGCATTGGCCGAAATGTCTAAGAAAATCCAAAATTTGGACGAGCAACTTGCTACGCAGAAATATGCTTTGGAGAATAAGGAAATTTTTGCCAAAAGCCTTCACGAGCAATTGGAAAGATAAACTTATCAATTTCATAAGCAGCCCCGAGAATTATGGATGGCAGGCTATAATGAAGCTCTTTACCATTTGGATGCTCGTATTGAAAATGCTAATAATGAAGGTTACAAACAGGGGTGGTTGAACGCTTTGAGTGTACTGAAACTGGATCAAGGTCACTACTTGTGGGATTACCATAATCCTGGGTTGCTCGACCTACCAGTTCCACCATACAATCTTGACATGAGCTGGATCCCTGCTCAGGCCATTCCTCGGTGCTTGATTTCTAAGTATCTCGATGATTATAATCTCCATTCTAATGCAGAGATATCTCGCCCCAAGCACCTGCTAGATAGACCATCCGTAATGAATATCAGGATGCTTCAAGACCTTAACTTCATCAACTCTCCTTATGCTTTGGAGGATCCTCCTGCTGGCGAGGAACCTATTTCAAAAGCAGAGGGAAAGGAACCAATAGAGTAGGAATCTTGATGTAACAGTTAGTTATACATTTCATTATCAATGTACTTTGTTTTTGGACTTAATGAAAGACATATATTTTTTTTGCAAATGTTTATTGCCATTGTCTTGTAGTTGTAAAATACTTTTAATTTGTGTATGCATATATGTTAAAAAGATAATAGCATTATGTAATTTTTTCGACCAACTATAGTTGATTAAAACTTGTTGTCGACTAGCTTGAATTTGTGGTAATCATTTGACTGACCAAAAAATCATGATGTTTCACTTCTCGACAAATTAAAAATCACAAGTGACAAAAATTTAACTTGGTCTCTTTTATATTCGTAAAATGTTTCCGACTAACAATGGTCAACGTCTTTTAATTCTCGACCAATATAAATTGGTGAATTTTTCTCTTCCCGACCAACTTTGGTACTTTTTGGAAAATATATTTTTCTTCCTAACCAACCGAAGTTAGCATTTTTAGGAATATTTTGTTTCCTAACCAATCGAAGTTGGCATTTTTAGGAATGTCGTTCCCTAACCAAATCGAGTTGGCATTTTTAGGGATATTTTGTTTCCTAACCAACTGAAGTTGGCATTTTTAGGAATGTCGTTCCCTAACCAAACCGAGTTGGCATTTTTAGGGATATTTTGTTTCCTAACCAACCGAAGTTGGCATTTTTAGGAATATTTTGTTTCCTAACCAACCGAAGTTGGCATTTTTAGGAATGTCGTTCCCTAACCAAATCGAGTTGTCATTTTTAGGGATATTTTATTTCCTGACCAACCGAAGTTAGCATTTTTAGGAATGTTGTTCCCTAACCAAACCGAGTTGACATTTTTAGGGATATTTTGTTGTTGATGCTGAGCAGTGTAGTGTGTAGCACTAGTATTCCCCGAAAAATTTTCAATCAAAGGAGAGAGGCTGGCAAAATATCATCATTTTATTCATACTGATGGAACTGCTTTACATGAGATTTTACATCACTGATAGTACTTGCACAGGTGTTCTGCGTTCCATGCATTCTTAAACTCCTCCCCCTCTAAAGTTGTTATTCGGTAAGTTCTGGTCGAACAACTTCTGTAACTCGATATGGTCCATGCCAGTTTGCCTCCAGTTTGTTGTGCTTTTGAATGACTTTCTTTAGCACATAATCTCCTTCTTTTAGGTCTCACTTCTTCACCCTCTTATTGTAGAACAAAGTTGTTCGTTGTTGGTAAGCAGCATTCCTAATGGTTGCTTCTTCTCTAACTTCCTCGAGCATGTCCAAATCCAATCTTCTCATTAAGTCGCTGACTGGGGAGTTGAAATTCAGTACTTTGTGTGTTGGGAGACCCAACTCGGCAGGTATTACAGCTTCACTTCCAAATGCCAGCATATATGGGGATTCTCTAGTTGCTGCTCGAGGAGTAGTATGATAAGCCCATAACACTGACTGTAACTCCAGTTTGTCCATTGCTTTGGGGATGACCTGGTAGTGAGTGAAGCTTCAAAATGTTAGATTGATGGCAGTAAGCAGCAAATTCCTCATTATCAAATTGCATTCCATGGTCGGTGATGAATGCATGAGGAAGACCATATCTATAAATGATATTTTTCCAGAAAAATTGATATACCTTCTCGTAAGTCATGTCGACAAGAGGCTCAGCTTCTACCCACTTAGTAAAATAATCCACTGCGACGACGAGATATTTGAACCTTCCTTTGGTCGTTGGCAGTGGCCTGACCAAATCTATTCCCCACATGGCGAATGGCCAAGGGGAAGTGATAGGTGACAACAATGCTTGTGGAGTTCTTCGAATGGAGGAAAAGCACTGGCACTTGTCACATTTCTTGGCATAGGTTATACAATCATCCCTCATCGTTGGCCAGTAGTATCCCTGCGTCATTACCCTTTGCAAAATAGTCTGACCTGCTATATGGGCTCCACAGGACCCTTCATGGATCTCTTCAATCAATTCTTTCACCTCGGAGGGATGTACACATCTTTGTAAACCTGCCATAATTCCTCGTCTGTATAGAACACCATTAGTCAATACATACCGAGTAGTTTTAAACTTCAATTTCTTGGCAGCGAGCTTATCAATTGGTAATTCTCCCTCCTCAATATATGCCCTGATGGGATCCATCCAAGATGGTCCTAAATCAAAGGTAATAAAATTCATCATCAGGTCTTCATTTATGCTTTGACTAGCTAACACTCCAATTGGTATCGTTCTTCACAGCTCGATACGAGTAGCTGATGCTAATCGGGCTAAGCCGTCTGCTCTCGCATTCTCCATTCTTGGTATTCTGACTAACTGAACAGCAATAAATTCTGATACCAACTCCATCACCTTTGCATGATACTTGATCATTAATTCTCCTTTGGCTGTATATATTCCCAATATCTGATTCACAATTAATTGAGAATCCCAACATCAATTTGGCATCCATAGTTTTTGCCAAATTAAGACCTGCAACCATGGCCTCATACTCAACCTCATTATTGGAAGCTTTGAATTGGAATCGTAGGGCGTATTCTATGTCGACTTCGTTCGGACTTTTCAAAATGATCCCTGCCCCACAACCTGTAGTGCAAGATGAGCTATCTACATATAAGTTCCATATAGGCATCTCGTCTTCTAATTTTTGATTTGACAGAGTTCCTCGGTGGAATATTTATTGCTTTCTTTCATCATCTCCTGATACTTCTTGTTCTTCGTCGACCATATTTTCTTGCCCTTTTACCAACCGAAGTTGGTCTGAGCTCGAATTTGATGATCCTGTAACATCCACTTGCCCTTTTACCAACTTAAGTTGGTCTGAGCTAGTGCTTCTTGATCCTGTAACATCCACAGGTTCATCAGTTAGCAGTTTTTGCTCCTCGGGGGTATCAGGATAGGTGAACTCTGCTATAAAATATGCTATTGCTTGCCCTTTAAGCGATGATCTGGGTTCATAAATTATATCATATTCACCGAGCTCTATTTCCCAGTACATCAATCTCCCAGATTTTTCTGGTTTATGAAGGGCTTGCCTCAATGGCATGTTAGTATATACGACTATAGTATGGGCCTGGAAGTATGGCCTCATTCTCCTACTCGCTTCAATCGGCGTTAATGCTAATTTTTCCAGCTTTGGGTATTTGATCTCTGCTCCTCGAAAGGCCTTACTTGTATAATAAATTGGTTTTTGCACTCCATTCTGATAAAAGCCGAACTAACTGCATTCGCTGATACTGCCAGATACAAGTACAATTTTTCTCCCATCACTGGCCTGGACAACAGCGGAGGTGCTCCCAGATACTTCTTCAAGTCTTGAAAGGCCTTCTCACATTCATCATTCCACTCAAAAGTTTTTCAGAGTGTTTTGAAGAACGGGAGACATCTATCAGTTGCTCGCGATACAAATCTGTTGAGTGCTGCTACTCGTCCTGTAAGACTTTGCACTTCTTTCTTCGTCGTCGGAGATCGCAGCCCTAATAGAGCTTTGATCTTTTCTGGATTTGCTTCAATGCCTTGTTGATTGACAATGTACCCGAGAAACATGACTTCTCGTACTCCAAATATGTACTTCGTCGGATTCAGCTTCATTTGGTATTTGTCCAGTTGATCAAAGGTCTGACCTAAGTCAACTAGATGATCAACAGCTTTCTTACTTTTAGTTAGCATGTCATCGACATAGACTTCCATATTGCAGCTGATTTGTTCGACAAAGACCTTGTTCATCAGCCGCTGATACGTCGCACCTGCATTTTTCAAATCAAAAGGCATAACATTATAATAATAAGTTCCCCTAGGGGTAATGAAAGAAGTACTCTCCCTGTCTTCAGGTTTCATTTTGATCTGGTTGTAACCAGAATAAGCATCCATGAAGCTAAGCAACTCGTGTCGTGAGGTAGCATCCACCAGTTGGTCAATTCAGGGCAATAGAAAGTGATCCTTTGGGCATGATTTGTTGAGATTGGTGAAATTAACACACATCCTCCATTTGTTGTTTTTCTTCTTTACCATCACCACATTTGCTAACCAGTCTGGATATTTAACATCTTCGATAAAGCAAGCTTTCTGGAGCTTTTCGATCTCCTCTTGTACAGCTTGATTCTTCTCGGGACTGAATACTCATCTTCTCTGTTTTACTGGTTTGATCTCCTTATTCACATTGAGCTCATGACATAAGAAATTTGGGTCTATTCCTGGCATATCTTCATGACTCCATGCAAAAGTTTTATTTCTGCTTCTTAGGAAAGTTATCAATTCCTGTTTTATTGAGGCATCCAATGACGACCATATTTGTGTTGTTCATTCAGGGTGCTCGTCGTCCATAATGACATTTTTTGTAGCTTCCACCACCTGACCTTTTACGAGTTGAGATTCATCTCTAGGATCCAATGTTTCAATTTCGGTACCTTCATCCACTTGATAGGTAGTAGTCTTTTTCCTCAATTCCTCCAGCTCCTCTTGCTCGGCAGATGAATAGTAGCATTCCCGAGATACTTTTTTATCACCTTTCACAACTCCTACTCTAAAATTTGTTGGAAATTTTAAGCACCGATGTATCGTAGATGGGACTGCTTTGAACTTTTTCAATCCTACCCTTCCCATGATGATGTTATAGGTTGACTGAACATTCTTATCCATCACGAAGAAGCGTATTCTTTCTGTTCGACAAGTAGGCCATGTACCAATGAATATATCCAGCTTGATTGTCCCAAGTGGAAAAACTTTCTCGCCAGCAAAATCGAGGAGAGGTCTGTGATAAGGCTCCAATTGAGATAACTTTAGATTTAAACTGTTGAAGCACGAGTAGAACATGATGTTTGCCGAGCTACCATTATCTACCAGAACTCTTGAAATCATCACTTCTTTCATCCTCATTTTGATCACCAATGGTTCATCATGAGGATATGGGACACCTGCGAGGTCGTTCTTTGAAAAACCAATGACCAGTTTCTCTTTGTTTACTTTTCTCGGGCGATCTTCCTCGGCTAAATTTATCCATTGAATATATGAGCAAGCTTGAGCCTCACAGAGATAAGCCTTTCTTTCTGCAGTAAGATCTCCTCCTCCTTCATCTCCACCTGTAATAACATTACAATCAAATGACCCAAACCGTATTGAAAATACCTCGCGTTCTGGCTGCTTTGGTCTTTTGGGAAGATCGGGGTCGTCTTCTGTATCATCTTTATGGTCCCTTTTCCTGTTCTCCTCTGCTCGTCGAGGAGATCTAGACCTCTCTCTTGTTCGGTCGCCATTTCTTCTTTCATTTCTACGATCAACGTACTTTATCAGTTTTCCTCGTCTAATGAGTGTTTCGATCTCGTTCTGAAGAGCTATGCAATTTTTAGTCATATGGCCATGATCTTTGTGAAACTCGCAATATTTTTCCCTATTCCTCCTGTCAAGGTCTGCCTTCATCTTATTTGGCCATTTTAACTCCTCGTTATTCTTGATTTCTTCCAAGACGTGGTTGATACCCATCTTCAAAGGAGTATAATTATCAAATTTTTTCAACACTTCCCATGATGACCTATTTTTGGATTGTTTGTCACCACCATTGTTCTTATGCTCTTTCTTCTTTTCTTTGTCGACTTCCACCTTGGTTTCTTTATCCATATTCTTCTTCGCATCCATAGCCTCCTCTGCATTCATGATTTTGGCCGCTTTTGCCATCAATTCTGACATGGTTATGGGTGGATCTTTGGCCAAAGTGTAATACAACTTGTTGGGCAACAGCCCACTCATCAAGGCGGTGATCGCTGTCTTTTCCTCCTAATCTATAACTTCAAGTTTCTCTTTATTAAAACGAGTTATATAATCTCTAGTACTCTCACCAGCTTTTTGTCTAACGCTTAACAAATGCGCTACTCGTTTTACTGGCTTTGCCCCAAAATAGAAATTCCCAATGAATAACTCGGCCAGTTGAAAGAAAGTTGAAATCTTACCCCGAGGAAGATTATTATACCATATCTGAGCAGATCCAGTAAGAGTTCCTGAGAATGCTCTGCATCTCATCTCGTCGGTGACAGCATAGATGTCGACGACAGCTTGATACTGCTCCATATGAAGAACAGGATATGTCTTTCCATCATATTTGGGGGTCACCACAGGTGCTTTGAACTTTGACGACGTGGGAAAATCCACAATGGCCTGGACAAAAGGTGTCCCTTGAACAAAAGTTCGTTGTAGGGGGTTCTTCGCCTTAGCCATTTCTCCCAATCTATCTTCCAGTCTCTGAATAGAGCCTTTCCACGCGTCATTTCCTTCCTCGGGCCTGTTGGTTCGAGCAATTGATCGAGTTGAAGTGGCTTCCTGGGATCTATCTTGACGAGCAGCTGGTCGCGATTGCGCTGATCCTTCTCTTAAATCTGATAGTTGTCGAAAACTCCTCGACGTGGCCTTAGGTGGACTTCTATTCCTCCTAGGTCCTAATCGACTGAAAGGAGATACCCTACTTAATCTTTCCATCGCACTGGTCCTCTTTGGAGAGAGAGTGATACGCTGTTCAGTATTTATGGCCCGTACTGACGAAGTTCGCCCATGTTGATAAGAGAAATCATCAGATTCCTCATTATGATACGATTCGGTATGCCTGGTTCGCAAAGAAAGTAAATGGGTTTATCTTTGAACACTTCGTTGTCCTGAATGGGTAGGTGCACCGCCATGAAGGGTTTGTATGAGTTGCTGCATATTTTCTTGCATGGCGGTCCCTGGGCCAGATTTGTCATTATTCCAGCCAGTTCTAGAGTGTTTGAAGGAGCAGATGGATTTGGAGGGTTTCCAGCGTTTCGATTGTTGGATTCAGGATTATCAGCCATTGGTGATGAATTATTTTGGTGAAAAACGATATTAACAGTCGTTTCCCACAGACGACGCCAATCTGTTGATGTAAAAAATTATATTGTATCTAATTATTCAATCACAGATAAATTTAAATGAGATAAATAATTTTTAAAGTGGTTCAGCCTTATAATAATGGCCTACGTCCACTGTTTCTGTTATTGCTGAGTGTTTGGGAATTCTCGATTACAGGCTTGATCAAGAAATTCTGATCTCCTTACAATGAGGGTGATACAATGTATTTATAGCCTCTAGGCTGTACATGTGAAATGGTAGATTAATTAATGCCCCTTAAGCGTATACATCTGTATGATAAGCATTCAATGAATATTTGATCTGTTGGTTATCCCACAATTAATGCTCTGTTCGAGATGCATCTCGGACTGCCTAAGTTGTTCGATATTCATGAGTTCCTCGGAGCAGTGGAGTTCCTCAGAGCGATAAAGTTCCTCGGAGTACACCTGATACTCAAAGTGTTTGAGTTGATCGAGGAAGCAGAGTTCCTCATTGCTAAAGTGATTGCAGAAATGTCTGTAGGTGCCACGTAAACTGACACGTGTCTTCTTATGGTTCATCCACATCAGTGTGTCAATTTTGGTATCAATAATGTGATTCAGAGAGATTTTCGAATGCTTCACCCAAAATTTAATCATTAATAGAATCCATAGAAAGACAACTGGCCACTTGTTCAATGTCCTTCAAATAAGTCATGAGAACCTCATAAAGTATGTGAAGAGGTTCAATGACGAGTTTCTTCACATCAACTACTTAAATGAAAAAGTTTTCATGTTGGCCTTTCCTGCAAGGACTGTATAATAGCAATACCATCTACTCATTAACGAATAATACACCCACTAACATGATGTAACTCATGAAGAATATGGAAAAACACATCCATGTGGAGGATGAACTCAACAATCGACATTCAATCCACCAAACTAAGGATTTCGAAAAGAGAAAGTATAAGGATGAGCAAGGCAATAAAGAGTTAGCTCTGAAGGGAATTTCGCGATTGAACCAAATTTTTTTGAATAATTCACCCCTCACAACACAAGCATGGGTAAGGTGTGAATATCATAGAAAATACAAGAATGTTGAAATGGCCAAACAAGCTAAGGCTTTAACCCATGAAGCAGTGATCCAATCTATATATCTAGTTCCATAGAGACTATGGTTATGGCACCAATGGTTGCCTCCACCTAGAGAAGGAGATCGAGGCGTTGGTGAAAAAAGGATATATGAATGATTTTATTCAGAGGGGGTCCCTCAGTAGGATGAGAAAAATTATGAGAGATGAAAATAAAGGAGAAATATTCGCTCAAAAGAAAAGTAATTGAGAGTAAAGGGAGGGTTTGCTACACGGGAGGTTGGTGGCCCCTTTGAGAGTTGCGGGTCCTTGCCGCTGCATGAGTGGTAGCTCACGAATTACCACTACTTAACTTTTAATTCTCTTCTGACCATCAAATGAAATGTGAATAACCCTTCCTCTGAAACCTTGTTTGTATAAGCTAACTAGCTTGTTTGTATAAGCTAACTGGCTTGTTTGCTTACTATGGACTGGGACCGGTAGATTATTCGATCGACCATTTTACCATTCGTTGTGCCAAGACAAGCAAGCCAGTACTTTTGGGATAACAGGCGGTTAGTTACCTATATGATTTGGAAGTCTTCATCTTCTTTATCGAGCTCTGAAACCTGCCTTCGTGTATTCCTTCGCCGCCCCCTTTAAGGGAAAGATTATTTTGGCTTTGTCTCTTTGGCCTGTGAAGGGAGTCTCGGTTGGCTAGTCTGACTATTCATTACCGTCCATTGGGGAGGAAATAGGTAAGTGTAAATGTTTGAAGGAGGAAATCAAATACATATATTCTCTCATGGTATTGCAGCAAGAGGATAATCGACTTCGGCCCGACGGGCATAACAAAATAGAAAAAGGAGTTGCTGGAAGTGAAATTCAAGAAGCCCATAGAGGATCGAGAAGACATCACCTTTACACTGAAGTAATCCAAAAACATTATTACTCCACACGACGATATGCTTCTGATAACCACTAAAATCTCTAAATGGAGGATTAAAAGGATCGACATATGAAGTTCAATGATCTCATCTATTTCTAATGTTTTGAGAAGATGAAGCTTGGGGTGCACAATTAAAGATGATACAGGGCCCTATTCTGGAATTCTTAAAAGAGTGGGTATATTTGAAAAGATTAGTAGAACTACCATTCATGATCAGGAAAAGTTTATAGTCGATCACACTTCAGGTAGAATTTCTTGTGGTCAGATCACTATCAACTTATAATGTGCTAATAGGAATAATGACCATTAATAGACTCGATGCCATCCTATCAATGAAGTCCCTTACTATTCGGTTCCAAACACCAAATGGGATCAGAATGGGACGGGGGAGTTAATCACGAGTTAGGAGAAGTTATTTTTCATATTTAAGGAAGAAGAGAGAGATATTCAACATTGACAAATTAGACCCGAGAGAGGAACTGTCCATGGTATCCCCAATTAATTACCTAATATCGATCATTTTGTCTAGTGAATGTTTAGAGAATGTGCTATATATATGTAGTCATTGCTAACTAAGGAGAAAATGGAAGGATTGATCCAATTCTTGAAGAGTCACCATAAGACGCTTGCATGGATCCATGAAGACATGTGGGGTATTGATGTCTATGTAATGAACTAATAGTTAAAGGTGGAACCTTCCCATCGACTAGTACAACAGAAGAAGAGGTTGTTTTCCTTGGAGAAGAATCAAGTCGTTCATATTAAGGTTGGCAAACTACTAAATGTAAACTTCATTCGGAATGTTAAATACCCTGAGTTGCTATCCAACGTTATCAAGGTGCGAAAGACGAATGGGAAATGGAGATTATGTGTTAACTATTTCGATTTGAATGAAGCCTGTCCAAAAGACATATACCCTCTGCCAAAGACTAATACCCTCTTGGAATCTATGAAGGGGCATGAAACCCTCTCATTTATAGATTCTTATTCCAAATACAACCAAATCCGAATGAACTCAAAAGACAAGGAAAATACTTTATTTGTGGCCGATAGGGAACGTACTTCTATAGAGTGACTGTATTAGTCTTAAAGAACATGAGGGATTTCTACCAAAGGCTTGTCAATAAAATGTTCAAAGACCATACAGGAAAAATAGTAGAGGTCTACGTGGATGATATGCTGGTAAAGGCTTGAAAGAATAGGATCATGTGACCAACTTAGAAGAGACTTTAAAAATTATTGATCACTACAAGATGAAGTTAAATGCAGAAAAATGTGACTTCGGAGTGGCGTCAGGAAAATTCTTGGGGTTCATTGTAATGCAGATGAGGATAAAGTGCAATCTCAAGAAGATTCAAGCGATAATGAAAATGAGAAGTTTGAAGACTCTGAAGGAAGCACAAGCATTGAATGGGAGGGTAGCGATGTTGAATCGATTCGTAAGAAAGGCTACAGATGGTGCATGTTATATTTTAAAACCTTGAAAAAAAATGTGCTTTTGGATGAATGAGTGTGCGCAAGACTTCCAAGACCTGAAGTCCTACCTATCATATGTTACATTGCTCTTGAATTCCATGCTTGGGGAATAACTATGCCTTTACCTTGACGTATCCTCATTGGAATTCAGTCTTAATAAGGAACGATACGGGAGTTAAACATTTTATCTATTACATGAGAAGAGTATTTAAAGGAGTAGAATCAAGGTAAGCGGTCCTTGAAAAACTAGCCTTTTGTGTTGGTTATGGTGGCTCAAAAGATGAGGCTATATTTTTAATCCAACACAATAATCATCCTGATCGATTTTCCACTCAGGTAGGTCCTTTATAAGCCAAAGGTCTCCAAATGTCTAATGCAATGGTTTATCAATCTTAGAGAATTCGATACACACTACAAGTTGAGGGTTGAAATCAAGGGGCAATTAGTTGGTGATTTCATTGCTGAATTCGCCAACACTGAATATGGGAATACCCTCCAATCGATCACAGAAGGAAAGACGAAGCAGGTGGTTTACGTGGATGAATCATCAATCAAGAAAGGATGCAGTTTTGAACTAATAATAGAAATCCCTTATGGCACCAATGCGGAGTACGCGTTGCATTTTAACTTCAAGGGATCAAATAGCGAGGCTGAATATGAAGTGTTAATCGTGGGGGTACAACACGCCTTATCTCTCAAGGTCAAGCATGTGGAATTCATAAGAGACTCAAATGTTATAGTTCAACAGGTAATAGGGGAATACAAGGTGAAAGGAAAAAACATGATGTCCTACCTGGAGAAGTTTTAATAAGTGGAAGTATGAAATTACCAAATTACATTTAAAGTAGAAGAACATCCCAAAACTTTCTAAAAATGACCATAACTTCCTCATTCGGGATCATAATATCTCACAACCAGCGGCCATGCGAAGATAATTTTATTATATACATGTTGATACATTTATAAAATCCAAAATATGGAGTTTGAAAAGTATAAATTCCCTTAGAGTTGTATATTGCAACGAAACATTCTCAAAACACATCCAACTTCACACTACGCATCCATACTTCCTAAAAACTCTTAAATACACCCCATAAATCATATAAACAGAAAGCATAGAGATTATCCAATAGATGAATTAAATATAGGAATTAGCATATATAATAATACTAGATAGTGCAAGAATAAAGGATACTAAATGTAATATGCATGACTAATCACACCCTCAACTTACACATTGCTAGTCCCTAGCTATAAAGATGAATGAAAATGAGTGTTGGAGCATTTGTTAATGGACTTGTACAGTTAATCCTCTAGAGTATGATAGGGGCTTTGTCTTTGTTAAATAAATAAATACCCACTTTATAATGTAGTTGATGAATAACTGTAAAGTTAGCATGGGAAAATGTGTTCAGGACAATGTTAATTTATTTCTTACGTTGAAGTGCGTTGATGATGTCATCCCACTGTCTAAGTCATTAGTAGTGGACGTATAATGGCACGTGTACTATTTGGGATAACAAGGCTTACCAGAATGGATAAGGTCGATCTTGATCATATCTGAGCCAATATATATATTACTTAAGTCGACCTCACATTGGTTAATAATAAATTAAGTTTTACCTTTCTAACTAGTTTCTAGGTCGTACCATATTCATGGTTAAACAAGACACTAAGACTTTGCTTAAGATTGAGGTACACAGAAAATTCTCTGAAGTATTATGTCTTATAAGTATATGTTGAGAAGAATGAGCGAGTGAAGTGTTTATTGGAAAATATAGTTGCCCTTTGTAGCTTTGGTCATCTTTGAATCTCCTGGGCGTGATCCGAGCAAAATTATTTGGTACATTTTTTTCTTAGAAATGAATTTACCACGAGTCAGATGCTTAGGATGGTGTCTGGCATAATTATGGTGCATGTGCCTAAGGTAGTGTGCATCAGTCTGCGTCACGTCAGTGCGTTTTCCTAGGCATAATATTATGTGCTAAATTTAATAGGGGTAATGGTTACCACCTAAAAAGTATAAAATCCCTAATTTCAAACCGTTTCAAACTTTCTAACTACACTTTTCCATACGAGATCGCTTTTAGAGAGAGAAATTTCCTTCGCCACCAAATTCCTTCTTTTTTGGCAGAACTCCTCCCTTCCTCCAATTCTGACTAGTCCTATGTGTGGAAATCCTTTTCTGGAAAGCCTTTCCATAGATCCTCCATCTTTTGGCGAAGTTTGAGGGTTTTAGGTATGTCGTTTCTCTTCAAAGTTTTCAACTTAAGATTTTTCTATAATTTTTTCACTTATGAGAATCAATGTTTTGCTATTATTTGTAACAACCCCCATTTTCTCACATAAAAGCTCACCAGGAATGATATGCCGAAGATAGGGCTTGCTTATCAATTAATACCATTTGTTAACGCCAAAAATTATCCATCTACGTGGATCCATTAGAAATAGACACCTGTCATCCTACGTAGCAACATGTATAGTCATCACTCCGATGATCGACTCAGAAGACAGTTGATTATCTCAGAAGATAGTTTGTCAGCTAACCGATAGACCAACCAACCTGAAGAATACGAACCATCAAGGATATCAAAAACCATTGGTGTAGAATATCAACAGTTATATTTATTGTACATGTATAAATGCCTAGAGATATAAAGGCACTCCATTTCTTGAGGTTCCTAGCAACCCCTATAAGTACATGCTCTCCCTTAGCTAAAAGGATACACAAGAACAAAAAGAATTGAATCATTCTCAACAGACCATGTGGTGCTATGGTAAACTCGTGGGAATAAAATAACAGCGGACGTAGGCTTTCTTCAATAACTGAACCACTTTAAAAATATTTATCTCTTATGTGTTTGATGGGATTGCTTATCTTCATTTCATCTCCAATATCATCTTCATACCTTCACTTTTTCTGTTATTGACGCCTATAAGATGACATAGGCCATTTCTAGTCTTCAACAGATTGACACCGTCTGTGAGAATCGACACAAGAAACTTTCCTTCTCTTTGAAAAAAGATGAAGATCATCTTTAAGAGATGAGTTTTTCTGTCTCTACGTATAAACAATTATATGTTGTGCATACATGTTTTAATTTGATCATGATTCTCATACGTTTATAGGTTTAAACTATGTGATCAATTTGTATTTAAAATTTTTGCACATCACTGGATTTTATAACCATAAGTTTTGTATGAATCCTTGAAAGTAGGAAAAATACAATTATTTACTGAATTACATCAGATATGTTGATTCTCATACTTTATATTTTTGTCAAGAGATTTGATACCTAAGATGTTAGCACATCCTTTTATTCATGTGAATAAACTGTATACATAATTTTATTTTGTCCATTTATCAATCTGCACGATGCCAATTTTTGATAATTTTTGTTAGTTTATTTAGAGATGAAATCTATAATAACTTGATACGATGGTTTGGTTTGTCATCTCTTTATCTCTGGAAAAAGGAGTAAATATAAATTGTCTCTCTCTTCAGGATATCATTCATAGAATAACCATGGCGACTAGTCGTCTTCATCATAAGTCCTTTGAAAATTTCTTCAAGAGAAAGGGATTTAATTCTTAGGACCAATATGCTCAAACTATCGGAGTTTTATTTACTTGACATTGGTACAAGTTGGTCGGAAGAAGGTATCGCTATTTCTGATCGACTACAGGTTAACTATAGATGATATATGGAAGAACCTATTGCTGGTCGGCGGAACCCACTGTTGATCGGAAGAAGGTATAGCTCCGTAACTAAGGCTTTCCAATCATCTAATATTGATCGGTGGGAAATATTTTTAGTCGACGAGATTAATTTGAAGAATTGCAATTGTCAATTTTACCTGCGCAGATGAAGAATACTGAGTCTATCAGTTTGACTTTGTTAAAATTCTTACCATACTGCTAAAAGACAAGACTACCCTTTATCCTTTATTAATTCACAATAGGGGAACTTCTAGCTGAATATTTGTGTGAAGAAAATTAAAATGCATACCTGGTTATTTGATGTTTATTAAATCACAGATTTATTATATCTGATTAGTTGCAGGAGTTTAAATAATTTTACGAAAAACTCTAGATTAAATAACTATGACTGGTACATATTTGATAAAAATCTGCTCATTCAGCATATATCTCATCATTTTATGTTTTGAAATTTTTTGGTGGCCAATGTTAGAGCAGATACACATCATATATTGTTTGGCTAAATAAATTATTCTCATGATGTGTATTTGATTTAGCCTCCACATATGTTCGGCCAAACTTATAAAATTCCACAGGTACACAATTCAGTTTCGATGAACGCTAGACCACATTATTAAACTTATGGAAAATATCATTAATGCTTGGCACTATACAATTTTGCCTCGATATATCAGCCAAACACTATTTATCTTTTTAATGCTCTGATATGTATGCTGGAGCACGAATCATTCTCTATATCATTCGGATAGTTATGAATATTCTATAGTCATCTTGGCAGAAGTTCGATAAAATATTTATCGTCATATACTCAGTCCCGAAGAGATTTTCCACACTTATTATATTTTACCCCCAATGAATAGTTGGTCGGGATTCTATGTTTAGTCCTGACAAATGGTCGGCATAGTTAATTAATAATAAAAAATTATCACTGATATTCAATCCTATTGAATGGTATGGAAATCTATTTTTCTCTAACAATACAAGATCATTCAGTCCCATTATGCATTACTTAAAGGCCCAGACATAGTCTTGGTCGGCGCTTCCATTATTTATCTGGATTTCTCACTAGCATGGATGTTTAATGAAAATTATATAGCCCTGATAAATTGTTGGGCATTATCAATCGCATGTTCATCCAACATTATATTTACAATTCATTCCCAAAGCTTGGACGTGCTTATTATTTGATCTTATCAAATGATCAACATAACGAACAATATATTGCAACAAAGTCCTGACAATTGGTCGGACATCATTATTATGGGCATTATTATTCAGTCTTCTCTTCAAAAAATGGGGGCTCTCGCTATTTCCCCAAATATCGATTTCAGTATAGAATTTACATATGAAGACATGCAGCCTAGCAGACTTCTTCGGATGATAGCTTAACGATTCAAGATAGACAAGCAAACTTCTTCGGAAGAGATCTTAGCATCAAAGAAGACTTCTTCGAAAGAGGTCGGCAAAGGCAATACTTAATCGACAGAGCAATCAAACCCAAGTCAAAATAGGATTTTAATCCTCAGCACTTGGTCAAGAAAAATCAGGGATAAAACTCTGTATAGAAATCAACAAGTTTCATCCAAACTGAGAAAATGGAGGAAGAATGTTGTGAAAATTCCTAAATAGGAATATAGACACATATTCCATATACGCTTGGTCACCATTGGTAACTAATGCTAAATCTAAAAATTTAGGTGCATTACTAGAACCTATGACAGCATCAATGGTAACTGGTGCTAAGCTTAGAAATCACAAAAAGCTCATCCAGATATTTAGAAATTAACAAGATAAGTTAATAAAGAAAACAATGCATTTCATTTATATGAATAATGATTACATGCAAATATTATTTTATGATTGAAATATAGGACAATTAACAGAATGGTAGTGAAATATTCTACAAAGTCCAGGAGGTCGAATGCCAACCACCAGCATACTTGAAGAATAAGAAAGTACTCAAAGCTCATATTCCATTCGTGGGGGCTTATTGTTCATGTTTCTAAGGAAGAATTGATGACATCACTAGCCAAGCATCAGATTCGGCTCCAAATCATAACATGGTTGGCACATTAGGCAATCATCATCCATGAGTTATTTTTTCTATTGAAGATTAAGAATCGCCTTCATTATGGATCTCCACTCATGCTACTAGCTCGACACTAATCAGTATATTACACTAACAAAGCATTCAAAGGAGCAGAAATTGGGTATCCACACTTAAAAAGACAAATTGACTTTGACTCTCATTGAAGAATTAAGGAAGATGAAACCTTACTCCGAGGCACACACCATCATAGTATACACTTATTTACTTCATCGCCAAGCACTCCATAAACCAGAAAAATCAGGTAGGATAATGTGTTAGGCCAGGAAACCTGAAGATTATTGTTGATACCAAAATTAATATGCCAACATAGACAAATCAAATGAAGACACGTGTCGATCTACGTGGCAATGAGGAAGTTTATGTCCCCGACCAATTCATATATTCCGAGCAACAAAGTATACCCCGAGGAACTCCATCACTCCAAGGAACTCCTGAACGTCGGCCAGATAAGGCGGTCCGAGCTGCATCTCGGCCACAGCATTAATTGCCAGATAATCAACAGTTCAACTATTCATTGAATGCTCATCATACAGACGTATACGCCTCAAGGGCATTAATTGTTTACCCTTTAACATGTACAACCTAAGGGCTATAAATACAATGTATCATCCTCATTCAAGGGGATCAGAATTTCTTGATAGATCCTAATATCGAGAATTTCTAGACACTTGGCAATAACAAAAACAGTGGACGTAGGCTATTCTTATCAAGCCGAACCACTTTAAAATTCTTTGTCTCATTTATATTTATCTGTGATTAAATAATTAGAATCAATCTAATTTTTTACATCAACAGATTGGCGCCGTCTGTGTGAATCGATTGTTATTATCGTTTTTCACCAAAAATCATTCATCATCAATGGCTGACAACCCAGAATCTAGCAATCGAAATGCTAGAAATGCTTAAAATCCCCCAAATCCTTCTGCACCATCAACTGTTCCAGATCTGGCTAGAATTATGACGAATCTGGCTCAAGGACAAACCACCATGCAAGAAACAATGAGGCAACTTATACAAACCCTTCATGGCGGTGCACCTGCACTTTCAGGACAGAGAAGTGGTCAGAGGCAAACCTATTTACTTTCATCACGATCCAGGCGCACTGATTCATGTCGTAATGAGGAGTCTGATGATTTCTCTTATCAACCTGGGCGAACTTCATCGATAAGGGCTACAGATACTGATCAACGTATCACTCTCTCTCTTGAAAGGCCCAGCGCTTTGGAAAGATTAAGTAGGGTATCCCCATTCAGTCGATTAGGCCTCAGGAGGAATAAAAGTCCACCCAAGACTAGATTGAGGAGTTTTCGACAACCATCAGATCTAAGGGAAGGATCAGCACAATCACGACCAACTAATCGTCAGGATAGATCTCAGGAGGCCACATCAGCTCGATCAATTGCTCGAACCAATAGGCTAGAGGAAGGAAATGACGCTTGGAAAGGTTCCATTTAGCGATTAGAAAATAGATTGGGAGAAATGGCTAAGGCGAAGAATCCCCTACAATGAACTTTTGTTCAAGGGACACCCTTTGTCCAGGCCATTGTGGATTTCCCTACACCATCGAAGTTCAAAGCACCTGCAGTGACCCCCAAGTATGATGGAAAGACAGATCCTGTTCTACACATAGAGCAGTATCAAGATGCAGCTGATATCTATGATGTTCTCGATGAGATGAGATGCAGAGCCTTCTCAAGAACTCTTACGGGATCTTCCCAGATATGGTACAACAATCTTCCTCGGATAAAGATTTCAACTTTCTTTCAATTGGCCGAGTTGTTTATTGGCAATTTCTGTTTTGGGGCGAAGCTAGTAAAATGAGTGGCGCACTTATTAATCATTTGACAAAAAGCTGGTGAAAGTACTAGAGATTATATAACTCGTTTCAATAACGAGAAGCTGGAAGTCATAGATTATGAAGAGAAGACAGCAATCACCACCTTGATGAGTGGGTTGTTACCCAACAAGCTGTATTACACCTTGGCTAAAGATCCACCTACAACCATGTCAGAGTTGATGGAAAAAGTGGCCAAGATCATGAATGCCGAGGAGGCTATGGATGCAAAGAAGAATGTGGATAAAGAAACCAAGGTGGAAGTCGACAAATCTAAGAAGAAAGAGCATAAGTCCAATGGTGGTGACAAGCGTTCCAAAAATGATAAATCGAAGTGGGATATCATGAAGAAATTTGATAACTATACTCCTTTGAAGATGGGTATCAACCATGTCTTGGAAGAAATCAAGAACAAAGAGGAGTTAAAATGGCCAAAGAAAATGAAGGCAGAACCTGATAGAAGGAATAGAGATAAGTATTGCGAGTTTCATAAAGATCATGGCCATATGACTAAAAATTGCATAGCCTTCCAGAATGAGATTGAAACACTCATTAGACAAGGAAAATTGTCAAAGTATGTTGATCATAGAAACAAGAAAGGAAACGAGGACCGAGCAAGATAGAGATCTAGATCTCCTCGTCGGGCAAAAGAAAACAGGAAGAGAGATCATGAAGATGATGCAAAAGATGACCCCGATCTTCCCAAAAGGCCAAGGCAACCAGAACGCGAGGTATTTTCCATACGTTTTGGAACATTTGATTGTAATGTGATTACAGGCGGAGATGCAGGAGGAGGAGACCTTAATGCAGAAAGAAAATCTTACCTCTGTGAGGCTCAAGCTTGCTCATATATTCAGCGGATAAATTTAGCTGAGGAGGATCGTCCGAGGAAGGTAAACAAAGAGAAACTGGTTATTGGTTTTTCAAAAAACGATCTCGCAGGTGTCTTATACCCTCATGATGACCCTTTAGTGATTAAAATGAGGATGAAAGAAGTGATGATTTCAAGAGTTTTGGTAGATAATGGTAGCTTGGCAGATATCATGTATTACCCATGTTTCGATAGCTTAAATCTAAAGTTATCTCAACTGGAACCTTATCACAGACCTCTCTTGGGTTTTGCTGGTGAAAATGTTTTTCCACTTGGGACGATCAAGTTGGACATACTTATTGGTACATGGCCTGCTTGTCGGACAGAAAAAATACGCTACTTCGTGATGGATAAAAATGTTCACTCAGCTTACAATATCATCATGGGAAGAGTTGGTTTGAAGAAGTTCAAAGCAGTTCCATCTACAGTACATCAATGCTTAAAATTCCCAACCAATTTTGGGGTAGGGGTTGTGAAAGGTGATCAAAAAGTAGCTCGGGAGTGCTATTATTCGTCTGCCGAGCAAGAGGAGCTTGAGGAATCAAAGAGAAAGACTACTACCTATCAAGTAGATGAAGAACCAAAATTGAAACACTGGATCCCAGAGATGAATCTCAACTTGTAAAAGGACAGGTGGTGGAAACAACAGAGAATGTCATTCTGGACGACGAGCACCCTGAGCGAACAACTCAAATAGGTTCCTCACTGGACGCCTCAATAAAACAGAAATTGATAACTTTCCTGAGAAGCAGAAAGAAAACTTTTGCATGGAGTCATGAAGATATGCCAGGAATAGATCCAAACTTCTTATGTCACGAGCTTAATGTGAATAAAGAAATCAAACCTGTAAGGAAAAGAAGAAGAGTATTTAGTCCCGAGAAGAATCAAGCTATACAAGAGGAGGTCGAAAAGCTACAGAAAGCTCAATTCATTGAAGATGTTAAATATCCAGATTGGTTAGCAAATGTGGTAATGGTAAAGAAGAAAAACAATAAATGGAGAATGTGTGTTAATTTTACCGATATCAACAAGGCATGTCCAAAAGATCATTTTCCATTGCCCAGAATTGATCAACTGGTGGATGCTACTTCGGGGCATGAGCTACTCAGCTTCATGGATGCTTATTCCGGCTACAATCAGATCAAAATAAAACCTAAAGATAGGGAAAGTACTTCTTTTATTACCCCTCGGGGAACTTATTGTTATAATGTTATGCCTTTTGGTTTGAAAAATGCAGGTGCAACATACCAGCGGCTGATGAACAAGGTCTTTGCCGAACAAATCAGTTGCAACATGGAAGTCTATGTTGATGACATGCTGACAAAAAGCAAGAAAGCAACAGATTATCTAGTTGACTTAGGCCAGACCTTTGATCAACTGGATAAATACCAAATGAAGCTGAACCCGACAAAGTGCATATTTGGAGTACGAGAAGGAATGTTTCTCGGGTACATCATCAACTAGCGAGGCATTAAAGCAAATCCAGAGAAGATCAAAGCTCTTTTAGGGCTGCGATCTCCAACGACGAAGAAAGAAGTGCAGAGTCTTACAGGACGGGTCGCAACGCTCAACCGATTTGTGTCCCGAGCAACTGATAGATGCCTCCCATTCTTTAAAACACTTCGAAAAACTTTTGAGTGGAATGATGAATGTGAGAGGGCCTTTCAAGACTTGAAGAAGTATTTGGGAGCACCTCCATTGTTGTCCAGGCCGGTAACTGGAGAAAAATTGTACTTGTACCTGGCGGTATCAGAGAATGCAGTTAGCTCGGCACTAATCAGCATGGAGAATGGAGTACAAAAGCCAATTTATTACACAAGTAAGGCCTTCCGAGGTGTAGAGATCAGGTATCCAAAGTTGGAAAAATTGGCATTAGCATTAATTGAAGCAAGCAGAAGAATGAGGCCATACTTCTAGGCCCACACCATAGTCGTGTACACCGACATGCCATTGAGACAAGCCCTTCATAAGCCAAAAAAGTCAGGGAGATTGATGTACTGGGCAATAGAGCTTGGAGAATACGATATAATTTATGAACCCGAATCATCGATTAAAGGGCAAGCAATAGCAGATTTCATAGCAGAATTCACTTATCCTGATACCCCCGAGGAGCAAAAGAAGCTCGACAATCAACCTGTGGACGTTACAGGAATAGCAGACACGGGATCAGACCAACTTAGGTTGGTAAAAGGGCAAGTGGATGTGATAGGATCATCAAATTCGAGCTCAGACCAACTAAGGTTGGTAAAAGGGTGAGAAAAAATGGTCAACAAGGAACAAGAAAACTCAGGGGATGCTGAAAAGAAGCAACAAATATTTCATCGAGGAACTCTGTCAGACCAGAAATTAGAAGACGAGTTGCCTGTATAGAAATTGTATATAGATGGCTCATCTTGTACTGCAGTTTGTGGAGCAGGTATCATTTTAAGCAGCCCAGACGAAGTCGACATGGAGTATGCATTGCGATTTCAGTTTAAAGCTTCCAATAATGAGGCCATGATAGCAAGTCTTAATTTGGCAAAAACTATGGAGGCACAACAAGTGATAGTTTTCAGTGATTCTCAATTAATTGTGAATCAGATATTGGGAATATATGCAGTTAAAGGAGAATTGATGGTCAGGTATCATGCAAAGGTGATGAGATTGATATCAGAATTTGTTGCTATTTTATTGATCAGGATACCAAGAATAGAGAATGTACGAGCAGATGCATTGGCCCGACTAGCATCAGCTACTCGTACCGAGATGTGAAGAACGATACCAATTGAAGTATTAGAAAATCGGAGCATAGATAAAGACCTGACGACGAATGTTATCACCCTTGATGTAGGACCATCTTGGATGGATCCCATCAGAGCATATATTGAAAAGGGAGAGTTACCTGTGGATAAGCTGGCTGCCAAGAAATTAAAATTTAAAGCTGCTCGGTATGTAATAACTAATAGTGTTTTGTATAGACGAGGAATCATGGCAGGGCTACAAAGATGTGTACATCCCTCCGAGGTGAAAGAATTGATTGAAGAGATCCATGAAGGGTCCTGTGGATCTCATAGCTCCACAAGCATTGCTGACACCTATAACTTCCCCTTGGCCATTTGCCATGTGGGGGTAGATTTGGTAGGACCATTGCCAATGACCAAGGGAAGGTTTAAATACCTCATCGTCGTAGTGGATTATTTTACGAAATGGGTAGAAGCTTAGCCTCTAATCGACATGACATACGAGAAGGTATATCAGTTTATATGGAAAAACATCATTTGCAGGTATGGTCTTCCTCATGCATTCATTACCGGTCATGGAACTCAGTTTGATAATGAGGAATTTGCTGCCTACTGTCATCAATCCAACATTTTGAAGCTCCATTCAGCACCAGGACATCCCCAAAGTAATGGACAGACTGAAGTTACGAACAGAACATTGCTAAATGGATTGAAGAAAAGGCTCAGTGAGGCTAAAGTGAATTGGATTAACGAGCTACAATCAGTATTATGGGCATATCGTACCACTCCCCGTGCTCCGGTTGAAAGAATTCAAGCTCAGACCAATTTAGTTTGGTAAAAGGGCGAGAATGACATTCCTAAAAATGCCAGCTCCGGTTGGTTAGGAAACCATACTCCTTTGGCTAGGAGGCTGACACTGGTTCAGACCAATTTATTTTGGTAAAAGGGCAAGTGGACATAACAGAATCATCAAATTCGAGCTCGGATCAACTTAGGTTGGTAAAAGGGCGAGAAAAGGATGTCGACAAAGAACAAGAAAAACCCCAACTCTGGAAGAAAAAGAAAATATATTTTTCAAAAAATATTCCAAAGTTGGTCGAGAAAGAAAAAACACCAAGTAATATTGATAGAGAAACGAAAAGATACTAACCCTTGTTGGTCGGGTATCTTTTACAAAATATTATCAAGTAAATTTTTTTTATTACCTGTGACTTTTAATCGGTCGAGAAACAAACATCATTATTTTGGGTCAACCAAATGATTATTACAAATGTAAGCTAGTAGACAACAAGTTTTAATCAACTGCAGTTGGTCGGCAAATTATATAATATTATATCATCTTTTTAACAAAAATACAAATGAAAAATATTTTACAACTTTAAGATAAAAGCATTCGACATTTGCAAATAAAATCTTATGTATTTCATTGAATTCAAAGATGAAGTACAAAGATGAATACATTAAATGTATAAATTAACTATTACATCAAAGAATCCTATTCTATTGGTCTTTTTCCTTGCGCTTTTGAAACAGGCTCCTCGCCAGCAGGAAGATCTTCTAAGCAAAGGGGAGAATTAATAAAGTTAGGGTCTCTAAGCATCCTAACATTCATTATTGAAGGAGTATCCAGTAAATGCTCAGGACGAGAAAGTTCTGCCTGTGAATGAAGATTGTAATCACCAAGGTACTTTGAGATCAAGCAACGAGGAATGGCCCGAGTAGGGATCCAACTCATATCAAATTTGAAGGTTGGGTTTGGTAGATCGAGAAGCCCAGGAGCATGATAATCATATAAGTAATGACCTTGTTCCACTTTCAGTACCCCTAAGGCGTTCAACCATCCCTATTTGTAACCTTCATTATTAGCATTTTTAATGCGAGCATCCAAGTGACAGAGGGCTTCGTTGTAGCCTGCCATCCAGAATTCACGAGGTTGTTTGTGGAATTGTAAAGTTAGTCTCTCTAATTGCTCGTGGAGGTTTCTGGCAAAAATATCCTTATGATCCAAGGCAGACTTCGTTGTAGCAAGTTGTTCCTCCAGACTTTTGATTTTCTTGGACATTTCGGATAAATCTTGATCCTTTGCCATAATCTGAAATGCCTGGTTTTCCAGTGCTGCCTGAGTACGAGCTTCTTCAATGGTAGGATGAAGAACTCTTGGTCGATCCCAAGAACCTCTTCCTCGTCCTCGACCAGTAGTAGAGGGACCAACACTTCTTAAAGTTTCTAGTTCTTCTCGTAACTTGGCATTCTCAACTTCTAAGAAGGAGAACCCTTCGTCGGTGACAGGTACCAAGGCAGTTGAAGAAGATGCAACAAATCTCAGCTGAGCTAAATCCTCTTGCAACTTGTTATTGTCCTGCTCCAATAGCTCAGCGATTTGTCTATGCTCTTCAACCTCTGTCTTCAACGTCCTCTCTCTCACTTCATAGCCAGCAAGCATTTTATCATATCCTTTTTCAGCACAGAGTTATTGGAGTTTCTTCTCGTACCCTTCGTGCAAAAGAATTGAAGATTCTTTATATTTCTGTTGAAGATCATTGAGAGTACCCTACAAGCCTTCTATCATTTCGTAATAAGCCACATTGTTGGCTACAGCTCGATCAAGAAGACATTTCAAGTACTGATAGGCTTCAATTGCTTGGTCTGAAGCATCTCGACCAAGGATGTCTACAACTTTAGATTTGTCTAAATCAGCATGGCCAGCTTTAAAATATTTATTACAATGTTGGAACAGAGTTGTGTCATGAGTAGACAGCAATTCCATCCTGGCCATAAACTAATAAAGAAGAGGAGACAAGAGTCAATAAAAACAAGAGAAACATAGCATCAACAACAAAGAGGAACAAAAATGTGATTTTATTAGATCATAAAGAAGAGTACATTATTTGGATTACAGATGATAACAAAAGAAAGAAGTAAAAATACCGAACAACTTCACACCTTTTCCTTGTCCCCCAAAACTTTCTCGGGAGGTTGGAACGAGGAGCTGGGTTGCTCGGTGGGAACAGCAACTTGACCAGCTGGAGTTGAAACTTGTTCAGGTGGAGGAGGCCGAGATGAAATGTCCTCGTTAACAGATTGAGGGGCTAGGATTTGATCACCCATTGCCATTGAAGATTCTTCAGAAACAACCTCATCCTCTTCTTCATCTTCAATATGTGGGGGAGGACCAAGGAGATGCTGCTGAAACAACTCGGAGTCCTCATTGACCTTTAGCTCTTGCAGGGCAGCCACCCAACCATCTTGGAAGTATTTCAACTTCCCATATTGCACCTGGGACATCATCGCTGCTACCCCCTTATTCCACCCTTTGTCCCAGCCAGTGCTGAAAGACTTCTTCACTGCCAGTTTTCTTTTTAGTTTCTCCGAGGAGAGCTTCTCGGACTGGAGATCCTCGGTGGCTTTCAGTTTAGCCTCCACCTCCTCCTTCTGGCGATTTACGTCTCGCAGGAGGGATAATTCTTCCTCTGCCATATTCAACTTATTTTCAAGCTCACCGAAGTTCTTGAGCTTGTCGTGATATTTCTGGTGCTCAACCTCTAAGTTTTTCATCTTATTCTCCAACCCTCGGGAGACTTCGGTAAGCTGCACTTTTTCAGCTTCAACCACAACCAACTTCTTTTCCCAATCTTCTTTATCCTCTTCATACTTTTGATGAGAATCTCTCAAAGATTGGGTCAAACCCGACAGAGCATCCTCTACACTAGACGAGGAGCTGGAAGCCTTAATCGCTTCATCTTTCTTCACGATGATATTAAAGCAGTTCACCAGCTGAAAAATGGAGAAAATAATAAGTCAATGCCGAGATACAAATATTAAGGGAAAGAAATAAAATTCAGAATAAAAGAAACTTACTGAAGCAATGTGACGAGTAGCTAGAGATGTGAGCATATCCATAGAAATGTTCTCCTCAATTCCTTGGACCTCAGGAATGATCCAAGTCTTTACCGAGCTCATAGCAGAGCTCGGGGGAATAATGGTTGGAACACCAACACCATTAACTTGGAGCTGGGGAATGGTTTCAGCCAAATTGACTAAGGAGGATTTCTTCAGTCTCCTCAGGGGCACTTCAGCAGTTTCAACCATGGAAGAATCCTTGGTTAGAGAGATGGTGATCACTTCCATGGGAGCACCCTTCTTGCTAGGAACCACTGGGGGCTTCTAGGCAACCTTCTTGGATGCAGTAGAAGGAGCAGCATCCATTTTCTTTGTCCCCTCTGGGACAGTAGGCTTATTCTTTTTTGCATCTCCAGCAAAAGTAGCCTCTTCAAAAATAGCAGGAGCTCTTCTCTTGCCCATCCTTTGACTCAAAGGAATGTGAGAGTCTGGTGATGAATCCTCAGGAGTTGGTGCTGGCTCAACAGTACTGATTACAGGGCAAGCAGTGAAATAAGTTGTATAACTCCTATACTGCAACAAATATGAGGCAGACCTGATGTGCTCGTCTGTAACTTTTTGATGCAATCCCCAGATAAGTTTCAAATGCCTAATATTAACTTCTGATTCTTTTGGAGTTTTTCTTTTACTATCAACTGCAAATAAATACATAGTGAAACATCAGTCACGTATTTTATCAAACATAATGAAAGCATAATTTCAAAAATAAAAGAAAATGAAAATAAACCTATCCTATTGCCATATGGAGGGCATCTGGGACCCTGATATACTGCATCTCCAACCAAAGGGGCATATTGCCAATTTTTAATAACCACCCCGTGTTCAAAATAATCTCTATTGGCATCAGGGAGGTTGACCACTAGAGCCCTATTCAAAAATCTAGTTTTTAAATAAAAAACATTATCTAAAATAGCCCATCTGTAATAATACATAATCTCAGGAATGCCTATACGAGTTCCATGAGTTTGATTTAATTTATGCACCCCATTAACTATCCTCCATGTGTTGGGGCTTTTTTTGCAGGAACAACATCGAAATACTGACAGAACTCTAAGCATAAAGGGTTTGGTGGAAAATAAAATCCACACTCAGCAATAAAGAGACTGGGGAACCAATGTCCCTCAGCCAATCGAAAATAATCTGAAGGCTCAGAAAGAACCTCCAGAGTCACCCAGGAAGGGATAGAAAAATCAGAACGGAATTTTTCAACAGATTCAATAAGATAAACCATGGTGAATAAAAGAAATGAAGAAGAAGGAAGAAGATCTTACAGAAGAAAAGAAGATCTGCTGACAACGAATGGAGGAAGAGATGAACGCACAAGAAAGAGAAATAGAAGGGAAAACTTGAAAGCAGAAATTGGAAAAGGTAGAAGATGGTATGCTTATCTACGAAGTTTAAATACTTTACCTTGGGAAACGGCGAAAGAAATGATTACAAAAAGAAACTATCACGCTATCGGCGGCTAAAAAGGACAAAAATAGCGCGAAGATCGAAGCGGTCACAAAAATTTTAAAAAGCGGATTCAGTGAATTTGGAAGGAAAATTAAATATGAAGAAAATGCTCCTAAAAACCAGGAAAGCCATTTAATATTGCTATATACCAAGAAAGAATGTTCCATATTCCCAAAATTCGAAATACGAAACATTGGGGGCTTCTGTTGATACTAAAATTAATATGACAACATGGACAAATCAAATGAAGACACGTGTCGATCTACGCGGCAACGAGGAAGTTTATGTCCCCGACCAATTCATATATTCCGAGCAACAAAGTATACCCCAAGGAACTCCATCACTCCAAGGAAATCCTGAACGTCGGCCAGATAAGGCGGTCCGAGCTGCATCTCGGCCATAGCATTAATTTCCAGATAATCAACAGTTCAACTATTCATTGAATGCTCATCATACAGACGTATACGCCTCAAGGGCATTAATTTTTTACCCTTTCACATGTACAACCTACGGGCTATAAATACAATGTATCATCCTCATTCAAGGGGATCAGAATTTCTTGATAGATCCTAATATCGAGAATTTCTAGACACTAGGCAATAACAAAAACAGTGGACGTAGGCTATTCTTATTAAGCCGAACCACTTTAAAATTCTTTGTCTCATTTATATTTATCTGTGATTAAATAATTAGAATCAATCTAATTTTCATCAACAATTATGATATCATTTATGAGCCAAAAGCTGCGAACTATGACAAATTTCATTACTGCATTCAGATACCTAGAAGTGATCCATAACCCAAGTTTGCCTACTGAGAAGACTTCTTTGAAAGAGAGTTCAGATCCAAAGCAGAACAAAATTATCGATCAGCCGGAATCATCCATTATCCACGAGATAGTCCCCCAATATGCTGAACAAAGCAAGAAGACATCCCTTCACTCCACACGTGTTTTAAAAGGCCAATAATCTCATTATATAAGGGAATTGAGCAACTTTTCAGATTAAATACTCCACCCCCTCAGTAAATCATCAAGCATGGAGCATTGGGGGCTTCTGTTAATTCCAAAAATTATCCATATACATGGACCCATCAGAAATAGACACCAGTTATCCTACATGGAAACATCTACACTCATCACTCAGTTGGTTGGCTCAGAAGACAATTGGTCGGCTCGGAAGATAGTTGGTCGGCTAACCAACAGACCAACCAACCTCAAGAATATGAACCATCAAGGATATCAAAGGTCATTTGTGTAGATTATCAACAGTTATATTTATTATATATATGCAAATGCCTTAAGATATAAAGGCACTCCATCTCTTGGGTTCCTAATAACCCCTATAAATACATGCTCTCCCTTAGCTAAAAGGACATATAAGAACAACAAAAACTGAATCATTGTCAACACACCATGTTGTGCTACTGTAAACTCCTGGGAATAAAATAACAGTGGACGTAGGCTTTTTTTCAACAGCCGAACCACTTTAAAAATCTTTGTCTCTTTTGTGCTTGACCTATGTCATATTATGGGCATCAACACCATTCTTAGCACAAATGTAAATATAAATAATTATATTTATAGGCCCATATTTGAAATTCCATGAATATGTCCATAATATTTAAATAGATCCAAACCATCACCAATATATAATAAATCCAACCAGTATGATAGAAATCTCAACCAACATAAAGTAAAGAAGTCTCGGGCTTATGCCCTTACAAACATTCCAAATAAAATAACAAACTCTTGCAAAAAAATCCCATATGCCAGAATCGGTAAATCTGAAAACTGATGAGCAAAAGAGACTGCAAGACTGTCACAGCACAATCCATCTATCCCTGTCTACGAGCACCTGCGGGAGAAAACATTTAAATTTGGGTCAGAGCCCGAGGTGTGTAAGAATTAACTCAATTAATTTAAGATGCAATAATACAGTTGATGCAATATAAATATTTCCCCTTTAGTCACTCACATGCGTTTAACACCACACCCCTCATCTAAGTGTGATATTATTCGCATCCTAATACGTCCCAAATAATAATTCTGACAACGTGTCAAATTAATAATAATGAATTTATCGATAATTAAACATTTAAGTGTAACAACTACATTTAATTGCCAACACCCATAATATCCCAGTCTCATAAGTTTCACATAAATGGCATAAATATCTATTATGCATTATAGGATCAAAATTATAGTTATTATCCACATTCTTAGGCAATTAAATTTATCTCATTACAGTCCAGGTATTTATTTATATATGTCCTTTTCATATATTTGACACATAAAGGCATCTACCGTTGGTGTCTTGTTCGTACCCTCTCGGCAAGTCCGAAAGAATCTCGTATCCTAAGCGGACATCACAAAACACACATAATTTGGGGGTGATCCCTACATAGAATATTTGTTCACAGCCCATACCCAGCGGTGACATAGGCTGGGTCAGAGTCAACACTACGTCTCATAGATGGCGCCTCCACGTATTAAGTATATGACGTACACAATCGCCAAGCTCACCTGTGTCAATGTGTGATACCCGGTCCGAACGCACGAGCCCCCAAGCCGATAGGACAACCCACAAACATTGGTATGTCCATAAAAATACATATGAGTACAAATTAATATCTCATATAATATGTATAGGTAATTACTCCATAATTACCGTAGAAATCCCACCTAAAGTCCACAATATTGTCATTTATTAATAATTTACCATCTAGTGAATTATTAATTCCACTCCATAGAATAATTACTTAACCAACTAATCAATTGTAATTTTACCAATTTAATGTGGGAATATTAATATTTTTAATAATTTCCACCTTTTTACTCGTATACAATAAACCGAACCCCAGGCCAAATCTTGAAAGGAACGAAGTGCTAAAAATCCCTTCATATCGCTCCAACGAGATCTGAAGTTGTTCGTGCGACATCACATGTCGCTCGAACAAGGGCCCACATCGTTCGAATGACCCCTTTGTATTCTTCACCACGGTGCTTCCTTTTTGTTCTTCCCTGGTTCATATCTCAAAACCTGGAAAAGTATGAACGAACCCATAAATAATATATATTCAAACCAAAAATTCATATATATTAAAGGTTTAAACAATTAAAACATTCTCCAAATTCCAATCATATTTAATTCATAATAAGAAGCATCTATCATGGGATCTACATCAAAATTTCAGTCTATATATCAACAGGAATATTCTCTACATCAATTAGTCAAGATGTCCCCAATTAACTATCAAAACCTTAAGGCATCTACACTAAATTTCAAGATTTTGATACCTAAATTTCTGGGACTAATTCTACATTAAATTCAGTCCTCTACATGCATAAAATATTAGTTCACCATCAAATTAATCATATCAAACCTAAATCCCAGAAATTTAAGGGTCATTATAATCCATCTAGAAAATATATTGAAAACATAAATCGAGCAAGAGAATTCTTGCTTAATAGATTCGTAGAAGAAGCCCCTTGAATTCCCTTTGATTTCCTGCCTCTTTTCTTCCCTTTTTAGTTTATCTCCTCCCTCTCTTGATAGCAGTTATGTTAGTTTTTTCTGAATAATAGAGGGAGAGTGATTTATCCCCACTTATACACTTATTAGATGCCTAATCCCGAGTTGGGCTTAAGACCCAACTTTGGACCCCTAAATGGACCCGAATCCATATCCCAACTAGCCCAAAAGTTTTTCAACTTATATAATATTGACCCGAGACTATTTCTAAGGGTCTAAAACATCTAAACGAGCCCATATATGCCCTAAAATATGTCCCGGATAATTTATGTCAATAATGGGTACATTTAAATTGTGTCGCACATTAATTATGTATTTTTCTACATTACAAGCAATTGCTATAACCATACACATAAAAATCAATCATATACAAATATAACAAAATAAAAAAATTCACCTGTGTAATTATAAAATTTTAATTTTCAATTAAGTCCAATTTCTGCAATTATGTATTTATTCCAAAAATATTATTTCATTATTTATTTTTTAAAAATACGGGATATTACATTATTGGTTGATTTATTCTTTGATTGGGGAATCACGCGTCTTTAGGCGGCCATTAATTTGGTAGATGTTATTATAGGAAAACTCCACTAAAGGAAAATACTGCTCCCAACTCCCCTTAAAATCCAAAATGCAAATCCGTAACGTGTCCTCCAGCATTAGGTTCACCCTCTCCGTCTGCCAATCATTCTGAGGATTATATTACGTCCTCAATCTCAACTCTTCCCCAAGGCATGCTAAAAGTGTTCCTTCAAAAGTGGGACACAAATTTCCTGTCTCTATCTGACACTTTGTTGAGAGGTACCCCATGCAGCTTAACAATCTCTGCATGGAAGAGTCTGGCATACTGCTCAGAGCTGTAATATGTACGGATTAGTAAGAAATGAGCTACCTTCATCAATCTATCGACAATCACCCATATCGAATCATGCCCCCTCTGCGATGTAGGTAGCCCAGTAATGAAGTCTATGGAGACGCTTTCCCATTTCCACACAGGGATCTCCAAAGGCTGTTAAACACTTGCAGGACACTAGTGATCCACCTTTACTAGATGACATGTACCACACCTGGGCACAAACTCGACTATATCCTTTTTCATCTCGGCCCACCAATACTGACGACGCATGCCGTGGTACATCTTATCCCCTCCGGGATGTACCGTAAAAAGTGAACTGTGAGCCTCCAACATGACGACTCACCTTAACTCCTCATCATCTAGAACAACCAGTCTCACCTGGAATCTCGAACCACTGTCCAACCCAATAGAATAGTGCTCCACCCCCTCGGCTAGCAACTATTTCACTCGCTCCTGGCAAAGTTGATCTCCCACCTGTGCCTTCACCACCTGAATAATGATCTCAGGGGTGATGGTGAGAACTGTCATAAATGCACGGGTCAGGTCATCATCCCTATGAAACGACTTCCACTTCACCTTCCACAATGCCGCTAACTCCATAATCGGCTTGCGGCTCAAAGCATCTGCCACGAAATTCGCCTTCCCTGGGTGGTACTGAATGTCAAATTGATAATCTTTCACAAACTCTAGCCACCTCCTATATCGCATGTTCAACTCTCGTTGTGTGAACAAATACTGTAGGCTTTTGGGGTCTGTGAAAAGCTAAAATCTCTCCCCCAGGAGATAGTGTTTCCACACTCGCAAGGCAAAAACCACGGCTGCTAACTCTAAGTCAAGGGTGGGGTAATGTCCCTCGTGAGGCTTAATCTTTCGAGAAGCATGAGTTATCGACCTCTCCTTCTGCATCAAAACCCCGCCAAATCCTCTTAGGGACGCATTTGTATAGACTCAATAATCAACCCCTGCCCGAGGTAACACCAAAACCAGTGTTGTAGTCAATCTAGTCCTCATCTCCTCAAATGCCTCTTGGCACACCTCATCCCAAACAGATGGTACCCCCTTCCTCATTAAATTCGTTAAGTGCCCGATTATCTTGGAGACCCCTTGGATGAATTGACAGTAGCACCCGACCAGTCCTAATAAGCTGCGTATATCAGTGGGTGTAGTGGGTTGTCCCCACTCCATCATGGTCGAAACTTTCCCTTGATCCACGGATATCCCCTGCTCGGACACAATGTGGCCCAAGAACCGTACCTCTCTCAGCCAAAATCCATATTTCTCAAACTTTGAATACAACTGATGATCCCAAAGCGTCTGTAAGACCACCCGTAGATGCTCTGCGTACTCCACTACAGTCTGAGAATAAATAAAGATATTGTCTATAAACACGATAACAAACCGATCCAAATAATCCCTAAACACTCAGTTCATCAAGTCCATAAATACTACTGGCGCGTGGGTTAGCTCAAATAGCATCACCCAAAACTCGTACGACCCATATCTAGTAAGGAAGGCTGTCTTTGAGATGTCCTTCTCTCGGACTCTCAACTGGTGGCACCCTGACCCCAAATCAATCTTTAAAAAATACGCAACACCCCTCAGTTGGTTCATCTATATGTGGTAGTGGGTATTTATTCCGAATACTGACTTTGTTCAACTCCCGGTAGTCGACACAAAGACGTAGAGATCCATCCCTCTTCTTGACGAATAACACTAGAGCACCGCAAGGCGAAGTACTCCTCCTGATAAACCCCTGCCCTAACAACTTCTCAATATGTTCTCGTATCTCCCTCATCTCCAACGGAGCCATCCGATATGGAGTACGTGCAATGGGTCTCATGCCCAAAAATAAGTCGATCATGAAGTCGATCTCTCGACTAGGTGGTAACCCCGAAATCTCCCCCAAAAATCATAAAACCCAGTCACCACCAGGATGGAATCTAGAGTCACCACAACCTTCGAAGAAGTATCCTCCTAGATGTAATACAAATGCGTGCTCGACCCACCCCCGAGGTGTGACATTGCAACTAGGTACATCTCCTACCCCGAAATGATGAAGCGGTGGAACTCCCATAACAATCTATACATGCTATGAACGTAGCTAGCCAGTCCATTCCAAAAATAACATCGTACAAAGGTGAATCGTCTGATCAAGTACTAATAAGTCGGCTACAAAGGTGAGTCATCCTATGTCAATCCTGTTACCCCGACACACTGAGCGTATGGGTTCCCCTCTACCCACCAGTGAATCTACGTGTAGTACAATATTGGAAGAATAATCTACCATCCCAGTCTCCCGTGCAACACTCGTACTAATAAAAGAGTGAAATGCACCCGTGTCGAATAAAATGCTACCTTTGTGAGCAAAGATAGGGAACATACCCTCAACTACCTCTGCTGGTGATGGCCCCTCTGCGGGTGCAATATGGTAAATCCGTCCATACTGTAATGGCTGTTGCCCCTAAGGTGGGGTCACAGGTGCTAGAGCAGCTGGTGCAGCGGCTCCTTGAGCTAGAAATGGAGGGAGTTATCCATGTGGTGCCTTCTGCCGTCTATAACCTCCCTGCCCCTGGGCTCCCTAGTCTTCCCGAGTGCAATTCTTTGAGGTATTCCCTTTCTCTCCACACATATAACTATTTCCCTGAAACGGACCCCACTCAAAAAAATCTGCCCTACTGGACTTTACCCTACTATTTTGGGCCCTGATGGCCTCTATACTACTGGCCTTGATGGCCCCTATACTACTGGCCCTGATGGCCCTACCCCATCTGATCCTGCCCTGCTAGCCCTTCCTCTGTTGGTCATCTGCACCTCTAAATTTATTATTCTGATCAGTGAATGGGGTACCCTTGTACTGTTGGGCCCCATCTTCACTTCCCCCACTTGCCTTGCCCTGCTGGCTCGACGACTCCGCTTCGTGCCATTTCTCTCCCTTATTTTTTAAAAATGCCCTGTGATCCTGGCAATGGAGAAGTGCAATATTAACCAACTAATTGTATGTCGTTAAGGTTGTATTCCTCATAAGAGCCTTCTTGATGTGCCATGAAGATCCCACAATGAACCTATCCATCCTCATATGATCGGTATAAACATCCTCCCTTGTGAATTATGAGAGGGCGGTGAACTCCTCTTCGTACTCGACTATAATATGCCCCTCCTACTTAAGCTCCGTGAACATGGTCCTCATGTCAAACTGCATGGCTAGGGGGAAGTATTTCTCCTCAAACCTCTCCCCAAACTGATCAATAGTGAGGTTGTCCCTCTCAACAATTATCGTAATCGCTTCCCACCACTGAAGAGCGACCCCCACCAATCTGAACGAAGCTAGCATTTTCTTTTTAACCGGTGTGCAATCAACCATCCGTAAGTGACTCTCAATATCCTTATTCCACATATTCTCCACCAATATATCATACCCGCCTGCGAACTCCGGAGGCTGGTCCTTAACAAAGGCCTCCCTCGCTCTGCTGTCCCACATATAACCTAGTGCCTGTGTTGGTATAGCCACCTGTTGTGGTGGTGGTGGTTGTTGAGGTGCTTGTGGCAATGAGAAGTGCTAAAGCATGGCTTCCATATCTGTTGAGATTGCCCGAGACACGATGGTGGCTATCTCAGCGTGTGTAATCATCCATGGGGCCTGTGGGGCCTATGGCGGCTGTCGTGGCTCTGGGTGAGCCTCCTCATTATTAACAGGTGGGCCTACATGCCTCGGTCTTCCCCCTCTATCTATTTTCCATCTGAAAGAAAATAAGGTTTGAGTTAGTACCAACGTAAGAATACAATGAACCATAAGTATAAGCTCTATATATCAAAGAACGCAATGCAGAACGTAATGAACGCAACATAGATCCCAAGGACACTATAATCGTGCTCTGATACCAACTATAACAACCCCTATTTTCTAACTTAAAGGCTGACCAGGCACAATACACTGAAGATAGGGCTTGCTTGTCAATTAATACCATTCTTAGCACAATTGTAAATATAAATAATTATATTTAAAGTCCCATATTTGAAATGCCATGAATATGTCTATAATATTTAAATAGATCCAAACCATCACCAAGTAAATAATAAATCCAACCAGTAAGACAAAAATCTCAACCAACATAATGTAAAGCAGTCTCAAGCTTATTCCCTTACAAATGCTCCAAATAAAACAACAAACTTTGGCAGAAAAAGCACCTATGCTAGAATCGCTAAATCTGAAAACTAATGAGCAAAAGAGATAGCAAGACTGTCACAACACAATCCAACTATCCCTGTCTAGGAACACTTGGGGGAGATAACATTTAAATTTGGGTCAGAGCCCGAGGTGTGCAAGAATTAACTTCATTAATTTAAGAGGCAGTAATACAGTTGATACAAAATAAATATTCCCACTTTCGTCACTCGCATGCGTTTAACACCTCACCCCTCATCTAAGTGTGATATTATTTGCATCCTAATACGTCATTATGACAAAGTGTCAAATTAATAATAATGGATTTATCGATAATTAAATATTTAAGTGTAACAACTACATTTAATTGCCAACACCCAAAATATCCTGGTCTCATAAGTTTCACATAAATGGCATAAATATCTATTATGCATTATAGGATCAAAATTATAGTTATTGTCCACATTTTTAGGCAATTAAATTTATCTCATTACAGTCCGGGTATTTATGTATATATGTCCTTTCATATATTTGACACATAAAGGCATCTACCGTTGGTGTCTTATTCGTACCCTATCGGCAAGTCCGAAAGAATCTCTTATCCTAAGCGGACATCACAAAACACACATAATTTGGGGGTGATCCCTACACAGAATATATGTTCACGGCCCATACCCAGTGGTGACACAGGCTGGGTCAGAGTCAACACTACATCTCATAGATGGCGCCTCCACGTAATAAGTATATGACCTACACAATCGCCAAGCTCACCTGTGCCGGTGTGTGATACCCAATCGAAACGCACGAACCCCCAAGCCGATAGGACAATCCACAAAGATTGGTATGTCCACACAAATACATATAAGTATATATTATTATATCATATAATATGTATAGGTAATTACTCCATAATTACCGTAGAAATCCCTCCTCAAGTACACAATATTTTCATTTATTAATAATTTACCATCTAGTGAATTATTAATTCCACTCCATAGAATAATTACTTAACCAACTAGTCAATTGTAATTTTTCCAATTTAATGTGGGCATATTAATATTTATAATAATTTTCCCCTTTTGACCCGTATACAGTAAACCAAATCCAATCCAAATCGTGAAAGGAACGAAGTGCCAAAAATCCCTTCACGTCACACGGAAGATATCTAGGGTGGTTCGCACGACATCACATGCCGCTCGAACGAGGGCCCACGTCGTTCGAAGAACCCCTTTGTCTTCTTCACCACGCTGCTTCATTTTTTTTATCTTCCCTAGTTCATATCTCAAAACCCAGAACAGTATATACGAACCCAGAAACCAACCCAGAAATAATATATATTCAAACCCAAAATTTATATATGTTAAAGGTTTAAACGATTAAAACACTCTCCAAATTCCAACCATATTTAATTCCTAAAAAGAAGCATCTGTCATGGGATCTACATCAAAATTTCAGTCCATATATCAACATGAATTTTCTCTACATCAATTAGTCAAGATGTCCCCAATTAACTATCAAAACCCTAAGGTATCTACACTAAATTTCAAGATTTTGATACCTAAATTTCTGGGACTAATTCTACATTAAATTCAGTTCTCTACATGCACAAAATATTAGTTCACCATCAAATTAATCATATCAAACCTAAATCCCAGAAATTTAAGGGTCATTATAATCCATCAAGAAAATATATTGAAAACATAAATCGAGCAAGAGAATTCTTGCTTAATAGATTCGTAGAAGAAGCCCCTTGAATTCCCTTTGATTTCCTGCCTCTTTTATTCCTTTTTAGTTTATCTTCTCCCTCTCTTGATAGCAGTTATGTTAGGTTTTTCTGAATAATAGCGGGAGAGTGGTTTATCCCCACTTATACACTTATTAGATGCTTAATCCCGAGTTGGACTTAAAACCCAACTTTGGACCCCCAACTGGACCCAAATCTATACCCCACTAGCCCAAAAGTTTTCCAACTTATATACTATTGACACGGAACTATTTCTAAGCATTTAAAACATCTAAACGAGCCCATATGTGCCTCGAAATATGTCCCGAATTATTTATGTCAATAATGGGTACTTTTAAATTGTGTCGCACATTAATTATGTATTTTTCTACATTACATGCAATTGCTATAACCATACACATAAAAATCAATCATATATAAATATAACTAAATAACAAATTTCACCTGTGCAATTATTAAATTTGAATTTTTAATTAAGTCCAATTTCTGCAATTATTTATTTATTCCAAAAATATTATTTTATTTTAAAAAAATACGGGGTGTTACATTATTGGTTGATCTATCCTTTGATTGGGGAATCACGTGTCTTTAGGAGGCCATTGCATTAGTGGCCTAGGGTTTTTAATTTTGAGGTCTTTTTAGATGTTCTAGGGTTTTATTTTGTCAAAACCTTTAATTTCTAAGGCCAAATAACCCCCAAGTATTTGTTTACCTTAAATATGCTTTATTTTACGTCCTAATTATTTTCTTTTGATGTGTTACTAGACTCACGTCCATAAGTGGTTGGAGTATTTGTCTGAATTGGAGCTAATATACCCTAGTATCATTACTAAAATATTACCCAAACCTCTCCAGGTTGTTCATCCTGAGGACAAACTTGCACCCCCTAAATACACTCCTATAGTAGCCTCATCTGTAGGTTTGACACAATTACCCCATTTTAAAGCATAGTTCTCCCGAGTTCTCAAAAATTATAGGTATTAATAAAGTGAACCAACCTACGGTGGTGAGAGACTTACAAACACGATGTCCAACGTCTTTATCATAGACTTAGAAGCCTCTTGAGAGAGTCATGTTTGAAAGACCTAGATTTTCCCCATCTCCTATGGTCGTACCTCTCATTGAGGAGAGTACCTCAAGGATCTCTAAATCATAGGATCCATCCAGCTTCGATGTTTGAAACCATGGACATGATATCACTGAGGACAAACTGGAGGAGTTGAGGGATATGTACGATATTCCCATTAATATTTATTTAAGATTGCTAGACTCTGATGAGAAAGTCTATGATTAAGCCCAATGTTGATGAGATATGTTTCCTAGTTTGGGCCCTGCAAGTAGGAGTTCGGTTTCCCCTTCACCCGATCATAAAGTCTATTCTGAAGGGCTATGGAGTGTCTCCTACCAACATTCCATCGAATGCCTATAGGTCCATTTTGGGGTCGATGGTTTATTAGCAGGCCCATATTGGATTCGATCTGACCGAGGATATTTTTACATTTGTATATTACGTGAAGGATAAATCCAAAGCCAACGAGTATTATTATTTTTCCCTTAAAAGTGCGATCTGAAGTTGGTGAAGGTTATAGAGATAAGGAATGATAGCTAGAAGAATCAATTCGTGTACATTTATCGTGGTTGGGAATTTCTTTTTGACGAGAATAATAGATCTCGTAATGTCCTTGGATATTGGAGTTAGCCAGATCGTATAGGTATATACCTTATACTGTGCTTAGTAATTTTGTTCTCACTAACCATGTATTTATTTTGCTTTTGCTCGGCCATTCTGTAGAGAAGAGATCTCCCAAATTTTCGGCCATTTGAAAATAATTGATGCTGGACACTTGCACTCCCAAACTAATTGAATTTGAGAATATTTTTTTCTGTGAGAAAATTTATAAATATTGGATATCATACTCCTTCTAGAGGTATTCCCTTTAGATACCATCATATAACTTTGGTAACCGAGGGAAATATTTTTGCTGAACAAGGAGGAGCTGAGAAGGAAGAAATAGTCGAGCATAAAGGTCGAGATGATCAGTAAGGTCCAGTGGAATAATAGGTCAAAGAAGGTATAAGGCTCTTTATTAGCTCATCTTCTACTTAACACTTTGACTTTGCTAAATGACATTTTTGTGAAACTTCCAATCCTAGTTCATTAATTTTTCTAGTTGAACCTTATATTGGCATGATCCCTCCTATATTTGACTGTGTCACCATAGAGATTGCCTTAAAGAGAAAACTTAGTGCTAAGGCCAAAAAGAAAAGGGTCAATGTCGATGATAGAGCTAAGAATAGGGATGATGCTAAGAAGGAGGCCAATGTTGAGGCCAGCTGTGACACCCCGCTTATTAAAATAAGAGGTGGCCAGCCCGCTACTCCAATAAAATAGGTATCTTAAATGGTCCATTCTTAGCATCACTATCGCATAATAATAGTACGAGATGACCATCCAATATTTTTGAAAACGGATGCCAAATAAATTTTTGCAAATCTGATAAAAATGATATTGATCATCCAATTTATAACAAAAGATGGATATATATATATATAACAATTTAATAACAATTCTACAAAACATAACCGAATAAGCTGTCGGTTAACAATCTAATACAAAAAGGTTACACCGATTATAACAATAATTATAAGTAATGAAATTGGGCAACACGCCTGAATATACAGACGGATCATGACTAGAATATCCAAAAGAGATTGACACGTCTAATAAGAAAAATCCTACAACATTTGCAAAATGTCGTAGCTCCATAACACTGGAAAGGAAGATCAAAGCGGGCGCCCATGCGGCGGAACACCTGAACATAAATAAGAACCAAACAAGAAGGAGAAATATAAACGGGTCAGTGCCTGGTTTGATATGATATACATGTGAATAAAATGCATAACAGTTATGAATGCAAACAGGTTAAGTTCACTCTTAGCCCAAGGAATCATCCTCACCTCTCTTCTAAGTGCACATCCTAGCGCATATATTTCATTTTAAGTTAACCTAACCATCTAATTAATATGAGTAACCTAACTCTACTCAATATGCTTAATTGACCAATTCGTAAAAATATATCCTCACAAGTCAATTAATCATTAAGGATCATATTCAATTAAAGTTGATTCGCAGTTTCATTAAATCATTAATATAAAATACCATTTCCATGAGAACAATTACAATTATAATATAACGGTTCTAAGAGCATCCTTCCGGGAGTCACCCCACTGGATGCACCCCTAATTTCTATCATCTTCCAGGGCCCATGTTCATGAGCACCTAGGTATCCTAAATCGCAACACATGGGAAGCGGTCACGTACCTTCGATAGTGAGTCATAACTATACTCGAAATTACCTCACTTCGAACAAAACAATCATACAATGTAACAACCGGTATAATGCCCCAAGGACTATATTCTCCCTAAATCATTAGCCAGGGGATTTACTTCATTTGTGTAACTTCCCTTATGATATCATTTAGAGAGGTATGTATGTGTGTGCCATAATCATAAGATATACTAATTAAACATACACTTCTTATTTTCGAAACCATATGTGCGTAACAATTTAGGATACAAAGTATAATTACCCTCATATTAGCCCCCGAAAGTCCAAAATGATACTACCCGAATCGACCCTAGTCCTAGACTCATTTACTAGATGAAATGAGACATTTAGTTCTCCTAAATAGTCCCCGAAGTAAGCCCGGATGCCCCCTTACTGACCTAGGCCATTAACCCTCTTAGTGACACCATAATACTCTTTGATACATCATATGAGAAGGTTCCTAAGCCTCAAACCTAGAATAAAATGAGTAGAAATCAAGTTGAAAAAATTCCATGAAACAGAAGATTTTCGAATCGATTCTCCTAGGGCCGAATCGATTCGCCCCTGAAAGCGAATCGATTCACATAAAAAGAGAATCGATTTGGCTGAGAAAACCAACCTTATATCTAAGCCCAAATCGATTCGTCCTTAACCGAAATTGATTCGGTTCCTCAGACCTATAGCCTTCATTTTAGCGAATCGATTCGCTAAGGAAGGCAAATCGATTCGCTATGGTCGAGATACCCAGTTGTGGCTACGGTTAATGTTAACCCTAAATTCCTAAAACCTATTTTATTCCATTTAAACCCAACATCATCAACTAACATCATCTACCAACCCTTCCACAAGACATTTAACTACTGCAATCCATTCAATCAAGTCTAGATCCTACACCTTTATATTTAAACAACCAAATCATCAAAATCCATAAATGGTTTAATCTTAAGAACACTAACTATATATAGAAATTATTCACACCCAATCATACATTTATTCAAGTTAGAAACTTGCCTCAAGATTGTAGCCTCGAATTATGTTATCGTTGCAACGATTCCAAGCTCGAATCACCAAAGCTCTCTCTTTTTCTCTTCTTTCTCTCAAGCTCTTCTCCTCTTTCTCTCTCTCTAGGTTTAAACACAAATGAGCTTTTAATTGCTCTTGCAAGACTAAATACCCAAAATAGATCAAATACACTTAAGTCCAATATCAAATGCTACTACATGCTTAAAATGACTCATAAAATCATATTTAAGTTATAACTAGCCAAAAGTACCCCCGGAACCCAAAAACACACCTGGCACTTATTTTGACTATCTCAACCATTTTTAGAATAACCGTGCCCTCTAAACTGACTTCCGAGATATTATTCATTATTTATTGGTCCAACGTTATATTAACTTTTTAATAATAACCCGATTGGAATATAAATCATAACCGTCGCTTAAAGCACAACGACACAACAAAATATAATATTACACTATTTACATTCACTTAATGGTAAATATGCAATACTCTGTAAATATTAACTCTTAAATTCTTAAATTAATATTTACTTCAATTTCCTTTATTTTATATAACTAACCCACATGGCAATTTAATATAAAAATAATTACTCATAAATAAGGGGTATTACATACTCCCCCCCCCCCCTTACAAGTGAATTTTTTTCTCAAAATTTAGACGTACGTGGTAAAAAGAGGTATGGTTACTTTTCTCGAATATCATCCCCTTATTTCCAAGTTGATTCCTCGGCATTGTGGTGTCCCCATTGGACTCGAACCAAGGGTAGCACTACCGACCTTAGTCTATGCTCACCGTGGTCTAAGATGGAAATCGATTGTTCCTCATACGAAATGTCGGGCTGCAATTCAATATCGTCCAATGGAACATGCCAATGAGTTCCCTTGCATCTTTTATACTTCTTTAAAGATGAAACATGGAATACATCATGAATTTGTTGTAGGTGTTCCAACAAAGCAAGTCGATATGCCACAGGGCCTATCCTTTCAATAATGGGGAAATGACCTACATATCTTGGCACAAGTTTTCCTTTCTTCCCGAATCGCATAACACCTTTTATTGGAGACACCCGTAATAAAACTTGATCCCCCACTTCCAAATCCACATGCCTCCGATTCGCGTCTGTATAGCTTTTCTGGCGATCCTGTGCAATTTGTATGCGATTTCGAATAAGCTTTATCTTTAAAGATGTATCTTGGATCATTTTAGGTCCAAGGGGCTTATTATTTCCTACTTCCAACCAACAAGCAGGCGATCGACACGATCGACCACACAATGCCTCATACGGTGCCATACCTATTGTGAATTGGTACAAATTATTGTATGCAAATTCGACCAACGGAAGGTGATAACTCTAAATTTGTGTTCCTTCGGATATGGATTCGGAATGTCGTTGCAGCCAAACTTTGAGTATCAAAATTCCTGGAATTACCTACAAAACTTGTTAAAAATTCAGTATCGTGGCAAATTCGGGTATCAATCCAATTTCTAGCGTTGAAACTGTAATCGTGAAAACTTTCAATTCCAAATTTTATTAAAAATCTTTTCGTGTTTTTAAATTTTTTCTTTAATGTTTTTATTTATTATTATTTTTTTATATTTTAAAAAAAAATTCAAGGGAGCAAATGACAATTTATGCAACTAAAATGACTAAGAAAAATCAGAAAGTAATCTTGTTGAGAATTTATGAGAAGAAACAAGAGGTGGGATTACACCGCGTAATCAAATTAATTTAAAGTCCTAAGCATTCAATTGAATAGTTCAAAATAATATTGAATTTAAAATTTAACTCTCGTTACAATCCTAAATTCAATTTTATCTTTTTCAGCAATTCAATCGGGAATAGTCACAAAAAAATAAATAAATTAAAATTCACACTCGTTTCAATAAAATATCCGCTAAGATCAATTTATTAAAATTTGTATGAATCTTTTAATTGAACACATAGAATTAATATTTTAATTTAAGAATAATACTTATCTCTAAGTGAAATCCAAAAATCAAATATTAATTTGCACCATTAATTTATTAACTCTCGTTACATAAATTAATGTGTGATTTTTCCCAAATTAATTAGCCTAGAATAACTCAACGAATAATTATTCAAATAAAACAACTTAACATACGCATTTCACCCCACCCCTTGAATGGGGTGTTTAGCCACACATGATTAGAATTTTAGCACAAGCACAATTAACAAACAAGAATCAAAGAAGGAAATATGATACGCAATAATTTCTTGAGTCAATTGTGTGCATGAACACGCGTCCCAAACTCATCACAAAATTAGACTGGATTACAAAACTGAAAGTAAAAAAATGAACCTATAAATTTTTCTAGACCCAAAACTATATTTTTTTGTATTTTTCTGACAAGTATATATAGGTCCTGGGGGGTGTAGTGTACCCCCCAAGTATGCATGGTGCATGTGAATGATGATCTAGCTAATCTCCTGTTGACACCTGTAGATGCCAAATGATGACATAATATTCCCTCATGTGAGGGGGTGATATGGTTATAACGGTCTTTCACGTGCCATGTGAGCCCCACGCGCACTGTTCCACGCATCTCCCAAACCAAGCGTTGTGATGATGTCACCCTCGGCCTATGATATGAGGCCGATGCAAAGTTCCTTCTTGTAGTGAGTCTGGCCTAATTTAGGCCTCGTACTGTCATACCCTCGGAGGGTCGTCCGGCCCCTGATGGAGGGTCGTCTGGGCCTGATGAAGGGTCGGCCCCTTGGAGGGTCGTCTGAGCCCGATGGAGGGTCGGCCCCTTGGAGGGTCGTCTGGGCCTAGTGAGGGGTCGACCCTTGAAGGGTCATCTGGGTCTGATGAGGGGTCGGCCCCTTGAAGGGTCGTCTGGGCCTGATGGAGGGTCGGCCCCTTGGAGGGTCATTTGGGCCTAATGGAGGGTCATCAGACCATCTTGAGCTCGTCTTATTGGAGGGCGCCCGCGGCCCGGCTGAGGGTATATATGGGTATATCAATCACCCCCCAGCCCTTAGCCATAGATGATGCTGAGATGGCTGAGGGATAATGTTTCTTCTGAGACAAGTGTATGGTCTGTTTGATGGGTGACACCTGTCAAGCTTTCGTGACACCTAGGCAGGTACTCATTGTTGTTTCTATTTCCAAGGTATGGTGGCTGCACACTTTGCTTAGGGCTTTGTACCCTAATGATGCCCTCCTCGTGGGCTGTGCTCTGCATTGATTAGTGGGCCCACTCATTGGCAAGGTATTTAAACAATTTTTGAAGTTTCTCTTTCTTCTTCTTCTTCTTCTTTTTCGCGTCTGAACTCTCTCTTTAGCCTTCAGTTTTCTAGCCATTTCTACAACTTCGACGTTTCAAGTTTGGCAATTCTGCTATTTCTTCTCAGGTAACCCCGTTGCCCTAGTGCCCTCTTTATCTTCATTTCTATTTACTTTCTTATTTTAGGGTCGTAGGGTTGGATTTTCCTTAGGCTGTTTCATAGCTTTTTAGCGTTTTCTATGGTAGTCGGTTCTTGAATGTTCTTGATAAAACCCTTTAAGTCTTTGGTTTTGATCAAAAAGTCCAACCTGGTCAATTGTGAGATTGTTTATAGTTGGCTTAGCCAAATTCTTCTAAGTGTAGGGTCTTCCCCTTAATGCTTAGGAGACTTTACAGTTTAGCTGAGGAGTTTCCATCCCTGAGAGAGAAGTTCTTCGTATAGATTAGGTGAATAGAGGAAGAGGAGGAGAGGAGATGAGGGGTCGACCCTAATTGGGTACGACCCATTTTTCCCATTCCTCTTGCCACAATAAATCCATCTGAGCCATCTAAGTCTTGTGGGTCGTTCGGTCGTCCAGCGAAGAGTTACTCAGGAGAGATGGATGAGAGAGCCTCATCGCCAACGGGTGCAGGCCCTTCTGGGAGGAGAGAAATGTCTGGTCTTAGCCCAGGCCGATAGGCCGAGGGTGTGGTCCCTTCAGAGGTTGTCCCTGTGACAACTTTGTCCCCCCATGCCTTCCAGATGGCTTTCCCTCATGGGCCTCTGACAAGTGACGAGGCCGAGGGAGAGGGGACTGAGGATGATGGTGAGGACTCAGATGTTGACTCAGTTGACACCTCCCATGCCTCATCCTATATCTCCTCCATCAGGGATCGTGACCTCTTGCTTTGGAGGCATGCATTTACTGTGCCCCCCAATATAAATATGAGGGTCCCCTCTGAGTCTGAGAGGGTATTTGAGGGTGAAGAAGGAGAGGTCACAGTATACGAACAAATGTTTAAGGTCGGTGTCAGGTTCCCTCTACACCCTCCTGTAGTGAATATCTTATCAGCCCTCGGTGTAGCCCATCTCAACTACCTCCTAACTCCTGAAGGACGATCATTGGCTACGTCTCCCTATAGAAGAATGCCTTTACTGAAGAGCCCTCGGTCGATCTGTTCTTGGCCTGCTATAATATCACTTCCTCGTCTAAATAGCCTGGGTACTATCATCTGGGGGCGAGGAAGTCTGATAAAAAGCTTATCCACGTGGCACAAACCTCTAACCATGATTGGAAGAAGAGATTCTTCTTCGTCTCTAGAGAATGAGAATTTTTCACCGAGGCTCAACCTTTAGTCGATAGTCCGTGGGTCCTCAGAAGATGGTCTAACCCCTCTATGAAGGCCAGGTCAGACCACGGACTTAGTCTGGACGAGAAAGACATACTCGATTATCTGAGAGAACGAGGGAAAGGGGGTGAACTTGTAAAGTTTGAAGATCTGATGACCCCTCGATTCCTTAAGGAAGCTGGTTTGAGGGTCGGCCCCTTGACAGAGCCATGTGAGTTATATTATTTTTTGCCCGATCTTTGCTTTTTTCAAGTGTTTCATCTTTACCTCTGCATTTTTTTGACGTGTCGTCCTCTTTTCAGGTCGTCCTTCTGGTATATCTGATCAACTCTGGGAGATGACCGCCCCAAGTTTGCTATCTGGATTGGGCAAGAAGAAGGGCAAGGAGCCTCAGCAAGCTCCGAGGAAGACGAAGACTGTGGGGTCGACGCTTGCTAAGCTGATCTCCGATAGACAAAAGAGGAAAGAGCTAGAAGTCCCTATCGGCCCTCGGCCAGATTCACGGACGAGGGCAAGGGTTGAGGCGTCTGAGGGGACCGCCTCTTCTTCCAGTATGGGGGCCTTCTGGTCCCAAAACTTGACATTACTGAAGGCCGAGCTGTCTTCTCTTATTGCCAACCTGAGGGCGGCCAAAGCGTCAATGTTTTTTGCTCCCTCGACTGCCGATCATGAATTTCTGTCCAAGATGCCTTCGGCGAAGGTGTGTGACTATGGTCTGCACACTCTGGCTCGGGTACTTATCTTACATCATTCCCTTAATTTCATTGTTTCACAAACTATTTTCTCAGCCTCTTAACGAGTTTCTTTTTCTTATACAGTCTGTCTGTGCTTTTACCTCGGCCACTAAGTGGATGGCTGAGAACCAGGAAAAATTCCATGAAGCTGAGAGGGCCATTCAGCACGAGGCTGATCTACAGTCAGACCTTGAGACAACTAGGGCTAAGTTGGAGAGCGTCAGGACTGAGCATTCAAGGATCCTGGACGAGCTGACGAGGCAGCGTGATGCAGACATGGAGGCCAAGGACTTGCTTCTTAAAGATAAGGATGAAGCCTTGACCCATCAAGGGGCCCAATTTAAGACTGAGCTATCTGAGGCTGTGAAGAAAGCAGAGGCAGATGCTGTGGAGGCCTACAAACTCTCAGATGAGTTTCAAGGCTTCGGTCTTGAATACTTGAAAAGAGGGATCAGGATGGCCTGTCGGTGGGTCATCCTCAAGTTTGGCGATGTTGTCTCTTCAGTTCGTCCCTCTCTGGAGGCAGTTCAACTGGACGACCCATTGATTACTGAGGCTTTAGCCCACGTGGATTCCCAGGTTCACGTCGAGGGTGTCGGCACATCTGAGGATCAGCCAATCATGGTCATTGAGGAGACCTCTCTTATCGACGTTGAGGCCCTGCCCTCTGATGCTGCTCAATAGGGTGGCTGTTTGTAGCCAATACCCTCTTTATGTACCCCCTGACTGTACTTTATTTTTGTAGAACACTTGTAATATTTCATTTATAATATCATATATCTTGTTGTCTTTCATACTCGTCTCTTTCGCATTGTGAATTTTTTATATTAACAATATCACTACACCCCTCCCTCGTCTTTCTTGAGAGTGAATGAGGGGTTGTCCCCTGCATTGACCCTCATTATAGCCGATAGTGGTTTTTAACCAATTTTAATTGATGCTCAAGTCCTCCCTCATCTTTCTTGAGGGCAAAGGTGGGGTCGTCCCCACCATTGACCCTCATCATAGACGAGGGTTGCTTCTACCAAATTAATGGTTTTTAACAAAGTACTCCCTCATCTTTCTTGAGGGCAAGGGTGGAGTCGTCCCCACCATTGACCCTCATTATAGCCGAGGGTTACTTTTTCCAAATTAATGGTTTTTAATTAAGTTCTCCCTCGTCTTTTTTGAGGGCAAAGGTGGGGTCGTCCCCACCATCGACCCTCATCATAGCCGAGGGTTACTTTTACCAAATTAATTGTTTTTAATTAAGTTCTCCCTCGTCTTTCTTGAGGGAAAAGGTGGGGTCGTCCCCACCATCGACCCTCATCATAGCCGAGGGTTACTTTTACCAAATTAATGGTTTTTAATAAAGTCCTCCCTCGTCTTTCTTGAGGCCAAGGGTGGGGTCGTCCCCTCCATTGACCCTCATCATAGCCGAGGGTTGCTTCTACCAAATTAATGATTTTTAACAAAGTACTCCCTCGTTTATAATGAGGGCAAGGGTGGGGTCTTTATTTTCTCAGGGTTGGCCTCGATGCCTCTTTGGTTGACAATGAACCCCAAGAATTTACCTGCTCCGACCCTGAAGACACACTTGGCAGGGTTGAGCTTCATCTGGTATTTGTCCATCATATTAAAAGTCCTCTCCAGGTCAGCCACATGATCCTCTGCCTTCAAGCTCTTAGTCAGCATGTCATCTACATAAACATCCATAGATTTCCCAACTTGGTCTTCAAACATTTTATTTACAAGGCGCTGATACGTTGCCCCTGCATTCTTCAGACCAAAGGGCATGACCCTATAACAGTATGTCCCCTTGTCGGTAATGAAGGCTGTTTTCTCCGAGTCTTCAGGGTCCATGAAGATCTGGTTGTACCCTGAATAGGCATCCATGAAGCTCATGAGCTCATGGCCTGCGGTAGCGTCTACCATCTGGTCAATGCGGGGGAGAGGGAAGCTGTCTTTGGGACAATGCTTGTTGAGGTCGGTGAAGTCCACACACATTCTCCACTTCCCGTTGGCGTTTGGGACAATGACTGTGTTGGACAGCCATTTAGGGTAGATAACCTCTCTGATAAACTCCGCATCTTCTAATTTTTTGACCTCATCCCTTATGACCTCATACTTCTCTCTAGAGTAAATTCTCATTTTCTACTTCACCGGCTTCGTACCCTCTACCACGTTGAGCTTATGGAACATGATTTCAGGGTCGATCCCCTACATATCTGCATGACTCCATGCAAAGACGCTCTGTCTTCTCCTCAACAGTTTAATGAGGTCTTCCTTGATATTTGGATTCAGAGACTTGCCAACTTGGACGGTTTTTTCTGGGTCATCCTCATTGAGGATGATGGATTCTACCTCTTACACGGCCTCTCCCTTCTTCAGCTTCGTCTCGTCTCTGGGGTCTAGGCTATCAATACTATAAGTGGTCATAGCCTTCTTGTGGGACTCTCTTTCTTCAGTAAAGTTGTAATAATATTCCCGTGCTATCATCTGGTCTCCCTAAACTTCCCCCCACACCATAAGGGGTTGGAAATTTTATCATCTGATGGATCGTAGACGACACAGCTTCGAACCCCTTGAGGGCTACCTATCCCCGTATAATGTTGTAGGCCGAAAACACATGTACATCCATCACAACGATGCTGACCTTCTTGGTAAGCCACCTCGGCCACTCGTCCCCCATCCTGACATCAACCTCATACACTCCAAGGGGATGAACCTTTTCTCTACTGAACCCAATCAATGGGTGATGGTATGGGACGAGTCTAGCACGGTTGAGACCTAAAGCTTTGAAGCATGACCCAAACATCACGTCTGTAGATGAGCCCCCATCTACCAAGATCCTCGGCAACTCGCATCCGTGCACCCTAGTAGTGATGACGAGAGGGTCATCATGTGGGGATAAGGGGCCTTTGAAGTCCATTCTTGAGAACCCCACTATCAGAGTATCCATGTTAACATTTTTTATTTTTTCTGACTTCGCCTCCAGAGAGGTTGAGTGCACTGTCTTCGTCACTGCCTTGGCCTCAGCCACATGGGCCTTCCTGCCAGCGACCTCTGACCCTCCTCCTGCTAGACCCCCGGAGATCATTCCTACTCCGATTGAGATCATATTAAGCCACTTGATAGGGCCTTGGTTATCTCACGGCAGGAGGTCAGGGTCGTCCTCATCGTCGGAAGGGTCGTCCCCTCTTTTTTGAGGACCTTCTCTACATGCATCGCCTCACTTTTTTCTGGGGTCGTCCCCTCGGCCCCTCTTGAAGGCACCTTTGTTAATGTACTTACTGAGCTTCCCTTCTTTCAGCATCTTCTCAATCTCATCTTTCAGACCAAAGAATTTGTCTGTCACGTGGCCATGGTCTTGGTGAAATTCACACCATAGGTTTTTGTTCCTCTTGTTGGGGGCTGCCCTCAACTTCTCAGGCCACTTCAGGGATCAGTCACTCTTTATCTCATTGAGAATATGTTCGCAGCTGACCGTTAGAAGGGTGTAACCAGCAAACTTGTCTTCCATAGACCTCTTCTTCCCCTCTTTATTCTTCTTAGGGTACTTACCCCCACTAGCGCCTCCTTTTTCATCTTCGTATTTTACGGCCATCGCCTCTTCGACATTCATCACCTTTCTTGTTGTTGACAGCAATTCAACCATTGTCCTCGAAGGGTTTTCAGCAAGCTTCCATAATAGCTTCCCCTTTTTGAGTCCTCCAATCAGGGTTATCATAGCTATGCTCTCCTCATAGTCTTCCACCTCTAACTTTTCTTTATTGAATCTGGCTATGTAGTCCCTTAGACTCTCATTCTTCCCCTGCTTAACATAGAGCAGGTGGGTGGTCTTCTTCTGTGGCCTTACCTCAAAGAAAAAGTTGTGGATAAATCGGTCTGCCAACTGCTTAAAGCTTTCATTGGAATTTTTGGAAGAGACATATACTAGACATGTGCAGCCCCCATCAGAGTGCCAGAAAAGGCACGACACCTCATCTCATCTGAAATAAAGTATATGTCTGCCGCTGATTGATACATTTCAATATGATGGACAGGATTAGTACTCCCATCATACCGTGGGGTGACCACAGGTGGCTTAAACTTTGATGGCATAGGAAAGTTGTCTATCTTCGCCACAAAGGGAGAGCCTATGGAGTATCCTCTATAAAGAGGGTCTCGGCTTTTCAGAATATCACCTATCTTATCCTTCAGTCACTGGATTGAGTCATTCCAGGGCCTCGTAGGGTCGACCTGGTCGATGTTATCCCCCACCGCCTCTTTAAGGTGGACGGAGGGTTCTATGGCGACAGGCTTGTGTCGGCTATTTACTTCCCCCTGACCATCATCTCGTCCTAGGGGTCAGCCACTGTGGGGTCGACCATCTGCTGCCTCCCTTCTAGACCTCACAACGCTCTTGATCTGGACAATTTTTACTGCAGGTCATTTACTGGGCCCAGCCTCTCAAAGGCCGACCCCCTGCTCAAGCGATCAAAATCAGAGCCTCTTGGACGATCATCAGGATTTGGTCTCCCGTACTTCCCTCTAATCTCCTGGAGAGGTCGTATAGTATTGTTGGAGACCTCATATGGTTCCCAGCATTCTATGGGGGCCTCCTCTCCCTACAGATCGTCATACCTGTCCTCAGGGCAAGGGTTTTCTTGCCTGCCCAGACGTAAATGCCGGGGGTTAGAAACATCCCTATGCCGCTGAGGGGGTGGCAGTTTTTGCGTGGTGCCTGGGGTGGTCCCCTGGCCTCATGCTGCCCTGTGGCCGCTATCGGAGTAATCATCTCAGGTGAGACTCCTAGTGGTCTTAGTATGTTCTAGCTTAGAGCTGTGAACTGCTCCTGTATGATTCGTTGGCTTGCTTCCAGACTCTTCAAGGCTGCCGCCACATCAGCCATCTCAGACTGAGGTGGTGGCTGACTGGAACTGGGTCCAACTCCACTCTCCGGTGGAGGGAGTGGTGGTGGTGGCATCTCTGGTGCCATGTGTTTGAGCTATGAAGAGCTGAACTGAGGAAAAAGGACCGGTGAGCTTGAGAACCTTAATGGGTCTCTTTCAATAGTGAAACATCTCCTCTCCGGGGGAGAGCTGGTTCACCACCAGAGTGCCCAATGAGGTCAAGATATACAAAGGAAGAGATGTCTTCTCGTTCCCACAGACGGCGCCAAACTGATGATACTGGAATCTAGCACCACTAGATAAGTGATGATGAGCTCAAATAGTAGTAACCATGGCGGCCATAGAGATGTAAGTGTATAAGTGTGTAGAAGGAGATGAGTATAAGAGGAATAAGACAATGATGTATAGTGATTCAGCCAATTTGGCCTACATCCACTGTGAGTGTGTGATCCACTAAGTATGGGCACTAATGGCCTTGGATACAATGCACATAAGCTCACTTTCTCTCTCTACTGTGTGTACAAGCAGAGTTTTTTTCTAGGGTTGTAATTATCGATCCCCCTTGTAGGGTTGTAGGTGACAAGTATATATAGATCCTAGGGGGTATAGTGTACCCCCCAAGTATGCATGGTGCATGTGAATGATGAACTAGCCAATCTCCTATTGACACCTTTAGATGCCAAATGATGACATAATATTCCCTCACGTGAGGGGGTGATATGGTTATAAAGGTCTTCCACGTGCCATGTGAGCCCCATGCGCACTGTTCCACGCGTCTCCCAAACCATGCGCTGTGATGATGTCACCCTCGACCTATGATATGAGACCGATGCAAAGTTCCTTCTGGTAGTGAGTCTGGCCTAATTTAGGCATCGTACTGTCATACCCTCGGAGGGTCGTTCGAACCCCATTAGAGGGTTGGCCCCTTGAAGGGTCGTCTGGGCCATGATGGGGGGTCGGCCCCTTGGAGGGTCGTTTGGGCCTGATGAAGGGTCGGACCCTTGGAGGGTCGTCTGGGCCCGATGGAGGGTCGTCCCCTTGGAGGTTCATCTAGGCCTGGTGAGGGGTCGACCCCTTGAAGGGTCATCTGGGCCTAATGAGGGCTCGGCCCCTTGGAGGGTCGTCTGGGTCTGATAGAGGGTCGGCCCCTTGGAGGGTCATTTGGGACTAATGGAGGATCATGAGACCATCTGGAGCTCGTCTTGTTGGAGGGCACCCGCGGCCTGGCCGAGGGTATATATGGGTATATCAATAAGTCAACCCTAAACAATACTGAACAGTCAGTCTTCATAAATGGGATCAACAAGGTTAATTTCTTCAATGGGAGAGGGGCTTAGCTCTAAGAAAGGCTTCAATCGTTGACCGTTGACCTGAAATAGGCTACCATCCTTAGGATTTTGAACTATGATGGCACCATAGGGAGTAACAGATTCAACAACAAAGGGTCCAGACCAATGGGTTTTTAACTTCCCGGGAAAGATATGAAGACGGGAGTTATATAACAACACTTTCGGACCAGGGTGGAATTCTTTGCGAAGGATGCTTTGGTCATGGATCCATTTCATTTTGTCCTTGTATTTCTTAGACAAATCATAGGCATCATTTCGTATCTCCTCTAATTCATTAAGTTGGAGCTTTCGATGAATGCCAGCCTCGTCGATATCAAAATTAAGGGCTTTGACAGCCCAATAAGCATGATGTTCAAGCTCGACAGGTAAGTGGTATGGTTTACCAATGACCAAGAGATAAGGAGACATGCCAATCGGAGTCTTAAAAGCAGTACGATATGCCCATAAAGCATCATTCAAGCATAAGGACCAATCTTTCCTATTAGGATTAACTGTTTTTTCTAAGATTTGCTTGATTTCGCGGTTGGAAACCTCAACTTGACCACTAGTCTGAGGGTGGTAAGAGAGACCAACTTTGTGGGTAATGCCATACTTTTTGATGAGACGTTCAAAGACTCGATTACAGAAATGTTTACACCTATCACTAATGATAGCTTTGGGAGTTCCAAAACATGTGAAGACATACTCCTTAAGAAACTAGACCACAATGCGATGGTCATTGGTATGGCAAGCTATGGCTTCAATCCATTTGGAAACGTAATCAACTACAACCAGTATATATTGGAAGCGATGAGATAAGGGAAAAGGACCCATGAAATCAATGCCCCATAAATCGAAGATTTCGACGATGAGAATGGGTGTGAGGGGCATCATGTGACGACGAGAGATACGCCCAGATTGTTGGCATTTAGCACAAGCTTTGAAGTAGTTGTGGGCATCTCGAAAAAGAGTGGGCCAGTAGAAAACACTTTACAAAATTTTTGTGGCAGTTTTCTTGGAGCTAAAATGGCCATCACAGGCACCATCATGACAAAAGGAGAGTATACTTGACTGTTCATGGTCAGGAACACAGTGGCGGATGACTTGATCAGAGCAGTACTTAAAAAGGAAGGGATCATCCCAAGAGTAAAATTTTTCCTAGGCCATGAACTTAGAATGCTCTTGTTTTGACCAATGAATAGGCAGTTGGTCTGTAATAAGGAAATTAACAATATCAGCATACCGAGGAGCAGTGGATATAGCAAAAAGTTACTCATCGAGAAATGTTTTAGAAATAGGGAGATGATCAGATCTGGACGCAATAGTGAGGCGGGAGAGATGGTCTGCAACTAAATTTCCGCACCCCTTTTTATTGCAAATTTCGAGGTTAAATTCCTGAAGTAAGAGAATCCACCGTTTCAAACATAGCTTAGAATCCTTCTTCTGAAGAAGGTGCCTCAGTGCAGCGTGGTCAGTGTAAATGATGATAGGTGAACCGATAAAATAAGATCTAAACTTATCGAGTGCGAATACAACAGCTAGAAACTCCTTTTCGATGGTTGTGTAATGAAGTTGAGCGTCATGGAGGGTTTTGCTAGCATAATAAATGACTTACTGGCACTTGTCAACCCGCTGACCAAGTACAACACCTAGAGAGAAATCAGATGCGTCACACATGAGCTCAAATGGTAAAGACCAATTAGGAGGTTGGATGATAGGAGTAGAAGTGAGCTCGGCTTTAAGGCACTCAAAAGAAGCAACACATGCGTCATCAATGACAAAAGGAACATCTTTGGATAAAAGGGGTGCTAAAGGTCGAGCAATTTTAGAAAATTCCTTTATGAAACGACGGTAGAAGTCCGCATGTCCTAAGAAGGAGCAAATGTACTTAACAGACTTAGGAATGGGAAGCGAGGAGATTATGTTAACATTTGCTTTATCTACTTCAATACCGTCTTGAGAGACTGCGTGACCTAAAGCAATCCCCTTTTTGACCATGAAATGACATTTTTCCCAATTAAGGACCAATTTCTTTTCTTGACAACGTTTGAGGACCATAGTGAGGTGAGAAAGGCAATACTCGAAGGAAGAACCAAACACAGAAAAATCATCTATAAAGATTTTGAGAAAATGTTCTACCATGTCGCTAAAAATGCTAATGATACACTGTTGAAAAGTCGCAGGTGCATTGCAAAGGCCAAAGGCATGCGAGAGTAGGCAAAAGTGCCAAAGGGATATGTAGGTAGTTTTCTCTTGGTCTTTAGGGGAAATTGGAATTTGGTTGTATCCGGAGTAGCCGTCAAGGAAGCAGTAATACACATGACCAGCTAAACGTTCGAGCATTTGGTCGATATAAGGAAGAGGAAAATGGTCCTTACGAGTGACAACATTTAGCTTTCGATAGTCAATATAGATACGCCAGCCCGTTTGCATACGGGTGGGAACAAGCTCATTGTCACTACTTTTGATGATGGTGACACCAGACTTTTTCAGGACCACATGAATAGGACTCACCCACTGACTGTCTGAGATAAGGTAGATGACACCAGCATCGGGAAATTTTAAAATCTCAAGGCGCACGACTTCTTTCATAGTAGGGTTAAGTCAACGTTGGGGTTCACGAGAAGTCTTGGCGTTCTCCTCCAAATGAATGCGACGACTACAAACATTGCGGTTCACACCGTGAATGTCAAAAATGGTCCAATCAATGGCAGTGCTATGCTGAGTAAGAGTGTGTACTAATTTCTCTTCATGTGCAAGGGTCAAATCAGAAGCAATGATGACAGGGTGATGGTTGTTGGGGCCTAAGAAAGTATATTTCAACTCGAGAGGTAAGGGCTTAAGCTCCAATTTAGTAGGTGGCATAGGAGGGACATCGGACTCAACCGTAAAAACAGAGTCTAGAGGGTGATCGGTGCATAAAGTAGAGGAATCTGATGTGGCAAGCAGTTCAGACAGTGGAACAGGGTGATCCACAGAGTGAAGAGTATCATCATAGAGGGTCTCGAAGGGAGGATCCCAAGAGGAAGTGTCCATCAGTGGAGTGGAATCTAGTAGGGCATTGAGTTCAGAGATGGAGGAATCAATGTCAAAGTCGGATCCAAAATAAGCCAAACATTATTGGAGAGGATCGGCAGGGTAAGTTTGGTCCTACATTTCATTAACTAAGGAGTCAATCACACACACCTCATCAATATAATGGACATCAGCCAGTTTTGCATAAGGTGGAATATATTGACTTATACAGTCATGTTTCTAAAAGAGAGATTCATGGACCCATCACGATAATTAATGATGGCATTGGCAGTGGCCAGAAAGGGGCGACCCAATATGATAGGAGTAGTGGTTGGGTCGGGCGCAGGAGTGTCTAAGATGATGAAATCCACAGGATAGTAAAAGGCTGAAAATTTCACCAAAACATCTTCAACGATACCTTTAGGTACTTTCATAGAACAATCAGCAAGCTGAAGAGTAACTCGTGTAGGTTTTATGTTTTGTAAACCTAGCTCAAGGTAGAGGGAGTAAGGTAAGAAATTAACACTAGCTCCAAGATCAAGTAAAGCACTAGTACTGAACTTGTCGCCTGACATGCAAGAGACAGTTGGACGACCAGGGTCTTTATACTTCACAACGCCATTATTATGGAGAACGGACATAGCTTGCTCAGTGAGGAAAGCATCGCGCGGAACATTGGTCCTACTCTTAGTAGCGCACAAGTCCTTCAAAAATTTGGCATAAGAGGGAACTTGTTGAATCGCGGTGAGGAAGGGAATGTTAATGTGAACATTCTAAAAACTATCTTGATCTCATCAAATTACTGGGATTTCTTAGTGGGAGCCAACCAAAGAGGGAAGGGTGCCTTGGGCACATAAGCAGAGGTGGGCTGAGGAGGATTGGTCTCAGTGTGAGATGCAGATTTAAAAGGTGGGGTAACCTTAGGGATAGGAGCTAAATATGGTATGGTCGGTTGTGGGACATCAGTGGAAGCATGAACACCATTATCAACTTGTTTCCTCGAGCAAAGAGTAGACACCGCTTTCATATTCGCTTGGTAATTGGGTGGATTGGAAGTGGAACCAACCTCGTAGGTCGAGTCTTTACCATTCCCCTTAGGGTTAGAAATGGGATGACTGGGAAAACGACCTTTCTCTCGCTCAGATTCAAATTGGTTGGAACGCTGCTCAAGATGTTGGAGGACTTGAGTCTGAGTGGTCATAAACTGAGTGAGAATGTTCTCAAGAGAAGAGGTGGAGGAATTGGGCGGAGGGGAATAAGATGGTTGGGGAACCAACTCGCACTGGGAATTAAGCAGTTATGAATACTCAAAGGAATGAGGGGGAAGATGAACAAGATGATTATTGTTGTTTGAATGTCCGTCGTGGGGGACAAAGGAAGATGGAAAGTGCGATTGATGGTACGGAGTAGACTGATGCGGTACAGGAGGACGAGGTTGCCTTTGTGGGTTGTGTGGAAACCTAGGGGGACCACCAACATGTTGTTGGGGTTGGTCAGGAGCAGAGTTATTTTCGTACTTATAAGAGAAATAAGGGTGATTCCTATTATTAGGATTGTAAGTAAACAACAGAGGAATGGGTTTCCTAGTGGTATCAAAGGAACATGCTTGGGTCATGGTGGGCTCGGGATTATCTTACAGGAGGGGGCATAAATGAGCTAAATGATCTTGACTTAAGCAGACACCACACGATGAAGGACTAGAATCATTGACAGTCATTGCTTATTTAGAAAGTGTAACATTTTGTTGCATAGTACAATTGAGAGCGTCAACGGTTTTAGTCAAAGAGTGTAAGTTGTGTAGCAAGGTTTTAAAATCAGGATCATTTTTTACCTCAAAAGTGTTCCCTACACGTGGAGGATCGGATCCCGAAAATGCATTGTTTCCCTCCTAATCTTGGGAGTCATCGCCTAATTCAAGTAGAACATTATAGCGGCAGTGGGAGCCAAATGCATGAACTTTCCTTTATGCATGGATTCAATCATGGTGCGAGAAGAAGGGATAAGACCATCGTAAAAACTATGGACTAAATAACTTTTCTCGAGACCGTGATGTGGGGAACTATTAATATAGTCTTGAAAAAGGCCCCATGCTTCACAAAACTGTTTAGTAGGCTTTTGTCTAAAATCCTGAATTGCTTGGATCATTTCATTGGTTTTTCTCATGGGATAGAATTTAGACATGAACTTCTTAACAAGTTCTTCCCAAGTGAGGATAGAATCTGGGGGCAATGAATGGAGCCACATGGATGCATTATTGTGAAGAGAAAAGGGAAACAACCGAAGACGAACATTCTCTTCGTCTAAGTTTTGATTTTTAAAAGTAGTGCACATAGTGAGAAATTTCTGCAAGTGAGTATAAGGAGACTCGCGTTCAAGGCCATGAAAATTGGGCAACATAGAAATAATCATAGGGCAAATTTAAAATTGCACGGCCGGAGTGGGAGGAAGGACGAAACATGAAGGCAAAGTGGTCGTAATCAGGGCAAAGTAGTCCCATAAAGCGCGTTCGTCGTCCATAATGGGTGGGGTAAAAGAACCAGGGGAAGTGGGAGAATTAGGCGTCTCTGAAGAAGAACACGGATCAGAAAAATGAGGAGCAACGATAGGAACACTATCACCTAAGAGGGAATTGAGAGATGGAGCACTAGGAGAACATGCTAATCGATGATCAATGCGTTGCCAATGTGGCATAAAAGAAAGGAAAAAATATTTTTGGGATTTTTGGTTGTTTGAAAAAGAAGAAAATCTTTTTGGATATTTATTTGGAAAATAAGGAAGGAAAGATGAAAAATATTTTTGGAGTTTTTTGTGAGGAAAAAAAATTAGGCGGAAAAAAGGAAAATATTTTTGGAGTTTTGGTTTTATTTTAAAAATTGTAGAAAAAATGGGGAAAAGGGGCGATGGACTAACGGTGGAAAAACTGACAGTTGGAGAAAAAATTGTACTACCTAAAGGAACAACTTAGACACGTACACAAATGGAACAAGTCCGAAAGAGCACAGAGCCAAATTATTATCTTCAAGTTAAGTGATTGGGTAGTCAATTTTAATTAGTTCGCGGGCGAGAAAATTACGGAATCTTAGGCCTTGTCGGTAAAAGTGTGCTCCTACTTTCTTCCCGAGAGACAAAAGGCTTACTAGTTAAGGCTCACCACACTAGCTACTACAATACACAACTATCTGGTACCACGCTAGGGAAAGCACAACCCGTTTGACTGGGCGGCCTCACTTAAAACCCAGTTTCCCTAGACAAAAGTCTTAAGATAGTTGAATGATGATTTGCAGGTGTGGAAAGGATTCACTAGAGTATCCTACGAGGGTCTCGTTCCGAAAGGGACCTAATTAAAACCGTTCCTACTTGGCTTGCTAGTGGATTGGTTTTAATTTAAGTGAGAGCACGGTTAGCAAGCAAAGGAGATGTGATTGAGTGGGTGATGAAATTCCAACTCGTTACAATGACTGGGTATAGGTCTTAGGTAAATTTATTCATCAAATAATCCAATTTAAGTGCGATACTGAAATAAAATGCATATAGGAGCAAGTAGCACACAAAAATTGACTTTCTTGCAGGAGATTCGCGAGTGAAAAAGAGTTTACCTCCCATGGTTTTTACACACGTGGGGTGAAGACCTAGTTGAGTCGATCGGGGGGAAGTACACCTACTTCAGTCGTCCCCGGGAGTCCTACCGACCCAAAGTAGAGAGGCTTCTAAATTCTTGCCTTTGGACGCTCTCTCTCTACCTTGTTCGGTTTCTCTTTTCACTATTTTGTTTTTGGAATAAATATTACAAAAATAAATCTATTTCAAAAAGCACCCAAATTAATTACAAGCCTTCAATAAGCCTAAACAACCAGTCTAAGGAGGGAGAGGAAGGAATAACTACACTAAAAAAAAATGAAAATTACAAATCTTCACGGGCTTCAATCATCAAGAAATTGACAACGGCACCATTTGATAACTCTAAATTTGTGTTCCTTCGAATATGGATTTGGAATGTCGCTGCGGTCAAACTTTGAGTATCAAAATTCCTGGAATTACCTACAAAACTTGTTAAAAATTCAGTATCGTGGGAAATTCGGGTATCAATCCAATTTCTAGCGTTGAAACTGTAATCGTGAAAACTTGCAATTCCAAATTTTATTAAAAATCTTTTTGTGTTTTTAAAATTTTTCTTTAATTTTTTTATTTCTTTATTATTATTTTTTATATTTTAAAAACAATTTTCAAGGGAGCAAATGACAATTTATGCAACTAAAATGACTAAGAAAAATCAGAAAGTAATCTTGTTGAGAATTTATGAGAAGAAACAAGAGGTGGGATTACACCGCGTAATCAAATTAATTTAAAGTCCTAATCACTAAATTGAATAGTTCAAAATAATATTGAATTTAAAATTTAACTCTCGTTACAATCCTAAATTCAATTTTATCTTTTTCAGCAATTAAATCAGGAATAGTCACAAAAAAATTAAGATTCACACTCGTTTCAATAAAATATTCGCTAAGATCAATTTATTAAAATTTGTACGAATCTATGAATTGAACACATAAAATTAATATTTTAATTTAAGAATGATACTTATCTCTAAGTGAAATCCAAAAATTAAATATTAATTTGCACCATTAATTTATCAACTATCGTTACATAAATTAATGTGTGATTTTTCCCAATTTAATTCGCCTAGAACGAATCAACGAACAATTATTCAAATAAAACAACTTAACATATGCGTTTCACCCCACCCCTTGAATGGGGTGTTTAGCCACACATGATTAGAATTTTAGCACAAGAACAATTAATAAACAAGAATTAAAGAAAAAGAGTAGGAAATACGATACGCAAGAATTTCTTGGGTCAATTGTGTGCATGAACACGCGTCCCAAACTCGTCACAAAATCAGACTGGATTACAAAACTGAAAGTAAAAAAATGAACCTACAAATTTTTCTAGACCTAAAACTATATTTTTATGTATTTTTCTGACTATTTTTTCTACCCTCTTTTTTTTCTTTTTCTATCTCTCCGTTCTCTCTCTGTATATCTGTGTCTATCTTTTTATGAGCTGAGAGAGTCCTTTAAATGAGTTGCCATCTCCTTCTTTTCAAAGTTCACGAATTCATTTGGTTGGAGAGATTTTTATGGGATTTTCTCGGCTTGGGTTTGACTCCGATATTGCTGGGATTTGTGCTGGGATTTCGGGTTGGAGAGTGCAGATTAGGGGATGGTGCAAGTTGGGGTCGGGTTATGGTTGTCGCGGATCGGAGCTAGGTTTCGGGTATGGTCTGGTTTCGGACTGGTTTGTAGCGGGTTGGACTTGGATGGAGAGGGCAAGGGCTAGCTGGATATGGAGGTTCCGACGACGGGGTAGGAATCGGGTTTGGGTTGGCTCCGACTTTGGAACTGGGGCAGATCGGCGAGCAGGGGGGGGGGGGTCGACGGACTGGGTTTTGAAATCCGGTTGGGGCAGGAGCTAGGGTCAGTGTCGTCGGACGGCGTTGGTGGGGCACCACGCCTAAGATGGAGGGGTTCTAGGTGGTTTTGGAGGTAGGGTCTAGTTCAAGGAGATCGTGGGTAGTCCGGGGATATGGATCGGATTGGTGTTGGTTGGAGGTGGGTTTGGTTTGTTTTAATGGAGGTGAGAGAGTATCGTGGGTGATGAGGGAAGAAGATGAAAGGGTAATTGGGTGATGGTGTCTGTGTGTGGTAATTGGGTGTTAGGTTTTAGTGTGTGTTTAATTTAGACCCTTAAAAGTAAAGACTTAACTAAAATAAATAAAACTAAAAAAAAAATCTAACTATAACTAAAACAAACTAAAAACAATAAAAATAAAAATATCAAAACTAAAAAAAATAAAATACTAAGCTTATATAAAAACTAAAATAAAACAAAAGAAATAAAAACTTAAAATCTAAATGAAAACTAAAGTCCTAAAAAATATAAAATATAATAAACTCAAAACAAACTCCTAAAAACTAATCTTAATAAAATAAAATAAAATAAAAACTAATAACTAATAAAAATAAAAATAAAAATACACTAATAAAATATAAAAATATGCAAATAAATTCTAAAAATCCTAAATAATTCTAAAATAAATCCTCAAAATAAAATGACTCAAAATAAAATTCTAGAAAAATAATAAAGGCAAAAAATCAACACACAGGCTCAGGGAATGGTCTGGGCTCGATGTAGGCTCAGGTTTGGTTCGGGACATTGGATCACATCGGAGCAAGCTCAGAATGTGGACTTCAGACTTTACGGTCTCTTTGGATTTCTTTGATGCACGCTTTTGACCGCTTCTGCGTCGCAATTGACTGGAATTAGGGTTATTTAGCACTGCGACTGCGTATTGACCTGAAAAATAATAAAATACGACATAAGGCCAATTTTAATTAAAACGAGTGACTAAAATGCATCTATTCGGGGCTTAAATTAGACACTTTTGGGTGCTTATCATAAGGTATTGTTACCATCCTCCTTTAAAGTCAAGTATGAACATTTTAAAGCATATCCTCCAACATTTGGTTGACTCTCTTCATTTGCCCATCGTTTTGCGAATGGTATGATGTACTCAACCGCAATTGACTCACCATCGCCTCTTGGAAACTTCGCCAAAAATGGGATACAAAAATTTTGGCTCAGTCCGAGACTATATTGATAGGCACCCCGTGAAGTTTCACAATTTTTGCAATGAAGAGTTGGGCATAACGTGTCGTATTATAATCCATTCGTACCGGTAGAAAGTGCGCCGATTTGGTCAAACGATCGATAATTACCCAAATGGAATCATGACCACTTTGCACCGTTGGCAATCAAGTGATAAAATCCATTGAGATACTCTCCCATTTCCACACCGATATTTCCAACGGTTGTAACAATCCAGTCGGCCGCTGGTGGTCCACCTTCACCAATTGACAAGTGATGAATTGAGAGAGAAATTCAGAAATGTCAATTTTCATCCCTACCCACCAATATTGAAGGCTCATATCTTGGTACATTTTGTCCCCACCGGGGTGTACTGCAAATCTTGAACCATGGGATTCCGTCATGACAACATGTCTCAAGTCTCCTTCATCCGGGACTATAAATCTTCCATCAAAATGTTACCCACCTTTAAAACTAATAGAGTAGGACTCCACTCCCTCGGTCAACAATTAACGTACCTGGTCTTAACAGTATTTATCCCCTCCTTGTGCTTTTACTACTCGCATCATGATGGCAGGCATAACGATCAACACCGACATGCATGCTCTTACTACAGCATCATCCTGGACAAGTTCTTTCCATTTAGCTTTCCATACTTCGGCTAGTTGCCCCACGGGTCTTCGACTCAGCATGTCAGCTACCACACTTGCCTTATCGGGGAGGTAGTGAATATCAAATTGATAGTCCTTTACGAATTCTAACCACCGACGTTGTCGCATATTTAGATCTTTCTGCGAGAACTAATATTGTAACGACTTGTGGCCCGTGAAATAAATTTCTCACCCAGAAGGTAATGCCTCCATATCTTTAAGGCAAACACTATCGCGGAAAGATCTAAATCATGCATGGGATAATTCTTTTCATGGGGCTTAAGCTTGCGAGATGCATATGCAATGCAATGCCCTCCTGTTGTATCACACCTCCCAATCCTTATAGAGATGCATCTGTAAAGATTAAATATTCTACTTCTGATCTTGGCAACGCGAGTACAGGAGAAAAAGTCAACTTGTCTTTCAGCTCATCAAAATCTAGCTGACAGGAGTCATCCCAAACAAAACGTACCCCTTTTCGGGTCAAGTTCATTAAAGGGCCAGCGATTTTGGAAAAACCCTTAATGAAATGACGATAATATCCTACCAAACCCAAAAAGATACGGGTCTCAATTGGCGTCATGGGTTGATCCCATTCCTTCACCATGGTAACCTTATTTGGGACTACAAAAATACCCTCAGCCATCACGATATGCCCCCAAAATTACACTTCCTATAATCGGAAACCACATTTCTCAAACTTGGCATAAAGATGATGATCTTGTAGTGTCTGCAGGACCAATCGTAAGTGTTCAGCATGATCAACTTCAGTTTGAGAATAAACTAGAATGTCATCAATAAACACTATGACAAACTGGTATAAAAAGTCCCGAAATACTCGATTCATAAGGTCCATAAACACTGCAGGAGCATTGGTTAGCCCAAAAGGCATAACCAAAAATGCATAGGACCTACACCTGGCCAAGAATGTGGTTTTTGACACGTCCTGCCCTCGAATTCGCAACTGATGGTATCCAGTCCTCAAATCTATCTTAGAGAAGTACGACGCTCCTCTAAATTAATCAAACAAATCGTTGATTCGAGGTAACAGGTATTTATTTATAATGGTTACCTTATTCAATTCATGATAGTCAATGCATAACTGGAGGGAACCATCTCGCTTTCTTATGAATAGTAAAGGGGCACCCCATAGTGACGTACTACGCCGAATGAACTCTTGCCCCAACAACTGTTAAATTTGATCTCGTAACTCCCGCATTTCTAAAGGATCCATGCGGTATGGAGTTCGCACAATTGGCCTAGTCCTTGTCGCTAAGTCAATTAAGAACTCAATCTCACGACTTGGAGGTAATCCAGGAATTTCCTGAAAGACATCCTCAAATTCTCTAACAACGGGAATCAAGTCTAAGGAAATAACTATACCTCGCGAAGTCTCCTCCTCAATACAGTATAAGTGAGTGCTCTAACCTCCTTTCAGAAGAGGCATGGCTACTAAAAACATTTCATGCCCCGAAATGGAGAAGACTATACTCCTCCCATAATAATTCACCATGGCCCGGTACTTCACTAACCAATCCATGCCCAGAATAACATCATAACCGACCATATCCAGGAAAAGCAAGTCAGTTTTAAAGCACAATCTACCAAGATCTATTCCCACCCCTTTACAAATAAAGAATATAAGTGAGCCATCGCCCATAGGATAATCTACACTCATAAGAGTACTATTGGTAGACTCTAATAATCCCGCCAAATGAGCAAAGTACGTAGCTATGAATGAGTGTGTTTCACCCATGTCAAATAACACTCGACCCACAACCCCATGGACATAAAACTTACCCTCTATAGCTGATGGTACTGGAGGCAACAAAGCATTTTGGACATTATACATATGCCCAAACTAAAGTTTTCCCTGTTGTAGTGGGACTGTTGGAATAGGTGTTGGAGGTTGTAAAGGTGCCTGCTAATTATGAGGGCCTCTAAGCAATTTCCCCCTATTCAATTGTGGACATACTCTCTTCACGTGACCCATCTCACCATACTGAAAATAACGGCCCGCATAATTCTCCAGATGTCGGTCCCGATTGTTATTTCGAAACTTCCCCATACCTTAGCCATACAGGCCTTGACCTCGATTATTCCCTCCATCGACTTGACCCTGTGGGACTATTTTCTACTGCTGCTGAGATCCCTGATTTTTCCTAAAACTACCCCCACCAAAACTGAAACCCCCAAAGCATTGCTTCTTAGTCGGATCCCCTTGGTGAGGGTCCCGCTCTTTCTATTTACTCCCTAACTGTTGTGGTGGTGATAGTGCTACATCGGAACCATTTCCTCCTGGTTTACTAGATTGTTCAAAATCTTCTACCTTCTTACTCCCCTTCAAATGAAGGCGATGATCTTAGCAATGAAGTAAAGATGCATTCATCACATCGCCAAAAGTTTATAGGGCAAGATTCCCCAACAGATGCTGCCTTATCTTCCAATTCAATCCCCCGACAAATTTAGAGATTCTCTTCTCTTCCGTACTCACCTCGTCCGGCATAAAATTCGCCAAACGGGTAAATTCCTCTTCAAACTTCACCACTGTTTGCTCCCCTTGAGTAAAATCCTAAAGCTTCCTCCTTATCTCCTTCTGGACTGTTGGAAGAAAATACTTTCGTTCAAACAGAATCTAGAACTTCGAGATAGTCATAGTATCCCATTGTTCTGGAGGTGTCACCAACTCCCACCATTGGAGAGCTTCTCCCACTAATTTAAAAGGGGTGAGAATCTATTTCCTCTTCTCACTACATTCCACCATTCGAAAATGGTGTTGAATATCCTTCCTCCGTTGATTTGCCAAGATCACATCAACGCTACCTTGAAATTAAGGAGGGTAACCTTTCTGGAAGGATTCTCTAGCTCTTTCCCATGTGGAAGGTCCCGTATGGGCTTGAGCCACCGGTGATGCCGATTGTTGAGCTTGTGGAAGCTATTGTGCCATAGTGGTCATTACAGCATTGACCGCCTGGGCAACAATATTAGCCACCTCCGTCACATTTATAGTTCCCTGCGGTGGTGAGGGCTCTACATCGTCTGCAGCTCGATTTACCCTTGCTGGGCGACCTCGTCTAGGCGGCATCTGAGATAAAAAGCAACTGAGTCAATATACAGTTAAACAGTTTATCCTTGCGGAAGTTCGCAAACACGCATAAACAAAATAGTCCTAATAATAGGGATCTATGTCAAAGAACGCTACGGGAAAACATGACAAGTCCGCACAGATCCTAAAGACTCTAGAACCTAATGCTCTAATACCATCTGTGACACCCCTGCTTATTAAAATAAGAGGTGGCCAACCCTCTACTCCAATAAAATAGGAATCTTAAATGGTCCATTCTTAAAATCACTGTCGCATAATAATAGTACGAGACAACCACCAAATATTTTTGAAAACGGATGCCAAATATAATTTTGCAAATCTGATAAAAACGATTTCGATCATCCAATTTATAAGAAAAGATGGTTATATATATATATATATATATATATATATATAACAGTTTAATAACAATTCTACAAAACATAACCGAATAAGCTATCGGTTAACAGACTAATACAAAAAGGTTACATCAAGTATAATAGTAATTATAAGTAATGAACTTGGGCAACACGCCTAAATATACAGACAGATCATAACTAGAATATCCAAAAGAGATTGATGTGTCTAATACAAAAATCATGCAACATTCGCAAAATGTTGTAGCTCCATAACACTGGAAAGGGAGATCAAAGCGGGTGCCCATGCGGCGGAGCACCTGAACATAAATAAAAACCACACAAGAAGGAGAAATATAAATGGTTCATGGCCCGATTTGATATGATATATATGTGAATAAAATACATAAGAGTTATGAATGCAAAACATCGTAAACAGGTTAAGTTCTCTCTTCGCCCAAGGAATCATCCTCACCTCTCTTGTAAGTGCACATCCTAGCTCATACATTTCATTATAAGTTAAACTACCCATCTAATTAAGAGGAGTAACCCAACTCTACTCAATATGCTTAATTTAACAATTCGTAAAAATATATCCTCACAAGTCAATTAATCATTAAGGATCATATGCAATTAAAGTTGATTCGCAGTTTCATTAAATCATTCATATGAAATACCATTTTCGTGAGAACAATTACAATCATAATATAACAGTTCTAAGACCATCCTTCCGGGAGTCACCCCACTGGATGCGCCACTAATTACTATCATCTTGTTCATGACCACCTGGGTATCCTAAATCGCAATGCATAGGAAGCGGCCATATACCTTCGATAGTGATTCATAACCATGTCCATAATTACCTCACTTCGAACAAAACAATCATACAATGTAACAACCGATACAATGGACCGAGGACTATAATCTCCTTGCATCATTAGCCAGGGGATTTACCTCATTCACGTAACTTCCCTTATGATATCATTTAGAGAGGTATGTATGTGTGTGCCATAATCACAAGATATACCAATTAAACATACACTTCTTATTTTTGAAACCATATGTGCATAACAATTTAGGCTACAAAGTATAATTACCCTCATACTAGCCCCCGAAAGTCCAAAACAATACTACCTGACTCTACCCTAGTCCTAAACTCGTTTACTAGATGAAATGAGACATTAAGTTTTCCTAAATAGTCCCCGAAGTAAGCCCGGATGCCCCCTTACTGACCTAGGGCATTAACTCCCTTAGGTGAGACATTAATACTCTTTAATACATCATATGAAAAGGTTCCTAACCCTCAAACCTATTATAAAAGGCGTAGAAACCAAGTTGGAAAAATTCCATGAAACAACAGGATTTTCGAATCGATTCGCCTAGGGCTGAATCGATTAGCCCCTGAAAGTGAATCGATTCGCATAAAAAGAGAATCGATTCGCACAAAAAGAGAATCAATTCGGCTGAGAAAACCAACCTTCTCTTCTAAGACCGAATCGATTCGTCCTTAACTTCAATCGATTCGGTTCCTCAGACCTGTAGCCTTTATTTTAGTGAATCGATTTGCTAAGGAGGGTGAATCAATTTGCCCTGGTCGAGATGCCCAGTTATGGCTACGGCCTGATGTTAACCCTAAATTCTCAAAACCTCTTTTCTTCCATTTAAACCCAACATCATCTACCAACCCTTCCACAACACATTTAACTACTACAATCCATTCAATCAAGTCTAGATCCTAAACCTTTAGATTTAAACAACCAAATCATCAAAATCCATAAATGGTCTCAAGAATACTAACTATATATACAAATTATTCACACCCAATCATACATTTATGCAAGTTAGAAACTTGCCTCAAGATTGTAGCCTCGGATTATCTTCTCGTTGCAACGATTCCAAACTCGAATCACCAAAGCTCTATTTTTTTCTCTTCTTTCTCTCAAGATCTTCTCCTCTCTGTCTCTCTCTAGGTTTAAACACAAATGATCTTTTAATTTCTCTTGTAAGACTAAATACCCAAAATACCTCAAATACACTTAAGTCCAACATTAAATGCTACTACATACTTAAAATGACTTGTAACATCATATTTAAGTTATAACTAGCCAAAAGTACCCCCGGAACCCAAAAACACACCTGGCACTTATTTTGACTATCTCAACCATTTTCGGACTAATCGTGCCCTTTAAACTGACTTTCGGGATATCATTAATTATTTCTTGTTCCAACGTTATATTAACTTTTTAATAATAACCCGATTGGAATATAAATCATAACCGTCGCTTAAAGCATAACGACGCAACAAAATATAATATTACATTATTAACATTCACTTAACAGTAAATATGCAATACTCAATAAATATTAACTCTTAAATTACTTTAATTAATATTTACTTCAATTTACTTTATTTTATATAACTAACCCACACGATAATTTAGTATAAAAATAATTACTCATAAATAAGGGGTATTACCTCGCAAGAATGCTGAATACGCTGCTAAGAGGCAAGCTGATGCCGATGCTACTGTCGCCAAAGCCAAGGGTAAGGGGAAGTAAGTTATTTATAATGATAGGCCACCAACCTATAATAAGGGCCTATGGATGGTCCCACAGTACCAAATACCAAAAAATAAAGTTCATGGGAAAAGGGCCCAGATTTTTAGGGCTCTTGCTCAACATTTAGTCCTAGGTGTGGGATCATCCACTCCTTATGGTGAAGTGGAACTACTTAATATTGATCCCGATCACCTTAGAGAAGCCAAAAAATAATAAGAAAACTATCTTTTGTCACACAGATAATGCTGCAGATGTGGTCAACTATCACAGGTATGCCCTTAATTTTCAGTTTCTTAGGGGTTTTAATGCTGATGAATTGTAAAATATGGTGCAATACCGAATGTTGGTGGTAATTTCTCAATCATACTTGTACTTTCTAAACACTGTTGAAGTATGATTTATACTGTGTTGATATCTTTGTCTTATTTTAGGGTGCGATGGATGATATTATCATGAGGGAGTAAGTTACTTCTTACCATAATTCCTATAATGAAATGAAATGGGCCAACTATGAGCTCTTTGAGCACCATGAGGCAATTTTAAAGGATTTTAAGGTTACCAAGTATGATTATGACATGGTATGTGTTGATCTTAAAAAGAAAAATGATCAACTCATAACGAACATTAAAGCTTTGAGATGGGTTGAGGTAGAAAATACAAAGTTCAAAGAGAAGATCAATACCAACACTGTAAAGCTCAAGAGTTAGAATAAAGCCCTTACTAAGGGGTCTAAGGATATTCATAAAACCAATGATGTTCTTATGGTAGCCACTAAATCTTTTGAGAAGGACAACACAACCCTTGCTCATGATGAAGAAGAAGGTGTCAAGAAATATAGGTCCTCTACCGAGCATAACATTGACTTGGTGATTATATTGATGGAAGGATACAATGAACTGACGAAGAGGTTCATCAAACATTATCCCAACATTGCTAAAATCATCTAAGCTTGTGAGGGTGACAATGATGAGGTTAAAGCCTTGGATGATGAGCAGGAGTTGATGAATGTGGACGTTATAGAAGAAGAAGATATTGAGGACCAACTGAGGCTGGAACCAAACAGATCACTGTCACTTATGCTCTTCTTGTTAATCCTGAATATGTCCCTATGGCTGAGGCTGATACTGGTGGTGTTCCTTAGGCTTAAGTTTTTCTGTTCAGCTTGAATTGTTGTTCTTCGCTTTTAAACTTTGTAAACACTCTAAATAATTATATATGATGATTGTTTTAACTCTTTATTTTCTTATTAGTGATAGATCATGTTGTCCATGATTTTTATCTATACCCATCTAAGTTTTATATAGGTTTTATCAGTATTTATGAACTTTTTTTATTGTGTTATCGAATCCTATTGTCACAACTTAGGATTACTAGTTCCTTGAGGATGAACTATTTTTAGTTATCCAATTAAGAAATATATGTGGTTGTATCTTATCGTTACACCCTCTTCCAAAAGTTTCGTGCAACCAAAGACATTCATTGATTAATTGGGTTGGCTCCACCTGACTTGATCTATCATGTTTTAGTAATCAAGGATGTGCTTTTGGTAAATTAGATTGGTTTGAGCCGACATAACCTAAGATTTTAGTGAAATCTAAGACATGCATTGATAAATTAGGTTGGATTTAGCTGACTTGATATATCATTTTTGAGAAGTCAAGGATGTGGTTTTAGTCAATTGGATAGGCTTGATTCAACCTGACCAAAGATTTAAATGCAGTAAAAAATGTGCATTTATTCAATTTGATTGGCTTGAGATGACCTGACCTAAGATTTTGGTGCAGTCTAAAAGGTGGATTTAGTCAATTAGGTTGGCTTGAGCCAACATGACCTAAGATTTGGGTGTAGTCTGGGATGTATATCGATTAATTGGGTTGTCGTTAGCTGATTTGACCTAAGATTTTGGTGCAGTCAAAGACGTTCACTTAATAATCAGGTTGGCTTTAGCCAACCTGATCTATTATTTTTGAGAAGTCAAAGGCATGCTTTTGATTATTTGGGTTAACCTAAGCCGACCTTACCTAAGATTTTGGTGTAGTCAAAGATGTTCACTGATAAATTATGTTAGCTTTAGCTGACTTAACCTAATATTTTGGTGCAGTCAAAGATGATCACTGATCAATTGGGTTGGCTTTAGCCGACTTGATATATCATTTTTGAGCAGTTAAGGGAGTGATTTTATTTGTACCTTGAGATGTCTTTTCTTGAAGCCTCTTTCCCATCTCTTTGAACGACCTTTAAATTAATACTAACAAGAATTTGATAATTATGAAACTGAAATTGGGGTAACAAGTATTCTCATATAATGACTTTTGCTTGTACAATTATTATAACTTCCCATTGCATTCTTCTTCCTTAATAACTAAAAAACTTATTAGTGATAATACCTCTTGTTCTCAGAGCTCCAAGAGTTTTTGAACAAATCTTCTTCTAAAGATTCAATCTGATAAGTTCCAGGTCATACAACTTTAGCCATGTTGTAGGGACCATGCCATTTTTCTTCGAACTTGTTGGACTAATGTGTAACCTTCTTTAATACATAGTCCCATTCCTTGAGTGTACTAAGCTTGAATCTTTTATCGTATAATTTTTTTGTATGTTGTTGATAAGCTGCTACCTTGAGCATTATTGCCTCCCGAACATTATCTATGGGGTCTAAATCCAATCTTCTTACAAATTCACTCTTGGGGGAGTCTAAGTTCAGGACCTTATGGATTGAGAGGCTAACATCAACTAGAAACATGACTTCATTGCTAAAGTCTAACATGTAGGGTTTTTCTCCCATTTTTATTCGTGGTGTTGACCTGTAGGCCCACAACACGCTTTGTAGTTTATTCATCCAATAATCCTTGGCTGACTCTAGCCTCTTCTTCATTCCATCTAGAAAAGTTCGGTTCATGTCCTTTGTATGCATGTTACACTGTGGATGAGCGGGTGAGAAATGAAAATTTCTAATTTTGGCCTTATCACAATACTTTTGAAACTCATCATTATCAAACGAGGTGCAGTCATCGATAATAAAGTGTGGGGGACCCTATACCTTCTTATCACATTTTTTATATAACTAGGAGACCTTTGCATAAGTCATTCTGATTAGTGGCTTGACCTCCACCCATTTTATGAAATAATCTACAGCTGCCACTAGATGTTTGAATCTTTCTTGGGTCTTTGAAAGTGGGTCGACTAGATCCAAGACCCATATGGAAAAAAGATAAGGTCGGCTCCTGGTATCTTATGTACCACACCGAATCTCTAGTATTTGTTTCACTTCTATGTGTATTATTTACAGTCTTTCCTTATTATTGGCCAATAATATCCTTGGATGACTATTATCTTTACCATTGTCCAACCAGCTGCGTGGGCACCACATGATCCTTTATGTACATGTTTGACCAGTTTGACAATTCTACATGGTTAGTAAATCTCACCATTGATACTGTAAAACCTCTTTTGTACAACACTTCCTTATTTATGATGAAATTGGTTGATTTTGTAATGAAGTATTCCAGTCACCTTACGATTGACTGGCATAGTTCCTTCTTTTAAGTATCTTATAATTAGGTATATCCAGGATGATCCTAAAGAAAGATTTAATGCAAAAAGCTTGTTTACAAGGTTAATTACAAACTGTTACAAATTGTGTAAACTCCGAATAAACTTTTTAGGCAAAACTCTTTTAGAAAAAAAAATATGTGTCGGAAAATCTTTCGAAATATATGATCTAGATTTGATAGTTGATTACCCTAGTTTTTAAAATTTAAAAACTATCTACTAAAGCTACCATGCAGTACCAATCAGAACAACAGTTAAGAACATTCAAAGGAATAGACACAAGAATTTTTAATATGGTAAAACCCTTAATCAATGGAAACATCCACAGTTCCCTCTACGGCACAAAACAAAAATTCACTAGAATAAAGAATCAAGTTACAGAACTTAAACAAACACATAGGGATCCTAAATCTAAGTTCAGAATTATACCTACATGAGCTACTCCACTATAAAGGTATTCTGATTAGAACTGATCTCTTCTTTGTTGCTTCTTTGCATTTTCCTTGTCCTCCTTCTCTTTGAATTCTGACTCCAGCAACTGTTTCAAATTCAAGTCTCAAACAAACCACTGTGCCTAAGTGTTCATGTGAGAAGTGTTTGTTAGGTGATCTATAAATGCAGATTTATGCAACTCACCCTCTCAAAGAATTTATACAAACAGTATCCTACGAATGAATAATTTCTATATGACATGCTAGATCTGATTCAAATGATTTTGTAAAAGAAACTTATTATTCAAGATCAGATATAGAAAAATAACCTTGCTTTAAAAAAAAGCCAAGGTCCTATATGCCTCATTTTTATTTTTGTACAGATTTATTTCACAAAGTGTGAAATATGAATCAGGAGACACATATGTTCTTAAGGATCTGATTTTTCCTTGAAAACCTAGAAGTTTGTTTTTCAAAAAAAAATTTAGAATCAGATGGATCTAAAGAAAGATATCCAAAAAGAGAACTAAAAAATAAGCGTGTGATGTTCTCTTTAGAAAATATCAAGTTTTAATATGTGAAACTTGCTATTTTCTCAGAGAAGTGTTCTCAGAGAGACTTAAAATGAAAGAGGTCTTCTTCCAGACGTCAACCCTACCACTAAACTTACAAAAACCTTATAATGGCTCTAACTCTCATTCTTTTGGTTTCTGGTAAATGATTTTTAAAGTTTAAAGGTGTATGGGTTGAAGGGATTCTCGTAGAGGTGTTAGAGATCAAAGATGGGTTAATCTTCTTCTCTTTTTCTCTCTCTTATTTCTTCCCATATCTATCTTCTCTCTCTACTCTCTTTTATTTTCCCTCTTGGACTATTTGATCAAAAGTCTTCAAATTCTGAGACTAAGTCATGTTTTATACTTAGTGAAGAAGGATCTCGAACAATGTTTGCAATCAAGGGCTGAGATTTGATCTACACAAATTGACTTAAGATCTAATGGCTTAAAATCATGCGGTGAAAAGAAGAATTCTCATTGGTTGAAGGGTAAGCACTGGGACTATAACAAAACACATATAGGTCGTTGATTAAACTCATCCAATGGTTAAGATTGGTGGTTAAGTTTGTGTCTGTGAAAAAACACAGATCTAACGCTCTAAATACTAAAATGTGTATGGACCATATTGAGATAAAATGCGTGTTTTGAAAATAAATACAAACACACCCTCAAGTCTCTAGCACTTTGACATTCTACCCAAGCTAACTTTGAAGTAATTAAAACACTTTCTGAAATACAATTTATATCCCCAACACTTTTAAAAACCAAGATTTAAATATTTTAAAATTATTTGAAAATGTTTTTAAAAAGTTGTAAAAGAATTAAATTGATTTTAAAAAGGCTTAAGTGTTTTAAAAACCACCAATGCAAATAGGAAAAAGATATTATGTAGTGAGAGTGTCCTGTAGTGGTTTAAGGATATAATTAACTTCCCTATGTTGTTCTTGAGGATTTCTTGAACTGGCTTGCTTCTTCTTCTTGAACCTTTAGGATATGTAGCAACTCATTAAAAGCTAACCTACTTTGTCTCAATATCAAAACTAGTTGGAACTCCTATATAATATAGACTCAAGTAAGTTAATTATATAGTGTGTTCTCAATCTCCCTCTTTGGATATTGGAGATAAAATTCCCTTTAGTATTCTGAACTCATAGGTGAAAAATGAAAAATCCTAGTTGTCCTATACAAAAGGTTCTAACTACCCGTTCCCATCCTAGAACCGAAAATACAATAAAAAAATACATTCCTCAACTAAATACAGACAAATACCCTATAAATATGTAAGAAGCTATACAACGGGTCTGAAATGCTTGTAAGAAAGCAAACACTAAATGGCATATTAGTTGAGTTAGAATTAGGAATAGATATATAAAACACGAGTAAATACTCAAGATCTTCTCCCCCAATTTTTCTCAAATATACAAGAGGTATAATACAGAAAAATAGAGTCAATCACATTTATATATTATAGACATGGCAGAATCAGGGGTCTCCTACATAAAATAGTGTTAAGAGGTGTCTTTAGGCATTTATCAAACAACTATGCCCTAAAACCTCAGAAACCATTTATAAGAAAGATACTACCTATGTTATGATAAATGTGATGAAGATTAAGTGAAAGTTATCATACCAATAGCTGTTCGCAAATACTCAAATCTTATGTTGTATAATGGTTTGGTAAAGAGATCTGTGAGTTGTTTTTGAATGTTCAGATATTCAATAATGAGATCTTTGGATTTGATAAGCTCACGGATAAAATGATGTCTAATCTTATTGTGCTTAGTTCGGGAGTGCATTACAGGATTTTTGGAAATATTAATAGCACTCTGGTTATCACAAAGCATGGTTAACTATTTTTCGGTGATACCATAATCTCTAAGCATCTGTCTAATCCACAATAGTTGTGAACAACAACTACCAGCTGCTATATATTCAGATTCAGCGCAAGATAAGGAAATATAATTTTGTTTCTTACACGACCAACCTACGAGATTATTTCCTACATAGTAGTAAGCAACATATGTGCTTTTACTATCGTCAGAACAACCGGCCCAATCTTCATCGGTGTACCCTATAATATAGCTAGTTTTTTCTTTTGTGTACCAAATGCCAAATTTTAGAGTACCCTTAACATATTTAATAATTATTTTCACACTTAATAAGTGAGATTCTTTATGGGTAGTTTGTATCTAGGACAGATACATACGGTGAAGGATATGTCAGATCGAGATGCGGTAAGATACAGTAAACTCCCTATCATATAACCATATAGAGTGGGATCAACATTTTTCCCCATTTCATCCTTAGAAACTTTTGTGGAAGTACTCATGGGGGTTCTAGAAGATTTAGCATTTTCTAATCCGAATTTTTCAATTAGTTCTGCAGCATACTTGGATTGAGAAATAAAAAGTCCATCATTACATGGCTTTACTTGTAAACCCAAAAAATATTGAAGTTCACCCATAAGTGACATCTGAAATTTGGTATGCATAATATCAGAAAAATCCTTGACTTGTTTAGAACAAGTGGAACCAAAAATAATATCGTCCACATATACTTGCGCGATTAAAACATGTTGATTTTCCTTTCTAACAAACAACATTTGATCATTTCTGCCTTAGACAAATTTGTGATACACTAGAAAAGTAGACAGTCGCCCATACCAAGATCTAGGAGCTTGTTTCAAACCATATAAGGTTTTCTTAAGCCTAAAAATGTAGTCCAGGTGTACAGGATCTACAAATCCTTTGGGTTGTTCTACGTATACTTCCTCATATAAGATTCCATTTAAAAAAGCAGATTTCACATTCATTTGGAATAATTTGAATTGCATATGATAAGAGATAGTAATAAGGATACGGACTGATTCCAGACGAGTAACAGGTGCAAAAGTTTCGTCAAAATCAATTCCCTCAATTTGGGAGTATCCTTGTGCGACCAACCTAGCTTTATTTCTAATGACCTCCCCATTTTCATCCGTTTTGTTTTTAAAAATCCATCTTGTGCCAATAATCTTCGAATCTTTTGGTCTAGGAACAAGATTCTACACATCGTGACTTTGAAATTGGAATAGCTCTTCTTGCATAGCATTTATCCAAAATGAGTCAGAAAGGGCATCATTAACATTTTTAGGTTCCTCAAGAGAAACAAAATAAGAAAATTGTGGCACTTTTCGAAGTTGGGATCTTGTTCAAACAGGTTCCGAAGGATTATCGACAATGGTTTCAATGGGATGATCTTTAGAAACCCAAGTGGGTACTGATGGACTCTCAGGTGGCAGTGAATCAATGTCATTTTGAGGATTAGTAGATAAAATAGTTTCGTCCTCGTCTAATGCTACTGGTTGACTGTCACTTCTCCTTATACTAGTGTCATCTACAATTACATTAATTGATTACATAATTATTTTGGTTCGATATTTAAAGACATGCAAATCCCTACTATTTTGGGAATAACCAATAAAAAATCCTTTTTCTCCTCGAGTATCAAATTTAGACAGTTTCTCTCTATCTTTGCACATGTAGCAAATACTCCCGAAGGTTTTAAAATATTTCAAGTTTGGCTTTTTGTGGAACCAAAGTTCATAAGAGGTTTGTTTGGAATTTTTTCTGAGGTAGACACGATTAATAACGTGACACGCGGTTTGTATAGCTTCTACACAAAAATATATAAGGAGATTCTTAGCATGTAATATGACCCTAGCCATTTCTTGTAAAGTCCTATTCTTATGCTCAACTATACCATTTTGCTGCGGGGTTTTGGGAGCACTAAACTCTTGTTTATAGCCATTAGCTACACAATACTCAGAAATTCCAGAGCCCTTGAACTCTCCACCTCTATCACTCCTAATTCGACACGCCTGGGTATCCTTCTTATTCTATATTTTCAAGAGGATTCTTAAGACTTCATTGAAGGTATCTGATTTTTGTCTCATAAAATCTACCTCTGTATATCTCGTATAGTCGTCCACTATAACTAGGATGTAATAGTTTCCACAAAAACTAACAGTTCTTGAGGGACCCATAAGGTCCATATGGATAAGTTCTAGAGGTTTGGTAGTCAAAACATCTTTAACTTTCTTATGAGGTGATTTACTTATTTTTCCTTCCTGACAAGGTCCAAGCATAGGACTAAAAGAATTTTTAATTTTAGGTAAACCTCTATCTATCTCTTGGGAACTCAATCTTATAAGATTATCATAATTTGTGTGTCCTAATCTATTGTTCCATAGATCAGAATCCTCTAATGTGGAAACATGACAAGATTCAGAATTGGGGATTACTGTGTAATAATTTTCTGGAGTTCTGTTTCCTGTTAAAATATAATTACCTTTTTCATCAATAATTTTACAGTTATTTTTAGAAAAGGTAACTGAGTGAATGGAGTCACAAGATTAGCTTAAAGGCCTTTAACTAAGAGTACATCATTTAGTTCAGGAAGCCCATGCTCACTCAATGTTCCCTTACCTATGATCTGAGATGAAACACCATCTCCAAACATGATACAACCTCCAAGGAAGTCTGTCTTGTTTTTCAATTTGGTTTTGTCTCCGGTCATATGTTTAGAACATCCAGAATCTAAATATCATCTAGTAGAAGTGCTTTGTGCCTTTAAAGCAGAAATAATGATATTGCAATTGAGCTGGGGTAGTAAATCACCTTTTCTAATCCAAATAGGCCTAGTTTTAAAGGTTTTGTGACCTTTTGATTTAAAAAAAGGTTTGAGGGGTCTTTCTAAATGATTTTTTCTTAGTTTTGGACCCTCCATTTTTCTTTTTAGAGTTAGAGTTGCTTGTGGCCTTTCTAGGGAGTACATAAGTATTTCTTGATTTCCTGGAATAGTTAAAGTTAAGGTAGGTCAGAGTGTATAACCTTTTCTAAAAACATTCATCAAGAGTATGGCCGAAAATGTCGCAGTAGGAACAGTACTAATAGGTATAGAACTTGACTTTATTGCTAGAGTCTTTAAAAATTGGCTTGTCTCTATTAGGTACGGTAGTCCAGTTGTCATTGGTTTTAGGTTTTTATCTTTGGTCTCTGGTAGAAGGACAAACATATTTGGTATGACTATTTGGATTCAATTGTTGATTGTACTGATTATGTTTTGCTTGAGAGACATTAATACTAGATTCACCTTTTTGAACATTTTGACAAGTTTGGCCTTGTTTTACAAAGGTAACATTTTCAGGAGAAACTTTAGTCTTACTGGTGTGCACTATTTCTCCAAAGCCTAGGCCAGACTTATCTTCAGAGTCAAATTTGCTTCCAGTAATAATTTTTTCATAAGACTTAGTTTGTATTTCAAAGTATTGGCATTTTTTAAACACATTTGAAACTATTTGCTTTGACTTTTCTAGTTCAACAAGGGTTGTCTTGTACCTTTGTTCCAAATCATAGTTCTTTTGAGTCAGATATTTTATTTTCAAGGCATAGTCTTCAATATCAGTCTCATGGGAAATGCATTGGGCAGTATAATCTTCAGTGTTCTTCCTAATGGTCTAGTTAAGAAAATCGATACGCTCACTTAAGGTCTTTATCATTTTTTCTAGGCGAGCACTCCTCTTAATCGTTTTCGTGTATAACTCGTGTAAATCAGGCAAATCATCATCAGACTCACTAAGTGCATCATGTGAAGTGTCCCCTAAGTTTTTGATAGGTTATTTACTCACGCATACGTTTAATCCATCATCAATGTCATCACTTTGACTCACACACAGTTGTTTAGCAATAATAGGAATAGAGTTATCAGTAATATCATTAACAACATCAACAGGAATTAAAGGTTCATGAGCAAGCAGACATGCATCATCACTATATATAATCTTAGCAAAGAAAGACATGCAGTACTCATCTATCTGGGTTGAATATATTTCATCCTCATCAGAAGCACTAGAGTCGTCCCATGTCTTACATATGTTGGCCTTGTTATTGTTATTAAGACTAGTTGGACATTTACTATCATAGTGACCAAGTTTACCACAATGTTGATGTTTAACATCTTTCATGTCAGGCTTAGGTCTGTTGGGGTCATAGGACTTCTTATTATCATAAATGTGTTTGGTATTATCTCTGTCATGAGGTCTGCGAAATTGATTACCTTGATAATTTGAATTGCCTTGCTTAGAGGCTACAACATTTCTGAATTTCAAAATCTTTTTGAAATTCTTACTCATAAGAGCTATTTGATTGTTAAGGTTTTCTAAATCACAGTTTTCAAGACAGTCAGTGTCAAAATCTAAAGGGTTCAATTTAGGCACTGGCAATTTAGTTGAAAACACAACATTTAAACTAGAGGATTTATTAGTTTGTCTGGTCATTTGCTTTTTAAATTCTAATTCTACAGTACTTAGTTTACTGCTAAGTAATTCAGGAGTCATATTAGGGTCATCCATTTCTTCAATAGCATATCTCTTATTGTCAAATCTGGATGGTAATGACCTAACATTCTTTTGAACAATTTCCTTTCTACTATAGGTTATACCATTTGCATAAAGTTTTGTAAAGATATCGGTTAACCTAATGTAGAAGTCGTCAAAGGATTCATTTTCATCTATAATCAGGGTGTTATATTGCTGGATGAGCATTTGAGTTTTTCCAGCTTTGACACGTTCATCACCCTCATGAGCAATGACTAACGTGTCCCATGCCTCTTTTAAAGTAGAACATATGGATATTCTTTTGAATTCATGTTCGTTAATGGACATAAAAATGGCATTCTTTCCTTTGTTATTATCTAGAGATTCTTTTTTCTCTTCCTTAGTAAATTCACTGAGAAGTTTCTTAATTCTTGTTGGATCAATTTCAGATATAGGCTTAGTAGGATGTTCATACACTGTTTCAATCATCTCCCAGACATCACCACTAAGGGTTTCAAATATAGGCTTAGTAGGATGTTCTTCCTTAGTAAATTCACATAGAAGTTTCTTAATTCTTGTTGGATTAGTTTCAGATATAGGGTTAGTAGGATGTTCATACCCTCTTTCAATCATGTCCCAGACATCATCACTAAGGGTTCCTTGAACGAAAGCAACCATTCATACTTTCCAGTATGAAAAGTTATTTCCATTAAAGAGTGGTGGTCTGGATAGGTTACCTAACTTCTCAAATCTTTCTTCCATATTTAGAAATTTTCAGAAAGAAGTTTCGAAAACAATTTCTCAAGTTTCAGGATCACAAACGATGTTCCAGCTCTGATACCAGTTAAAGAAAGCTTTAATGCTAAATCTTGTTTACAAGTTTAATATCAAACTGATATAAATTGTGTAAACTCTGAATAAACTTTTTGGGCAAAATTCTTTTCGAAAAATATAAGATGTGTTGGAAAATATTTTTGAATATATGGTCTAGATTTGATAGTTGATTACCTTAGTTTTTAAAATTTTAAAAACATCTACTAAAGCTACCATGCAGTACCAATCGCAACAACAGTTAAGAACATTCAAAGTAATAGACACAAGAATTTTTAATGTGGTAAAATCCTTAATCAATGGAAACCTCCACAGTGCCCTCTACGGCACAAAACAAAAATTCACTAGAATAAAGAATCAAGTTACAACACTTAAACAAACACACAAGGATCCTAAATCTAAGTTCAGAATTATACCTACATGGGCTAGTCCATTCCAAAGTTATTCTGATTAGAACTGGTCTCTTTTTTGTTGCTTCTTTGCCTCTTCCTTGGCCTCCTTCTCTTTGAATTCCGACTACAACAACTCTTTCAAATTCAACTCTCAAACAAAATATTGTGTCTAATTGTTCATATGAGAAGTGTTTGTGAGGTGATCTATATATGCAGATTTATGCAACTCACCCTCTCAAAGAATTTACACAAACAGTATCCTACGAATCAATAATTTATATATGACATGCAACATCTGATTCAAATGATTTTGTAAAACAAACTTCTTATTCATGATCAGATCTAGAAAAACAACATTGCTTTTAAAAATAGCCAAGAAACTATGTGTCTGATTTTTAGTTTTGTATACATTTATTTCACAAAGTGTGAAATATGAATTAGGAGACACAAACGTTCTTAAGGATCTGATATTACCTTGAAAAACTAGAAGTTTGTTTTTTAAAAAAACTTTAGAATCAGATGGATCTAAAGAAAGAGATCCAAAAAGAGAATTGAACAATAAGCGTGTGATGTTCTCTTTATAAAATCTTAAGTTTTAATATGAGAAACTTGCTATTTTCTCAAAAAAGTGTTCTGAGAGAGACTTAAACTGAAAGAGGTCTTCTTCCAGACATCAACCCTACCACCAAACTCGCAGAAACTTTAGAATGGCTCTAACTCTCATTATTTTGGTTTTTGGTAAATGATTTTTGAAGGTTGAAGGTGTATGGGTTGAAGGGATTCTCTCAGAGGTGTTAGAGATCGAAGATGGGTTAATCTTCTTCTCTTTTTCTCTCCCTTTTCTCTCTTATTTCTTCCTTTCTCTCTCTACTCTCTTTTATTTTCTCTCTTGGAAGATTTGATCCAAAGTCTTCAAATGCTGAGACTAAGTCCTGTTTTATACTTGGTAAAGAAGGATCTCGAACAACGTTTGCAAGCTACAAAAATTGACTTAAGATCTAATGGCTTAAAATCAAGCGGTGAAAAGAAGAAATCTCATTGGTTGAAGGGTAAGCACTGGGATTATAACGAAACACATGTAGGTCGTTGATTAAACTCATCCAACGGTTGAGATTTCATGTTGAGTTTGTGTCTGTGAAAAAACATAGACCTAACGCTCTAAATACCAACACGTGTATGGACCAGATTGAGATAAAATGCATGTTTTGAAAATAAATACAAACACACCCTCGAGTCTCTAGCGCTTTGACATTCTACCCGAGCTAACTTTGAAGCAATTAAAACACTTTCTGAAATACAATTTATATCCCCGACACTTTTAAAAACCAAGATTTAATTATTTCAAAATTATTTTAAAATGTTTTTAAAAAGTTATAAAAGAATTAAATTAATTTTAAAAAGGCTAAGTGTTTTAAAAATCACCAATGCAAATAGGAAAACGATATTATGCAGTGAGAGTCCCCTATAGTGGTTTAAGGATAGAATTAACTTCCCTATGTTGTTCTTGAGGATTTCTCGGACTGGATTGCTTCTTCTTCTTGAACCTTTGGGATATGGAGCAACTCATTAAAAGCTAACCTACTTTGTCTCAATATCTAAACTAGTTTGAATTCATATATAATATAGACTCAAGTAAGTCAATTATATAGTGTGTTCTCGGAGCCGATGGTCAACTCCATAAAGTTGACTTCTATCACGTCAATTCTCCTTTATAACAGTATTTCTGTAGGCAAAGCTCTCCTCTAATTGACCTTAGTGGTCGATGCTAGATAAGCTAACGTGTATGCTCTACTCTTCTTAATTCTGTGGATTCTAATCATTTGGAATGGATTTAGCATAAAAATTAAACCCTTGCAATATATTTTAGCATGTTCCCATCTCCTGCGTCATACTCTCCTAGTTTACCACTAACTGTGAGCCATTATCTAATCAGCTCCAATTGATGTAGCAAACTCCAATCCAGTAATCAGATACTCGTATTCTAATTCATTATTGGATGCTTTAAAATTGAAATGGAAAGCATATTCTATGTCATCAACATCTTTTGTATTAACTATCAAATCATATCCACTATAGCTACCTTTTACACATAATTATCCATCTAAAAATATCTTCCATACGGGCATCTTCATATTCAAAATCTCCTTAATTAAGGAATAATTTAAAAAAAATTAATATACAAATTGTCCGTGTATCTTTGTTAGTACTTAGTTGATCTTTGGATCTGCTCTGTTGGAGTAATAGTAGGTTACTCGACTGGTCTTTGGATCTGCTCTGCTGGAATAACAATTGTTTCTTCGGTTGGTCTTTTCTCCTTATAGGTGAATTCAACAATGAAATCTGCTACAACTTGGCCTTTTATTATCGTTCTTGGCCCATATTTAATTTCATACCCAACTCTATCACCCATGTCATTAACTTTCCATATTTCTCGAGTTTAAGGACGTTTTTTTTAAGTGGGAGATTAGAAATTCTGCTTCATCTTCCTGGATGCCACTATCAAATCTAGAGCCAATTTCTTCATTCTGGAATATCTTATTTTTGCATGAGCAAAATCTTTATTCGCGTGGTATACCAGTTTTTGGACCCATTCATCACTTCTGATCATAGATGAGCTAATCGCTGAGTGTGATATTTCCAAAACATAAGTATATTTTTTCCCTTAGGATTAACTTTGATAGTAATAGGGCCAATTTTAAGTATCACTTCATATCAATAAAATAAGCTTGGAATTCCTCCATCCATTCGAAGGAGTTTCTATTCACTTTGAAGAATGAAAAGCACTTATATATGACTTTTGATATTGTTCAAATCTACCACCCGACCTGTTAGGCTTTGGATTTCCTTTTTGCTCTTGGGAGGATGCATATTGATCAACAACATGATCTTGTCAAGGTTGACCTATATGCCCTTTTGTTTAACATTAAAATTCAGAAATTTTCCATCATCAACTCCAAACACGCACTTGAATGGATTTAACTTCATCTGATATTTCTCTAGATGGTCGAAGATCTGGCTGAGGTTTTTGATGTGGTCATCTGCTTTTATTCTCTTGGTCATCATGTTATCCGTATAAATTCCCATATTCTTCCCTATTTGTTTCTCATATACCATGTTCACCATCCTTTGATAAGTGGCACTTGTATTTTTTAGTCCTAACGGCATAACATTATAATAAAATGTAACTCGACTAGTGATGAAGGAGGTATATTCTTTGTCTTCTGGCTTCATCTTAATCTTATTATAACCATAATATGCATCCATGAAGCTCAGTAGTTTATGCCCAGCCATTGCATCCATTAATAGATCATTTTGAGGCAAATAATAATAATCATTGGAACATGCCTTATTTAAATCTATGAACTCCACATACGTTTGCCATTTGTTATTTTTCTTCGGCTACTAATTAGTTGGGATACACCACAACTTCAATCAAGTCGAATTTCTTTAACTTGAACTTTTATTTTTGAATTTCCATGTTCTCCTCCGAGGATACCCATTGTTTTTGCTTTATTGGTTTAGCTTCCTTGACTATGTTGAGCTCATAATTGATATTGGATTGATTAATTCCAAGAAAGTCCTCATGGATCTAAGAAAATACACTTTTTCTAGATTGTAGTTCTTGAGGATAGGATCCAAGGATGCTCCAATCAAGGTTGTCCTTTAAGGATGCTCGCGTCCAGGATTATTGGCTCTGTTTGATCAATTGCTTCTCTAGTGATCAACTTATCTTCATCTCTAGGTACTAACGTCTTGATCTGATAAGTTTTAGCTAACTACTTTCTTTCTCGTCGACCAATGTATAGTTTCATTTGCGTGCTTTTACCAGGTTTCCTTTCATCACCCACACCAAAATTAGTGGTGAACTATTAATGGACAATTGAGGCTACAATCTCATCGTCTAAGTTTTGTAGGTCAACCAAGTTATGTTAATAACTTCGAACTCAATTGTACCTACTGGGTATACTTTTTACCTGAGAATTCGATCGGGAGATAATGCTATGCTTCCATTTTTTTATCAGACACCTTCAACCTCTTGAAATATTTATTGAATAATATATTCACCAAACCCCCATTGTCTACCAGATTTTTTTTTTACTTTCGAATTGTGGATTATCATGGTTGTTACTAGTGGGTCGTTATGAGTATATAACAACTCTAAAATGTCATTTCTAAAAAATCCTATTACAAGTCAATCCTTGGTGACCTTATGAGGTCGGGAATCCGTTATTGTTTCCATATTAAAGTCTCTATTACCAGTACAAGATCTTATTTTATTGATATATGACTTTTTTTAACTGTTCCATCACCTCCACCAATATCCCCTTCTGATATATAACTACACGACATAGAAACGTATTCAGTTCTTAAACCTATTACTTGGGCCTTGCGGGGAGGTCTAGATCATCCTCATAATTATTCTCCCGAGTTTGTTTGGTCCTATATCTTATCTGAGGTCTTGATCTTCTCATTGTCTTTCAGTCATCATGGGCTAGTGTCCTGCCATTTTTCTCTGTGTATTTATCTTGAGTCATAACCAGTAGTTACTTTGGCATCATTATGAGTAGGGAGAGGAGTTATCTGAGATTTGGGTAACACAGTGGAGCTCCACTCAGGTGAAAAATGTATCTGAGGATTTTATGGGAGTAGTGAACATTACACAAGACATGGTGATACGAGGGATACATGCACAATCTTTATACCCCTTATGTGAGGAGAAGGTGCAAAGATTACTGTCAGGTGGAGTTTTTGCATTCTCGATCAGTTCGTACAATGGGTTGAGAATTTAGGGACGTTTATTTGTACTAGAGAATTTTCATTTTAGGGGAGTAGTATTATCTGAGGAAAATAGGTCACATTTTATGGTACATCCTAGTGGAGATAAGATGAACTAGGATATGCATATAATATATTGATGAACTTGGATAAAAAAGGATATTGCAGATTTTACGTCTAAGTGTGCCACCTATCATATCCTAAAGGTAGAATACCAAAGATCAGCGTGGGAGTTACAACCTCTGGAGATTCCCGAGTAAAAGTGGGAGCACATCTCCATGGATTTCATAGTGGGATTGTCAAGGTCCCATAAAGGCCATGATTATATGTGGTTCATCATTGATAGGTTGGCGAAGTTGGCTTATTTACTTCCAGTTGGGGATCTTACAGCCGAGCATTATGCCAAATTATTTATAATAGAAATTTTACAACCTCATGGTGTACCATGTGACATTGTGTCCGATCATGATAATGATTTCATAACTCATTTCTAGAGAGGTTTTTAGGAGGCTATGTGACTACAATTGATCTTAAATACAACATTTCACCCTCAGTATGATGACCAAATCAAGCGAGTGAACCGTATTTTGGAGGATATGCTTTGAGCATGTGAATTGGACTTCAAAAGTGAGTGGGATTAATATTTACCTTTCATGGAGTTTTCTTTAAAAAAAAGTCATCAATTGATTATGGGTGAGACACCTTATGAAGAATCTTTTGGGGTGACCATGCCTTCACTGCGTTGCTAGTTAGAGTTCGAGGAGCACGAAAGGTTCAGGTGGGATAGTATTTGGGACACCTCCGAGAAGTTGGACATCATCCAAGCACGAATGAAGAAGGTGCAGGACCGAGATAAGAATTAAGCCAATATGGGAATAAAGGAGTTCAGTATGTGGACGAGTTGGGTTAGCATAGTGAACGAATGAAATCAGGATAAAATATGCCTATATGTATTAGGTCATAGGGGAGTAGATTTCGTATAGTAGTCTACATGCGTGATGTTCTTAGACATCCGAATAAGAATATAAAAAAAAGAATTTCGACAAAGAAATTTCTCATATTATGGGGAAGAAACTAATACCCATTAATTTAAACTACATTAAATTCTTAATATTTAGTTTGGATTGATTTATAATTATCTGGAGTGACTGGTGATGGAAATTGATTTAAATTAAAAATATTTTAAGACATTAATAATTATTTAATGAATGAAAAATAATTATGTTGAGTTATTCTTAGGTGTCTTTTAGGATGGGTAGTAGGTCCATTTATAGTTTAAAATGATGGGTTTTAAGTCCCACAAGTTTGTATAGGCATTGGGCTAAACTTCAGACTAGTTGGAATTGGTTTTAGGGCTTAATGCGTCAAGGTCTATGAGGGGACTAAGCCTAATTTTGTGGATAACTATGTAATACCACTCCCTAATATTTCATTTAATTTCTGTATAAGTTGCAATAAAGTGAGGATCATGAGATTTGGATAATTAAAACTGACATTATATTTTGGTTGATTATTTTTAAAGGCATGACGATAATTAATGGAAGTTTTGGGTTAAATTTGGAGAAAATTATGAAAATATAAGAAGGGTCATTCAAATAAAAGTTGGGTCATTCGAACGAGAGTCAAGGATCATTTGAAGCAAGAGATCAAACGAGCTTCAAAAGAGAGCCCACTACATAACTGATCAGGGTCGTTCGAAGGTCATTAGAAGTGAGGGATCGAATGCGACGCACCTCTCATTCGAATAAGAGGGTAATCTCGTTCGAACGAGGTCAAATGAAGCTTTTATATCATACTGCCCTTGTGCGCTATCTCATTCTGGGCCGTTAAATGGATGAGCTATCGAGCTCTTGTGAACCCAGATTGGGTAAAAACGGGATTTTAGTGTCTAATGGTTTTTTTATAAGGGGTGTTTGGGTTCATTTGGGTCATTTGAATTGGAAGGAGAGAGAGAGAGAGAGAGAGAGAGAGAGAGAGAGATAGGGTCTTCCACCATTTTTGTGTGTCCTTCCACCTCTCTGCACCAAAAACTACCATGCCACCATCACCCCTCCACATTATATCTCCTTATTTGTTATGTATTCCACCATATTTTATCCATACATACCCATTTCCATCATGGATAAGGAGAGCTATGAATTTATGGAGTTATTATTGGGGGTTCTTGAGATGGAAATGGAAGATTAATGGAGTTTAAATGGAGCTATTGCTTGAAATCTTGATGGAGAATGCTTTTGGAGTTGGGAAACCTCCTTGAGGCCACCTTAGGAGGTAGGAGGTTTTCATCTTCTTAGATCTTCCATGCCTTCCATGGATGGTGCTCATTTCATTTATGGGGGGAAAACTTGCTCTTAGTTTAAGACTCTATTTTTTGTGTTTGTAGTCTTGTTATTATGTTGTCAAGGGTAGAATGATCATGAACTTGATAATATATTTTCTAGTAAAAGTTAATAATAAATATTTTTATGAAATAAAAATGTTAGGAAAATATCATTTTGTTGAGAATAAATGAAGAATACATATTTCAAAGTTTCTTGAAATAAATAATGGAACTTTTATGAAAATGGTGCATTTTCGAGAAGTTTGATATTAAATATTTATGAAATAAAATGTTTAGAAATTATGTTGATTTTGCTAAAATATTTGGTGAAACAATGTTCCAAAGTTTCTTGTAAAAATGAAGATTTTATGAAAAATGGACATTTGTTGAGTTTGAAGGAATAAAATTTCTTTTATGCCTCGAAAGTATATTTTTACAAGTATTATGAAATTCTAAAATGAAATGTATATTTAACCAATTGATAGGATTTTAGGATTTAAAATCCATCTTTCCATGCATATAAACTTGTAGTATTTTGGAAATGAATATATAAACAAGTCTAAACAAGGTTTTATTGGGTTTAAAATAATTAGGACATATTTTGGGGAGTATACGAACTTGTTTAGGTGTTTTAAACCTTTAAAAATGGTCTCGGGGTATAGGTATATATGTTGGGAGACTTTTGGGTTAATCTGGACATGGGTTCAGATCCATCTGGGGGCCCAAAGTTTGGGATTTTAACCACACTCATGATTTGGGGTTAATATATGTTTAAGTGAAAGATAAACAACTCCCCACTACTGATTAGAAACCTAAATGTAACTTCTACACCAAGAGAGAAGAGGAGAAGAACTAAAAAGGGAGAAGAGGAAAGGAGTTAAAGGAGCATTCGGGAGGTTTCCTTCCATTACACATTAAGGCAAGAATTTTCTTGCTAAATTTAATTTCCAAATTGATTCTTGATGCATTGTAGTATCCCCATCTAATTTCTGGGTTTTAGGCTTAATCTTGATGATTAAATATTAAGAAATTATCCCTTGCATGTAAAGGAGTAATTATAACATAGAAAATTAACCCATAAATCTATGAATTGATTTCTTGAATTTTGATGTTAGAAACCCTAGGATTCTTAGAGAAAGTTTAGGGGAATCTTGAGATCACATGTAGAGAGACATGTTATGAACTGCAAATTATGACTTTAATTCCCATGTATTATGCCCCATAATTTGATCTATACATAGTGGTTATTATAGAAGAAATCTAGGATTAGAGACTTTAAATCCTCATATGAAATCTTGGTTTTGGGGGTAACAATTGATGTGATTATATGGAATAAATGGTTATATGATGTATAACTAGGTATTAAATATCCATTCATGTGTTTATACAATTTAAATCACGATTGGAATGAGTATTGGGAATGAAACAAGAAAGTTCGCACTTATAAAAACAAGCAGATCTGGGCTTCTGCACAATTTCGAATCGATTCGGCCTTGGATCAAATCGATTCGGATTGGCAACGAATCGGTTAAGTCATGAATCGAATCAATTCAAACTTGGGAGCTCGATTATCTGGGGCCATGGTTAGTTCAGGAATATTTTTAGAAGTTTGAACGAGTTTGTAGGACGGTGTTGTAACACCCTGCCCGCCCGGGGAGAGCGAACGGAGCGCTAATGCGATAAAATAAATCCAATTCCACAAATCACAAGGTATAGATCATCTAAAAATTTGTATTTTTATTCGAGTTAGATAGTTGTAATTTTAATTCGAGAGACTTGTTGTAATTGAAGAGATTGAGATTAGTGGATTTATATTATTGTGGGTTTATTTAGATGATCTATACCTTGTCACTTGTGGATTTGGATTTATTTTATCGCATTAGCTCTCCGTTCTCTCTCCCCGGGCAGGCGCGGTGTTACAAATGGTATCAGAGCTTAGGTATATAGCAACCCTTGGGTCTTGGGTTTTGGGTTCATTGCGTGGTTAGAAATTTTTGGAGATAGAAAATTTTAGGTGATATTCGTGATAAGTTTCGAGATTAGAGGTGAAGAATTTATTTTTGGGAGACGTGATTTATTTGTGGAGTTAGTGTAGTGGCCTGATTTTTAGAGTTAGGCATTCGGCGAATTTCGAGGGCGAAATTCCATTGTTAGTGGGGAAGTGTAACAACCCGCATAATTTTGGGCTATTTTAATTAATTTTTGGAAAATGGAGGAAAATAAAGTTTTTGATAAAATTATTTTTATTGCTCAAATATGTTGGTTATTATTTTTAAAGGCGATAATTTTAAACGGTTTCGAAAACGGAGTTAAAACGGATTTTAAAATGATTTTAAAATGTTTTTAACTCTTGGAGTTGTTTTGACTTCCAACTCTTCATTTATTTGCCTTATTTAAAGGAGTCTTTTGGATTCCAACTCTTCATTTCTTTTCATTATAAAAGTAAGTCATGGGCAAGCCTTTTAACCTACTTTTTACACAAATTTTGGCCACAAATATATTTTATATTCCTCTTCTTTTTATATACACATTGGCCCTTGAGATTTGTGAGTTCCAACCTTAGATTAGAGGTGTTCTTGGGGATATTTTGTTAGAGGTTCTTGGAGGAGCTTTTGTAGATATTTTGAGTTGATCTTAAGGATGTGATCATTGGTTTCTCATCATGGTTTGAGGTATGGGGTTTTACACAATATGCTCCTTAAATCTCGCGAGTGTCATTCTCTTTGAAATCTTGTTTAATTGAACTCATGTTTGAATTGTTAAATTCATTGAAATCTGGAAAATAATTGTTGAAATTATTTTGATTCATGTGGTATCATTATATTATTGTTGAGCACGTTGTCATGAGATTTTAATATGGCACGGATGTTGGGCACCCGCCAAAATTCCTGTTTCCCGGGCTATGGCTTGATAAAGCATGTACGGATGTGGTGAGGCCTGGTGACCCAGTTAAAGTGTTGTTGAGAAATTATATTGATAAATGCTTTGAGATTTGCATTTTGATTTGAATATTCGTACTCGTGTTTTTACGTTTTATTCGTTGCTAATCCATATTTGTTGAGCATCTTTCTTGTCGTATTGTGTACTTCACCATATTTTCTTTTAGTGGCAGGTTAGTGAGGATTTTGGGGCACTATGGAGATTGATTTTAGCGAGGATTGTTTAGGAAAGATTTGTATTATTTTGATGTATAGAGCTTTGGAGATTTGAATTTTATTTTCGAGTTAGTTGTTGTATTTAATTCGAGAGATTTGGTATTTAATTTGAAGAATTGAGATTAGTGGATTTATATGATTGTGGGTTTATTTAGATGCTCTATACCTTGTTATATTATGGATTTAGTTTAGTTTTATCTCATTAGCGCTCCGTTTGCTCTCTCCGGACTGGCGGGGTGTTACAAGTGTTTGGGCTAATGAGGAATTTATTAAAAATATAAATGTGACCCACATATTTCTTCAAATATTATATTTAACTAGATGGTTAAATAATTGTTAAGAAAAATGGAATTTATAATTAACGAGATGGTCAATTATTAATTGATTAACCGTTGTGGGTATCATGTGGGACAGTTTGGTCATTATAGAGTAGTTACGTATACATATTTTATGGGATTAATAATATGTATTTATATGTATTTGTGTGGACATACCAATGTTTGTGGATAGTCCTATTAGCATGGCGTTTCGTGCATTCAGACTGTGTATCACAGGGTAGCACAAGTGGTCTAGCCGATGTGTAGGTCATTTAGTTACTACGTAGTAGCGCCATCTATGAGAGTTAGGTGTTGATGCTGGGAGCCTTTGTCACCGCTAGGTATGGGCCCTGTATTGGTATACTGTGTAGGGACTGCCCCAACTTATGTGTATTTTGTGGTTTTCACTTTGGATAAGAGATTCCTCCAGAATCGCCAATAGAGCACGAACGAGACACCAATGGTAGATGCCTTTGTGTGACGTATATATGAAAGGACACACATATAAATTACCCGGGATTAATGAGATTTATTAAATTGTCTAAGGATGCAGACATAAATCACCGACCTTTACTATGTTGTGTATAATAGATGTTTATGCCATTTTTATTTGATATATAAGACTGGGATACCTTGGGATTGGGTAAATCAAAAATATTCGGCTCCGTTGTAACAATTGGGTATAATTAATCAAATAAATTCTAATATGTCATAGTGGTCATGTTTATTATTTGGGACTTTATTAGGATGCAGGTAATATCGCACTTAGATGAGGGGTGAGATGCTAATCGCATGTGAGTGACGCTGGGGAATATTTATTTTGCATCAACTGTATTTATTTCATTTTAAATTGATTAAGTTAATTCTTGCAGATCTAGGGCACTGACCCAAATCCAAATATTTTCTCCCCCTGAGTGCTCCTAGATAGTGATAGAGGAACTATGACGTAGAAGCATTGCATCCTTTTGCTCCCCAGGCATTTCATATCCATTGATTCTAGATTAGTTTTTTTTCGTCTTCAGTACTTATATTATTTTGGGATTACTATATGGGTACAATCCCGAGATTCATTTACTTTATGTTGGGTGTGGTGTTTACTTTTATGTCAGTCTTGTTATACACTTTGTGATGGATTGGATTTAATTATAATGGAAATGTTGATTTAAAACTCAAATATGGGCCTTCTATATATAATTTATATTATGTTGGTGCTGAGAATGGTATTAATTGACAAACAAGCCCTATTTTCGGCGTATCCTACCTGGCCAGCCTTTACATGAGAAAATAGAGATTGTTACAGTTGGTATCAGAGCATCCAGTTTCTAGTGTCCTTAGGATCTGTGTTGTGATCATTACATTTTGCTTTGCATTATTTGATATGTAGATCCTATGCTTAGGGTTCATTGTATTCTTACGTTTGTACTAATTTGAACCTTGTTTGCTTTCAGATGGCAAATGGATGAAGTGGAATGACGAGTCGCATAGTCGCACCTTCTGCCGAGGAGGAGGTTCTACCAGATCCACAACAACAACCACAAGCCCCACAAGCCCCACAGTTGATTACACCCGCAGAGATCGCCACCATTATGTCTCAAGAAGTTTCTACAGCTATGGTAGCCATGCTTAGCACTTCCTACTACCACAGGCCTAAAAGTAGTTACCACCACCACAATAGGTGGCCTTATCAGCTCAGGCACTAGGATTTATGTGGGATAGAGCAAGGAAGGCTTTTATTAAGGGCCAACCTCTAGAGTTTTCAGGCAATCTAGATATATTGGTTGCGAGTAGGTGGAAGGAAGAGATAAAGGGACATTTACGAATGGTAGAGTGCACACCAGTGCAAAAGTAGATGCTAGCTTTATTTCGTCTAGTGGGGGGCGCACTCTAGTAGTGGGAGTTGGTGACCTGGGTTGCAGAGAGGGATGGCCTGACGATCGATGAGTTCTTAGAGAGATTTAAGGGGAAATACTTTCCCCTAGCCATGCAGTATGAGATGAGGATCCGGTTTATAGAGCTTAAGCAGGAGGGGCGTACCATGGCCGAGTACAAAGAGGAGTTTACTGCCCTTTTGTACTTGTCAAAGGAGGATGTTAGCACTGAGTAGAGGAGGATGGACAGGTTCATAGTAGGATCAACCTGACACATCAGTAAGGCTCTTTTGTGGAATCCGGCCTTCAAAACGTATAATCAGCTAGTGATTTCGCACTCCTCCATTACCAAGATCACTGGGCATTATTGAGGAACAAAGTTGAGAAATTCCCCAAAGCAGAGTCGTTGAGCCATCAGGGCAATGTGAATGGGGGGAGCGAATTAGGGACCCAGTAGTTCAGGGGCACCTCATCCGTTGATCAGAATAAGAAGTTCAGGGGGTTCAGATAATTGGAATAGATAGGTTCAGTAGAGCCATAGGCAGTCGGGACAGCTCCATCAGGGTTAGCGGTACAGAGGCTATCAGGGCCAAAGACAGCAGGGTCGAGGCCAGCAAGACCTACAAACAAAATTGTTTCGCTTGCGAGGAGAAGTGGCATACGTCGAGGCGGTGACCTCGGGGTAACCAGATAGCTCAGGAGTAGGGAGGTCAGAGGGGGCAACAGGCGCCAGCTGCTCCAGCACCCGTCGCCCCACCTCAGGGATAGCAGCCATTACAATATGGACGGATTTACCATATTGTTCCCGAAGAGGGGCCTGCACCGACACAGGTAGTTGAGGGTATGTTCCATATCTTTGGTCACATAGGTCACATTTTATTCGACACGGGTGCATCTCACTCTTTTATTAGCACGAGTTTTGCAAGGGAGACTGGGATGGTAGATTATGCTTCCAATATTGTACTATATGTAGATTCACTAGTGGGTAGAGGGGAACCTATACGCCAGTGTGTCGGGGTATCGGGATCGACATATGATGACTCACCGTTGTACCCGACTTATTAGTACTTGATATGCACGAGTACGACGTTATTTTGGGAATGGACTGGCTAGATACGTACAAAGCATTTATATATTGTTATGGGAGGTCCATCACCTTCGTCATTCCGGGGCAAGAGATGTACCTAGTCGCGATGCTGCACCTTGGGGGTGGGTCAAGCACTCATTTATACTATATCGAGGAGGATACTTCTTCGGAGGTTGTGGGGATGCTAGATTTCATCACGGTGGTGAGTGAGTTTTCTAATGTTTTCAGGGATATCCCATGGTTACCACCTACTCAGGAGATAGACTTCATGATCTACTTGATTTTGGGCACGAGACCCATTGCCCGCACACCGTATCAGATGGTGTAACACCCCGTAATTTTAGGGATACTTAAATTACATTAATGGGTGTAATTTGGAAATTTGAGGAATTTTTGTGAATAATAATTTTTGGAGTTTATGAGAATTAGATATTTTTCGATGAGTGTTTCATTACTTTTGGAACTAAGTAAATAAGTCAGATTATTTTAATTACATGTCGCAGTTGGATAAAGCGACAAAGAATAATATTTTATTGGAAAACCCGTATTAAGATGTGTTGGGTTTAATTAGTGAATTGCAATTACGTGACTCAGATGGAGATTTCAAGTACGCGGTTGTTTTTAGAATGGCCGAGATAGTTAGAATGGAGTATCCGGGGGTATTGTTTAGGCTCCGGGGTTTTTTGGACTAATAGGGACTCGCAATTGAGGAAACAAGTCATTTTTGGGTTTAATAAGGCATAAACCCTCTTATTATCTTATAAGAGGAACGAAAGAGTGGGAGAAGAAAGAAAAGAAAGAAGACAAGAAAGGAAGAGAGAAAATAGGAAAGAAATGGAGATTCCGACCAAACTCCGCGGGATTCGACTCGAGGTCGTCGGATTTTATCCTCTAGGCAAGTGTTTACGTGCTTTATTTAATTGGGTGTATGTATCTCATATTATAGTTGGTAAACTATATAATTTTGGGTTGGAACCCTTAAAATAAATTTGAGAAATTTGAGTATGAGTTTACAAATTGATGTATTATAAATTCTCAATGATTCCTAGTGTTAAACTCATGTTAATGGAGTGTATAAATGTATGGAAATTGGGGAAAATGATAAACTAGGGTTTGAAATGGTTTTACGGTCTAAATCTAAGATAAATGGTTTAATACCCCAACTTAATGTATGTGTTGGTTATAAATCAGTGTTAGGATGATTATATTGTTTTTGGTTGAGAGTAGAAACCATTAGGTTATTATTTGGGAATTCAGAGAAGATGAAATAGCCCAAACTGTGAGCCCCGAACAGGGCGAATCGATTCGTGTCTAGACCGAATCAATTGTAATACCCCGTATTTTTTATGCTTTATAAATTTGGGGATTTATTAAATTTAATGTGAGTTATTAATTTAATATAAATCCGGAAATTAATTACTTTATAATTATTAACGTGATGTGAGTTAGTAATTATGGGAAACTTGTTGAATATTACTAATGAGGAGAGTAATATATAATATTGGTTCTATTAAATGTCAAGAGTGAATAAAATGATAATTTTGGAAATTTGAGTCGGGATGCGCCCATGTCGCGTCGGGACTAAATATTGATTAATAAAAGTGAATAAATTATAATTCTCTCGTATGGTCATTTTGAGTGCGCCAAAGTGTCCAGAAGGGTTGAGATAGTCAGAAAAGTATATCTGGGGGTTTAGTTTTGATCTCGAGGTGTTTTTAGGCCTATTTAGCACCCCGGGAGGGCATTTTGGACATTTTGCATTTTTGGGTAATTAAACCCACGAAAATTATTAGGCTATATTAGCCATTTGGAATAGTCCTTTAGGGTTAGCAGACTCAAAACTTTAGAACAGCCATAGGAGAGGGAAGGAGAAAGCTATCCAAGAAATCCAAGGCCAAAAAGTCATCCAATTGCACCGCCACCACCACCAACGCGTAGATCGCGTGATGGGAAACGCAACCACACCAAATTTGTCCACAAATCAGAACTCTAAAATTTCAAAGCAAGTGTTTATCTTGCTTATTTTCGTTAATGCATCACTCATGTTAGTCTAGGGTTGATTAGGATGAGTTTCATGGAAGAAAACCCATGCTGGAGATAGGAAATTACATGTAGTAATGATATATATGGAAACCTGGAAATCCCCCTTCATATGTAGAGGTTGAACCACGGATTTGTGATGTTTTAGAAGAAGAAATTATAGAAAAAGATTGATTAGAACAAAGTTAAATAAATTTCTAGGGTTCATAAGGTTTATATAAGTTTTGCCCCTTTTAATCCATGGTTATTGATGAAAATTCACATGCTTTACGTAGAAGAATGTTAGTTTGGGTTTATAATGTTTGTAGTACGAATTTTTGGGAGTTTGGGTATGAAAAATCTGAATTTAGTTGAGGTTGGATGATAGAACCCGTAACTGTTAAGCTGCAAAATTCGCATACCTGTTTGGTCGATCGATCGAACTAGGAGTGTCGATCGATCGACGCATCGATCGATCGACCCCTTCTGGCAGATTCATATTTCCCCTTTGTAAATAGTTAAATTCAAACTAAATGAGTAAAAATATTTGGACATCCTTATTAAAATATTTTGGGAGATAAAGAGGACCAGTAGGACTTATTAATAACTATGAGACCTTTAATGTAAGACGAGATTTGCATTTTTGGGATGTTTACATATAAGGGACGATGTTTACATATGAGAGATGCGTAAGATAGTTACGATGGAAAATAGATGAGTACCTACTGAAATTATACACTTGGGAGGATAGAGTCCATGAGTGTTATGTAGTGAGTTGGAATAATCCCTCAAATTGAAGTAGGAGACGAACCATTATAAGCGATAACTAAATAATGAGAAATAAGGATAAATGTTATAATTATGGGTTATGAGATGATCCTAAATTTGATATGGTAAAAGTAGTATATTTATATGTCTGTGTTTATGCATATACTATATACGTGTGAAAATCATGCCCGCGCTACTTGCTATCCCTGAGGTTACCGCGCTGGGACAGTCTTATCTCGATGGGACCTTTATGGGGGATATTGACTTGTACCCAAGAAGATAGGAATCCTAGGTACAGGCTATCGAATCGATAGTCATGGTACTAAGAGACGTGAGGGTATGTGCTGACCTTTTGGACTTGGAAACTATGCTTCGCCTCAATATTGTTTGTGTATGTATTAATACAATTCGAGAGTGATTCCGAACTTGTATTTCCCTTAGTACGAGTGATACGGGGATTGGATAGCCGAGTATGCCCGCACCATAATTTTTATGTGGGGTGCTGTTAAAATATATATATTATACGAGTTTTAATTTATATGAAATTCTGAAATTTGGAACTGCCTACTGTGTTATGGTAAGTCAGAAATGAATAATGACTTCAAATTGGAAATACTTGTTTTGAAAAGTATAATATGACACTGGGGAAACTTTATTGGCAACTAAGGTTTAAATGAGAACTTTGTGATCAATTGAAATTATCCTCTTAAACAATTAAATTGTTCAAATTTAAATCTTACGAGTAACCTAAGATAAGTTAAACCGTTGGGAAGGTTAGTACGATAGGCGTGCACATTAGAAGAGAGGTGAGAATTTCTCAAGGGAGTGCCGCACTAATATGTTGTTGCATTGGACTGTAAATATTTTAAATACTTGCTAAACAAATTTTAAATCATTTTCAAAATCGGGCTCTGACCCGTTTCTATTTTTTTCCCTTCTCTCTTGTGTATGTATGTATATATTACAGGTGCCCAGCCACAGGGGCGTCTTGAATAGGATCCTTTGGAAGGAACGTGTTGCATCTTAGGTGGGAGTTGCAGGCCTCTTACTTAGACGACCTCATTCATTTGATTCTACTCTTAACACTATTTATTTCAGTTGGGCTTGTGTCGCCCTTTCCATTATTCAGTTGTTTTATTGGATATTGTAATCCATTTATTTCCAGTACTTGCACTTTGGGATTTATTATTGCCAGAATGTTTTCATTTAAAGTATTAAAGGTTGGATTCAATTAGTTGAATGTTTGATTATTTGGATTGTATGTTCCAGGATATTTGTGGTGTGACTATTAAAATGTGAATTATGCAAAGTTTAAAATGTTGGTTTTTATAAAATAAAATTTGGAAAGTAAAGTCTAAAAATGGTTTTGACACTTAGCTTAATTATTTAGGGTGTTTAAATTGGAAAAGTATTTTTCGACAGTGATGCTAAGAATGAACCAACTGTTCACCTTGATTTTAATTTAATAAAGGAGTGAGTGCCCGGTATTTAATTAGGCAGGGTGTCACATCGATTCTCTTAAGGAAACCTAGGGGACTATCTCAAGCCGAATCGATTATGATTGAGACTGAATCGATTCGCTTTTGAAGACCTGTTCACAGACTCTTTTTCGAATCGATTCGCTGGTCCGAATCGATTCACATTAAGGGCGAATTGGAAAAAATTTCTTCTTTGAGATTTGGGGAAGTTAAATTGGAATTTGGAGATTGGAATAGGGGATTATAGAAGTGATATTAGGACTCCTAGATAATGAAATTTAAGGTGAGTAAACCTTGGGTAAAGGAGAGAGAACCTTGGATTAATGGAGGGTACCATCTGAGGTATGGACTTAATGAAGGTTTAGGATGACAGACATTCAAGAAAATTGTTCAGCAAGCATATAGACATGTTTATGCAGTTAGAATAGGTCAATTAAGTGAATCCTAGTAGGCGGAAATGATGGAAGTTAGGATACAGGCTAAAGAGGATTGAGCGGTTATCCTATAAGTCTAGTGACTACTATTACTATAGGTGATGCGATATCTATAGAAACCCAAATAAGTCGATGGTATACTTATTCGATTAGTAAGAATTGGTATATTCGGGATTATATATAAATCCATAAAAGCGATTAAGGTGCACGTATATATTAAGTATGAGAATACTTATATGCTATTTCCAATGGGAACATTAGGGGTTATTAGCTATCGTTGTATGAGATTAGCAATTATAGCCACATATATATTTGAGAAGTGACGTAGATTATATATACGATGGGATTATGGTATATATATCATATGATACGAATACTTATATATATGTATGTGATTGATATATTTGTACCTTAGAGGCTGGTTCCACGGGCTTTCCTTTAGCGTAGGGTTAGAACAGCCAGATTATATTTTCTCTAGTGCGATCCGGGGAGGTTGCGCGATGTGGGTGAATCCCCTGGATTGAGGAGCAGGGAGAGTATATCCCCAGGTAATCTCGTCCCGCGTTCGAATGCGATGTGTGTACTCCACTTGCAGGGGGAATATGACAGCCTCCACCATTGTGTATTTTGTACCATGACCATGAGTGAGTCTGGCTTGGTATCGTGGTTGAGTGAGTAAAATCGGATTCGGATAGGCACTATGAGACTGCATCCTCTAATTATAGCTCAATAGAATGGTTATTATACTTGTATGTATAGTATACTGCTTGTATATGAAGATGAGATATCATATAAAACAAACATATGTATATAAATTGAAAAGACTGATAAGGTGTATTTCCCCTTTCGATAGATTATATCCGGAGTTCTATAAAAATAATTTATAGGTTCTAGTAAGAACTATCTATATGTGTATATATTTATACAAGCTATATATACACGTTATGTGCTAAGGGCCAAATGGATCTCGACGATCAACATTACCAGGTAGTAGGGTATCGGGGGGGGGGGGGTTCCTTATTTGAATTTTGCTATGCGAGACACCCCACGCACTAACGTAGCGCAGTGTTGAGAATGGGGAGAAGTTTAGCCCTTAGTACTCGGGTTTATAGGGATTTTCAGAGATTGGGTGAAACATATTAGTTAGGCAGGGTAGCTTAATTAGGTTGTTTAAAAGGTATGCGATATGTGTACACTATTAGAAGAGGGGTGAGGGGTATATCATGGGAGTGCGATACCAATTTAAATAAGAGATAAAATCATATTTTAAACATATGTCATTTATGCACTTGCTAAAATATTTTCAAAACTCAAGCTCTAACCTTATGACACAGGGACGCCTAGTTGATGATTCCTTCGAGTTAGACGTTTACTGCAACAGTTGTGGATGCATGTAGGTTTACTGTAGATGATTCTATACTTGATATGTATATAGGAGGTACTGTAGAAATATTCGGGCCGAAAGCCCAATTGCATTTATTTATTCTTTTATCGCCTTTTCGTGCGGCTTTCGTTTTGGTTGTATTATGTTGAGCCAAGTGTTCGATTATTTTATTTCATTTCAGTTTCATATATATATATATATATATATATGAATGTTTTATTTGAATAGTTTGATTAAAAATATTAGTTAAATAAAATTTTGACGCCAACCTAATAGGTTATTAGTAATTAAATTGGTTTTTGACAGTGATGCTAAGAATGAACCATATGAGACTCCTGTTTTAATTTGGTACAGGATTGATCGCCGATATTTTATTAGGCGGGGTGTCACAGGTGGATCCTCTGGAGATGACAGAGCTACGAGATCAGATTGAGCAGTTATTAGGGCAGGGATTTATCAGGACGAGTACTTTGCCGTGGGGTTCTCCAGTTTTATTCGTTAAGAAGACGGGAGGATCTCTTCCACTTTGTATCGACTACTGGGAGTTGAACAAAGCCAATATACGAAATAAATACCCGTTGCCACATATTGATAATTTATTTAACCAACTGAGGGTGATGTGTATTTCTCAAAGATTGACTTGAGATCGGGTTAACGCCAGTTGAGAGAATAGGAGCAGGATATCTCAAAAAGATCTTTTCTTACGAGATATGGATCGTAAGAGTTCTTGGTGATTCCATTTGGTCTAACCAATGCGCCAACGGTATTTATGGATTTGATGAATCGGGTGTTCAAAGATTACTTGGATTGGTTCCTCATCAGGTTAATAGATGATATCCTGATTTATTCTCACACTGCGGGGGAGCATGCAGAGCATTTGTAAGTGGCCTTACAAATGCTACGAGATCATAAGATGTATGCAAAGTTTGAGAAATGTAGTTTTTGGAGGAGAGAGGTACAGTTGTTGGGCCACATTGTGTATGAGAGGGGGATATCAATGGACCCGGGGAAAGTTTTTGTAGTGATGGAGTGGGGACAACCCACTACACTCACCGAGGTGCGTAGCTTTTTGGGACTGGCATGGTACTACCATCTATTCATCCCGGGGTTCTCTAAGATAGCTGAGCCCTTAAATAATTTGATGAGGAAGGGAGTACAATTTGTGTGGGATGACGTGTGCCAACCAACATTTAAGGAGCTGAAGACTAGATTGACTACAACATCGATTTTTGCATTGCTTCGGGTAGGGATCGACTATAAAGTCTTCACAGATGCGTCTTTAAAGGGACTTGGAGGGGTTTTATTTATGAGGAGAGACCGATAGCTTATGATTCCCAAAATCTTAAGCCTTACAAGGGACATTACCCCACCCATGACTTGGAGTTAGCAGTCATGGTTTTTGCACTACGAGTGTGGAGGCATTATCTGCTGAGGGGGGAAATTTTAGCTTTTCACAGACCACATCAGCCTATAGTATTTTTTCACGCAGTGGGAGTTAAACATGAGGAATAGGAGATGAATAGAGTTTGTGAAATATTATCAGTTCGACATTCAGTACCACCCGGGGAAGGCGAATGTCGTAGCGGATGCTTTGAGCTACAAGCCGATATGGGAGTTAGCGAAAGTGTGGAAGGCAAAGTGGAGCTCACTTCATAGGGATGATGACTTGACCTGTGTGTTTATGGAAGTTCTCACCATCACACCCGAGATCATTATTCGGGTGATGAAGGCACATGCAGGAGATCAACTTTGCTAGGAGCGAGTGAGACAATTGTTGGCCAAGGGGGTGGAGCACTATTCCATTGGGTCAGATGGTAGTTTGAGATTCCAGGGGATATTGGTTGTCCCTGATGATGATGACTTGAGGCGAGACATTATGTTTGAGGCTCACGGTTCAGACTTTATAGTACATCTCGGAGGGGATAAGATGTACCACGACATGCGACGTCAGTATTACTGGGCCGAAACGAAAAAGGATATAGCCAATTTTGTGTCCAGGTGTGCCACGTGTTAGTTGTTGAAGGTGGACCATCAACGTCTATAGGTGTTTTACAGCCTTTAGAGATCCCGGTGTGGAAATGGGAAAGTATCTCCATGGACTTCATTACTGGGCTACCTACATCGTAGAGGGGGCATGATTCCATTTGGGTAATTATCAATAAATTGACAAAGGTGGCTCACTTCTTACCGGTCTGGACAAATTATAGCTTCAAGTTGTACGCCATAATTTTCCTTACAAATATTTTTAAGCTGCATGGGGTACTGCTAAACATCGTGTCAAACAGAGACAAGGCGATTGTGTCCCACTTTTGGAGGAGCTTTCAGCAGGCCTTGTGGCAGAGTTGAGATTGAGCATGTAATATCATCCTCAGACCGATGGGAAGATGGATAGGGTTAATATGATGTTGCGGGACATGTTACGGACGTGCATTTTGGATTTCAAGGGAAGCTAGGAACAATATTTGCCTTTAATAGAGTTTGCGTGTAACAATAACTACCAGTTCACGATTGGGATGACACCATTCAAGGAAGTTTATGGGAGACCTATTTGTTCACACTCATGCTGGTTAGAGGTGGGGGAGAACAATTTACTTGGTCCAGACTTCATTCAAGACACCTCAGAGAAGGTAGAGATGATTCGGGCCATGATACAGATTGCCCTAGATCGGTAAAAGAGATACGTGGATGCCGACCGAAGACACTTAGACTTTAGTGTAGGGGATCGGGTGTTGATTAAAGTGTCTCCTATGAAGGGAGTGATGAGGTTTGGGAAGAAAGGTAAGTTGGCTCCCCGATACATAGGACCGTTCCCTATTCTGGAGAGAATTGGGCCCGTGGCATATCGGTTGGGACTACCGGACAACTTGAATCTTCACTAAAAAGGTTCTTTAGAGATGAGATAGCGTACCATCACATAGATATTAATGAGATAGAGCTCCAGCTAGACTCTACTTACGAGGAGAGGTCGGTAGCCATTCTAGACCATCGGGAGCACATACTTCGACCAAAGGTTGTTCCTTTAGTTTGGGTGTAGTGGGGATACCATCGGGAGGACGAGTCAACTTAGGAGAGGGAGAATGACATGCACACGAAATACCCTGAACTATTCTAGCTAGGTACGTATTTTCCTTAATTTTGAGGACGGAATCCAGTTATTAAGGGGAGAATGTAATACCCCGTATTTTTTTAAGATAAATAATAGAATTATATTTTTAGATAAAATAAAAAATTTGTGGAAATTGGACATAATCGGTAAATTTAATTTATTTAATGCGAATATGTAATTAATTGTTATGTCATAATTATGTGTGGTTGATTTTATGTGTTAATACTTAAAACAAATGCATGTGTCGTAGAAAATGCATAAATGATGTGTGTGTGACTCCCCGCCTATTTAAATACCAGGTGATCAATCCTTTATAAAAATAAAACAGGAATCTCATTTGGTTCATTCTTAGCATCATTGTTGAAAATATTTTAAAATTTTACTAACCACCTAGTATTGAAAAAAAGGAGACAAATGTTATCTTTTTATTAAAAAATAGCCACATGTGAAAAAAACAAGATAAATAACTGAATAAAAATAATACCGAATAAACCATCGGTTCCCAATACAAAAGTCCAACTAAATATATAATAAAATAAACTGAGTCCACAAATACAAAGTTTGATAAACTGAATAAAATGAACTAATTGAAGGGGAGACATGCCCAAATGGAATAACTAAAACTGCATCATACTCTAGGAATGAAGTGACTGAAGCGTATAATCCAATTCCTACAATCATCCACAAGTGTTGCAGTCACGCATCCGTGGAACAGATCATTAAGCTTGGCGTCCTTGTGGCTGAACACCTAAAAAGTTTTGAAAATATTTTGCAAGACGGGTCAGAGCCCAAAATATTTCAAATTAGTAAGTATTTATCACAGTTTAAAATCAGTTATTGATTACACATGTTAGTTCAACGTATACTCCCTTGAGTTCCTCACCTCTCAATTAATGTGCATGCCTAACCTCTCGTACCTAGCTATGCTATCCAGCCCATGTAGGTCTCATCAATAACTATTTATCCATTAACAGGTTTAGCTTACCAGTACCACTCATACCGTACTCTACATTATTCCAATCTTTACTCATTAAGTCCTTAGTTAAATATCTCTTTAACTTCCCCCATACTGCCCATACGGTACGATGTCACAACACTAATAATTAACATCTCTCGTATGTTATTATTAACCATAATTAACATTTCACGTATGTTATCATTAAATCATATCATTAAGTTTCTCTACTTACATCATCTTTTAGATATATGCTATCTAACTTTATTACCATCCCACACTACATAGAATATCTCATAATTACATTATATTTAGATATACGCTATCTACAGTTACTACTTTCACACACAATTAGTATAAATGCACATGTATGTATAGATATATCACAGCATCTATACACATAACTCCAACATTCCCAGACTAAGAATCGCGGTGCGAGTCTGCATACTTTGCTATCAAGTCCATGTACCTATCGTACTAAATCAAGGACAAATGGTTCAGCGTGTCTCCTCAAATTCAAAATCAATCAACACAATCAATGGAGGCTGATGAGTGTATTATTTTGCATGAATTATGTTCAAATCTAGACGTTGTTAGGACCTTTGTATTATAAATAATGAGCTTTTAGAGTCGTTTTCGCAAAATAAAAGAAAAAATGCAAGTTTGAATAAAATTCGAGTTAAAAATGTCATTTTAGTAACCCCGAGGGGTGAAAACATAATTTTAGGAACTTTAAGAGCCTGAAAATAATTTTTAAATGTTTATCTAGGCAACATAAAGTTCTCTCTTAAATTTGGTTGAATTTGGAATCAGAACGAAAAAGTTATGAATTTCGGGGGCTAAAATGCAAAGAGGGGTAATTTTGTAATTTTTAAATATTTGTGACCATAAATTTGAATTAATTATTTTTATTTTACATTTTTACAGGTACCCCGGAAATTTGGAGAATAAAGGAGTCGATGTGAAAAAATTGTTACGATACGTCGCGACACGACAGGACACGACACGGTTTATACAACTGTACTAAATATTTTTTATAAAATCGCTCGAGTGTCCCTTAAGGCCATACCATGGCTTTTCAGAAAGGTATCAACAAGACTCACAACTTTGAAGTTCAGACGAAAATGCGATTTTGAAGTTTTATGGGGCAAAAATGCGATTAGAAGTAGTGCGGTGAATAGTGCCAAAATTGGGGATAATTATTTTTAAAAAAAAAAGACTTCTCAATTATCTCCAATTATTTCCAAGACTCCATGAGATAATTATCAGCTCAAATACAACCAATCAAAGAGAGTTTCACTTCAACTTAAATACCTCATTCCTAAGCCTATAAATAAGGCCCTTTGGCTCATTACTTTGGTAAATTTTTTTAGAGAGACTTCTAGAGAGAATGGTAGAGAGAGCTTGAGAGATAGTTTTTGGTTCCTTTATTTTGAGAGTATATTTTTATTGAGGGTCAATAATTATTCTTTTGTGGGATAAGTTTTGTCAAGATCAATTGTAAGACTTGATTATTGTTGTAAGTTGATTTATTAATGAGAATTAGTATTCATTCTTGCATTTTTATTTTGTCTTCAATGATGCTAGCTTAATTTATTTACTAGGTCTAGGTGAAGTTTATTATGTTTTATTAATATTGTGTGTAATTTAAATTCATCTTTATTTCTCGATATGTTCTAAAAGTTTTAAAAATTCGGCATTCATTTAAAACGGCCCGAGAGTGTATTTTAAACCTTCGACTTTGTTTGAAAAAAATCATGTTTTTATTTTTAAGTGTAAGTACTTTTTGATGGATTATGCTTGCACTCTATTGTTTTGATAGTCCATGTTTATAAACTATACTTTGAAATTTAAAAGTGAACTTTTTAAGGGAATAGGGATTTTAGCCTTCTAATTCTAGAGATGTTAAATTTTATTGTTAACTTAACCGTGTTATCTTCCGAATTAAATACGATGAGAGTCGGTTTAATTTGAGTTATAAAATCGGGAATGACGAGTTTAAATTACTGCGTAATATTAGTTAATTGTGATAAATGGATCTAACGTCCTAGTTTTCACGCCCACTTGATTATATCTCTCGTAGTCACACTTTTTATTTGTGTTTTCTTAGTTTAATATTACATATCTTTTTTACTACATTTTATCTAGTTGGACAGTTGTAATTCTTTTAAAAGTTAAAATTGACAAATCTCTGTGCACTACAAAAAAATGCTTTTTACTACGGTGCTCCAGCTGTCTCAAAAAGTCCTCTGGCCGTCTCAAAAGCCTTTTGTGACGCCATTTGAGACTACAAATGGGCGTAGTATTAGACCCCCGTTTTCAAAGCTTTTTGAGATGCCAGATGCCGTCTCAAAAAAAATTTTTGAGTCGAAAAATACGACGTCTCAAAAGGTCATTGCTTATAGGACCCTTTTGAGATGGCTAAAAAACCGTCTCTTAAAGTTATTTTTAGAGATGGCAACAACCGTCCCAATAGAGTTTTTTTAGACGGTAACTTAGCCGTCTCAAAAGGTCCTCGTTTATGGAACCCTTTTGAGACGGCAAAGAAGTCGTCTTTAATAATTTTTGAGCCAAAATTAAAATTTCATCCTTTCCATAATATTCTCAATATACTTTTAAACAAAAACTCTTAAAAATAATATATGACATATTTGACATCTCATTTCAACAAATATAACACACAATTTTCCATTTAACTAAAATTAGAGTTCATACAAAAATAAAATAGACAATTTCAACACTGTGCACACCAAACTAAATATCTCTACAAAATTTTACTTGTCTCATTAGAAAAAAAATACATAAAATCCCGTCTATTCCTAAAATAAAATAATGTAAGCAAAGTAAACTCGCAATCTTGAACCATAAAACCTCCATCAAAATGACTTTAATGACTTGCCTTGTCCACATAAAATTTCGACCTGCATTAAAATTTATTTTGTGTCAGTTATCTTAAACAAGGAAGTAATCTTTTTTAATAGTACCTATAGATGACAATCTTTAAAAACCTTGTCAAATTTGTAAATCCTCATATTATTAACTTTTAAACACTTAATATTTCTAAAAAAATTCGACAGAGTCTCCTTTGTTTATTTATGAAAACCAACCTGTTTAAACATAAAAAGTAACTCAAAAATAACAGAAATAGCCACAACATTATAAAAAACTAAGGGCGGAATAGCCATAATATATATCTTACCTAACACGCCATCACATACATACAGAAAATAGAATAAACATGTGTTATTACCTAGTTGACATGGGTCATTGACGTCTCTGACTGGGTGCCACTAGGGTCGTTGGTTGGGGTTGCAATGTAACAACCCGAGGTCTTGGAGACGAATATTTATTTATTTGGGGAAAAATAAATATTATTTTATTGGAGAAATAATAAAATTGGCAATTGAGGTCAGAATTTGGAGTTGTTAGAAAGTGTCTCGAATGGAATTTCTGAGGGTACCATTGTTTCCGGAAGGGTCGAGAAAGTCGAAATGACTGTACTTGGGGTCTATTTGGGTTCCGAAATAAATTAGGACCGTTTGACTCGAATTAAAGTCACCGAGTCATTTAAAGTGTGTATTATCATTTAAAGATGTGTATTTTCGGATTTAGGCTTAAAAGCCACGAGAGAATCATTCTCACTTAAGAGAGAAAGAGAAAAAGGAAAGAAAAGAAAGAGAGAAGAAGAAAGAAGAAGAAAAGGAAGGAGAAAGAGGGAGAAAGCGGATTTTCCCGTGGATTCAGACCCTACGAACCCGAGGCAAGTGATTAAACTTGCTAAATAATTGTTGTGTACCATTTATTGCATGATTTGTGGATTGATTTTTGGGTTTTAGGTTTAAAATGTCAAAACCTAACTTTTGGGAAAAACCTTAGATTTGTATTGTATATAATGGATTTAAGGTTAGAAACTAGTTTATATGTATTCTAGGATGAATATTAATGTTGTATTTGTGATTGGGTTGAAGAGAAATGGAGAGAAAACCAATAGAATGATTTTTGGGTATTTTGGCTACTTAAACAGTAGCCATTTTCGAGCTTCAGCAGGGCCGAATCGATTCGGTCCCCTTGCCGAATCGATTCGGAAATATGAAGGTGCTCAGGTCTTGGTGACCGAATCGATTCGGACCCCTAGCCAAATCGATTCGGCCTGAGGCAGAGCCCCAGGTCTGATGACCCGAATCGATTCGCCTTCCTGGTCGAATCGATTCGCTGGGCCGAATCGATTCGGAATAGGCCCGAATCGATTCAGAAACAGGGCTTTTTAGGGGAAGTTTTTCTAGGGAGATTTTCTTCCCGTTTTGTCCGAGGTTATCGATCGGGGATCTCTATAGGAGATATTTGGATTATGTTTTGGAGACTTTTAGAGAGTTTCCCCTACAAGAGATCATTGGAGTCATATAGACTTATTTTGGGGATTTCCGATTTGAGAATTTGGTATTTTCTAAGTGGGGGAGCCCACTTTCTTTTAGGGATGACTTTAAAGGATTCAAATGAAATGAACCCTATTTTGAGTGGATGTTTACTAATGCTATTTGATGTACCTTTGGATATGGAAATATCCTTATTAATAATTGAATTGGGAGATATCTCGTAAAATGAGAAATACAAATTGAGGTGCAATAGGATATAGAATATCCCTAACTAAATTGTATTGTAGGACAATTCATTTTAGAAGCGACTTGAGAGCTTCGAGCAAGAACTAGTATAGTCTATACTAGGTGGGGTAAATGCGTGAGTATTAACGATTAATGTATCATGAGAGAGTATACTAAACTATGATGTAAATCAATTGCGCCTAAGTGCGTATTATTTAACATGAATATGATGTTTCAGGTATACCTTATATAACGGTGTATCTTTATTATGTGGGATGTATGTATACCCTATATGATGGTGTATATACATGTTAAGCATACCCTCTCCTTGCTATCATTGGGAAGTTTCGTGCGTTGAGGGTGAGCATCCTGACAAATATGCAGGGTGTGGATATTCCCCAGGTCATAGTCGTCCTTTGTGGTCAGAAAATGACATATATATATATTTATTTATTTTGGGGGTGAGAGGTCGGGGTATGTGACGCTCTCACTTGCCGGTTAGGAACTATGACCGCTTCCCGGACGTGTGTGCGTGAGTAGATCACGAGGTGGGTGTCGTTGAACCCCACCAGGTGACCCCAGTTTGCTACGCGTATATGGGCTGCTGGAAGATGATAGCATGTGAGCCTGCGTCCTTCGAGTTATAGCTCGGTGGGATGGTTATTAATTGCTTGTGTTTGTATTTGGGTGTCAAGGGCATAACAGACCTTAATGACCTACATTGCCAGGATTAGTGTATCGGGGGGGTTCCTTGTTTGGATTTCGCTTCGGCGAGACGTCCCACGCACGAACCGCAGTGTAATGTTGGAACTTGGGGATAAGTTTAGTCCTTAATGCTCATCACTATATTATATTATATATCTATCACCTATCCCGACGATCGACAGTGCCAGGAGTAGTGTAACGGGGGGGTTCCTTGTTTGGATTTCGCTTCGGCGAGACGTCCCACGCATGAAACGCCGTGTACTGTTGAGAATTGGGAATATTAATTAATTAAAATTGGCTATTAATCATTTGGGTTACATGCATCTTGCATTGAGGGCATAATGAGCCCCGAGGATCGATACGGTCAGGAGTAGTGTAACGGGGGGGTTCCTTGTTTGGATTTCGCTTCGGCAAGACGTCCCACGCACGAAACGCAATACCGTGTTGAAAATTGGGAGGAGTTTAGTCCTTAGTTCTTGATGCTAATAACTCATTTATAATTATTATTATTTATGGTTCCTTGCCTTATTTGGGCATCACTAGAATAAATCTAGTACACGTTATTATTAATGTATTGTGATGATGTAGCATGATTGGATCATGTATCTTTATATGTTCAATAATAGAACATTATATGGTTAAGCAAAATGTTTATATTAAGTTAATAATTATAACTATTAGATTGGACTAAATGTAGAATCGGGCGATAGGTTAGATGGTTTCACTTAAATACTTTAATTGGGTTTAAGTTAGAATCCTCTCACCTAATTAGAATCGAACATCCTTTTTGGAGACACGTGCATACGCTTAGTGCGCGCTTTAGATGAGAGGTGAGTTGAATTTCTATGGGGTGTTCGATTCCAGCTAAATCATGTAATAATGCATTTATAATTATTATGCATTTTAATACACTCGCTATAAATGTTTTTCACACTCGGGTTCTGACCCGTTTACATTTCCCCTCCCCCATGTATATATATATTGTATTACTTCAGGTGCTCCCCCGCAAGGACGCCTTTATTATCCCTCCATTCAGGATTTGTGGAGCTGTGGCAGTAGCGGACTGTTGCGGCACTTGGTTTTAGTCGATTCCTATCTTTGTATATCTAGATTAGGATTCAGTTGTATTGAGTTAGTATTCAAGTGTTATAGATTAACACTTTCATATGCTTTAATTATCTGTTTATTGTATTGTCTATTGCCCGACAGCATATTCGGGTATTTCATTTATTGGGATTTTTTGTTGTACAATGTATTGTACTCTTTAATTATTGAGGCATGCACTTTCCACTTTATAGTTAGATGTTTGGTTGGGTGTATGCATTATTGGTTTTGTTGTTGTTATAAAATAAAAGTTTTAAATTTTTGGCGATTCGCACTTTATGATTTCGGGTAGTTAGCCTTATATTACTGTGTTTAGTTGTTGATGTTGAGACTGTACCATCTGAGATACCTGATTTATGTAGTATAGGGCTGGCCACCCGTTATTATTTGGAGCGGGTTGTCACAAATGGTATCAGAGCATCAGGTTCTAGTGCCTTTAGGATCTGTGTGCGTTACTACAATCTTCCGTAAGCGTTCTTGGTATAGAGCCTTATTGCTAGGACGGTTACATTCATACGTCCATATCTTTCTGTGAATCGAAAATATTTGAAAGGCGTTCTGATACAATTGTTCTTGTTTCAGATGCCACCGAAGGGAGGTCGTTCAGCCAAGGCAAGGAAAAAATTTCCTCAAAGGAACATGACTACGGATGATGTTGCCAGTATAGTGGCACAAGCAGTAACTGCTGCCGTTTCTACGATGGCTCAGCAATCTGCCGCTCGAGCAGCCCCACCCCATTTAGGATTGTCTTTATGGGAGAGAGTGAAGGAAGATTTTAGTAAAGGGCATCCTCCCGAGTTTGCAGGGGGAGTTGATGCAATGGCTGCAAGCCAATGGAAAAATAGTATGCTAAGGCATCTTCGTATGGTTGAGTGTAGTGAGGTGCAGAAGCAATTTTTAGTCACCTTTAAGTTATCGGGTGCCGCTCTTCAATGGTGGGAGTCTGTCACCACATCTGAACAGAGAGATACTTTTCCTATCAAAGAATTTTGGGGACTTTTTGATCATAGGTATTTGCTTTTCCCTACGCAGGATATGGGAATTTTTCAAGGAAATAGGACGGTGGCAGATTATGAAAAAGATTTTTCTCTATGGGCGAGATTAGTACCTAATGAGGTAAATACGGAAGAGAAACGTATATCGAAGTTTATTCGAGGTTTAGAATGGAAAATACAACAGCAATTGTTAGAAAGCCCTAAGTTAATGACTTTCGATGAGGTTGTGAATGCGGCACTATTAAAGTGTCGAGAATATCGTTCCCGTTCTCAAGAGAGTAAGAACTTTGGAGATTCGAGTTCGTCAAGTAAGTTTGGCAAAGAGAGCGCCAGTAATGCGAGCGGGCAGAAAGAGTTTATGGGCAAGTGTTTCTTTTGTAAAGAAGCAGGTCATAGAAAGAGAGATTGTCCTCAAAGAGGTAAAGGATCGCGATTTGATGAAATTTTGGAAGTGCAACCCCTACAGCAGATTCGAGGTCGCTTTAGACCGGGGGACTATGTGTGGGAGCCTATGGATGAGGATGGGCAATCGGACTAGAGATGGATGTTGTAAGTAATTTTCCTTACTATCGGGATTATTACTATATGAAGTTTTGGATATATCGTATGGGAGATATATATGTATCGGGTAGTGCTTTAGCCCTTTTGTTTATGTATGGTAGATAATGACCCTAAAGGGGGAATTTTGAGCAAGATATGCTCTTATTCTATTATCTTGGCTATAATGGTAAGTGGTAATGATAGAAGCTACTTCTTTTATGTAGTCATGATAGACTATTGTAATTGTTGTATTCCAGATATGGAATTGCCTTATATATGGTAGTATAATGAAATGATGTAAGATGTTGTTTATGTTTGAAGTGATTGTGGTTTGATGGGACGCAGGTAAAATTTTAGCTCCTGATTATGATGATATTTGTGAGCTATATGTTGTGTATATGTTAAATTAAAAGACCTTGTGTTGGACATAAGGCATTCTATGTTATATACATATGTAAACTGTTTTCAAAATAAATTATTTTCAATATAAAACTTTTATCGGCCTTCGGGCCCTTTCAAACTAAATTTTCCACAAAAATGTTTTCAAACTCAAGTCCGGATCTAACAAACTCTCAATCCCCGACGTCGTCACACAGTAGTGTATTGGGAGGGTTCCTTGTTTGGATTTCGCTTTTGCGAGACGTCCCCCGCACGAAATTGGCGACTGTCAGGAATTGAGAGGAGTTATTTCTTTGGACCATCTAAATTTTCTCTACTAAAATTTTGTTCTTATTTATTGTTGGAAATGTGGAACTTTCGAGGCAAATAAAGCCTCATTATTTTGGTTGTGAGCATAGAGCTCAATTATAAAGGGTGTATGGGCGCCCTTGTTATTGAAATAAGTTTTGTTTACTTCATAATTAGCTTAATAATAAAATAATTGAATCAATTCGCCGTGGGAAGTTAGAAGCTTGGAGATAGGATTAGTAATGATGGGTAGATTAGAAATAGTTGAGCTTTAGGAGAACTAGGCTTAGCTGAATTTCGAGGACGAAATTCTTGTAAGTGGGGAAGTTTGTAACAACCCGAGGTCTTGGAGACGAATATTTATTTATTTGGGGAAAAATAAATATTATTTTATTGGAGAAATAATAAAATTGGCAATTGAGGTCAGAATTTGGAGTTGTTAGAAAGTGTCTCGAATGGAATTTCTGAGGGTACCATTGTTTCCGGAAGGGTCGAGAAAGTCGAAATGACTGTACTTGGGGTCTATTTGGGTTCCGAAATAAATTAGGACCGTTTGACTCGAATTAAAGTCACCGAGTCATTTAAAGTGTGTATTATCATTTAAAGATGTGTATTTTCGGATTTAGGCTTAAAAGCCACGAGAGAATCATTCTCACTTAAGAGAGAAAGAGAAAAAGGAAAGAAAAGAAAGAGAGAAGAAGAAAGAAGAAGAAAAGGAAGGAGAAAGAGGGAGAAAGCGGATTTTCCCGTGGATTCAGACCCTACGAACCCGAGGCAAGTGATTAAACTTGCTAAATAATTGTTGTGTACCATTTATTGCATGATTTGTGGATTGATTTTTGGGTTTTAGGTTTAAAATGTCAAAACCTAACTTTTGGGAAAAACCTTAGATTTGTATTGTATATAATGGATTTAAGGTTAGAAACTAGTTTATATGTATTCTAGGATGAATATTAATGTTGTATTTGTGATTGGGTTGAAGAGAAATGGAGAGAAAACCAATAGAATGATTTTTGGGTATTTTGGCTACTTAAACAGTAGCCATTTTCGAGCTTCAGCAGGGCCGAATCGATTCGGTCCCCTTGCCGAATCGATTCGGAAATATGCAGGTGCCCAGGTCTTGGTGACCGAATCGATTCGGACCCCTAGCCGAATCGATTCGGCCTGAGGCAGAGCCCCAGGTCTGATGACCCGAATCGATTCGCCTTCCTGGTCGAATCGATTCGCTGGGCCGAATCGATTCGGAATAGGCCCGAATCGATTCGGAAACAGGGCTTTTTAGGGGAAGTTTTTCTAGGGAGATTTTCTTCCCGTTTTGTCCGAGGTTATCGATCGGGGATCTCTATAGGAGATATTTGGATTATGTTTTGGAGACTTTTAGAGAGTTTCCCCTACAAGAGATCATTGGAGTCATATAGACTTATTTTGGGGATTTCCGATTTGAGAATTTGGTATTTTCTAAGTGGGGGAGCCCACTTTCTTTTAGGGATGACTTTAAAGGATTCAAATGAAATGAACCCTATTTTGAGTGGATGTTTACTAATGCTATTTGATGTACCTTTGGATATGGAAATATCCTTATTAATAACTGATTTGGGAGATATCTCGTAAAATGAGAAATACAAATTGAGGTGCAATAGGATATAGAATATCCCTAACTAAATTGTATTGTAGGACAATTCATTTTAGAAGCGACTTGAGAGCTTCGAGCGAGAACTAGTATAGTCTATACTAGGTGGGGTAAATGCGTGAGTATTAACGATTAATGTATCATGAGAGAGTATACTAAACTATGATGTAAATCAATTGCGCCTAAGTGCGTATTATTTAACATGAATATGATGTTTCAGGTATACCTTATATAACGGTGTATCTTTATTATGTGGGATGTATGTATACCCTATATGATGGTGTATATACATGTTAAGCATACCCTCTCCTTGCTATCATTGGGAAGTTTCGTGCGTTGAGGGTGAGCATCCTGACAAATATGCAGGGTGTGGATATTCCCCAGGTCATAGTCGTCCTTTGTGGTCAGAAAATGACATATATATATATTTATTTATTTTGGGGGTGAGAGGTCGGGGTATGTGACGCTCTCACTTGCCGGTTAGGAACTATGACCGCTTCCCGGACGTGTGTGCGTGAGTAGATCACGAGGTGGGTGTCGTTGAACCCCACCAGGTGACCCCAGTTTGCTACGCGTATATGGGCTGCTGGAAGATGATAGCATGTGAGCCTGCGTCCTTCGAGTTATAGCTCGGTGGGATGGTTATTAATTGCTTGTGTTTGTATTTGGGTGTCAAGGGCATAACAGACCTTAATGACCTACATTGCCAGGATTAGTGTATCGGGGGGGTTCCTTGTTTGGATTTCGCTTCGGCGAGACGTCCCACGCACGAACCGCAGTGTAATGTTGGAACTTGGGGATAAGTTTAGTCCTTAATGCTCATCACTATATTATATTATATATCTATCACCTATCCCGACGATCGACAGTGCCAGGAGTAGTGTAACGGGGGGGTTCCTTGTTTGGATTTCGCTTCGGCGAGACGTCCCACGCATGAAACGCCGTGTACTGTTGAGAATTGGGAATATTAATTAATTAAAATTGGCTATTAATCATTTGGGTTACATGCATCTTGCATTGAGGGCATAATGAGCCCCGAGGATCGATACGGTCAGGAGTAGTGTAACGGGGGGGTTCCTTGTTTGGATTTCGCTTCGGCGAGACGTCCCACGCACGAAACGCAATACCGTGTTGAAAATTGGGAGGAGTTTAGTCCTTAGTTCTTGATGCTAATAACTCATTTATAATTATTATTATTTATGGTTCCTTGCCTTATTTGGGCATCACTAGAATAAATCTAGTACACGTTATTATTAATGTATTGTGATGATGTAGCATGATTGGATCATGTATCTTTATATGTTCAATAATAGAACATTATATGGTTAAGCAAAATGTTTATATTAAGTTAATAATTATAACTATTAGATTGGACTAAATGTAGAATCGGGCGATAGGTTAGATGGTTTCACTTAAATACTTTAATTGGGTTTAAGTTAGAATCCTCTCACCTAATTAGAATCGAACATCCTTTTTGGAGACACGTGCATACGCTTAGTGCGCGCTTTAGATGAGAGGTGAGTTGAATTTCTATGGAGTGTTCGATTCCAGCTAAATCATGTAATAATGCATTTATAATTATTATGCATTTTAATACACTTGCTATAAATGTTTTTCACACTCGGGTTCTGACCCGTTTACATTTCCCCTCCCCCATGTATATATATATATTGTATTACTTCAGGTGCTCCCCCGCAAGGACGCCTTTATTATCCCTCCATTCAGGATTTGTGGAGCTGTGGCAGTAGCGGACTGTTGCGGCACTTGGTTTTAGTCGATTCCTATCTTTGTATATCTAGATTAGGATTCAGTTGTATTGAGTTAGTATTCAAGTGTTATAGATTAACACTTTCATATGCTTTAATTATCTGTTTATTGTATTGTCTGTTGCCAGGCAGCATATTCGGGTATTTCATTTGTTGGGATTTTTTGTTGTACAATGTATTGTACTCTTTCATTATTGAGGCATGCACTTTCCACTTTATAGTTAGATGTTTGGTTGGGTGTATGCATTATTGGTTTTGTTGTTGTTGTAAAATAAAAGTTTTAAATTTTTGGCGATTCGCACTTTATGATTTCGGGTAGTTAGCCTTATATTACTGTGTTTAGTTGTTGATGTTGAGACTGTACCATCTGAGATACCTGATTTATGTAGTATAGGGCTGGCCACCCGTTATTATTTGGAGCGGGTTGTCACATGCAACACCTCACTCCGGTGGAATATCGATATATGTGTCTCTAAATCGTCTTCCACTCGTGTTGTAAATGGTTGTTTCTCAAGTGATCTTTCCTTGACAATGATATTGCACATACTCAAACAACGCCGACGTTTTCTTGCCATGAATCTGTGTACGTACATAAAACATACATAATCAACTTAATTATACAATAATAAAATTGAGAGAGGGATTAATCACGTTAATGGTACATGAAACATACATGAATTTTAATTGAAATATCAATTCATGCCTCTCTAAATCATCTTCATATTATTTACTTTTAAAAACACTTAATATTTTTTTAAAAATTTGGCAGAATCTCCTTTATTTATTCATGAAAACCAACCTGTTTAAACATAAAAATTAACTAAAAAATGACGACAGAAATAGCCACAACACTCTAAACAACTAATGTAAATAAATATACACATTGCGATTCCTTTTATCGTTGGACAACATAATGAACAAAATTTAACTTGAATATGTCTCACCCTACATGTGGTTGAGAGCAAGACTAAAGAGGACATAAGTGACAAGGTCTTTGTTCAAGAGAATAGATGCAAAAGATCCAATGGTAAAAGGCTCAGGCATAGGTATAACAAGTCCTCGTGGGATAATAAACTTCCTGCAACAAATGGGATACAAAACGCAGTTAGCTATGGTTCTGAAAAAGTCGAGAAACATTAATGTGATTTAGATACTTCAAAAATAATTGTTTAAAACCCAATACAAAAACCCGCTCTAAAGATATCATGATTTTATTACATTAATTATTACACAGTTTACATAAGGGAACTCAATTGATGCGCATAACATCAATTCCAAGAAGAAAGGAAAAAGTGAAAGGAAAAAACATCATCGTGATTAAATAAGGGAACTATATCCTAAAAGATGTGCGCAATATAAGTGGCGAGGAATGATCCTAAGTTTAATCCCACATATATAGTATGCATATCCACTATTGAAGATTTCAATCTGCAATATTCTCTCCATTACTATGATTGTGAGGAAGTTGCCTTAGAAGCAAGGCCATTTGTAATAGTGTTAAACTTTCTCCAACAATGAAAAATATTGAATTGATGAGAAGTTGAGATCTTGTCCACTTGATCTTGAATAACCCAAGGAGGTTTACCTCTCTTCAAAATCAAATCAACCATTATTTTATTATGAGCCAAGTTGTCTTCAAGGAGGTTTATCTCTCTTCAAGGAGATCTTCCTAACCTAAGGAGGTTAACCTCTCTTCAAGGATATATTGTCCACTATGAGCCAAGTTGTCTTTCTTGTTCTTGATGGAATTAATATTCTAATAATTCTTCCATTTCTCATTAAAACTAGCTGAAAAAATTTCAGTTCTTCTATTATGGCGACTTGCTGCTAGTTTTTTCAGTGTCTGATTGATATTTCTTCTAAAATTCTTGATTTTCCTTATAATTAGGAAGCTCTGTACATCTTGGAGAGATGTTGCAGTTATCAAGAATAAGATCTTCATCAGCTATGATCTCATAATGCTTTATTTTATCTATATGATTCTGAATAGCTTTAATCTTTTCAGGAAATTTAGGAATTATGGCCATATCAGACCTTTCTCGAGTGACTTCTTGGAGAATCAAGTTTTCTTGAGAGGGTTCTTCCTTTTTTTATTGATTGATGCTATTCTTCTTTTCTATATAAAATGCAATATTGGTCTTCCCCTTTCTTAGTATGTTCTTCTTAGGCTTGTTTTGAGTTGGATCTTTAATATGCATTTGGTCTCTTCACGTCCTTGCTTCTTGTAGAAAAGGCAGTACGGAGGGATGTTTTCATAAGAGACTTGTTTCCAAAAGCCATTTGTACCATATCATATCCATAATCTTGTTAGTCTTTAATCTAAAAGGTTGAGTTTGACACACACCCTTACAGTGCTTGGTCTAGTGATTTAGGATTTAGTAAATAATTTAAAACTAAACCAGTAAATTAGGATTTAGAATTTGAATAACTTAAACTAGGTCCAGTTTAATTATGTCCCAGTATTTGTTTTATGATAAACTCCACAAAGCCCATCCACTTCCATTGCACTTACATCATTAAGGGAGTTCACTGTCGTTAAAACCTCTTCTTCTTTTGGAATTTCATTAAGGGACTTATTCATCTCATCAGCAACTATTTTTGGAATGACATTAAGCAAATCATTGCAATTATAGCTACCTTCAGAGTGTAATAAATTTTCAAAATTATTAATAATCTCATATTTAATATCTTAACATTGATCGGATTGATTTTGAAGTGTGTCCTTTTTTTAGTTTCGTTTAGTTTCATTTTATTTTGTAAGTGATCACATGTCAATGGATCTGAGTGACAAAGTAAGTGATCAATGTTTAGTTTTGTTTTATTTTATAATGAATATTATTTGTTGATATGATCATTGATTTGATTTTCTTGTACATGGATCAGATTCTGAAGGAGTGATTAGTTGCAAAACTATAGATGGGATAATGTAGCTGTGTTAATTAGGGGAAGAACAAATTCTGTTGAGAGCTAAGTGGTGACTCTCAATCTGGATATTCCAAAATAAATCCTCAAAATGATAGAACATAGTAAGATGGAGCAGGGCATCCTTTTTTTGATTTCTAATCCAAAATAGCCATACTAGCCCAGATGTATACATGGCTAGATATTGTAGTCTGCTAAGATTCCATCATTAGTTAGGTCCATAAATTACATCATTAGTTAGGTCCAGACCCTTCACCCTGGCTTGGTCCAATGGTAAGGAGGGTTTCGCTCTAGACCATAGGTTGTGAGTTCGATCCCTCCCATGGATACCTTCCCTGATGGTAAGGGCGGGCTCTGAGCCGTGTGGGTATGCCGTAAGGTTCTGAGTTTCGATTAAGAATTTTAGTTGTATGACGTGTACACTAAGGGTCCTCTGTGGCAGTTTAACTCATAAATATATGATTTGGTTAGGAAGAACATGTCAAAAGGGCGACGAATATGGGATAACAAGAAAAATTGTATGAATTATTCCAGTTGTTATGGTGAAACATTTAGATTAGATAGTGTAAGACGCAATTCTTGTGCCCCTCATACTTTTTAAGGGCCCCCCTCTACAAGACATTTATTGTTTGATTTTTTAATTGTCAAATCAATTCGATATTCCACGTGACATGTTAGAGGGGTGACATACGGTTTTCGTGTCTATGAGAGTGTCCGACATGAGTACATCACCTCCGACAAAGTGCCCTTGCTTCATAAGTTCCTAATGGGTTTATGGGATGTGATTAAAACTAAGAAAATAGCATTGGATTATATAATCTAGCCTTTCCTTATCTTCGTAAGGTATTCAATGATCAAGGTATGAGCTTCGGGTATTGCGATTGCATTGTGTTATGTTTAATTAAGATAATTTGACCTTATACAGTCTGCCCCTTTGGGGAAGAGGTGTGTTGTTAATTTAATAGTACAATCATTACTTGATCCAGCTTTAGGACTTCTACATAATGAATTCTTTCGTACCGCTAAATATTTACTAGCATTATCTTCAAAAATCAAATTAGTTCCATATCAAGAGGTTTAGTCTATAAATGCGATGCTTTCTTGATTCAGCTGACCCGTATTTACATCATTTAAAATATCAACATCATAAAAAACATGACATAGTAGCATCTAGTTGAGAGTAATTCTACATTGATAATAATAGAAGAGAAATTAATTTTGCAATACATACTACTTTGGGCCAAGCTACTTCATCATTATTTTCAATGTTCACCCCCAAAGGCTCAGTTTAAACCAAAAACAATTATAAACAGTCAATAATTCTAACTTGAATGGAATAAACAACTTGCAGAGGACATGAATTAATTAACACAAACATCAATAATTCTTACTATAATTCACACAAACTAGTAAGCAAATATTCTCGTAGATTAATCAGAATGCTATACTACAACAACCAATTGACAATTCGGGTTTTTAATTGGCTCACCCTCAACCTCTTATCATCACTACAAATAAATCCAGTACAAAAATGAATGAAATATGTAACATCATTAAATGATAATTTATGAAAAGAGTGCATACATACCACATGCAATAGTACACTCATCAATGGTGGCACTAATTTCATTAGCATTACACTTTATACCTAATTCAAACAAAACATATTAATAAACACAAGATCAAAGTAACAAAAATTAATTATAATTATAAACAATCATGAAGATCCATAATATGATTCTTAAAAATAGCACAATTGTCCACAACGATATGTGCATCAGACAATCAAAGTTCAATAACTCAATTAACTACAAACATATGATCCAAGTATTTTGTGTAAATTGAAGTTAGGGTTAGGTATTATAATGGACACCAAGCCTAAATATCAACATCATTCCACTTCTTAATTTCAAAACGCTTTGATTTCTAGGAAGAAGGGCATTTGCAACAAATTGGGGTATTTTCAACAAAATGTTTCTCGCAAAATATGCATCTCGGGAGGGTTTCTTTTGCACTTTTATACACGGAAAATAATGTTTCCTATAAGGTTCCCTAAACTTGGATAGGGGAAAGGTCATTAAAATTGTTAATGTACGAGCATAAATTAACACATTGGATGACCTAACCCTTGTTGATAAAAAAGATTTTATTTATAAACATTCCAAAATCTATTGGATGACCTAAACCTTGTTGATAAAAATGATTTTTTTTTACAAAAAATCCAAAATCAATACTTTATTCATGGCATGGTCACTGGGATATCTAGACTCAAACATTACAACCATGAGTTAATTATAAAACTAAAATTTGAAATTGTCCAATATTTTATGATTTCCTAAAATCCCATTATGAGTAAGTTCACATATAAGTCAGTGGTTTAATAAATGAATTGATATCTACAAATCCAACCCTTTTGGAAAAATGAATTGGCATTAATTGAATCAAATAGTTTAACATAACCTACCAAATCTAACTCTTTATTAAGAAACTTGAAATTTCTATGTGATCTTTTTAGTTTTAAGAAGGTCATTTAATGGATGTGGATTTGGAATTTCAAGAAAGTCCAAAACTAGAACATTTAAATAAAATCATTTAGTGCTATACTTAATGATACCAAATAAAACATATTCGTAAACGTTTAGGGAAAAAAATTAGAAATCCATATGCCATATTTCCAAGTATAAACTGACCTTTGGCTCTTGTGTTTTATACCTCATAGTGAAAGTGGTTAAGTTGGGTTCTTATGATATAATGCACAAAAATTATTATTCTATTATTATAAGTAATTTCTACTATAACAAAAATTCCAACTATCCCAATAACTAACTAATTACATCAACAAGACATCAAATTTCTTTTATATCACCTTTTCTTTCATTTTAATAGCACCCAAACAAGGAAATTGACAATTATAACAAAACTAATTTGATATCTTCAACCATAAAATCTCACCTTAATAATTTCCAGTTACACTTAACCCCAATTTTTGAAACCCTAAGTAGCTAGCAACCTACACCACCATAATCTCACCACAACCAAGAGAAAAAGGATCACGACTTACCAGCAGTGAGCGCAGGAGGGAGATCTAGGGCGAGCGACGGTGGTAGGGTAGAACTCTAGGGCAAGCGACGGTGGTAGAGAGCGAGGTGGTGAGTTTTTGTCCGGGTAAAGAAACAACATGCTCATGTTTTGCTTTACTTTTTCTTTTTTGTTTTGTTGGTAGGAGGTTTCATTTCTATGCACAAGGCGGGAGTTAAAATTGTGAAGGTGGGAAAATAAATTATTTCAGCCGTCTCATAAGGTGGACTATTTGAGATGGCTCTTAATATGCTGTCTCATTAGCCTCACTTTATAAGACGGCTGTGTTTACCCGTCTAAAATAGTATTATTTTTTGAGACGGTTGTATTTACCCGTCTCAAAATGTATGCTTTAGGGACTAAAATTTACGCCGTCTCAAAAGCCTCCGTCTTAAAAGCTACTTTTTTTTTGTAGTGGTGGGTTCGCCCCGTACTTACACTCGTTATTCTATAATTGTCCGTGCACTTGCAGTATTTTATAAATTGACAAATAAATTTTTGGCGCCGTTGCCGGAGATTTCTTCGATTTTTTTTTTAAGAATTGTGACTTTCGGACTAGTTTTTTTTTTTTTAATTTTTGCACTAGTTTATCCTAAAATACAAAAAAAAAAAAAAAAAATCGAAAAAAAAATATTTTTTCTGGAAATTTCTAAATTCATTTTTTTTAGTCAGCAGTCCATAAAAAATCTAAAAATTCAAAAAAAAATCGAAAATTCAAAAAAATATTTTTTTTCACCAGTACTAATTTCCATTTAAAGAAATAAAAAAATTATTTCTTAAGTGTGCTTGGTCATTTTTGTTTGTGTGTTGAATACACCATTAGTGCGCGTGTCGTGTTAATTTTTTTCTTTTCTTTTCTTTATTATTTTTTTTTTGTGTGTCGCACTTTACGTTTGGTGTAGTTTCTTTTGTGTTTTATTAGAAGCAACTTCGGAAAAAAAATAGCAAAAGTGAAGAAAAAAAAGTGTGCAATGGTGATTGAACGTGAAGAAAACTTATGCAATCTTGCCACGAGCAGAAGGAACTCTCAAGGATGACTGAAACATAGGCAAATTTTACCCCCAATTGATGTCAACTTAAACTTCAGCCCGACGTAAGCACGTGACCGTAAAAAGTCTACGCCGGAGGTATGTTTTTGTATGCTCCTACGTGGTTTAATTTCGCACTTAATTTACCACGTTGCATAAATTGATTTAAGGGTAAAACTCTTAACGAGGCTAGAATTAAAAGTTAGTCAAATCGATTCCGTTTTACCTTATCTAGGATTGGTGATTTTTAATGAGTCTTCGTATCGACCACCTACCTGGAGGAAAAAGCGGGAACTGAGGCGATAATCGTAGTTAATCATCTTCTAAATAATCCATTGTCAAAGAGTATGGGCTGTCTAATTAGATTTTGAGTCAATTATAATTGCTTTTGCATTCTAAATTTAAAAAAATTATATAAAAAAAAAACACGCATTGTAAATTACAATGGGTGATCCTCACATTGTTATCCCGTCATCTTTCTCATATTCCTCAATTGATCCTGTGGACGTGTTTTTACAAAATACTAAAAATTTAGATGACTACGTATTTCAATTTGACTCGGATGGGTCAGTAGTCATTTTAAAAATTAAAGAAGGTATGGATGAGAATCCAACCCCTGTAATTACTATTTGTCCACCAAAGTGTATCAATTGAAAAGAGGTAAACAAATGGTATGATAATGTTATTTCTAAAAATAATCATGAATTAAATGGAGATAATTAATTTTGTGAGGAGAAAAAAATTGACAATCTTGAGATATATAATAATTGTGATGATTTGGATGTTAATTTCTGTCGAGATTTTTCTCCTAATTTAATTAAGAAAAATGCTGATTCTTCTTATATATGGAAAAATTTATTTGAGAATTCGTCATCCGATTTTAGTGATACTTTAAGTATTTATAACGATCTTCCTGTTTTTTATGAAGAAAGTGTATCGCCCCGTAATACCTATTATTCCCGTGCTTTTCAGAAAATCTCACATTTAGGAGTGGAGTATGCATCCCCAATTTTACGTGACTACTTTCGAAAAAGGGATAGTAAATATTTGGATCCTTTTTGTAATTTTTTATCCCCATGTGATGCATCGACATATAATTCATGTGATTCAAATTTATTTATTATTGATGATGTCGGTGCGCACCATTATGACCATGGATTTAAGATTGAAATTTGTGTTGTGCGGCCATGCGCTCAATAAATGATCTTTTGGCACTTAGTGCTATAAAATTTACTAATTGGAATGACCCACAGTTATCTTGATTATTAATTTATGGTGATGATGGTAATTTCCATGGGTTTGTATATTATTAGTGTATTTTTTCCTCTTTCCCTTTTTTTTGTGTTTGTTAACAAACACTTGTTACTTTGGATGTTGGTAGCAAAGTGAAGTTCACAGGTAATATCGTCATTTCACTTCTTTACTTTATTTTATTTGTTCATATTTTTATTTGAGCATATAATGAGGACAATATAAAATTTAGGTTTGGGGGTAAGGATGATATTTTTTAAAAGAAAAAAAAATCAGAAAAATTCAAAAAGATTTACTATATAGTTGAGTTTTGAAACGATTTCTTAATATAAAATTAATTCATCGATCTCTCAATTTATGAAATTTTTTACACATTAGCCATATAATATGATAAAAAATGAATATTGAGGCAAAAGTTAATATGATTAACGAATTATTGTGGAGATTTTAACCCGGTTAGATTTTGTGCCATTCATCATTTTCGAGAGATTTAAATTAATCCGAGTTAAAATAACTCAAACTTTCTTTCAGTGATAAATTCGTTAATGATCTCAAATTCTTTGTTTTGTTCGATTATTGAAAATAAAAAGTCAAATTATGAATCTTAAGCACTAGAAGTCTTAGTAAGTCATCTTGAGACACAAACCAACTTAATGAAACTTGAGAAATGAAATTAGGCCATCGTTTGAAAGCTCAAAATTAAGCCTAAACTCCAACCTTTTTACATTATACCGTTGCAAGCCCATTTGAACCAAAAAGAAAATAAGCCTTTTGTTGAAAACCCATTATCCTACACAACTCCAACTGGGAGTTCAAAGCCCATAAAAAGAATCTATACCCATTTTCTGAGAATACTAGGGTAAAATTATGGTTGAAAAAAGGCCAAAAAAATTTACAAAATAATTATGTGTAAAAAGAAAAAGAAAGAAAGAAAGAAAAAAGATAAAAAATGTGAGTTAAAAAGAAAAAGGAAATAGAAAAGAAAAATGGAGGTTAGAAGAAAAAGTTCCTTAAAGTCAAAATGCCGAAAAATATCTATATTCTCACAAGTTTTGAACTCCAAACGCCATTATTTCCAGCCAAAATCCAAGCCTACAATACAACCAAAGAAAGTCCTAGTCGATCTCATGTGAAGTTAGTTATAGTGGGGAGAGAAGATGAATAGGATCTATGGTGTGATTCAACGTTTTCAAAAAGTAATTGATTTTTCGTTCATGAGATCATATTCATCCATTATAAAAAATTTATTTTTGATCATGTATATGTGAAATTTGTTCATATAAATTTACTCTTTTATTCACATATATCGAGAGAAAATAACACATTTCCGAGTGTTCGATTGAGAGTGCATCCCGTGAGATTTTAAAATCAAAAACGAACTTTCAGATAAGAAATGTAATGATCAAATCTTTTGAAATTGACGGTTATATTGGCTATGCACACACACACGATAAGTTGAGATTGAAAAGTGAAGTTCTACTATATTTATTAAGTTTGCCTTCAAAATTGGCTATATTACTTTTGTGACTTTTGTATTGAGTCAAGTTTTTGAATTTTGTGAGTATATTCACTTCAAACCCTCACGAGACAAAACTCGTTTTGGTTTTTGTTCGAGGACTAACAAAGTTTAGGTTTGGGGGTATTTGATGAGTGCATTATTTTGCATGAATTATGTCCAAATCTAGACCTTGTTAGGCCCTTTGTATTATAAATAATGAGCTTTTAGAGTCGTTCTCGTAAAATAAAAGAAAAATGCAAGTTTGAATAAAATTTGGGTTAAAAATGTAATTTTAGTAACCCGAGGGGTAAAATCATAATTTTAAAAACTTTATGAGCCTGAAAATAATTTTTAAATATTTATCTAGGCAAAATAAAGTTCTCTATAAAATTTGGTTGAATTTGGAATTAGAACGGAAAAGTTATGAATTTCGGGGGCTAAAATGTAAAGAGGGGTAATTTTATAATTTTTAACTATTTGTGATACTAAATTTGAGTTAATTTTTTTTATTTTTCATTTTTACAGCTACCCCAAAAATTTGGACAACAAAGGAGTCGATGTGCAAAAATTATTGCGATACGTCGCAACACGACACGGTTGATACAGTTGTACTAAATATTTTTTATAAAATCGCTCGAGTGTCCATTGGGGATATACCTTAGTTTTTCAGAAAGGTCTCGGCAAGACTCACAACTTTCGAGTTCGGACGAAAATGAGATTTTGAAGTTTTAGGGGTAAAAAATGCGATTAAAGCTAGTGCTGTGAATAGTGACAAAATTGGGGATAATTAGTTTTTTTAAAAAAAGACTTCTCAATTATCTCCAATTCTTTCCAAGACTCCATGGGATAATTATCATCTCAAATACAACCAATTAAAGAGAGTTTCACTCCAACTCAAATACCTCATTCCTAAGCGTATAAATAAGATCCTTCGGCGCATTACTTTGGTAGAGAATTTTAAAGAGATAGTTTTGGTTCCTTTATTTTGAGAGTATACTTTTATTGAGGGCCAAGAATTATTCTTTTGTGGGGAGAAGTTTTGTCAAGATCAATTGTAAGAGTCGATTATTATTGTAAGTTGATTTATTGATGAGAATTAGTATTCATTCTTGCACTTTTATTTTGTCTTCAATGATGCTAGCTTAATTTTTTTACAAGGACTAGTTGAAGATTATTATGTTTGATTAATATTTTGTGTAGTTTAAATTCATCTTTATTTCCCGATATGTTCTAAAAGTTTTAAAAATTTGATATTCATTTAAAACGACACGAGAGTGTGTTTTAAACCTTCGATTTTGTTTAAAGAAAATCATAATTTTATTTTTAAGTGTAAGTACTTTTTTATGGATTGTGCTTGCACTAGATTGTTTTGATAGTCCATGCTTAAAAACTAAACTTTGAAATTTAAAAGTGAACTTTTTAAGGGAATAGGGATTTTAGCCGTCTAAATCTAGAGACGTTAAATTTTATTGTTAACTTAAACGTGTTATCTTCCGAATTAAATACGACGAGAGTCGGTTTAATTTGAGTTATAATATCGGGAATGACGAGTTTAAGTTACAGCATATTATTAGTTAAATGTGATAAATGGATCCAACGTCCTAGTTTTCATGCCCACTTAATTATATCTCTCGTAGTCACATTTTTTATTTGTGTTTGCTTAGTTTAATAGTATATATCTTCTTTACCCCATTTTATCTAGTTGGACAGTTGTAATTCTTTTAAAAGTTAAAATTGACAAATCTCTGTGGGTTCGATCCGTACTTACACTCACTATTTTATAATAGCCCATGCACTTGCAGTATTTTATAAATTGACAAACATAAGCGATCATGGTTCTAACCCTTTGGGATATGCACATACCTAACGTACCCAAATCACCTTTCAGTCCCACTAATACACACACATAGTGAGCCTCCCGAAGTTCCATGTTATGTGGCACAAATACAAACCTCATTGGAATCATCAAGGTGGGATCACCATCTACGCGAAAACCTCTGGATAGCAGGCAGCGTAGGTATGTTCACACACATAAGGAAGCACATAATAGGCACACTTACAACCTATACATATGTCGCATATAGGCATACACACAATCTATCAATATCATTTGTATAGGTATACACACCACTTATAAATATCATCCGTATAGGTATACACTCCACCTATAATATAATCCCATATAGGTATCCACTCAACCCATAATATCATCTGTATAGATACACACTCATCCTATAATATAGTTCGTATTGGTATACACATAACCTATCTATATAACCTGTACGTAATCTATCTCTCGAATACTCAACGTACTATCGATATACGATTTTAACTCTCTATCGCGGTTTCCCGAGTATAAATCTCTACTCGAAAGGCCCTAGTTACCCCCTTAAGTTATTTCAGTAGTTACTACACCCATACTCTACTGATGTAAGTCATAGGTTAACTCATCTCTCCATGGTCCATTTCAAATCCCGTTCATTCGATAACTATGGATACGTTCTCGATTATCCTTAGCCTTATCTCATCTCAATTTACGTAAACTTAATCCCCACAATAGGCCTATTGGTATTCAATATAATCCTCTTTATCATTTAGAGGTGCTACAAAAATCCCCTGTTAATTATTCGCAAATTCTAGGGTTTAATAGGAAAATTTTTACAAATCTGGAAAAATAGAATCCATTCGCCTAAGGGAAGAATTGATTCGCCTTATCGAATCGATTCGCCCTTGGGCCGAATCGATTCGAAAGGTATTAGGGGCCATCTTTTTCCGTATGCAACTTCGTTTTCCACCATTGTTACCCACAATTCCTTCATGCAATCACCCCAAACTCCATTATAATTTATCCCAACATTATATCAGAGTATATACATCAATTATAACGAATCTTTAACATTAAATCATCATTAAATCCCAAAATTCTCAAGATTTCTCTAAGGTTTTCCTACCCAAAACCCTAGCTCATGTTCTTTATGCATAATCAATATTTTCCTCAGATTTCATCCATAATATTTACACATACAAATCTGATTTCATTCCCTCTACATATGTGGAATCATTCTACATTCATTCCTATCCCAACTTATGAGTTTTATTCACTTTAAACCTCAAGAACATAATTAAAATCATGATATTATAGTCCTTACACTACAAGGGTATCATAACCAAATCAAAATATGCAAGATAAACACTTGCCTTTGGTCCAACAAATCTGATTTCATTTTATGATGAAGGATTTGTTTTTCTTCCCTTCTAATCCACAATCCAAAGTTGATGAAGGTGAAAGAACAAGGTTGAAGGTTTAAAAAATCCTCTCTTAAGCTCCAAGAATGTCTTTTTCTTCTTCTCTAATGGCCTCTTTTTATTTTCTATTCTTCTAAACCTAGACTCTCCCAACTACATGCTAATATAAACCTTAAAATTTCATATATCTCTAAACTCTAGGATACCAATTGACTAAAATGCCCTTATATAGTGTTGGGTTGCTCTTAAATTGCCCCGGGACCCAAACTATACACTCGGGTACACTATTCTGACTATTTCGACCCTTTCGGAATCAACCAGGACCTCTAAATCATCATCTGAGTCACTATATACCAATATCCATTCTCGACCTCAAATTAGTCTACACACGACTCCTGGTTGAGATATAATCTGATTACGTCCATATCACTCGCTATGACGCATAATAATTATGGTAAATTATTTATCAATCCACTTAGTAAATTTATTTCATAACATTAATCATTATCTCTCCCGATTAATACTTAATTATTTAATTCAACTATATTATGTCACACGTATAATTTAAAATAACCCGAATTAATTACCAAATTAATTAAATTCTAAATACGTAGAAATACAAGGTATAACAGTGTGACATAATTAAAAAGTTATATGGTTGGAATAAAATAATTGGGACATATTTCGTGGAGTATACGGGCTCGTTTAGGTGTTTTAAACCTTTAAAAATGCTCCCGGGGTATATTATATACATTAGGAAACTTTTGGGCTAATCTGGATATGGGTTCGAGTCCATCTGGGGGTCCAAAGTTTGGGATTTTAACCCAACTTGGGATTTGGGGTTAATATATGTTTAAGGGAAAGATAAACAACTCCCCACTACTGATTTGAAACCTAAATGTAACTGCTACACCAAGAGAGAAGGGGAGATGAACCAAAAAAGGAGAAGGGTTAAGGAATTAAAGGAGAATTCAAGAGGTTTCCTTCCACTACACATTAAAGCAAGAATTTTCTTGCTCAATTTAATTTTCAATTTGCTTCTTGATGCACGTATTAGCCCCATGTAATTTATGGGTTTTAGGCTTAATCTTGATGATTAGATGTTAAGAAATTATCCTTTGCATGTAGAGAATTAATTATAACATAGAAGATTAACCCAGAAATCTAAAAATTGTTTTCTTAAATTTTGATGATAGAAACACTAGGATTCTTGGAGAAATTTTGGGGGAATCTTGAGATCACATATAGAGTAATTTGGGACATGTTATTAACTGCAAATTATGAGTTTAATTACGTTGCATTATGCCCCATAATCTGATCTATACGTAGTGGTTATTGTAGAAGAAATCTAGGATTAAAGAATTTAAATCCTCATATGAAATCTGGGTTTTGGGAGTACATATGGAATAAATGGTTATATGATGTATAAACAGGTATTAAGTATTCATTCATGAGTTTATACAATTGAAATCATGATTGCAATGAGTCTTGGAAATGAAACAAGAAAGTTCGCACTTATGAAAACAAGCAGATATGGGATTCTACACAATTCCGAATCGATTCGGCCTTGGAGCAAATTGATTCGGATTGGCAACGAATCGATTCGGCTAAGAATTGAATTGATTCAACCCTGAGGGTTGAGTTAGATGGGACCATGGTTAGTTCAGGAATATTTTTAGAAGTCCGAACGAGTTTGTAGGACGGTGTTTGGGCTAATGAGAAATTTATTAAAAATGTAAATGTGACCCACATATTTATTAAAATATTAAATTTAACTAGATGGTCAAATAATTGTTTAGAAAAATAGAATTTATAATTAACTAGATGGTCAATTATTAATTGATGAACCGTTGTGGGTATGATATGGGGCATTTAGATAATTATAGAGTAGTTACGTATACATATTATATAGGATAAATACTATGTATTTATTTATATATGTGTGGACATACCAATGTTCGTGGATAGTCATATCGGCTTGGGGTTTAATGCGTTCGAACTGTGTATCATACGTCGGCACAAGTGGGCTAGATGATGTGTAGGTCATTTTGGTACTACGTAGTAGCGCTATCTACGAGAGGTAGGTGTTGATGCTGTGAGCCTTTGTCACCGCTAGATATGGACCGTGAACTGGTATACTGCTTAGGAATTGCCCCAACTTATGTGTGTTTTGTGGTGTCCGCTTTGGATAAGAGATTCCTCCGGACTTTTCGATAGACCACGAACGAGACACCAACGATAGATGCCTTTCTGTGTTGCATATATGAAAGGACATATATATAAATTACCCGAGATTTATTTAATTGTCGAAGGATGCAAACATAAATCACCGACCTTTTACTATGTTGGGTATAATAGATGTTTATGCCCTTTTATGAGATGTATAAGATCGGGATACCTTGAAATTGGGTAAATCAAACATATTCGGCTTCGTTGTAACAGTTGGGTTTAATTAATCCAATAAATACTAATCTAGCATAGTGGTCATGTTTATTATTTGGGACTTTATTGGGATTCGAGTAATATCACATTTAGATAAGGGGTGAGATGTTAATCGCATGTGAGTGGCGATGGGGAGTATTTATTTTGCATCAACTGTATTTATTGCATTTTAAATTGATTAAGTTAATTCTTACACATTTAGGGCTCTGACCCAAATTTAAATGTTTTCTCCCCCAGGTGCTCGTAGACAGTGATAGCGGGACTATGATGTAGCAGTCTTGCATCCTTTTGCTCCCCAGGCATTTCAGATCCATTGATTCTAGAATAGGTGTATTTCATCTTCAGTACTTATATTATTTTGGGATTACTGTATGGGTATAACCCCGGGATTCATTTACTTTATGTTGGGTGAGGTGTTTACTTCTATGTCAGTCTTTTCATACACTTTGCGATGGATTGGATTTAATTATTATGGAAATGTTGATTTAAAACTCAAATATGGACCTTATATATATAATTTATATTATGTTGGTGCTGAGAATAGTATTAATGGACAAACAAGCCCTATCTTTGGCATATTGTGCCTGGACATCCTTTACGTGAGAAAATAGGGGTTGTTACAAAAGAAACTCGGATGATACCGAAAAAATTAACGAGGGCCCCGAGCCCCGGGGTGGAGGGCTGAAAACACTGTCCATAGCATATGGTGGCATCGCCGACATTGTGTAGTCCGTTAAAGTACGCGATTATTGGAAGATTCTGAGAAAAAGATAAAGAGATAAGGAACATGTCAAGAAATGGGTTATACGGTGAAAATATGTTAAGACAACCTAACTTGAATGGATTAATAAATGTTCTGGTAAAGGTGAAATGGACAAGTAAATATGAAATATGATTAATGTCCATAAGGTGAAGAAAAGGAAAAGTAAGTGGGTAAATTGGTGGTTAAGAAACCTAATAGGTTTGACCCATAATAATCACAAGGGTGTATTCTGAAAGGTTTTCAAGGGCTAAATAAGTATTTTCTTACACGATGTTTGCGTGCGTTGAAAGAGTGATTTTCAATGAAAATACTAATATGGGTTGGTTAAAATGAAAAGGGTAACTTTTGGTAAAGAAGTGGGTTTCGGTAAAACTAAGTGTTTCAAGTATTTGATCGGGTGTGTTATATAAAGGGATACATGTCAAATGAGGAAAAAATAAGTCTTTATAAGTTTATGGTGAATTAATCAGGATAAATAAGGTTTTCGAAAGTAAAATGATTTTATGCATTAAGTATATGTATATATGCGTGTCTGTGTGTTTATATATATATATACAAGGTAGTTTCATGTGCATATAGGTATAACATGTTAGAGTCTTCTTTTTGCCGTTCAAATCTATATTGCATTGTTATAATTTCCCACTGAGCATTCAACTCACTCCCTCATTTTGTTATGGCATGTTGGGTGCTATTTCATATTTTAAGAGCATTATACAGGTAAGTACTCTTTTTCATTTGATGTTAGTAGCTTTGTATGCATGGACTCTGGGGTGCTCCCCATGTGTCCCTCACGTAGCTAGATTTGAAATCGAAATTGCATACTAAGTAAGTGAAAAGTTATTTAAAATAAAATAGGATTAGTAAAAGTATATAGATTGTTTCATTGCACTTCACACCTAATGCTCGGGTCGGATTGGGTTTACTACGGGTAACCCATAAATCCAGGTCGGGGCATTCCAAACTAGTATAAAAAAAAGATGAGGTTTAGACTAGACTTCATTTAAATTGTGGAGGTAATCCTAGAGCTAGGGAGGAAGGCTATGGAAAGGAGAAGAGGAATTGGGGCTTTTATCTTGAAGAATTCAACCAAATTGATAATTGATGAAGTTTATTTAATATAATGTTATCATTGAAATGGTTTTATAGTATAATTATTTATGGATTCCTAACCTAAGTTCATTAATTTGAATTTTAGTCAAATTAATCAACTAATTTGGATATTAGCCATATAATGAAATTGTTATGCAATTGGACTAGATTATTCATGTAATTGGATTAATTTGGAGTAAAATGAATATAATTAGACTTTATGCTGGATTTATCTCAAAGCCCCTTGAATTATAGAAAAATTAATATTTATATGAATTTATTAATAAAATTATAATTCTAGGGTTCTTGGGATTAATTATGAAATCTTCCTCTAAATTCTTATAGAAAAGTTATATACAACTTAATTTCGTATTAGAATTGATAGTAGGTTATGTATACATGATTATGGGGTTTTAATCAATTGAATTGAGAGCTTGATTATCCATTAATGGGGATTTATAGGTGTTAAACCTATAAAGAAGAAGGATGATTTTTTGGGACTATTGATCGATCGAAGTCGATTGATCGATGCCATCAATTGATTGATGGTTTTGGTCGATTGATCGACACTTGCAGTTTGGCTTAGTTTTGGGATAACCTTGACTCGTAGGACGTGAACTTAGTCTATTGAGGTCCATAGGTTGATTCGTATGAATCAAGCACATAGTTATAGAAGTTAAGTAATACAATTAGATTAAGACTAGTAAACTTTATGTGTAGTTTTACTTGTCTTGTGTTTTACGTGCGACATACTATGCGAGTGTAATCACATGAGATGTACTATAGGGGATATCCTGATGGGGCACGAGATACAATGAGTATGATGTCACTCGATGCGATGGTGATGGGTTACCTAAGTGGGGTGACATATATGAGCTAATGTGATGAGAAGGGTCTACCTTGGTTATGTTTACCCTAAACACTACGTGCTAACACTCATTGTATCTAGAGTGAGATGCCCGAGGGTCGATCCTTTCTTATACCCTTGGAGATGGGGCATATGACTGGTGTGTTGGGTGTAGTGATTTATTTTGGATGTGATTTAATAGTTATAGGTGTGGGATGACCCATAACTATGATTAGTACATGTGGGTGATCCCTTAAGGCGGTAGAATATGACTTCATTTCGTGTGGATTTTGATGGAGCCTTACTTACGGTACATGTATGGTAATGTACCAATATTATGTGGATGTAGGTTTATAGAATACTTTCCCCTTAAACAGTTTTGACGTATAGTTGATAAAAATGGAAATCGATTCATTATAGTCTAAAGTGATGAATAAGACTTAATCATGGGAACACATAGGCTTGGGAGTAGACGCATGTGATATTTAGGATTGATTGTGTTGGGTTAACTTAAAAGCAACTAAACTACTATAATAAGATGCACAATTGTACTATGACACTAGGTTACTTATATCATTATACTATTTAGACTTGTTATGAACATCCTCCATTAACATTTTTCAAGTCATAAGACTTCATTGCAGCCTCACCGTCGATCTCAGGATGAAGGTGTCGAGCCTCCGTGCTCATGATCTATACTCCTTTTATTATTATGTCAGGTTTATAGTTACATACGTGGATTGCATGTGAGGATTCTATTATTTGTGTTGGATTTGGTATTAAATATTATACGGTCCACCATACATGTTGAGTTGTTTATTAATATATTCAGTTTTATTTAAAATCATACTTATAATGATGCTCAATTGTTTATACTCATATATTATCTATTATAAAATTGATTAACCTATTATTAAATTTTACGAGGAGTCACATAAATAATGACGGGGATTTCGAACGGTTTGACATTGAACGAAGAGTATTACAAACTACCGAAGGATAAGCGAGGACGGGGTAATCTTAAAAAAGGATATGAAGGAACAATAAGGAGTGAGTGACGAACGAGAATGATTTACATGCTCGGTGTGACAAATTGACGAACCATTTCAGCTAACCGCATACTCAACTTTGTCATATGAATGATCCACCTCAACTAATCGAAGGTTTAACCCTGGCAGGCGAATGATCCACTGCATATTTGAATCCGAAAAGACTATATCAACATACTGATACTTCAAACAGATGGCACACTCCCTATTATCGAAGTCAGGAATGTTGAAGTATATGAACACATGTTTTTCAAATTTAAGTAACTCAAACATATAAGAAAAAGTCAAGGAAGGAAGTTGTAAATGATGTGTATATAAAGCCTCCAGTTGCATGGAATATAACCAAAATTAGCAAGTGGCATACCAAAATGAACTTGGCAAAATATGAAGATTAACAAATTTATTGCCTTGTCCTTAAAATTATTGGTTTGATTGTCATAGCTATCTAATCAACGAAAAAATGGGACACCTGACACAGTCGACACATGGCCAATTAAATTTATAAGTTAGTTACAAAAAAATCACAACACACCATCGACTCGAACATTTGTGCCTTGTCAATCAAATATAATGAGTTAATTGTCAAAACTAATTAACTCAGTTTGTAACGGCATATTTGTCATGTTTAATAAAAAAGGCGCGACACTCAACAAGTCGCAAAGATGACGTGTTGTGAGTGTAACAACCCGCCTAAAATAATAACAGGTGGCCAACCCTATACTATATTAAATCAGGAATTCCAGATGGTCTAGTCTCAACATCAACTATCGGTACTATATAATATAGGACTAACTACCCGAAATCATATAAGCGAGATGTTATAATAAATTAAAACTTGCAACACACAACAACCCAACACTATAAAACTACTAATGAATAAGAGAGATGCAAGAAGCACTATAAGAAATGAAAGGAATCACTATACATGAATATGCCATAAATAAATAAATAAACCCGAATAAGCTGTCGGGTCACAGCATATACAATAACTGAAATGGAATAAATATAAACATGTATATAAATATCCCTTGGGTACAAACCCGATATACAACATGAATCCTACCTAGAATTTTAAAGAAGTAGGAAGCGGCTACATGAAACATCCCGCAACAGTCCGCACCTATCACGGCTCCCAAGACTCAGGATAGAAGGTCATCCGGTATCCATGCGGTAGGATACCTGTGGTAATATATATATACAAGGAGAAGAGAAAAGTAAACGGGTCAGAGCCCCGAATGTGTAAAATATTTAGCAAGTGTGTTAACCGTGCATAATAATTACCGGTGCACTTTATTTCATAATTAAAGTGAGACCGCACTCTCGTGAGACCCCCAACTCACCTCCCATCTAAAGGCGCACACCTATTCGAGTCCTCAAGTTTTAGTTAAATTACCCCCATATTATTAGGACAACCTAACTTATTATAGGCCTAGCCTATACCCACGAGAGTTTGCTTTCCTAACTTAGCCCAAGAATCCACCCTTTTTCTAATCTTACTAGATTATGAATACAAACAATTATGCCATAATAGGCTTTATGGATTCCAATTTATAATTTAATGAATTATAATTATTAATACATTACCCCTATATATATATATATATATATATATATATATATATATATATATATATATATATATATATATATATATATATATATATAGGCTAAAATATAAGAATTGATATCTAAATATCATGCACATGGAATATTGGCAAAACTTCTCCCCAATTTCAACGCTGCGCTGCGTTTCGTGCGTGAGGTGTCTCGCAAAGCGAAATCCAAACAAGGAACCACCTCGTTATACTACTCCTTGTTAACGTCGATCCTGGAGACCCATTATGCCACATATAAATATTGACAGAACTTCTCTCTAATCTCAACAATGCACTACGTTTCGTGCGTGGGGTGTCTCGCAAAGTGAAATCCAAACAAGGAACCGCCCTGTTACACTACTCCTGACAAAGTCAAGACCAGAGATCCGATATGCCATATAGGAAATTACTTCTCTCAAGTCTCGACACTGCACTGCGTTTCGTGCGTGAGGTATCTCGCAAAGCGAAATCCAAACAAGGAACCACCTCGTTACACTACTCCTGGGCAAAGTCGATCCTAGAGATCCATAATTCTTAACATACAATTTAACACTACCATTACTACTAAAACTCTAAACTAAAATACGAAAACAACTAAAAACCTTCGATAATATCCTTGGGATGATGTAACCGAAATATTCCTTAAATGCGATACATCAACCCCCATCAATCATCTAGTACACCATAAAGAATCTATATCCTTTCATCTATAGGATATATAAATATATATAGGTATTTTATTCTCACCATATATATATACATGTCAATCATACAATCCCATGACCATGGGTACATATCCTATATAATGTACCAAGGCCATGCACAAATAAATACCCGGCTATATGTAGCGCCGATAAAACTGCATAAATGCTATCATCTTCCCAGTGCCCGGCTCACGTAGCAATACTGGGGCCACCATGGTGGGACTAAACGACACCCATCTCGTGGTAAACTCACGCACACGACGTCCCGGGAAGCGGTCATAGCTCCAAATCGGCAATGAGACGGAAGATACCCACCACATCTTATCCCAAAATAAATAAATATATATATATATATCATATAATAGCACACGGGACGACTATGACTTGGGGAATATCCACACCTTGCTTTTCTAGCCAGGATGCTCACCCTCTACGCACGCAACTTCCCAATGATAGCATGAGCGGGGTATGCTTAACCAAATAAATATATATCATTCACATGCACAATATATATACATCCATATGATCCAATCATATGATCAAATATTAAACCATCATATAAGGTTTAAGTATCCATACCATGTCTATCCATAACATAAATATATCCATATATTCATATACATACAGATATATATATATCAACACATGTTCACATATCCATACATTTATATATATATAATTAATTCTCGTTCATATGTATAAGATATATAAACTCGGCTATAAGTATACATAATCCTCAATATACAAGCCGTCACCACAATGTTCATTAAATTTACCTCTATATGTGAATAAAATCCCTCACTTGAAACATATTCAATCATTTTTCCTATGATGAGTAGTCTCCCAAAACCATATGTATTTATCTATACATATATATTCATATATTCAACATTAGGGTTATCACCCAAGAATTTGTGTAGGAATCCATCACTACACCTTTCACCTCTAAATGTGAAAGTACATAATTATCTTTGGTACTATCTAACCATAGGCATACACATGACTTATTAGTCTAAAATCTCAATTTATTCCAACCTCATTTCAAGTATTGGAATCTCAATGACCATATCCCCATAATTACGTATAAACTCTCCCAACTAGAATTTATGCTACCGCTTATCCTAGTCGATAATACAATCCCAAGCCGTTTCCCACTTTTACATATGGTTCAATTTCTTTCAGGAACCCTTACCCCTATCGGGTTACCAATTGATCCTTAATTTAAACGTTTCTAAGGATACGAGACCACTCACTCTCTAAGAATCTCAACCTCACATCATATTTATTTTATACCTTTTCTATAATTGGTATTCCCAACCTCAATGAGGTTTCCCCGTAATCTCCCTATGAAACCTCAATACATACATGGATACCTTTTCTCCCAAATTACCCTAAGGAGTCCCCAAATCCTAATATGTGAGAAACTCCCTATATGACTCCAAGAACATGTCTCTTACATCATAAGAGAAAGCCCCCAAATCAATAAACCCAACCAAAAAGGGTTTGGAATCACTATGGAGAAAACACCTCAAAATGCCCTGTTTCCGAATTGATTCCTCCCTATTCCGAATCGATTCGGCCTAGCGAATCGATTCGGCCTCCAAGGAGAATCGATTCGGGTCCAAGGACCTGGGCTTCTGTAATAGGCCGAATCGATTCGTCTTGGGTCCGAATCGATTCGGTCAATGCAGACCTACCAATTTCACTAAACCGAATCGATTCGCATAAGGGGGCGAATCGATTCGGACCTGCAATTTTTGAAGGGTTCATCTGCTTCATCAAAACCCACGAATTTTAAACCCTAAATTTCCATTTCTAACCCTTAAACCTTCAACAATTTATGATTTTAAACCCATTAATCAACCCAAAGTTGATCCCAACCATTTCTAATCCATTAAATCCATATTTGAACATTGATTTCAAGATTAAACCTAAAAATCTAGGTTTTGGTATTTATACCAAAAAATCCATTTCTTTACCCCACAAATTATGAAATGAAATACACAAATAGCTATTTAGCAAGATTAAACACTTGCCTCAGATTTGTAGAGGTTGGATTGTCCTCGGTATCGCGATTGGGCCGGAATCTCCAAGATTTTTCTTCCTCTCTCTCTTCTTTTCCTTCTTCTTTCTTTCTTCCTTTTTCTTTCTCTCTTTCTCTATATGAGAAAGGCTTAATCCGTAAGCCTCTTAAGCCTTAAAACAAAAGTCCCAAGTTTTAAATGTTAATACACACTTTAAATGACTCGTTTACTCCAATTCAAGTCAAAATAACTTAAAAATAATCCGGAATCGAAATAAAACCCAATGACAGTCATTTTGACTATCTCGACCATTCCGGGATCAATGTTACCCTCAAAATCATCATTCGGAATACTTTGAAATATTTTCTATTTTTGAACCTCATTTCCCAAATTCTAAAATTCTCCAATTTAATTAAATTTTATTTTCCCAAAAATTTAATTTCTCAGTCTCCAAAATAGTGGGGTGTTACAGTGAGTTAAATTTAATGGGTTAATTTCTTAAATTAGTTAACTCACTAATTTTTATGTATGTGTCAACTTGCAAGGTTGACACACCATATTCTGAATTACGAAGTTAGTTGTTCCGGACAATTAACTTGTAAAAAAGAAAATGAGACCCGCGACAACTCGCAAGGATGACGCAATGTCGCTTAAATTTAATGTGTTAGTTGCTAAACTATATTAACACACTAAAAATTTGTGGTGTTTGACAAGTTGATACATCACCCTAGAGAAATAATAAGCCAAACCTCAATATTGCCAAAAAAATTACAATAATAATAATTTACAATTTACAATTTATTATTATTTAATATATAATATATATTTTTATTAAGGTGACTTTTAAAAATGCGGTTTTATCCGGAATTGATATTAACTTTTAGTATTGGCACAATAAAATGATTGTCAATATTAGTCAATTAAATTCTTTGGGTGCCTCTATTAAGCTATGACTTCTATGTAATGTTATCAAAATCAGATATGGACCGTTAATCAAGCTATTAAGTTAAATTTAATTTAATTTAGACTTTCTTCACAAAATATGCTTTGTCTATTACATAGTTCCGGCTCTAGCGTATTTATATTTTATATGAAAGGAATGGAAAACCTGGTAACTCTACTAAGTTTCAACGTGGTGATTTTGCCGAATGATATTTTTTTAAATTTATAATATATTAGATCAATATTTCATTAGAATCATGATTTATTTAAAAGTTAGTAAAACTTTTGTTAAATTTAATTTAATTTAAACTTTCTTCACAAAATATTTAACTTAAGATTGTTACTTTGATTAAGTATTTTTTTGGAGTAATATTTGTAAAATCTTTTCTCCAATATTTTTTTGTGCTTTTTATTCTTCTAGTGAATTTGGCTTCAATAGTGATTTTTTTAGGGTCATTTTGTGTTTAGAGTCCGCTTGTTCTTATTATATGGGTGTTCGGGTCCACCTGTTTTGGTACTTAATATATTTTCGGTCTCGTGTTGCTTTTTTTAAGTCTCCTATCCATGTTAAGTAAGAAAAGATTTTGTGTTGTACCATGTCGTTTAGCGTTGTGATTTAATTAAGTCGTTTTTATTTTTAAAAAATTGTGTCGTGTATAGTCCCTTTTATTTGGATCATTCATGAAAAGTAAAAAAATGTTCTAGTTTTGTGTCTTAATTGGGATACGTTCGACACACAACGTCATATTATATTTTGTTATTCAACACGAACGATCCAAATAAACGGGACATGACACAACACAAAATTTATATTTTTTTTTTCCAAAAACGACCTAATTAGATAACGACGCCACATGACACGATACGATACACAATCTTATTTTTTTATCTAATATGAACATGACACGTATAAAACGCAACGCGGCACGAAAATATATTAAGTACCAAAACTAGCGGACTCCAAAAAAATGGCCCTAACTAAAATCACTATCGACGCCTAACTTCACTATAAGAATTAGAAAAACACAAAAATATCGGAGTAAAAAGATTTTACAAATATTACTTCAGGAAAATACATAATGAAAGTAACAATCCTAAGTCAAATATTTTTTAAGGAAAGATTAAATTAAAATAAATTTAACAGAACTTTTACTATCTTTTTTGGATAAATCATGATTCTAATGAAATATATATCTAAAGTCATTATAAATTAAATAAGGAGCAATACTAAGGATACCTATTTCATGGAACTTTTTTTCAAATCTAACGATGTGTCAAGCACACATTGTGTGGTGTTTTACTTTACACGGGGTCCATTATAAACACCACCCAATGTGTACTTGACAAATCACTGGATTTGAAAAAAGGTTCACGAAATGGTATCTCTAGTATTACTCTTAAAATATGAGATCCATAGCGATAAAATGTGTCTCAAATAATAAATCTGCCCATATTCATCCACACATTTAAATATGACGCTCATATTTAAAAGTTATGACCCAAATATGAGACTCATATTCAAAAGGATAAGTTAAATATGAAACTCATTAATAAAATCTATGAGTCAAGTATAGAGTCCAACTTTACAAGTTATGAATACAATATTATTTTACATTTACTTGTAATCGTAATACTTGACAGTATAAAAAAAAGGTTGGCCTCATCCATATTTGATTCGTCCTTATTTGACCGGACCCATATTTGATCCGGCATATTATTTTGCCACTACTAGCTAGGAAACTATAATTGATCATGGGAAATAGAGTTCTATATGATTTCAAAAGTTTTGCTTTATTAGAATTGGGAACCATTTTTTAAGAGTAATGTTACATCGACACAAAAATAGGACACAAATGACGTATCGTAATCGTATTGACTCGTGTCCCGGCTCTATAAGGCTACACTCTTATTGGCGTCCAGACACGAAGAAATGAAGGCGCGACATGTCAATTGTGTCATACTTTTGTATCCGATTTTTGTGTCGGCGTAGCATTATTATGCATAACATCACACAGAAAAAATTAATAAAAATAGTCCAAGTGGCTAACCATTAAATGAGACATGGTAAGGTGATATTTTTTAGACAAAGATGTTAGTAACCATAAGGATACGTTAAAATAATTTTATCACTAAATTCACATGTTTGAACTTATCGTTATTTAATTAAAAGTGTACGGATTTGAGCAACAATAATATTATCGTTTTGGATGTGTATATATAAATAAATTTTCAATGAATTTATTAGCTAACACCTCTTCTTTTAAAGTATGTTTGACACATTTATTTTTTTATCGTGAAAAATTAGAGTTTTTTTCACTATTTTCCATATTTTTGAGTGTTTAAATGTAAAATTTTGTATGTAATTATTTTCCACAAATGTGGATCACGTACGCTATTTTTCTTTAACACATGGAAAACAATTCTCAATTTCCGCCAAATTATTATTTTCCATGTGAATTATTTTCCTCCCAAGCGTCTTTTGTAGACTTGTCCAAATTTGTTCACTAAAAGTTTATCTTTTCAACTGATTCGACATACAAGCAGTAAACAATGTGATTATAACTTTTTCATATGATATTCGATACACTCTAAATCATGTGATTCCATTTTTTTCAATGATTAAATTGATTATATCACATACACACTCACGAAATCCATATACATACACACACATAGGGGTGGAAGCGGTATGAGTTTTTATCATATCGTATCGTTTTGATCCGAAAAAAATTTGTTTTGGTTTCATATATTAAAATATCAGAAATCGGTCTTAGCGAAACCGAAATTACCGCAAAAAAATTGGCTGGTTTTGGCTTTAATATTTAAAAAATTGATTTACCGAAATTACCGTACCGAATTTACCGAAACCAGAAAAAATCGTACCGAATTTACCGAAACCAGAAAAAATCGTACCGAATTTACCGAAACAAGAAAAAACTGTACCGAAATTACCGTACCGAATTTACCAAAATTACCGGACCAAATTTACCGAAACCAGAAAAAGTTGGTTTTGGCTTTAATATTTAAAAAAGTTGGTTGGTTTTGGTTTTGGTTTTTTGGGCCTTTTAGTGATGTTTACCTAAACCAGAAAAAATTGAAACCAGAAACCCGAAAAATCAGAATTTATCGAAACCAAAAAAAACAGAATTTACCGAAACCAGAAAAAAACGAAATACCGGTCGGTTTGGTTTTGGTATTGATTTTGGTGTACCGGGTGGTAAACTGGTACGGTTTGGTTTTACCATCCAGAGTTTGATTTTGGTATTGGTATCTACTATTTACCGATTAAACCGTACCGCTTACACCCATACACACACACAAAAAATTGATACCAACTTATACACCCTAATTATGCACTGAAATTTTAATTAATATCATATTGATAACTCGATCTTAATTTTTTGTTTAAGAGAGATTATAAATGAAATTATGTAGGAATTTACAAATTAATTTCTATACTGAAAATACCATTCTGACTTCATACAAAAAATATTCCTATTATCCTTAAAGAATGTCCCCATATATTCTTAATGTGTGATGCTTATATATACCCAGAAAAAATTCATATGAAAGACAAATGCAGTTTATATATCATACATTTTTTTTACCTGAAGTGGTATACTTATAATAGTTATATGTAAATTGGTGTAACGAGTAACTTAGTTTCGAGTTGGATATTAATGCTATGCAAACAACAAAAGCTGAAAATACCCAATTTTACATTTAGAAAATAAATGCAATCAAGTCGCACTTATATCCATTTTCTTGGAAAATATTTTCTCATAATTGTTTTCCATAAAAAAAATTTTCAATCCATTTTCCAACCCTAATTATCAATATTATTCAATTAAATTCTTTGGGAGCCTCTTGGCAGGGGGGTCATTACAATTACAGAATATAATGTTAGTTTTACAATGTACAATATATATATATATATATGTGTGTGTGTGTGTGTGTGTGTGTGTGTGTGATGCTAGTGGTAATCCGTGTTATGCCCGGGAGAGTAACTAGTAAAACTGTCAAAATGTGACACGACATATTACGAAATTATAAGTTAAGGGGTTTAGACTTATCGAGCTCGAGTCAATATCGGGTCAACACAATAATCCGTTAAGATGTCGGTTAAGATTTGAGAATTCACTTAAATATATTTGATAAATGTTATAAGAAATATATAATTTATAAAACTCACCCCAAATAATTAGGAAAAAGTTTTATTGATTTTTATTGTATAAGTATGTGTACATTTTAAAAACATATTGCGACCCTAAGAATATATATATACAGAAAGTCTCCTGTAAGAACTCCTTATGGTACACATCCCGGTACATACCATTTTTTTAAACTAGTAAAAAAATGAATTTTTTGATGAAACTTCATGAATATGCTCTCCAGAGTGAGAAGATCATCTCGAATTTTTTTCATCAAAAAATTCAATAAAAAACCCTTTGAGATGAGGTGATATGTAAAAAAAATGGTATAAATATGCATATTCAATCGTTCAAATGTTGGGTTGGTGCCAACCACTTTACTGATTGAATTTTTTTATGAAACTTCATGGATATGATCTTCTCATTATCGAGATCATATGTAACAACCCGCCTAAAATAATAACGGGTGGCCAGCTCTATACTATATTAAATCAGGAATTCCAGATGGTCCAGTCTCAACATCAACTATCGGTACTATATAATATAGGACTAACTACCCGAAATCATATAAGCGAGATGTTATAATAAATTAAAACTTGCAACATACAACAACCCAACACTATAAAACTACTAATGAATAAGAGATATGCAGGAAAGAACTATAATAAATGAAATGCTAGAAATAAAATGAACCAAATAAATACAACCGAAAGTACTACAAAAAGTAGACCCGAATAAGCTGTCGGGTCACAGCCAATACAATAACTGAAATAGAATAAATATAAACATGTATATAATTATCCCTCGGGTACAAACCTGATATACAACATGAATCCTACCTAGAATCTCAAAGAAGTAGGAAACGGCTACATGAAACATCCCGCAACAGTCCGCACCTGTCACGGCTCCCAAGACTCTGGATAGAAAGTCATCCGGCATCCATGCAGTAGGATACCTGTGGCAAAATATATATATATACAAGGAGGAGAGAAATAGTAAACGGGTCAGAGCCCCGAATGTGAAAAATATTTAGCAAGTGTGTTAACCGTGCATAATAAATACCGGTGCACTTTATTTCATAATTAAAGTGAGACCACACTCTCGTGAAAGCCCAACTCACCTCTCATCTAAAGGCGCGCACCTATTCGCGTCCTCAAGTTTTAGTTAAATTACCCCCATATTATTAGGACAACCTAACTTATTATAGGCCTAGCCTATACCCACGAGAGTTTGCCTTCCTAACTTATCCCAAGAATCCACCCTTTTTCTAATCTTACTAGATTATCTAATCTTACTAGATTATGATTAAAACAATTATGCCATAATAGGCTCAATGGATTCCAATTTATAATATAATGAATTATAATTCTTAATACATTACCCCTATATATATATATATATATATATATATATATAGGCTAAAATATAAGAATTGATATCTAAATATCATGCACATGGAATATTGGCAAAACTTCTCCCCAATTTCAATGCTGCGCTGCGTTTCGTGCGTGAGGTGTCTCGCAAAGCGAAATCCAAACAAGGAACCACCTCGTTACACTACTCCTTGTCAACGTCGATCCTGGAGATCTATTATGCCACACATAAATATTGACAGAACTTCTCTCTAATCTCAACAATGCACTACGTTTCGTGCGTGGGGTGTCTCGCAAAGCGAAATCCAAACAAGGAATCGCCCCGTTACACTACTCCTGACAAAGTCAAGACCAGAGATCCGATATGCCATATAGGAAATTACTTCTCTCAAATCTCGACACTGCACTGCGTTTCGTGCGTGAGGTGTCTCGCAAAGCGAAATCCAAACAAGGAACCACCTCGTTACACTACTCCTGGGGAATGTCGATCCTAGAGATCCATAATTCTTAACATACAATTTACTACTACCATATACTAAACCTTTAAACTACAACATGAAAACAACTAAAAATCTCCAATAATATCCTTGGGATGATGTACCCGAAGTATTCCTTAAATGCGATACATCAACCCCCAAATAATCTGGTACACCATAATCGTCCAAGATGTACCCCATAAAGAATCTATATCCTTTCATCTATAGGATATATAAATATATATAGGTATTTTATTCTCACCATATATATATATATACATGCCAATCATCCAATCCCATGACCATGTGTACATATCATATATAATGTACCAAGGCCATGCACAAATAAATACCCGACTATATGTAGCGCCGATAAAACTGCATCAATGCTATCATCTTCCCAGTGCCCGGCTCACGTAGCAATACTGGGGCCACCATGGTGGGACTAAACGACACCTATCTCGTGGTAAACTCACGGACACAACGTCCCGGGAAGCGGTCATAGCTCCAAACCGGCAATGAGACGAAACATACCCACCACGTCTCATCCCAAAATAAATATATATATCATATAATAGCACACGGGACGACTATGACCTGGGGAATATCCACACCCTGCTTTTCTAGCCAGGATGCTCACCCTCTACGCGTGCAACTTCCCAATGATAGCATGAGCGGGGTATGCTTAACCAAATAAATATATATATCATTCACATGCACAATATATACACATCCATATGATCCAATCATATGATCAAATATTAAACCATCATATAAGGTTTAAGTATCCATATATTCATATACATACAGATATATTTCAACACATGTTCCCATAACCTTATATCTATATATATATAAACTAATTCTCGTTCATATGTATAAGATATATATATATATATATACCCGGCTATAAGTATACCTAATCCTCGATATACAAGCCGTCACCACAATTTCCATTTAAATTACCTCGATATGAGCATACTATCCCTCACTTGAAACATACTCAATCATTTTTCCTATGGTGAATAGTCTCCCAAAACCATATGTATATATATATATATATTCCACATTAGGGTTATCGCCCAAGAGTTTGTATAGGGATTCATCACCACACGTTTCATCCATAATAAAAAATACATAGTTTCCTTTAATACTATCTTACCATAGGCTCACTCATGACTTAATAGTCTAAAATCTCAATTTATTCCAACTTCGTTTCAAGTATTGGAATCTAAATGGTCATACCCCCACAATCACGTGTAAATCATCCTAACTAGAATTATACTAACGTCTATTATAGTTGATAGTACGATCCCAAGCCATTCCCAATTTTACCTACGGTTCAATTAATTTCATGAACCCTTACCCCTATCGGGTTACCTATTGTTCCTTAATTTAAATGTTTCTAAGGATATGAGACCCCTCATTCTCCAAGAGTCTCAACCTCACGTCATATTTATTTTATACCTTTTTCTATAATTGGTATTTCCAACCTCAATGAGTTTTCCCCGTAATCTCCCTATGAAACTCCAATATATACATGGATACATTTTCTCCCCAAATTACCCTAAGGAGTCCCCAAATCCTAATATGTGAGAAACTCCTTAGGTGACTCCAAGAACATGTATCTTACATCATAAGAGAAGACCCCCAATTCAATAAACCCGACCAAAAAGGGTTTGAAATCACTATGGAGAACATACCTCAAAATGCCCTGTTTCCGAATCGATTTGGCCCTATTCCGAATCGATTCGGCCTAGCGAATCGATTCGGCCTCCAAGGCGAATAGATTCGGGTCCAAAGACCTGGGCTTATGCAATAGGCCGAATCGATTCGGCTTGGGTCCGAATCGATTCGGTCAATGCAGCCCTGCCAATTTCACTAAACCGAATCGATTCGCTTGAGGGGGCGAATCGATTCGGACCTGTAATTTTTTTAAGGGTTCTTGTTCTTCATCAAAACCCATGAATTTTAAACCCTAAATTTTCATTTCTAACCATTCAACCTTCATCAATTTATGATTTTAAGCCCATAAGTCAACCCAAAGTTGATCCCAACCATTTCTATTCCATTAAATCCATATTTAAACATTGATTTCAAGATTGAAGCCTAAAAATCTAGGTTTTGACATTAATACCCAAAAATCCATTTCTTTAACCCACAAATTATGAAATGAAATACACAAATAGATATTTAGCAAGATTAAACACTTGCCTCAGATTTGTAGAGGTTGGATCATCCTCGATGTCGCGTTTGGGCCGGAACCTCCAAGCTTTTCTTCCTCTCTCTCTTCCTTTCTTCTTCTTTTCTCTCTTCTCTTTTCTTTTCTTTCTCTTTCTCTAAATGAGAAGGCTTCATCCGTAAGCCTTAAATCCTTTAAAACAACAAACCCAGTTTTAAATGTTAATACACACTTTAAATGACTCGTTTACACCAATTTGAGTCAAACTGACCTAAAAATATTCTGGAGCCGAAATAAAACCCAATGACAGTCATTTTGACTATCTCGACCCTTCCGGGATCGATGGTACCCTCAAAATCATCATCCGGAATACTTTGAAATATTTTCTATTTTTGGACCTCATTTCCCAAATTCTAAAATTCTCCAATTTAATTAAATTTTATTTTCCGCAAAATTTAATTTCTCAGTCTCCAAAATCGTGGGGTGTTACATCATATCCATGAAGTTTCATCAAAAAATTCAATCAAAAAGTGGGTGAGAAGATCGTCAACATTTCAACGGTCGAAAATGCATATTTATACAATTTTTTTACATATCACCTCATCTCAACGGTTTTTTTTCTTGAATTTTTTGATGAAAAAAATTGGAGATGATCTTCTTACCGTGGAGATCATATCTAGAAAGTTTCATCAAGAAATTTATTTTTTTACTATTTTAAAAAAATGGTATGTACCGGGGTCTCCACCATAAGGAGTTCTTGTAGGAGAGGGTCTCTCTCTCTCTCTCTCTCTCTCTCTATATATATATATATATATATATATATATATATATATATATATATATATATATATATATATATATATTAATTGATGAATTTTTTCATTATCTAAATTTGAAAAAATATATATAACGGGGGTTAATGGGATGGTTCATGTTAATATTAACTGGTTGGGTTTGTGTTTGTTCTTTGGAACCGTTACGATTTTTGACACGAATCCGGTATAACATGACATGAACACGATTCGGCACCACCCGTTGACATGTCCATTAACTCGTTTTATTAATTGAAAATACATTTGTGAAATTATGATTAGTAGTTTGATATTCGTGATTTAAAGTTGGTACATCGGTAAATTCGATTGTGTATTACCAGTTTTATCAGTCGGTACACCAGCACATAAACCAAAATCAAACCGCACGGTACATCAGCAAATTCGATAATTTTCGATAAAATCGTTTTTCCGAAAAATACCGTAGATTTCGATAAATTTCTCTTTGCGATAAAATTGGATTTTCGAAAAATCGATTTTATCGTACTCGCGAACCCCCCTAGTTGAGTGTGTGCAAGTAAAGTTAAGCAATAACAAAGTATTTGAGTATTCTAAGATTCACTCCACACCATATAATTTGCCTCCAATATGCAAAAAAAAAAGGATTAAACTAAACTTGAGAAAGTATACAAGAAAAAAAAAACTAATTTCTTTGTTCTAATACTATGACTAATAGAAAACAAAGTTTAAAATAATGTACTTTGATTGGGTTAAATGATTACGTAGTTTATGTATCCATTCCAAATAAATAACATAATACAAAAGATTTAGTAGTCAACTTCATATACAGTAAAAAGACAAAATAGCAAATACCACCTATAACTATGTGTGACAATTCGGGCAACGAGCGGTGTTTTGTCCCACACGGCACGATACGATGAGTTTTTTTCGAACACGACACGAATTCGTGTTTTTTTAGCTGATACGAACACGACCCGAATAAAAAATAAAACGGCACGACATGATAATCATAATTTCTTAAATTTCAGGCTTAAAAAACACGATAACACGACATGACATGACTCATAATTAAGGCATGAACACGACACAACTTCAAGTCAAAAAAATACGACACGAACACGACACGAACACGAAATATCGTGCATCAATTTTGACAAAAAGTTCAACGTGTAACCTAAGAAATGAAAGAACCAAGAAAGAAATATCTCTTGTTCTATATATTTGTTTTAATATGTAAGAGAAAAGCTGCGGGTGAGCGTGATGGGTATGGTGGCTACTGTTAATGATCCTGTTGAAGGCACAAATCATGTGGAATCTCACATCTGAATTCTTCTTATTTTTCTCACTTAAATATTATCTTAAATTGTACAATTGCCCTAAAAATTTTGATAAAAATTACAATTAAAGAAAAAACGAACCACCAAAGATCAATTCTAATTATAAATTTTATCTACAAAACTAGGGGTCTTAATTATTTCCGAATTTTTCTGATTTCTTATTTGAATTTTTTCAACTTTGGCATCTTTTTTAATTTAACGATTTTTGCATTTTTCGAAATAAATTTGAATGGAATTGGAATTATATAGAAATGTCTGAATTTTCCGAATTTCCAATATCACGCCGATCCGAATTATATATTTCGATAAATAATATTGATTTTAATGATGTTCGGGCTTAACTGTATTCAAAAAGTGTGGAATGGTATTTGGATTGAATAGTTTCTTTTGTTTGTATTAATTGGATTTCTAACACAAAATAATTTGGGAATAACTTGGTTTAAACACATAATAATTTGGGCCTGTTGTGTATAATTTGGGTGGCATGGTGTTTAAACATAAGATGTTTTTTTTTAAATGTATAAATTGGGTTTCAAGACATTATAATTTGGGTTTAACTTTAGGCTTCAACACATAATGATTTGTGTATAACTTGGAATGAAAAAATCTAGTATGATAGTTTGTTAACACTATGCCGTGATTTGATTCTTCATGAATCATATGTATAATTTTATTTTCAAATATAATTTTCAAAAATAATTTCTTCGATAATTTCCTAAAAGGATTAAATGATAACTTCAAGTTTAGATTTTTTTCGAATAATAAATTTTTCAAAATTTCTGAATATTACGGACTTAGCCGAGTTGGAACAAAAAATTATTTTCCATTTTTCTTTTTTCTTCCAATTTGGAAAGGAATTTAAAATTTTGAATATTTTGAATTTTTTTGACACCCTAATTCCGAACCGATCCGACCAAAACACATATCTAAACAAAACCCACATTCCACCAACAATGTTTGATATGCAAATTGAAATACTACACCCAAGAAATTAAATAATTAATCCTAAAATTACAATGACAGAATAAAAACAAAATTGAGTACTATTTCACATTTATATTAATATTACAACTTAAATATTGGGTCAACTACCAAATAATATGATTTTTGGTGTGAATGTCTACACATCTTCAATGTCTATTAAGTTCCATGTCTCTTGGGATACCTCATCATTTACTATAAACAGGGTGATTCCCTTGTGAGTTTATTTACCCATGATAAATAACATATTATCTCTGCGCCTAAATTCTCTCTATATTTGTTCTTTTAAAATACATTTTCAACATGAGTACTCTAAGATGTTTTTCACCCTTGTCTGCAATTACCAACCATAATATATTTATTCCACCAATGTTTTCCATCCTAGATCATATCTACTTGGGCTGTTGAAATTTTGAGAATTTGGATGACTTTTACTTTACTTGGTTTTAAGCTTCAAAATGGTGGTTTATACAATTGTCATCTAAATATTGATATTCCAACAATTATGGTAAGTTTCACAACTCAAAAGTTACTTATAATTCTTTATACTTATCATTTTTATATTAACCCCATAATTTAAGTTATTCATAAAATTTTACATATTCAAATTTGAATATTTAATTGTAAAATTATCATTTAAATTATGGAACAAAAACTTTTCTATTTTTATTAGAGCTCGAAATTCCTAATTATCATTCAAAATTGGGACTCAAAGTCTCAATTTCTATTCAAATTTTTAGACATGACAATAAAATATGCCCTGACATCAAAATTGAAATATTTGATTAATTATATAATAGGGCAAGTGATACTATTTGGAATTTTTCCAGTTTTAGCTGACGAAGAGAAATCGACCCTTAAATATAATTTAAGGCCTTCTGCGTATCGCTCAAGAAAACATTAATTCTCCTAGTTTGGTAGTTTTTACGTAATTCTATATTAAGTTTCTTTAGCGCTTGTAAGATCCACCTAGGAGAGGATTTTTCTCCTAATTGTTTATAAATAAATTTCCTTTATTGCCAATAAAAAAAAGAAAAAATTGGATACTATTTGGACTCACATTTACTTTAGAATCTACATTGAATGTTGTAATTGAAAATTTTGAATTGCTAATATATAACTTGTCTAGCACACAATGAACAACTCGCACTATTCTAAAAAATCACAAGTTTTTTCAGACTTGGTATATATTATAGAAAATGTTTCGATTATAGTTGAACCTAAGGATCTAGAAGAGCATCCATGATGTTTGATAAGTACCCAAAACTTTTATTTTTATCCTCCAAATAGTCCCATTTTAACTGTTAGTGTAATACCCCGTATTTTTATAATATAATAAAATTCGTAGGAATTAAATTGAATCGGTAAAATTTAATTAAATTAGTCATGAATAAATTGATTATTTTCAATTGCATGTTATACGAATTTATTTATACATGTTAAAAGTTCTCGTAGAAAAATTATTGCATGGTTAATTTATAATTGACATGTTATATTGAATTCAATTGAAAAAATGAATATGTTGCGTAAAAGTAATTCGGGAGCATTCCGGGAAGTTTGAGGACTCGTTTAAGCATTTGGACATCTAAAAATGGGCCCGGGGTATAGGTATTTCATTTGGGGAGCTATTAGGCTATTTCAGTGTGACAACCCGCGAATCGAAATAAGGGGTGGCCAGCCCGATACTCCAATATAACGGAATCATGGATGGAAATAATTCTCAGCATCACAAAAAAAAAAATAAGTATACGCGAAAACCACCCAATAATTCAGAAAACGGGTTGCCAAAATTTTTGTTTTATGATAAGTTAAGAAAATAATTTAAACAACCCAATCTAAAAGAAAATGGAATCCCAAAAAAACTTATATTACATCCATAACAAATATACCATAAGAGGACCGAATATTCTGTCGGTCAACAATTACATACAACGTATTTCAACAGTTCAATAAATTACATAATGCATTCATTAAACAGTTATAAAAGTGTGGGCCACACACCCAAGTGAAAGACACGATCGTAACTAGAATGTAAAAATAAAGGCGTCTAACAACACATCCTGTAATATCCACAAAATCTTACAGCTCCTCAAAACATTGGAGTAGAAATATCAAAACGGGCGACCTTGCGGCGGAGCACCTGAGCGGATACAATATCATGCACAACAGGGAAAATGAACGGGTCAGGGCCCGATTTTATATGATTACCAGAAGAATATGAAGCATGACAATTATGAACAGTTACTCATAAATAATAAAGATGATAGTCTAACAACATAATCTCAAAGTATAATAAGACAATTTAAAGGATCATACTTTTATTTAATTATGCAAGAGGATAAAAATTAGGCAACATTAATTAAAGTCTCCATCATTTTTTCAATTCATTTCATCTTTCCATTCCTTATTAGGAATATAATTACAGTCATATGCACTTATGGCATTTCACATATTTCAAGTCCCACTTGATTCATAATGGTTATATTCTTATACATATAATGATTCTAAGACCGCCCCACCGAGTTACCCCACTGGACGCGCCCCTAAATGACTATCATCTTCCAGGGCCTATCAAACAAGACAACCTGGGCACCTAACGCACATCGGGAAGTGGCCATATGCCTGCGAGTAAGTCATAACCACACCCGGAATTACCTCACTAGCGCAGAATAAAAACATATAACAATCCCGTATATGGCCGAGGACTATAGTCTCCCTGCGTTCATTAGTAAGGGGACATCACCTCATGCGTGAGCTTCCCTTATGATAGCATTTAGAGAGGTGTGTTTAAGTAATTAACATTTACCATTTAAATCTCATTATTATTTCCATTATTCATATGCATGTTTCATTTCATCCGAAACCATAATCATTGAATATTCTCATTAATATTCATCATATTTTATGTCTCGAATTATTCTCCAAGTGATCACAATAATTCTACAAATCCCAAGGTTTTATATACCTCCAGTGAGCCCCTAAAGTCTCCAAGTATGGGCTTACAACTTCTAAACTCCTAATAATGTACTAATGGAAAGAAATACCCTAACCTCAATTTGTGTACCACCGGAATAAGCCGCGTTTAACCCATTCCTAATGTAGGGTAGTGACTCAACTCAACTAAAACTTTAGGACTCTAAGTTTACTTCATACAAGAAGGTTCCTAGGTCCTAAACCTAAAGGAAAGGGTTGGAAATTAACTAAGAAAAATCTCCTAAAAGTGCAGGATTTTTGAATCGATTCGGCTTGGACGAATCGATTCGGCCAGAAAGGTGAATCGATTCGGACCATCCGAATCGATTCGGTCAGGAAATCTGGGATTCGGCATAACTGCCGAATCGATTCGGACTGGTCGAATCGATTCGGTCCATTCAGACCTGTAAAGTGCCCCATGGGCGAATCGATTCAGACATGGCCGAATCGATTCGGCCCTGCAAATTTGCCATGTTTGGCTATGGAGTCTTAGACTCCTAAATTCCCCCAACTCCAATCAACCCAAACTAAGATCATTTATTGCCACCCACTGACTATTAATGCATCCAATAACAATGATTTACACCAAAACACTTCCAAATCAACCTCCAAGTATTCAAAACCCATAAATCCATAAAAATCCTAACTTTGTTAAACCATAACTAATACACAACTATCAATACTAATTATTCATCTTAAATCACATAGTAGCAAATAGAAAACTTGCCTTGGTGTAGGAATCTCAGATTTTCTTGTAGTAGCAACAATCTCCAAGCTTGAATCTCTCTCTTTTCTCCAAAGTTCTCTTCCTCTCTCTTTCTCTCTAGGTCACTAAATGCACTTAAGAGAAATAAAAGAAATGCAAGACTTAAAAATCGTGGCTTAAGTCTAAACTCCAACTTAAATGATTAATACCGCGATAAAATGACTCGCAACTACACATTCAAGCTATAACCAGTCAAAAGTGCCCGAAACATAAAAATACACTATGGCACTTATTTCGACTATTTCACACGTTTCGGGACTAACTACGCCCTCCAAATTATCATTTGAAAATTTTATAACTCATTTCAAGTTCCGGTTTCATTTTAAACCATAATGTCATTTAAATCTTATGACACAATAAAACACAATATGGTGATATTTACCTACACATAAGGTAAATATGAAACATTTTAGTAAATATTAACTTTTATCTTCATTAAATTAATACTTACTCCACAATCCAACATTTTATATATAATTACTTCACAAAGTAAATAAAAATAAAATAGGTTCTCAAAAGCGAGGGTTGTTACATACCCCCCCCCCCCTTAAGAGGGAATTTTGCCCCCAAAATTCAGGCATACGTCGTATAAAGAGATGCGAATACTTTTCCCGCATATCATCTTCGCGTTCCCATGTTTATTCCTTGTTGTTGTGATGAATCCATTGGACTCGCACCAAGATCACCACTCGAGACCTCAACCTACGCTCCTCATGCTCTAAAATAGCAACCGGTTGTTATTCATATGAGATGTCGGGTTGCAAGTCAATATCCTCGAAAGGGATATGCCAAAGGGCACCTTTACACCTTTTATACTTCTTCAAAGAGGAGACATGGAACACATCATGAATTTGTTGTAAAGGTTCCGGTAAGGCAAGTTGATACGCCACTGGACCTACCTTAGCAATAACTGGGAAAGGTCCAACAAAACGCGGTGTAAGCTTTCCTTTCTTCCTGAAACACTTGATACCCTTCATTGGTGACACTCGCACTAAGACTTGGTCCCCAATCACCAACTCCATGTGCCTTCTATTTGCATCGGCATAACTCTTTTGGGGGTCTTGAGCTATCCGAATGCGACTCCGAATGAGTTCAATCTTAGAAGAAGTATCTTGGATCATTTCAGGTCCAAGGAATTTATTATCCCCAACTTTCAACCAACACGTGGGTGATCTATAAGGCTGGCCATAAAGTGCTTCATAGGGTTCCATTCCAATAGTAAATTGGTACGAGTTGTTATAAGCAAACTCGACCAAAGGGAGATATTGTTACCAACCACCCTTGAAATCAAGCATACACATATGAAGCATATCCTCCAATATTTGGTTGACTCTTTCAGTCTGCCCATCTGTTTGAGGATGATAAGAAGTGCTTAACTTCAATTCGGTCCCCATAGATTCTTGAAAACTTTGCCAAAAGTGGGAAACAAAAATCTTGTCTTGGTCGGAAACTATATTTAAGGGCACCCCATGGAGTTTGACAACCTCCGCGATGAATAATCGGGCATAGCGAGCAGTGTCATAGTTGGTACGCATGGGTAGGAAGTGTGCCGACTTAGTCAAGCGGTCGACAATCACCCAAATAGAATCACAACCACTCTGTGACCTTGGCAAGCCTAAAATAAAGTCCATCGATATGCTCTCCCACTTCCACACCGGAATTTCCAACGGTTGTAACAAACCTGTCGGTCGCTGATGATCTACCTTGACCAATTGACAAGTAGTACATTGGGATACGAACTCCAAAATATCCTACTTCATGCCTGGCCACCAATACTGACGACCCATGTCTTGATACATCTTGTCCCCACCAGGATGTACCGTAAATTTAAACCCATGAGATTCTGCCATCGTCGCCCGTCTCAAATCCTCTCCTCCAGGACAATTAGTCTCCCGTGAAAATGTAATCCACCTTCTGAACTTATCGAGTAGGATTCCGCTCCCTCGAACAGTAATCGACTTATATGGTCCTGACAACCTCTATCTCTTCCTTGGGCTTCTACAACCCTTGCCACAATTGTAGGCATAATGGTCATCACCGACATGAACGCTCTTGCCACCGCATCCTCCCAGCTGAGCTCTTTCCATTTAGCTTTCCATACATCAGCTAACTCTCCCTCGGGCTTTCTACTCAAAGCATCCGCTACTACGTTCGCCTTACCCGGATGGTAGTGGATGTAAAATTAATAGTCTTTCAAAAACTCCAACCATCGGCGTTGTCGTATATTTAAATCTTTCTGTGAAAATAAATATTGCAGCGATTTATGGTCCGTGAAAAGACTGAATTTCTCCAATAGGAGATAGTGCCTCCAAATCTTCAAGGCAAAGATAACCGCGGTAAGTTCTAGGTCATGCACCAGATAGTTTCTTTCATGGGGCTTTAGCTTGCGAGAAGCATAAACAATAGCCCGCCGCTCTTGTTGAAGTACGCCTCCTAATACTTGTAGAGATGCATCGGTGAAGACTAGATATTCCAATCCCGGCTTCGACAATGCAAGGACTGGAGCCGAAGTCAACCTATCTTTGAGCTCATCAAACGCAGATTGTCAAGAGTTATCCCAAACAAACCTCACCCCTTTCCGGGTTAAATTTATCAAGGGGCTAGCAATTTTGGAGTAACCCTTAATAAATCGATGGTAATAACTCGCCAAACCCAGAAAACTACGAATCTCGGTAGGTGTCATGGGTTGACCCCTCTCCCTCACCATAACCACCTTTCTCGGGTCCATCGAAATGCCCTGGGATGTCACAATATGTCTCAAAAACTGTACCTCCTGCAACCAAAAGCCGCACTACTCGAACTTTTCATACAATTGGTGATCCCTCAACCTTTGTAGGACCAACCTCAAATGAATAGCATGATCAAATTCCGTTCAAGAATAGACTAGGATGTCATCGATGAATACAATAACAAATTGGTCCAGGAAGTCCCGAAATACCCTATTCATGAGATCCATAAATACGGCAGGGGCATTGGTTAGTCCAAAGGGCATAACCAAAAATTCATAAGACCTATATCTCGTCAGAAAAGCGATCTTGGATACATCCTTCTCCCGTATTATCAACTGGTGATACCCCATCCTCAAATCGATTTTAGAGAAGTATGACGCTCCCCGAAGTTGATCAAACAAGTCATCGATACGAGGCAAAGGGTATTTGTTTCGGATGGTGACTTTATTCAACTCTCTGTAGTCAACACATAACGGGAAAGAACCGTCCCTTTTCTTCACAAACAACACCGGAGCACCCCCACGGTGACGTACTACGCCTAATGAATTCCTGCTCCAATAACTGCTGGGTTTGATCTCTTAACTCCCACATTTCCACAGGAGCCATGTGATACGGAGCCCTCGCAATCGGTCTCGTTCCCGGTGCTAAATTGATCACAAACTCATTCTCCCGACTGGGAGGCAAACCCAGTATTTCCCGAAAAACATCTTCAAAATCTCTAACAACTGGAATAGAATCCAAGGGAATAACTACATCCCGATTAGTCTCCTCTGCAATACAATACAAATAAGTGTTAGTACGACCTTCTAAACGAGGCATAACTACCAAGAACGTTTCTTGTCCCAGAACGGCAAAGACTATACTCTTCCCGTAATAATTAACTATCGCATGATGCTTCACTAGCCAATCCATACCCAATATCACATCATACCCGACCATGTCTAGGACGAGCAAATCAAACTCAAAGTACAAATTAGCAAGATTAATTCCTATTCGTTTAAAAACAAAGAAAATGAGTGAATCATCACCCATAGAGGACTCAACACTAGTGAAAGTACTCTCAGCAGATTTTATTAACTCTGTAGTCTGAGCAAAACTTCTAGAAATGAACGAGTGTGTAGCACCCATATCAAACAAAACACGACCCATGTGCCCCTGAATAAGGAACTTACCCTCAATGGCTGGCGGCGCCGGCGGAGCCGGAGGAAGCATAGCATCCTGGATACGATAAACTCTCCCATACTGTAGCTGACCCTGCTGCAGAGGGGCAACTAGATTAGGTACCTACGATGGTAGCTGAACCTGTGGCTATTAAGCAACCCTAGAAAGCTGACCCCCAATCAACTAAGGACACTCCTTATAATGACCCGCCTCTCCGCATTGGAAACACTGTCCCGCCATATTCTCTGTATTTCGGCCTCGGTTATTTCTAAATTGGTTAACACCTTGGCCCGGGTGGCCCCTACCCCCTTGACCACCCTGACTTGTTTGTTGTTGTGGAGCACCCTGACCGTGCCTATTGTTATTGCCACCTAAATTAAACCACCAGAACATTGCCTTTTTGACAAGTCCCCTTATTGGGGATCCGTTTCACGTTGCTTATTACTCGAAGATTGGGACGAGGGAAAAGCTCCTCCTCCAGTCCCACTACCTCCAGGCTTTCCTGCTTGTCCCACTACTGTAGCTTTCTTGCCACTCTGAAAATACAACCAATGTTCTTGGCAATGGATCAATGCTGCATTCATTACTTCACCAAAATTTTGCAAGGCTAGATTACCCAACAGATGTTGTCGAATCCTCTAGTTCAAACCTTCCATAAACTTTGAAACCTTCCTCTCTTCCGGAGTCACCTCGTCCGGTACAAAACTTGATAACCGGGTGAAATCCTCTTCATATTTCTCCACGAATCTCTCACCTTGCACCACATCCTGAAGCCTCCTTCTCATCTCCCTTTGAACTGCGGGAGGGAAGTACATCTGGTCAAACAAGACCCAGAAATCAGTGATAGCCATGGTATCTCTCTGTTCGAGTGTAGTCATCGACTCCCACCAATGCAATGCGGTCCCAACGAGTTTAAAAGTAGCAAGGACTTGTTTCTTCTCCTCGCTACACTCCACCATTCACAGATGGCGTTGCATATCCTTCTTCCACTGATTTTCTCTAATAACATCAGAACGTCCATCAAATTCTGGGGAATGGCCCTTTAAAAAGGACTCTCTAACTCTCTCCCACGGAGAAGGTCCCGTAGGGGCTTGTACATCCTGCGCTCGTCATTGAGCTTGTGGCATTTGCTGAGCCACTGCGGTCATAGCCGCATTAACCGCTTGGGCCACGATATTTTCTACATCAGCAGCATTTATTGTTCCTTGTGGCGGCAGTGGAGGACCAACATCTTCTTTTACAACTCTATTGCATCTCGCTGGGCGACCTCTCTTAGGCGGCATCTGAGATGAAGAAATAATTAGAGTTAGGATACTATTTATAACAATCTATCTTGCAGAAGATCGCAAATATAAGTAACAAAGCAGTTCTAAAATTAGGCTCTATGTCAAAGAACGCTACGGTAGAACGTGACAAGTCCGCATAGATCCTAAAGACTCTAGAACCTGATGCTCTGATACCATCTGTGACAACCTGTGAACCAAAATAAGGGGTGGCCAGCCCGATACTCCAATATAACGGAATCATGGATGGAAATCATTCTCAGCATCACAAAAAAAATAAGTATATGGGAAACCACCCAATAATTCAGAAAACGGGTTGCCAAAATTTTTATTTTATGATAAGTTAAGAAAATAATTTAAACAACCCAATCTAAAAGAAAGTGGAATCCCAAGAAAACTTATATTACATCCATAACAAATATACTATAAGAGGACCAAATATGCTGTCGCTCAACAGTTACATATAACGGTTTTTAACAGTTCAATAAATTACATAATACATTCATCAAACAGTTACAAAAGTGTGGGTCACACGCCCGAGTGAAAGACCCGATCATAACTAGAATACAAAAATAAAGGCGTCTAACAACACATCATGTAATATCCGTAAAATCTTACATCTCCTCAAAACATTGGAGTAGGAATATCAAAACGGGCGCCCTTGCGGCGAAGCACCTAAGCGGATACAATATCATGCAAAATAAGGAAAATGAACGGGTCAGGGTCCGATTTTATATGATTACCAGATGAATAAGAAGCATGACACTTATGAACAATTGCTCATAAATAATAAAGATGAGAGTCCAACAACATAATCTCAAAGTATAATAAGATAATTTAAAGGATCATACCACTACACCAAATCTGCCAAATTGTCATGGTCATTGACCTTGACAAATTCAACTTGTCAAGGTCAATGACCGTGACATTTCAAGGCGAGACAACTTTTTTTGTCATGGTCGTGTCACGGTCATTGACCGTGACACAAAACTCGCATTTTATGTCACGATCGGGTCGCGGTCCATGACCGTGACAAAGCCATGACCCTTTTTAAAAAAATTATCATGGTCATTGACCGTGACACGTCCGTGATAAAAATTGTCATGGTCAATGACCGTGACAATTCTGGGCAGAATTTAAAAAAATCTGCTGGGTAGTATGGCCACTGCCACTGCCTAGCAGTATATTTGTACCTGTTATAGCAACGTTGTACCTGTTCAAACATCATATATCCAAACAAACTAAAGATAATGCAAATATATATTCAAAATAGAAACTATTTAATAAGAAACAACATCACCATCAATTATCTCAAATCTACAAACTATTTGCATGGAAAAGAGATTTTGTACGGCGACGCTCGGGGACACCTCCTTATCCTTCCCTTCTCGTCCGAATAGCCACATAAGTATAGAGCATATGTGGCCTACCCTTAGGGCCACTCCCTATCCCCTGAATTGAAATAAAGTAAAATTAGTATCCGCCCCTCAAATATAGATAAATATAAATCGTAATTGAAATTGACATATAAATATAAATACATTACTTGTAGTGTCACCCAAATAGCTAACTTGAGCTCATATGGAACCTCCTTCCAACTATTGTACCCCGGGTAATCGTGTCAAATATAATTCCCTTCTTATCTGAACACTAAGAAATGCCATAATCCTATGGAATTATGCGCTGCAAATTCCTTCCAACCGTTGTGTAGCCAAAAATCAGCAGTTGATGTTGTCAATTCCACCTTTCAATGGTCTCCCATGTTTTGCCAGAGGTTCCAAGTGGTGGACCATTGAAAGGTGGAATTGACAACTTCAACTGGTGATGTTTGGCTACACAATGGTTGGGAGGAATTTGCAGAGCATCGCTCCATAGGATTATGGCATTTCTTAGTGTTCGGATAGACGAGGAGATTCAGTCTCCTCTCCACAAATAGGACAATGCAAATAACTATGTACTAATCACCTATTAAAGGTAAGAAGCATATATTCATGGATTAGTATAAACAAAACTAGATGTAGTTGGAATATTTATGTATTAATCTCCTCTCCACACACGCACACTACACAAGAGTGAAAATGATAAAGTGCAGATCAATTAAAAGCATTAAAAATGGATGCTTCGGTACAAATTGAAATATTTATTACAAATTGAAAAATTGTTTCAAATTCGGGTTATTATTAAAAATGGATTGATATTCGGTAGGAGCAGCCAAGTCATCCACACTACTATTTAGACGCTTTGGCACGTGTTGGACATTTGATCACGGCTCGTTGTTGATATACTCCGAGTAAAACACTTGCTTAACCTTTTGAAATGCACAAACAAACGGCTCATCGCTCACGTGGTCGTTTCTCTTCAACTTGGACAAGTCAACCATGATCAAATTGGTGACAGGATCAACTTTACAAGCATTTTTATCCTCAACTCTTACCCATTCACAAAAATACAACCTCTTTCAAGCTTATATAATCCAATTCAAATATATTTTCGATTACACCGTAGTAAGTCATTTCAGCTTCAACGAGGTTCTTATCTTTTGCGCTCGCTCGAAAGAAAGTAAGAGCCTTGTATGAAATTCCCGAGTTCTGTACACAATATGTTCAGCGAAGTTCTTCTCTGCATGCATCACATCCAATACATGGCGCACCGGGTTATTCTTCCAATAAGGCAAGTCAAATAAAATTGACCTCTGAGACCATGCCTTTCTTATCTCAGTTTCATTCCCAGTTGGGGTCTTCTTATGCTTGACATTCTTAAATTTGGGATTCTTACCTAGCATATTTGGGCCACATTCAGAAGATTTACTTTCAATCTCTAAACTCGAAAGTTGTCTCGGCGGTAGCCTATATTCAACTCCGCCCCAAAAAAAATTGGAACCTTTCTCAAATCTGAAACTATGAGCTGGGGGTAAAAACCTCCTGTGGCAATGGTATACATTTTTTGAGCTAGAGGATAGACGAAGAGATTTAGTCTCCTCTCCACAAATAGGTCACCCCAAATAACCATGTACTACACATCCGGATAATGTCCCATAAGCTAGAAAATCATTAATTGCCCACATCAACATAGCTTTCAACGTAAACTCATCTTTTCTAAAAGAGTCAAATGATTGCACACCCTCTTCCTACAACTTATTTAATTCTTCTACTAAAGGATCCAGGTAGATATCAATGTCATCACTTGGTGCCTTTGGCCCAGGTATCAACAAAGCCATCATCAAAAATTCAGGTCTCATACACTATGAAGGAGGGAGGCTGATTGGGGCTAGGATCACTGGCCATACACTCTGATTGGTGCTTAGATTTCCAAATGGATTGAAACCATCTGTTGATATAGCCAAACGAATGTTGCGCTGTTCTTGAGCAAAATTGGGATACTCAAAATTCATCCTCCGCCAGGCAGTAGAATCAATAGGATGACGCATGATATTACCCCCTACTTCTTCCCTAGCATGCCAAGTCATTGCCTCTGCAATCCATGGTACTGTGAAAAATCGCTTTAATCTAGGCCCAACGGGAAAATATTTCAATACTTTTTGAGGCACTTTTGAGCTTGTGCCTTCCTTACTAGTAGATTGGACATATCTAGGTTCATCGCATATCGGACAACGATCGAGATTTTCATACTCCTTTCGATATAGTATACAGTCATACACACAAGCATGAATCGATTTATGCTTTATTCCCAAACCTTTCAAACTGTTCTTCATAATAGGATAGCTATTTGGAAGTGTATACACCTTGGGTAATAAGCCCTTCACCCATTTCAGAATTCCCATCACACTATTTCCAGACAAACCGTACTGCGTCTTCAAACTATGCAAACCAACCATGGCATGTAAATTTGTTTGATCTTTCTCACAGCCAGAGTATAAAGGTTGGGTCGCCTTAAATTTTAAACTTTGGTAGTCATCGTCAAGTTTTATCGTGTTATCTTCACGAGCACTTGAATCTTCTACATCATCAGTAACCTCATTCTCCTCTGCTTCATAAACTCCGTACGCATCATCAACTAAATCCTCTAACATATTATGATCTACGTCGTCCCCTTCTACATCTATTCTACTTGTTGAAGGTTATTGTAAAGGTTTCAATTCACCGTGAAAACTCCAAAATCGATAACTATCTTGCATACCCGATCTTAACAAATGTAGTTCAACTGTTTTCCACTCAAACACCTTACCATTCTTACACCTAGCACACGGACACAAAAACTCTTCATCATTACGACATCTCTTTGCATATTTCACAAATTTGTTAGCACCTCTGCGAAACACATCCCCCATTCTATTAGTCTCACCCATCCACTCTTTGTATTTCAGATATCCCATCACAGCTACCACAACTAAACACCTATTAAAGGTAAAAAAAACTTAGATTTATAGTATGTTTTATTTAATTATCCGATCATTTAATTATCCTATTAAAGGGTAAGTGGTCCTATCCCATTCAAGACTGCATTTTTTTGCAATATACTTAACAGCTCATGCACATTGTTACGATTTGAAAAAAAATCGACAGCATATCCCCGTAGTTCTCTAAGTACACGACGTAGATTGGAAGGTGTGAGTGTTATTTCGATTGGTCAATTGAAATAACAGTCACACTTGTCAATCTAGTATGTACCCAGAGAACATTAAGATACGACTATAGAACTTCCTCCAAAAGTAACAACTTTAAGACAATAAGAATATTATATAGAAATTATACAATCTCAAACTGTCCAAACGAGACAATTCGAGAGATCTCATTACAGGGGTAATGACTCTCGAACGGGTCTAAGGGCTATTGAATGCGTACGCATCAGAACTAGAAGGCTAGTATCTATGCGCACTATATTTAATTTCAAGTATGTTTCATATAATGGGTTAATTCAAATACAAAAATAAATTCATGGGTTAATTCAAATACACAAATAAATTCATGGGTTAATTCAAATACAAAAATAAATTCATGGGTTAATTCAAATACAAAAATACAAATTCATGGGTTAATTCAAATACACACACACACACACACACACACCTCCCTCCACACACCCCACTCACCACATGCACCCCCCCCCCCCCCACACACACCTCCCTCCACACACCCCACTCACCACATACACACACACCACCACCCCCACTCACCACATACACACACACCCCCACCCACCACATACACACACACACACACACACACACACAATAGCCCCCCACCCTTCCCCACCTCCCTCCACACCCCCACCCACCACACATATACACACACACACAACAGCCCCACCCCTACCCCCACCCTGCCCCACCCCCCACACACGCATATATACACACACACACACACATATATATATATACACACAAACATATATATAAATGGAAGAGAGAGAGAAAGAGAGAGAGAGAGAGGGAGGGAGGGAACGGCGGGAGGGAAAAAAGAAGGGGGAAAGGGTTTTAGCTGCAAAAGTTGTCACGGTCGTGTCAAGGTCATTGACTGTGACAATTATTTAAAGACTTATCACGGTCATTGACCGTGACAATTCTTTGTCACTGTCGTGTCAAGGTCAATGACCGTGACACAAAACGCGTGTTTTTTGTCACAGTCAATGACCTTGACAAGGGTGGCCAGCTGAAAGGTGACAATTTTGTCATTTTGGTGTAGTGTACTTTTATTTAATTATGCAAGAGGATAAAAATCAGGCAACATTAATTAAAGTCTCCATCATTTTTCCAATTCATTTCATCTTTCCATTCCTTATCAGGAATATAATTACTGTCATATGAACTTATGGCATTTCACATATTTCAAGTCCCACTTGATTCAGAATGGTTATATTCTTATACATATAATGATTCTAAGACCGTACCTCCGAGTTCCCCACTGGGCGCGCCCCTAAATGACTATCATCTTCCAGGGCCTATCAAACAAGACAACTTAGGACCTAACGCACGTCGGGAAGTGGCCGTATGACTGCAAGTGAGTCATAACCACACCCAAAATTACCTCACTAGCGCAGAATAAAAACATATAACAATCCCGCATATAGTCGAGGACTATAGTCTCCCTGTGTTCATTAGTCAGGGGACATCACCTCATGTGCGAGCTTCCCTTATGATAGCATTTAGAGAGGTGTGTCTAAGTAAATTAACATTTACAATTTAAATCTCATTATTATTTTCATTATTCATATGCATGTTTCATTTCATTCGAAACCATAATCATTGAATATTCTCATTAATATTCATCATATTTTAAGTCCCGAATTATTCTACAAGTGATCATAATAATTCTATAAGTCCCAAGGTTTTATATACCTCCAGTGAGCCCCTAAAGTCTCGAAGTATGGGCTTACAACTTATAAACTCCTAATAATGTACTAAAGGAAAGAAATACCCTAACCTCAATTTGTACACCTCATGAATAAGCCCCGTTTAACACATTCCTAATGTAGGGTAGTGACTCAACTCAACTAAAACTCTAGGACTCCATGTTTACTTCATACAAGAAGGTTCCTAGGTCTTAAACCTAAAGGAAAGGGTTGGAAATTAACTAAGAAAATCTCCTGAAAGTGCAGGATTTTCGAATCGATTCGGCCAGAAAGGCGAATCAATTCGGACCATCCAAATCGATTCAGTCAGGAAATCTGGGTTTTTGCATAACTGTCGAATCGATTCAGACTGGTGAATCGATTTGGTCCATTCAGACCTGTAAACTACCCCATGGGCGAATCGATTCGAACATGGCCGAATCGATTCGGCCCTGCAAATTTGCCAAGTTTGTCTATGGAGTCTTGGAATCCTAAATTCCCCCAACTCCAATCAACCCAAACCAAGATCATTTATTGCCACCCACTGACTATTAATGCATCCAATAACAATGATTTACACCAAAACACTTCCAAATCAACCTCCAAGTATTCAAAACCCATAAATCCATAAAAATCCTAACTTTGTTAAACCATAACTAATACACAACTATCAATACTAATTATTCATCTTAAATCACATAGTAGCAAGTAGAAAACTTGCCTTGGTGTAGGAATCTCAAATTTTCTTGTAGTAGCAACAATCTCGAAGCTTGAATCTCTCTCTTTTCTCCAAAGTTCTCTTCCTCTCTCAATTTACCTCACAATTTACCTCACAGCAAGAAATCGGAAGGGAATTCGAGAGGGCTTCTTCCACTACACATTAAGGCAAGAATTTTCTTGCTCAATTTACCTCACAATTTTCTTCTTTGTGCATTATAATAGACCCATATGATTTATAGTATTTAGGGTGGAATTTGATGAATAAATGTTAGGAATTAATCTCATGTATGTAGAGGATTAATTGTAATCTAGGTTATAACCCAGAAATCTAGGAATCGAATTCTTGAAATTGATGATAGAAACCTTAGGGTTATGGATATGAAATTGGGGAAATTTTGATGATTATATGTTGAGGACATTAATGTTTATTTATGATTTGTATATGTGATGTAAATCTCATGTTATACACCCCATATATTGGATTAAACATCGGATAGATTAGGGATGAAATCTAGGTTTGAATTCCTTATTCATGTTCATAAATTCTGGGAAATTTGGGCATGGAATTGGGTTTGATTTATGAAATTAATCATCCTAAGTTGAGTCATTAAGGGTTACAGACTTAACTATATGATTATAAAATGGGATAAACTATTGGAAGGGAATTTGAGAATGAAAGTAGGAATCCCGTATTAGAAACAACATGAAAATTTGGGTTATTGGAACAAAACAAAACGAATCGATTCGGACTTAGACCGAATCGATTCGGCAGGGAGAATTGATTCGGCCAAAAAATGAACCGATTTGGTCCAGTTGTTAAGGTGAGTTTGGGCCAGATTAAATGATGAATATTTTTACAACCCCATACTAGTTAGTGGGATATTGTTTAGAGTAACAAGGAAATTATTAAGATATAAACGTGGCCCACATATTTATGGAAATATTATATTTAACTAGATGGGTAAATAATTATCAATGGAAATCGGAATTTATAATTAACTAGAGGGTCAACTATTAACTAATGAACTCTTGCGAGTATCATGTGGGACATTTTGACATTTACAGAGTTGTTTCCTATACATATTATATGGGGGTAAATAATATGTATTTATATGTATCTGTCAGGACATACCAATGTTCGTGGACCATCCTATCATCTTGGGGTTTCGTGCATTCGAACTGCATAGCACACATCGGCATAGGTGGGTTAGACGATGTGTAGTACCTTTAGGTACTACGTAGGAGCGCCATCTACAAGAGGTAGGTGTTGATGTTGGTAGCCTTTTTCACCGTTGGGTCTGGGCCGTGAACTGGTATACTGCATAGGAACCACCCCAAACTTATGTGTGTTTTGTGATGTACGCTTTGGGATAAGAGATTCCTCCGGACTTGCCGATAGAGCATGAATGAGACACCAATGGTAGATGCCTTTGCGTGTTGCCTATATGAAAGGACATATATATATATACCCATATTTAAATGTGATTAATTAAATTGTCTAAGATTGTAGACATAAATTGCAGACCCTTATTATATTGTGCATAATATATGTTTATGCCACTTTCATGATACAAAGATAAAACTGGTTTACCTTGGGAGTTGGTAATTGAATGTAGTCATCTTTGTTTTAATAATTGGCAATAGTTAATCCACTTGAATATTAAATTTGGCACGATGTCACATATAGTATTTTGAGACTTGTTGGGATGCGAATAATATCACACTTAGCTGAGGGGTGAGGTGTTAATTACATATAAGTGACAATGGGGAATATTGATTTTTCATTAACTTTATTTATTGCATTTTAAAATTGATTAAGTTAACTCTTTCACACCAAGGGATCTAACCCAAATTTAAATGTTCCCCCCAGGTTGCCCCTAAACAAAGATAGAGGGACTGTTTCTATATCAGCCCTGCAATCTCTCTCACTTAACGAACTTTAAGATTCATTGACTCTGGCTTCGATGCTTTTCAACCATAGTTATTTATTTGGGACATTTTTATGGGCATAAGCCCGAGATTTATTTATTTACATTATGTTTGGTTGTGATACTTACTTTTATGTCAAACTTATCATGCACTTTATTATTGGTTTGGATTTATATACTTGTTATGGAAATGTTGATTTAAAACTCAATTATGGGCCTTTAATATATAATTTTATATCACGTTAGTTCTAAGAATGGTATTACTTGACCGACAAGCCCCATCTTCGGTGTATCGTGCCTGACCAACCTTTACGTGAGAAAATGGGGGTTAGTATACTAACAAACTTGACGAGGAAGGATGTGACATTTACATTGGATGATGCATGTCAACAGTCATTTGATGAGCTGAAGGCTCGATTAACTACAACTTTGGTACTTGTGTTGCCTCGGGCAGGGATAGACTATAAGGTCTTCACAGATGCTTCCTTGTATGGGTGCTAATGCAGGAGTAGAGTCTGATAGCTTATGCTTCATGGAAGCCAAATTCTCATGAGGGACATTAGCCTACCCACGACTTGGAATTAGCATCCGTGGTATTTTCTTTATGGATATGGAGGAATTATCTCCTAGTGGAGAAATTTTAACTATTCAAAGACCATAAGAGCCTACCGTACTTGTTCACGCAGAGAGAGTTGGACATGCGACAACGGAGATGGATAGCGTTTGTGAAAGATTACCAGTTCGATATTCAGTACCACTCGGGAAAATAAATGTAGCGGTGGATGCTTTGAATGGCAAGCCGATACTGGAGTTAGCGGCAATGTGGAAGGCGAAGTGGAAATCTCTTTGTGGTGAGGATGAGTTTACGGGTGATTTTATGGTGATTCTCACTATCACACCAGAGATGATTATTTGGGTCGTGAAGGCACAGGAAGGACACCATCTTTGCCAGGAGAAGGGTAAGCAGTTATTGTAATAACTAGGACTTTCAAATCAAATCTATCAACCAACCCTAATCACATATATTCACTGTTTCAAACCTTATAAAGTATTAAAATTCAAAAGTCTTCTAAAGAAAAATGAAACTATCCTTGATGCCCTACAACTTTACTAAGTTAACCTAGACACCCTGAAGTTTTAATAGTTACAAACTAGACCCTAAAAACTTCATCCAACATAACTTGACCTATACGTTATCCCCAAACCCCAACTTTATATCAAATTAATCCTCTAGACTTCAACTAACACAAAATTATAATTTTAGCACTTGAAACTTTCTAGATTTATAAAAATACACCTAAACTTCATCAAAAGTACAATTTTAAGGCTATAAATGCATATACTTGACCAATTAAGGACCAAAGACCAAAGTTTGAATACTTTCACATTACCCCCCATCCAAATAAGCCTACACATTAACCCTAGAAGCCAAAAATCACATGTGTACACCATGCACACATGTGAGATACATTAACCAAGCTAGAAAACTTAATATATTCAGTTTAAATCCACCTCCCTTCTCAACCAATGAACTCAGCTGATGAAATACAATCAATACCCCACGATTTCATCAGTTCAAACTCACCCTAACAACTGTTTCAAAACTCGAATTTTTCATTCCAAACAGGTACACTATGATTTTATGTATTATATTCGGTTCTTTTAGTTTCAATCGATTTGTGTATTGTTATAATGCAAGAATACATCAAAACAATAGAAATCTTAAGTAGAAAATAGGGCCTAGGTGAAAAATATGAAATTTTCACCATTAAAGATTGAGATTTAATGGTGAACTTCGAAATAATGTTCAAAACCCAGGTTTAAAGGTTTGAATGTATTCACTAGAACCTTAGGAACTCAAGTGTAGAGATCAAATCCCATGAATATGTATAATAAGCTCTAATCGATTGAAAGTGTATTTTGAACCAGAATATCGAAAACCTTAAATTCTCTTTGTATAATCCATCTCAAACCTTGATATTAAAACAAAAATACTCCTACACATAGCAAAAACCAAACCACGTTCATAAGAATCCCTGCCATATCCTTGAAAGCCACGAATGTTAAGTCAAAATTGGAGTAAAACACACAGTTATAGAATTTGAGATATACAGCATCTCAATCCACAAAGCCTGTATATTTGGATTCGTCATGAAATTTTAGGTTGAGTTTGTTAAGAAATCATTAAGAATGGTTTAGAAATGAAGGAGAAATCATAGGTAAAAAAATCAGAAACCTTAAAGTCAACTGTCGAGGGGAAGAAGATAAACTTTTTGACCAGTAACTATGACCTCACGCGTGAGGGCGTGCGACCAATGAGAAATTTCGGATTTTTTTCCCAATATTTTTCTTTTATTTTTTGGTCAAAATGATATAAGGTAAGGCCATGTTTGTCTCATCCAAGCCTAAGTTATGGAAAAATGAGGTTTTAACTTTGAAATATTTTTCTAAATTGCAATTTAACCCCTCCTGACTTTTTCAACTTATGAATTTGAACCCCAAACTTTGTCTATAAATACTTCAAAATATTTATAAACAAAAAATCTCTTACACCAAAGTTATAATATGACCTTAAGTCCAAGATTTTAAAGTCCCAAATTATTTATAATTAAACCCCCCAAACTTTAAAAGATATAGTAAAAGGCAAGGGGCCATAGTCTAAAGAAACTGGGTGGTGGAATGAAGAAGTACAAAATATTGTAAAAATTAAAAGGGAGTGCTTTAAAACATGGAAAACAAATAGAAATGAAGAAAATTTTGAGAACTATAAATGGGCTAAAAAGAAAGTTAAGAAAGTGGTAAGAGATGTTAAGTTCAAAGCGTATGATGATCTTTATACAAAATTAGGTACACAAGAAGGGGAAAAAAGTATTTATAAGCTTGCTAAACTTAGGGACAGGAAAACAAAAGATTTTAATAACGTTAAGTGTATCAAAAGTGATGATTCGAGAGTCCTAGTCAAAGATGATGAAATTACGGAAAGATGGAAAAACTACTTTGAGAGGTTATTAAATGGAGATAATGGGAGTAGATTAGATGTAGAGGAACTTAGGGAGACTCGAGAAAATATATTTTTCCGCAGAATTAGGACAACAGAGGTCAGGATTGCTCTAAAAAGATGAAAATAGGGAAGGCTTTAGGACCAGATGGTATCCCTATTGAGGTTTAGAAGTGATTAGGGGAGGATGGAGTATCATGGCTTACAAAATTATTCAATATAATTTTAATGACTAATAGGATGCTCGATGAATGGAGAAAAAGTGTTTTAGTACCTATTTATAAAAATAAAGGGGACATACAAAGTTGTTCAAATTATCATGATATTAAGTTAATCAGTCATTCAATGAAACTTTAGGAGAGAGTGATTGAATATAGATTAAGATTAAAGACAACAGTATCTGAGAATCAATTTGGTTTTATGACTGGGAGGTCAACAATGGAAGCAATTTATTTATTGAGGAGATTAATGGAGAGGTATAGGGAGAAAAAGAAGGACATTCATATGATTTTTATAGATTTGGAGAAGGCGTATGATAGGATACCCAGAGATATAATATGGTGGGTTCTACATAAAAGAGGAGTGACTCGTAGATATATTGATGTGATCAAGGATATGTATGATGGTGCGATGACTACAGTAAGAATATCAGCCGGAGAAAGTAGTGAATTTTCAATTACGGTAGGTCTACACCAAGGTTCAGCATTAAGTCCTTATCTCTTTGTGCTTGTTATGGATGAGTTAACTGGACAAATACAAGATGAGGTATCATGGTGTATGATATTTGCAGATGATATTGTTTTAGTGGATGAGACTAAGACAGGGATTAATGCTAGATTGGAATTGTGGAGAGAAACTTTAGAAACAAAAGGATTTGAAATAAGCAGAACTAAAACAAAATATGTGGAGTGCAAATTTAGTAGTAATAGGAGGACAAATGGAGATGTGGTGAAATTGGAGGGTCAAGAGATACCTATAAACGATCATTTCCGTTATTTAGGATCGATTATTCAAAAAGATGGAGATATTAGTAACGATGTCACTCATAGGATTAGAGCAGGTTGGGTTAAATGGAGAAGTTCTATCGGCGTTTTGTGTGATAGGCGTATACCTTTGAAGTTAAAAGGTAAATATTATAGGACGGCCATTAGACCCGCCATATTATATGGGACAGAGTGTTGGGCAACCAAGAAACAAAATGTACAGAAAATGAGTGTGACGGAGATGCGAATGCTAAGATGGATTTGTGGTAAAACTCGAAAGGATAAAATTAAAAATGAACAAATTCGTGAAACCGTAAAAGTAGCTCCTATAGAAGATAAATTGAGAGAAAATCGACTTAGATGGTTTGGATACGTAAAGCGTAGACCAATGGATGCTCTTGTAAGGAAGAGTGATTTAGTTAGTATTGATGGTAACACAAGGGGTAAAGGTAGGCTTAAATTGACTTAGTGGGATATAATAATAAAAGTACATGATGTCATGTGGTTTAACCAAAGATATTTCACTGGACAGAATGGAATGGAAAAATAGGATTCATGTAGCCAACCCCAAATAATTGGGAAAAGGCTTTGTTGAGTTGAGTTGAGTTTTTTTGTATAAAGTGACCAACCCAATATCAATTCCAATAAATACTTATATACCCAAACATTGTATATAGAGAATCAAGTACCAGGTCCTCCCGATATCCTCTTTTAATCCGTAAGTCATACGAAATACCGCGCAAATAGGTTTTTCTACCTTTTCAATAGTTAACATTGTGTATTGGACATACTCCTATTGATATCACTATGTTATAGCTCCTATCTACTCTTAGTATGTGCATGTTATAATACTACCATACCACATATTTTATTAAATATCATTGATATTTGAATTTGAATAGAGATCAATTTAACCCCTCTCACCTAATAAATAATGTTATGTTCCATATTGAATCAGTTTACCCTTGCACCTTTGCACAAATATTTATATTATGAGCATCGATATTAACTAGGGAGTTGACCGACGAGTTATCCCATGGAACTTTCTACTTGTCCTAGTGGTCTCAGATGATTAAAATCCTTGATTATTGCTACATATGTATGAGTGCCACTTTAATTGTGTGCCTAGTCGATTATTTTTTTCCAAATGTTTTGGGTTGATTTTATTTGGTTTTACTGATGCTTAATTGTTTCTATACCTCTAAGTGAACTGGTAAGTATGGGATTATTAGTTCAAAGATCCTTGGCTTTCTTTATATGGTCCTTAATGAACTATTAAGTATGGGATTATTAGTTCAAAGATCCTTGATTTTCTTTATGTAACCCTTAATAAACTGATACGTATGGGATTATTAGCTTTAATTCTTTAGAGTTGGTATACACTAAATTCTATACACATTCCAACTATCATCTATACGTGACCATGTGGACAAAGAATAAGCCAGATGGGAGCATTGAGTGGCACTTTTCAGTTTTCTACTTTATAATCCGTGTTAAAAAATGTAACTCACCCCTGTGGTGGTACTTTCCTATGTATACTATTTTAATAATGAATAAAGTTATGTTATTCTTTCATAACTTTAATTCATTGCTTTATGTTTATTCTCTTGTACATTAATACCAAAAATCAGGGTGCGACAAGTTGGTATCAGAGCATGTTTTAAATTTAACATATCGTCGGGTTAACATTCTATACGGGAAAAGATATTTATAAAATATTAGTTATTTTATCTTTTCGTTACTTCTTTTATTACTATTATATGGTAATTACATTTTACAGTATGGATACTTGGGATACATTTCTGTTCAATGTGGAGATTGCTCTGAATAACCGTTGAGAAACTAGAGTTCAGGAAAAAGCGTTAGCAAGGCTATGGAAAATGATTCGTTCAGTAGAAGAAGATTGGGTAGGTACCAGTAGTGATGTTAAGCGGTTAGTACTGAGTAATAGAGTTTTAGGTGAAATGCAAGTTATGATAAAAGTAGATAACTACATAAATGATCCAGTGATATTTCAAGAAGCTATCAATATTTCACTCACAGATGCTCCATCGACCCTACTTATGTATCCAGATGCGACATCAAATGGAAAAATACATCGTGATTATTCTCTTAACACCAGTAATGACTCGACTGATGATTCCTCAGACTAAGAAGATTACCTAGTTAGTCCAAAATCCATCTCTAATGATAAGGCTGTTGTTCCTGCTTAAAATCCAAAGTTAAAGTTATGTCATATTGTATATAGAATAATAAAGTATTGTAAATAGTGTGCCATACTAAGCCTTAGGAGATTAACTAACTGCTAATGTAGAATTAGTATGTGAGATATAACTTTAATATATCATAGAACTTATCTTGTATAATATAATAGGCTTGTGACATATCCTTATTTTATGATTCTTATTTTTGAAAGTGTTATATTATATTTTATGATGGCTAGTAATTGAATTCCCTTCGCTGGAACTCATACTGATCAGACTTAAACTCAAGGAATCATGATATGTCTTTAGAAACTCACTTTTTTAGCCCGATAATAACAAACTTCTCGTTCTACTCCAAAGGAAATCTCTGAAGAACTTCATATAATGAATGAATTTTAAGAATTTTTGAGACAATGGCCTTTATCTTTTCTTGGAAAGCCAGGTGCCAGTGAAGCTGAGAAATGGATACGTCAGATTCTGAAAATTTTGAATGGAGTAGGTATAGCTACCAATCTTTGAGTAACTTCAGCAGCCTATACGTTTAAAGGTGAAGCTGATTTTTGATGGCAAACAGTGTCACGTAATCAGAACGTTGTTAATTTTACTTAGGAACAATTTGAAGAGAATTTTTTCTTAAAATATTTTCCTGAGGCTGAATGAGATCAACTAACTGTTGATTTCTTAAAATTACAACAAACCAATCTGTCTGTAGCCCAGTACAAAGCCAAATTTACCAAGTTTTCTCATTATGACCTTGAATATATAGATACTAAGATAAAAAAGTGCAAGAAATTTAAAAGAGGACTACATTCAAGAATCAAGAATTTATTCGCTCCTTTACAAATCTGTGAGTATTCTCAACTTATTGACGTTGCGGCAATTATAGAACGAAATTCTTCTGTCGTAATACGATCTTCTCCCCCCGTTACTAGAATAATCATGTTATTAGAACCCTACCTCAATCTCGACATCAACTTGACCCAAATTCGAGTGGAGAAGCTTACTCTCATATCTGTCATAACACAACGCGTTTAATGATTCATTGTCATGAATGTTACAAAGTAGGACATATCTGTCGATAGTGTCCTAATTTAAGATATGTTCCGATTCGTCGTTAGTCAAATAATCCCTCACAAAATTTAAAATCTCGTTCTATCCAAAATTAGCCTAAGCCAAATCTTACTAAGGAAATTGTACCAGTCCCGAGTCGTGGAAAGAATTATGCAATACTACCCACACAAAACTCCCATGACATGATAGAACGTATGATATTTTTTCAACATCTTCCTGCACATGTTTTATTTAATTCAGGTTCAACACGTTCCTTTATCAGTCTTAGACTAGATAAATTATTGCAATTACTACCTACATCTTTAACTTCTCCATTGGATATTAAAATATCAACAGGTGAAATCAATACACCAACACAAGGTTAGAGCAATTGTAGAATGTAGCTTGGTTTAGGAACAGTCCTTGTTAATTTGTTAATTATAGATATTTGTGATTTTGATATTATTATCGAAATGGATGTTATGTCAAGACATAATGATTATATTGATTGTCATGCCAAGAAAATTTATTTTCGAAATGAAGATAATTGTTCTTTTACATTTCAAGGATCAAGTCCGTCTGAACCATCAAGTTTACAAATTCAAATATCTTCTGTAATTCCAAACCTTTTGGAACAATTCAAAGATATTTTTCTCAAAAAATTACCAGGATTACCCCCTTCCCGAGAAATCGAGTTTAGTATCAATCTTTATCCTAATACATTTCCTATTTAGAAACCTCCATATCGAATGGCTCCTATAGAACTTCGAGAACTTCATACCCAATTAAATGACCTTTTTGAAAAAGGTTTTATTCGACTTAGTTCATCTCCTTAGAGAGATCCAATATTATTTATCAAGAAACATGATGGAAGATTTAGATTATGCATCGACTATCGTAAACTGAACTCAGTAACTATTAAGAATAATTATCCTTTACCCCGAATAGGATATCTATTTGATAAAATTCAAGGAGCAAAGATCTTTTCTAAAATAGACTTACGATTCGGTTACCATCAAATGCGAGTTAGAGAAGAAGATATTTTGAAAACTAATTTTTGAACTCATTATGGACATTTCGAATTTACTATAATGTCATTTGGGTTAACCAATGCACCCGTAACTTTTATGGATCTAATGCGTAGAATATTTAGACCTTTTCTTAACCAATTCTTTATTATTTTTATTGACGATATTCTTGTTTATTCTCAAAATCCAGTAGAACATGCCCAACATTTAGAAATAGTCTTAGGTACTCTCAGAAACCATCGGTTTTATGCTAAGAAGAGCAAATATGATTTTTCAATGAAGAAAATAAATTTTTTAGGGCATGTGATTTCTGAAAATGGAATCCAAGTTGATCCATCCAAAATCTCAGCCATTTTGGAATGAAAAAATCCTACCAATATTATCGAGATAAAGAGTTTTCTAGGATTAGCTGGATATTACCGTCATTTTTATAGAAGGATTTTCTCACATTTCTCTCCCACCCCACTTTTAACGCTAACTAGGAAGGAGGTTCCATTTGTATGGACTGATGAATGTAAGCAATCATTACAAATTTTGAAGGACAAATTAACCAATTCTCCTATCCTCATAATTCCGTCTAGTGATGTAAGCAACGATGTATATACTGATGCCTCATTGCAAGGGTTAGGATGTGTGTTAATGTAGAATGAGGAAGTGATAGAATATTGATCACAATAACTCAAAACTCATGAATGTAATTACCCTATCCATGATCTTGAATTAACAACTATAGTTTTTGCGTTGAAAATTTGGCGTTGTTACCTTTACAGTGAAAATATTCAAGTCTTTTCAGATCACAAGAGTTTAAAATATATTTTTACTTAAAATGACTTGAATTTAAGACAACGATGCTGGATCGAATTTTTGAAAGATTACCAATTTAAATTAAATTACCATCCAAGCAAAGACAATGTAGTAGTTGGTGCTCTGAGTCGACTACACATTTTAATTTTTTACGATATTTCTACTACCATAGAGCAATATAACCTTCGATTGATACCCCCTTTCGTAAAATTTTCCAACATCATTGCATATCCCGAATCGAGAGAGAAAATCTTAGTTCAATAAACCTAAGATTATTTTGTTCCAACCTTTGGAGATAAAAATTCCAATTTCTCATACGATAATGAAATGTGTTTATGATTTAGAAATGGATTGTATGTACTTAATGATTCATCTCTTCGAGAAGAAGTATTTAAAGAAGACCATCATTAGAAATTTATGAATCACCCTGGAAGTTGGAAAATGTACCACGCCTTAAAGAAGCAATATTAGTGGCCAAATATGAGAAATGATATCGAGAATTTTGTAAGGAAATGTCTTACTTGTCAACAAGTAGAGATAGAACACCACCCCTGGTGGACTCCTTCAACCCTTACCCATTCCCGAGTGGAAATAGGATCATATTACCATGTATTTTATCAGCGAACTACCTCATATGTCCCAAGGATATAATTCCATTTGGGTAGTAGTAGATCGACTCTCCAAATCTGCGCATTTTCTACCAATGAAGACCACTGACTCATTTTAGAAGATCAGTAAGCTCTACATTCGAGAAATTTTTCGATTACATGGAATTCCTTTATTCATCATATCAGACAGAGATTCATATTTTGTAGGAAAGTTTTGACAAGCACTGCAAACCGCAATGGGTATTAAACTTCATTTAAGTACCGCATTCCACCCACAAACGGATGGACAATTAGAACGTATAATCCAAATATTATAAGATATGCTACGTGCTTGTATGTTAGATATGCCCGACAACTAGAATGTACATTTACCCCTTGTTGAATTTTCATATAACAATAGTTATCAGACCAGTATTAAAGCTTCCCTATCTGAATCTTTATATGGAAGACCGTGTAGATCACTTGTATGTTGGATAGACTCCAGAAGTAGTAAATAATTTGATCCTGAGATAATCCAGGAAACCACTGAAAGAATACAACAAATTCGAGAAAGAGTAAAGATAACCCAAGATCATCAGAAAAGTTACGTAGATCAGTGACAACAACCCTTAGAGTTTCAAGTTAATGACTAAGTATTTCGGAAAGTTTCTCATCGAAAATGAATGTTATGCTTTGAAATGAAAGGAAAATTAGCCCCCAGATATATTGGACCTTTCACAATTTCTAAACGAGTTGGCTCTGTAGCATATCATTTAGAATTATATGTGAAATTATCCAATATTCATAATATATTTTAAGTGTCTTAGTTATGTTAGTATATTTCTAATCCCTCTTATACCATTACATCTCTATCGAACCAAACTATGAATTTGAAGTACGCCCTATTCAAATTCTGGATCGTCAAGTGAAGCATTTGAGAAATAAGGAAATACCCTCAGTTAAAGTACTTCGGGAAAATCAAAATCATCTAGAAGCCACATGGCAACAAAAACAAGCTATGAAAGATTAATACCCATACTTATTTTAAGGTAAATTCGAGGACGATTTTTTTTAGGTAGGTAGACTCTAATAACGACGACTTTCGAATCAAATTTATCAACCGACCCTAATCACATATACTTATTATTTCAACCCTCGTAAAGAATTAAAATTTTGAAGAAGAATGAAACTATCCTTGATGTTCTACATCTTTACTAAATTAACCTAGACACTCTGAAGTTTAAATAATTATAAACTAGCCCCTGAAAATTTCAATCCAATATAACTAGTTAACCTCTAAACCCCAACTTTATATCAAATTAATCTTATAGACTTCAAGTAACAAAAAGTTATAATTTCAGCCCTTGAAATTATCTAAATATACAAAAATACCCCAAAACCTCCTCAAAATACACTTTTAAGGCTATAAATGCATATACTTGACCAACCAAGGACCAAACACCAAAGTTTGAATAATTTTACATTACCCCCTATCCAAATAAGCCTACACATTAGCAGTGGAAGCCAAAAATTACATGTGTATACCATGCTCACATGTGAGGTACACAAACCAAGATAGAAAACTTCATATATTCAGTTTAAATCCATCTCCCTTCTCAACTAATGAACTCTCCTGATCAAACACTATAAATACCCTACGATTTGATCAGTTCAAACTCACCCTAACAACAGTTTCAAAACTCGAATTTTTCATTCCAAATAGGAACACTATGATTTTATATATTATATTCAGTTCTTTTAGTTTCAATCGATTTTTATGTTGTTATAATGGAAAACAGTAGATATCTTACATAGAAAATAGTCCCCAGGTGAAAAATATGAAATTTTCACCATTAAAGCTTGAGCTTTAATGGTGAACTTTGAAATAATGTTCAAAACTCTAGTTGAAAATTTTGAATGTCTTCACTAAAACCTTAGGAATTCGAATGTAATGATCGAATCCCATGAATGTGCATAATAGGCTCTGATTAACTGAAAGTGCATTTTTAACCAGAAAATTGAAAACATTAAATTCTCCTTGAATAATCCATCTCAAATCTTGAAATCAAAACCAAACTACTCCTATTTGTAGAAGAAAACAAACTATGTTCATAAGAATCCCTTCTATATCATTGAAAGCCAAAAATGTTAAGTCAAAATTTCAGTAAAATATAGAGTTATGGAACTTGAGATATACTGCATCTCAATCCACAAAATTTATATATTTGGATTTCTTATGAAATTTTAGGTTGAGTTTGTTAAGAAGTCATCAAGAATGGTTTAGAAATGAAGGATAAATATCAGGTCAAAAATAAAAAAACCCTAAAGTCAACTGTCGAGAGGAAGAAGAAGAACTTTTTGACCAAAAACATTAACCTCGCGAGTGAGGGCCCCGTGACCAATAAAAAAATTTTGAATTTTTTCCCAATATTTTTATTTTATTTTTCTGGTCAAAATGATATAATGTAAGGCCATGTTTGGTTCAGCCTAGCCTAAGTTATGGAAAAATGAGGTTTTAACTTTGAAATTCTTTTCCTAAATTGCAATTTGACCCCTCCTGATTTTTTTAACTTATGAATTTAAAACCCAAACATTGTCTAGAAATACTTCAAAATATTTTAGGACAAAAAGAATGTTACACCAAAGTTCAGATATGACCTTAAGTCCAAGATTTTAAAGTTCCAAATAATTTACAATTAAACCCTGAAACTTTAAAAGATATAATTTTTTTGTATAAACTGACCAACCCAGTCCCAATTCTAACAAATACTTATATACCCAAACATTGTATATAGAGAATCAAGTACCATCTCCTCCCAATATCCTCTTTTATTCCGTAAGCCGTATGAAATACCGAGCAAGTAGGTTTTTTTACCTATTCAATAGTAAATTTAGCGTATTTATCATACAACTATTGATATAACTACGTGGTAACCCCTATTTACTCTTAGTATGTGTGTGTTATAATACTGCCATACTACATATCTTTTTAAATATCATTGATATTTGAATTTGAATATGTATCGATTTAACCCCTATCACATAATAACTGATGTCATGTTCCTTATTTAATTAGTTTACCCCTGCACCTTTGTGTAAATATTTATATTATGAGCATCAGTATTAATTAGGGAGTTGACTGATGTGTTATCCCACAGAACTTTTCGCTTGGTCTAATGGTCTCAAATGATTAAGAGTCTTGATTATTGCTACATACCTATGAGTGCCACTTTAATTGTTTGCCCAATCGGTAACTTTTCCCCAAAGGTTTTGGGTTGATTTTATTTCATTTTATTGATGGATTAATTATTTCTATACCCCTTAGTGACTAGTAAGTATGAGATTATTAGTTCAAAGGTCCTTGACTTTCTTCATATGATCCTTAATGAACTGGTAAGTATGGGATTATTAGTTCAAAGATCCTTGATTTTCTTTATGTAACCCTTAATAAACTGATAAGTATGGAATTATCAACTTTAATTCTTTTGCGTTGCTATACACACTCTAACTCTCATATATACATATACTTGTTTTAGAACTGGTGAAACATGCGTAGCATATTTTTGATAATTCTTTTTTCCTCTAGATGAACCAGGAGAAAGAGGATAATATTTTTCTTTTTTAGAGACAAATACCAGTCATCTATTTGTATTTATGAACGTGTGAGCAGAGAATAAGCCAGACGGGAGAAAGGATTGACACTTTTTAATTTTCTACTTCATGGTTCATGTTAAAAAATATAACTCACCCCTGAGGTGATACTACCCTATGAATAATATTTTAATAATGAATAAAGTTATGTTATTCTGCCCTAACTTTAATTCATTGATTTTTGTATACTCTCTTTTTCATTCATACTAAATAGTGGGGTGTGACAGTTATTATCTGATGAGGCAGAGCACTACTATATTGGCTTAGATTGAGGACCGAGATTTTAAGGTAGATTGGTGGTTCCAGAGGATAAGGAGCTGAGGCGATCCATTATGACTGAGACTCATGATTCACGCTTTAGGGTACATCATGTTAGGAATAAAATGTACCAGGATATGAGGCACCAATATTGGTGGGCCAGTATAAAGAAAGACATAGCAGTTTTACATTTAAGTGTTCCATGTGTCAGTTGGTGTAGGTGGACCCTCAACATCCCACAAGTGTTCTATAGCCTCTTGAGATCCCGGGTGTGGAAATGGGAGAGAATTTTCATGGATTTTATCATAGGGTTGCCCACATCATAGAGGGGGCATGACTATATTTGGGTGATCATAGACAGGCTGACAAAGGTGGCTCACTTTTTATCGGTCCAAACAAACAGCGCGTTAGAGCAGTACACTAGGCTTTTCCTTGTAGAGATTGCAAAATTTCATAGAGTACCGTTTAATATTTTATCGGATAGGGATCACATTTGTGTCCCACTTTTGGAGGATCTTCTAGAATACCTTAGGGGTAGAGTTGAGGTTGAGTACCTCGTACCACCCGCATACTGATGGACAAACAGAGAGGGTAAACCTGATGCTGGAGGATATGTTGCGGATATGAATCTTAGACTTTAAAGGTAATTGGGAGTAGTATTTGCCTTTGGTGGAGTTACTGTACAATAATAACTATCAGTTTACTATTAGGATGGCACCGTTTTAGGTGTTATATGGGAGACCTTTCCGTTCACCCTCATGTTGGTTGGAGGTGAGGGAGAACAAACTTATTGGGCCAGAGTTCATTTAGGACACCTCGAAGAAGATGGAGATGATTCAGATCAGAATTCAAATTGCCTAGGATTAACAAAAGAGTTATGTGGATACGGGCTGGAGGCACTTAGATTTTAATTTCATGGATCAAGTGCTAATTAAAGTGTCCCCCATGAAGGTAGTGGTGAGATTTGTGAATAAAGGGAAGTTCTCTCCTCGGTATATGGGACCATTGCATATTATTAAGAGGATTGGGCCCATGGCGTATCAGTTGGGACTACATAACCACTTACAGAAGATGCACGATGTCTTTCATATATTCGTATTGCAGAATTTTTCAAGGGATGAGGTTTCTTAGTAGCATATAGATATCGACAGGATAGAGCTTCTACCTAATGTGACCTACGAGGAGAGACCCGTAACTATTTTGGACCGGAGGGAATGTAGATTTCGTTCCAAGGTGGTTCCCTTGGTGAGCATGCTGTGGGGACATCATAATGAGAAGGAATCGACGTGGGAGAGGGAGAAGAAATGCGAGAGAAATATCTAAAACTCTTCTATCCAGGTATATTTCAAATTCTAAGGATGGAATTCCATTATTGGGGGGAAGAATGTAATACCTCGTATTTTTATAATAAAAATAAAACCGATTGGAATTAAATTAAATTAGTCATGAATAAAATGATTATTTGCAATTTCATGTTATGCGATTTTATATATTCATGTTAAAAGTTCTCGTAGAAAAAACATTATTGCATGGTTAATTTATAATTGATATATGATATTAAATTCAATTGAAAAAATGAATTTGTTGGGTAAATGTATTTCGAGAGAGTTCTGGAATGTTTGAGGACTCGTTTAGATGTTTTAGACATCTAAAATAGGGCTTGGGGTATTGGTATATCATTGGGGGAGCTATTGGGCTACTTCGGTTATGGGTTCAGGCCCATTTGGGAGTTCAAAAATGGGGGTTTAGGCTAAACTCGGGATTTTAGGATTTTATAAGTTAACTAGGAGGTTAAGAAAACTCATATCACTTATTTAAAGAGAACCCTAGCAGCCCCACCCCCAGAGAGAAGTTATCAAGGCTTAAACAAAGGAGGAGACAAAGGATTCATGGGAGAATACTCAATCATCCATAATAGGTAAGAATTTTCTTGCTTAAATTATTGCCCAATGTATTTTCTTAATTCATCGTAGTAATCTACTATATAATTTCTGGGTTGAAATATAATATTGATGATAAAATGATAGGATTTAATCTCATGTATGTAGAGAAAATGAATCTGAATTTTGTGTTTTAAACCCAGAAATTTAAGATGATTGCAATCTTGAACTTGGTTATAGAATTCGTACTCTAGGTTCTTGAATTGATAAGTAACCTTGATCTATATGTAGAATAATAGAACCAAGGTTACAGGATCTTAATTTTATGAGAATTATGATCCATGTTGAATGTCAAAATCTGATTAAAATGTAGATGGATTATGAGGTGGAAAATATGGTTTGAATGCATATGATAATTATGTAAATTCTGGGTTTTTGGTAAAGGAGCGCATGTTTAATTGTGTTATTAACTAACCCAAATGACTTATTAAGTCAAGGAGAAACTAATTAGATGGTGATATAAAAATATGAATAATTGGAAAGGGAATTGGAGTTGAAATAAGAATTTGCATATTGCGAAGGGCTTCTGCCCATAGGCGAATCGATTCGGGCCCTGGGGCAAATGGATCTGGGGGATTTTTAGGAACATATACGAGTTGGTGGGACGATGTTTTGATGAATGGTGATTTTATTAAAAATGATTTTGTGGCACTAATGTTAAATGAGTAGCTTGTAATTAACTAAGAAGATTACATCCTATTATTAAAAGAATAAAATTTAGAATTAACTGGTTGGTTAATTATTAAAGTGCGATTATTTATAGATGAATATATGGGACATATTATGTAATTATAGAGTAATTTCCTACACATATTGTATCATAATAATATGTAATTAGTTACTTGTGTGAACATACCTATGTTCACGGATGGTCCTATCAATTTCGAGACCGTAGCACACGTCGACGCAGGTGGGCTAAGCATTGTGTAGGTCATTATTATTGGTACTATGTAGCAGCGCCACTTATGAGAAATAGGTGTAGATGCTGGGATCCATTGTCACTATTGGGTATGGGCGGTGCAATGGTGTATTGCGTAAAGACCACCCTACTTGTGTGTGTTATGTAATGTCCGATTTGGATAAGGGACTCCTTCGAACTTACCGAAAGAGCACAAGCGGGACACTACTGGTAGATGCTTTTAAGCGTCACATATATGTAAGGACATATATATAACCATATAAATAAATGAGTTTTATTCATTAGCCTAAGGATGTGGGCAATAAATTACAGACCCAATACTACATAGTATGCATAATATATGTTTATGTCACTTTTACGGGTAATATGACTCGAGTGCTTTAAGGAAATGGTAATATGGTTGTAGACAATTACATTTCAGTATGTGAATTATTCTGGATACATCTTATATTAAATTGCCACATTTATCAATTATTACCTTTTGGACTTGCGTGGTTATACGCGTAGTATTGCACTTAGATGAAGGGTCAGATACTTGCCGTATGCGAGTGCCAATGGGGGATGATTACTTTGAATTAAATGTATTATTGCACTTTAATTTTAGTAAGTTAATTCTTGCAACTTTAGGGCACTGACCCAAATTATAAATATTTTCTCCCTACAGGTGCACCCAGACAGGGATAGTCGGACTGATGAAATATCATCCTTACAGTCTCACATTGCTTATCAGAGATCTGATCATTGATTGTAGCTTATGTTACTATTCTACTTTAGCTTTTTTTTTATTCATGTATGGGCATAAGCATGGAGTTTATTTTATTTCAGACAGATTGAGATAATTATGTTTACTTTGGGATTTTACTTATCTAGATGTGGATGTTGGAATTATTATTATTATTATTATTATTATTATTATTATTATTATTATTATTATTATTATTATTATTATTATTATTATTAGTATTATTATTATTATTATTATTATTATTATTATTATTATTATTATTATTATTATTATTATTATTATCATATTATTATTGTTATTATTATTATTATTATTATTATTATTATTATTATTATTATTATTATTATTATTATTATTTCCTGGTTATTAATTAAATTAATTTTTTATTCAAGTGTGACTTAAATTAAAGATTTTATTATAGTTTGATGTTATGGATGATGTAAATTGATAAACAAGCCCAATCTTCAGTGCAGGTACGTAGAAAATGGGGGTTGTTACAGTTACTTCTTATTAATTTCGTCCATTCGTAGGTATTTTTTTATATTGTATGTCAATACGCAGTTTCCACTTAAAAATGCATAATTCAAGTCAATTGAAGCAAAAATATGATCAAAAACGCTAAAGTCAGATTTTATTGGACCCCAAAGAGCCAAGTGCTCATTAAACTCCATCACAAACCATGTCTCTAGTCTTCCCTTACCTTCCATGTGTTGTGTGTGTGTGTGTATATATATATATATATATATATATATATATATATATATATAGAGAGAGAGAGAGAGAGAGAGAGGTCCCGTCTCAGGTGCAGACTTCGTGTGGACCATTTTTTTTAAATAGTAAAAGAATGAATTTTTTGATGAAATTTATGGATATAGTTTCCATAGTGAGAAGATTATATCAAAACTTTTTCATCAAAAAATTCAATGAAAAAGTGGGTGAGATGATCGTCAAAAGATTTAACGGTCAAAACAACATATTTACACTATTTTTTACATATCACCTCATCTCGCCCACTTTTTGATTGTATTTTTAATGAAAACATTTGGAGATGATATCCTCACTATGCAGTGATGAAACTGTCGCCTGAGCCATAGATGTGCATATGGTTATAAGAAAGATAAAATACATCATGAGATAAAACCATAGTAGTGATGGAATAAGCAAAGCAAGACATTACTGAGCTCCAATTGGAAGTGGACCATCAAGAAATAATAGAATTCCTTGGTAGTAATGGGAGAGTGAATCCCTGAACCATTACAGAGTTAATTACTTCACAATGGGATCACGACCCTATGTGGGTGAAAGTGGGTCGGATAATTAAAATAGCTCAGGTTATGCCAAGTTGGGACAAATCATAACGTGTAACAGTAAACCCAACCCTTATTCCCGGGATAGTAAGGTGATATGGGGTACGATTAGAGTTTTTGTCTGATAGAGTCGAGAGGGATTATGACTCGATTATTGGGAAGAGTTTCTGGGAGGCCATGAATATTGAGATGCGAATGTATCTGGCCTAACACACTCGTAGGTGGGCGGGTAGACTGCGAGTTCTAGTTAATGCGATGGTTGTTGTATTTCCAATATTGGGAAGGTTTAGTGTAATATCTTCTACGGGTGGAGTTAGAGTAAGACGACTCCCCTCAGTTCACTATCAAGAGGATTCCATTCGAGGATTTATATATCAATCCTTATCATCCTTGTGCTTATTAGATAGAGGAGAGAACAATAATCTATTAGGTCCAGAGAGATCTTAGGGCCGTTAACTAAGATGGAAATGATTGGGAGTTACATTAATGCATGTTGGAATGAGGAAATTGGTACCGAGTGATGTGAGATCTTTTCCTATTATTGAATAAGTTTGAGCCGATAGCGTACGGGCTTGAGTGAGAAAAATTAGTGTTCGATGAACCTAAAATAGTGCAGAATTATTGGGAGTTGTTTAGGGATAATAATTCAAATATTTGGAACGGTGAATTTACCTTGAAGATTGCAAGGGAAAGATAATCGTAATTATAAATGCGTCGAGAGTATTAAGTGATAAATACTTACGATATTAGTTCTAATGATATGGAACTTATAAGAATCAAAATCAGTGGTTACTTGTGGGACTTCTTATGATTCTGTATTAAGGATTTTCGGGTGATATATTATCCTTATATATATTACGAGAGAGAGAATATCGTAATTTCAAGATACGTTGATAGTATTTAGTGATGGTAATACTATGTATGGAACATGTCATTTGGTTTGTGTGTATACCGTTTGATTTGATAGGTTGTGTGTATACCTATATTTGATATTATGTGTATGACATACCTAGCTGCTTGCTATCGCGGGGGGTTGTGTAGAGACGGTCTTATCCTGAGTGACCTTCGGGGGGATATTTGACTTTTATCTCAGAACATAGGACTGTGAAAGACTTATTTGTGAGTTGATAAGTCCCCTGACTATGGGATCATAGGTATGTGCGTGACCCATAGGTATGTGAACTATGTTCGTCGCCAATATGTGTGATTTGTTTATATGGTTCGTGGGAGATTTTCGAACCGATAGTCCTTATTTGAGTACGAGATGTACCGGGACATGATAGCAGAATATGCAATGCACTACAGGTATAGCCTTGGGGTGCTGTGTTGTATATATATATATATATATATATATATATATAGTGGTGGTTATTTATATATACTTGTGTTATACTTATAATGTGATGTTTGTAGGCTATTAAGATTGGGTTAATACATATATAATAGTGAAAGATATGTATGTATGCTTTTGGTATATCTAAAATGAGATAATATCAGATTATAAAGATAGTGAAATCTTCAGTAACGTAAATAGTAAATACTTGACTTTAGTTTGATAACACTTATTTAAAAATGATAAATGTTGAGATTAAATACGGAATACTACTACGAGGGGCATCTAGAAGGATAAGCCTTTTCCTAGTTAGAAGTGAGTCAGATGGTTAAGTGGGATTAGATGTACGTTAGGCGTGCACACTAGTTGAGAGGTGAGTCGAACTAACATGCATATAATACTTGCTTTAATGCAGCTTTAAATACTTGCTAATAAAATCTTTTTAAAACATCGGGCTCTGACCCGTCTCTTGCATTTCTTCTCTCTTTTGCTATATATATATATATATATGTATGTATGTATTAGTACATGTGCCTAGCCACAGGGACACCGGTTCTAGATACTTGGATGGTTTGCCGAGCTGCAGCTGCTGTGGAAGTTGCGGGTCATTGAGATTAGACGCGTCTCTCATTTCATTCAGTTCCTAGCTCAGATATTTCAGTTCGGGCATGTGTCGACCATTCTCATTAGCATGGTTGTACTCAGTTCCTTTGTATTTCTTTTCAGTTGGATTGAGTAGTTATTATGGCTTGATTTGTGACTTTGAACGGGAAGGTTTTATCCAGTCTTAATTTTTCAGTATTTGTTTTAGTCAGTATTCATCTCTTGTGTATGGTTTGTAATCACATGTTAAGAAATTAAATGAATTAATTGGTTTCAAGTTTAATTGGAAAATGTTTTGACACTAGCTGAATTAAATGTTAGGTAATTAATTGAATTAAAGTTTTCGACAGCGATGCTAAGAATGAACCAACCGAACATTCTGTTATAAATTTTATAAAGAACTGATCATCCGATATTTAATTGGGTGGGGTGTCACAGACAATCCCTGCAACACTCTTCTAATTACTTCAACTGACCATCTAATATTCTAATCCTTACTTCAAAGCCATGATCTCTGCCTCTATATTTGTAACCACACCATAATTACCATAAAATTCCCATATGAAGTCTCCTTTATGGTTTCTGAGCACTCTTCCACCTCCCCTGGATTCCCAATTGAACTCCCATCCACACTAAGTTTTAGGGCACCTATAGGGGGATTCATCCATCTAACATGAGAAAACTGGACCTGAAAGTAAGCATTCAATTTATATCTGATATGTTGAAGGACTAAATTTACTTTTGATGAGAGACCCTCATATTTACACTTGTTTCTGTGGGTCCATAAGCACCAACATATGATTGATGGAGCCACCTTATTTATCAAATAATCAGGCTTTACCCCATGCATCCACCATTTGATAATTTTATATCTAATACCTGTTCCTGTAGATTTTTAAATCCCATAAAGCTTTGACATATGATCCCAGACTGAGGTAGCTAGATCTCCTGACACAAATAGGTGATATAAAGTCTTTTCTTGTGATTTCTTACAAGGGTGGCATTTGGAAGGGCTTCTAATACCAATGGACTTAATCTTATCATCAGTTGGAAGAAGTTTATTGAGAATTTTCCACATAAGAATTGAGATTTTGGTTCGGATTTTTGAATGCCAAATGAATCTGAAACTCTACATGGATACTCCTCTTTCTCTACACATATTCACGCAGATGTTATTGAGATATTGTCATTTCTACTTTGCTTCCAAATAGGTAAGTCCCCTTTTCCATGATAAATTTCCTCAAACTTCCAAATGTTAATGGCCTCTGATGTTGAGAATTTTTCCATCAGCTTCTCCTTATCCCAATTACCCTCATTGTCCCAGAAATGATTAATAGGGTCTACATCAGCTATATTAAGGTTTTTACGTTGGGAGATGCCCTAATTATCCTAATGAATGTCTATAGACCCATTCCTAATTTCCCACAATAGATAGTCTTCTACTAAACTTTTGACTAATCATATCCTATTCCACGTGTGAGAACCTCTCCTCATAGGGGCTTTAAGAGGGTGTTTGTTTCTATAATAAGCAGCCTGCATATATTTGGACCATGAGGAATCTTTAAATCTAAAAGACCACCCATAATCATGGCCTTGTTTATCTCAAAGATATTTCAAACTCCCAAACCACTTTTACTATTTTTGTTATAGAGTCCCATGAGCTCCATTGATGTCTTTGATGACCATAGCAAGAACTCCAAAATAATTTAGTGATGAAGGAATTAATCCTTTGAAGAAATGCTTCTGGATGAGACATAGCTGAAAGCAAGTACATATGCATTGAAGAGAGGACTGATTTGATTAACCCTAGCTTGCCTCCTGTACTTAGACACTTTGCCTTCCAACCTTGGATCTTACTCTTTATTTTCTCCACCATGTCTTTAAAATACGTAGTCCTTTTCCTCCCACTGTATAGAGGGAAACCTAAGTAAGTAATTGGATCCTTTTTAATCTGCATACATGTTCAAGTCTTCATCTCAATTACATTTTTTGGTCTCTTCTTATTTGAAACTACCATGAAGCTTTTTTCTTTATTCACTTGTTGCCCTGAAACCTTCTCATAGGAGCTTAAAACTACGTATATCTTCTTTAACTCTTTCTTAAGACCAGAGCTAAAGATGATTACATCATCTGCAAAAGCCAAGTGGTTAAACTTTGGACTAGATATAGGAATTTTCAAGCCCACATAGCCCTTAGTTTCCACTAGATTCTCCAAATTCCATGATAAAACATCTGCCATTATTATGAAAAAGCTTGGGGACCAAGGGTCCCCCTTGCCTTAAACCCCTAGAAGCTACAAAGAAACCAACATTCTCACCATCGATCATAACAGTGAACCAGGGATTAGAGATGATTCTCCAAATTAAATCAATCCATGTTTCATTAAATCCCATCTACCTCATGACTTTGACAAGGAACCACCAAGACACCCTGCCATATGCCTTTGACATGTCCAGTTTCATCATCAAATCACCTCCATAATTGTGCTGATGTATTCTATCCATACACTCTTGAGCAAGAAGAACATTTTGTGTAATGGATCTTCCTTTTATGAAGCCAGTTTGACTTTTTTAGATTACAGAGGGGAGAAAATGGGATAGTCTATAATTGAGAATTTTGGAAAATATTTTACTAATGAAATTATGCATGCTTATGGGCCTGAAGTCATTGAAAGAAGTAGGTGTTTGAAATTTTGGAATTAAAGAAATTTTTGTAGTAGCGGTTACCTTTGGGAGAGTTGCTCCTTTAAAGAAACTCAGAACTGCTTGAAACAAGTCTTGTTAATTTCCTCCTAGGAGAAAATGAAAAAAATGCCCTTTAAAGCCATCCACTCCAGAACCACTACTAGCTTTGAGACCTTTAACTTCCTTTTCTACTTCTTCTAGAGTTGGCCATGTTGTTAGGTGGTTATTCATTTCATCAGTAATTAATTTAGGAATATTTTTTATTAGGTGACCTTCTCCTTCTGGATTCATACGCTCTATAAAATTGAACAAGGTAGAAAAGAAATCAATAGCTTTTTGATGAATTTCCTTTGTGGACATTGCCCAAGATCCATCTTGCCTTCTTATCTTCTGAATATGCATCCTCCTCTCTTTTCCCTTAACCATTATATGGAAGTAAGAGGTGTTTCGATCACTATCTAGATTCCACTGGTCCTTTAATTTTTTAGCCCAAAAATTTTCTTCAATTTTAAGCTTCTGATTATACTCAGCAGTTGCCTGATTTAGCTCTTCTCTATTTTCTTCTGTAGGATCTTTCTCAAAGTTCAATTCATTACTTAGAAGATTATCCTACGCATTCCTTGCATTTTGGAAAATATCTTTAAAAGAAGCTCTACTCCAAACACTTAACTTCTTTCTAACTCCTTTCAACTTCTTAGCAAATGCTATAATAAGATTATCATGAATAATTTCCTTTCATGTTTCCTTTATCAGCTCAACACAATCTTCTTTATCTAGCCACACTTTTAGAAAACTAAAAGATTTTGTACAGTCTTGATTAAGAGGCTCTCCTTTTAGCAACATAGGAGTATGGTCAGACATAATTCTATTTAAATATTTCACTCCCCATTTGTAGTCTATCTCCAAGAAAGTTTGATTAATAAGAACTCTATCCAATCTACACCAGATACTTTCATCAATACTTCTTTTATTGTGCCAAGTATACTTGGTACCAAAATACCCTATATCTATTAGACCATTAGTCTATATACATTCTACAAACTCATAAATTGGCCCTATATTCACCTCACTTCCTCCTGCTTTTTCTGAAGGATCTGAAATTGTGTAAAAATCCCCTATTATAAACCATGGCTCACTTGTAGCTACATGTGACAAGTGTTACCATAAAATCCTTCTAGCATACCTATTATTACTAGCATACACCAAATTGCATTTAACACCTGTAGCAGAGCCTGCCATCTTTATTTTTAAAGTGATACATTGATCCATGCTTGATATAATGTACCATTTTATGCCTTCTTGAAAGAAACACCACACTTTACTGTTGAGATTTGAGACACAGGTCCCAAAACCAAGTTTATGACAAAAACTTCTAATTGATTCCTCCTTCTGCTTTGGCTCCAAAATAACTAACATTTGTAAATTGTGAATTCTTATAAACCTTCTTAATCTTCTCATGGAACCCTTCTTATATATACCTCTTATATTCGATATATTTACTTCTAACATTTGGAATTTTATTTGGCCTACGTGCCAACTTTATTACATGCAGATGGGGGAAGATACAAAGAACTCAAGAAAATTAGGAAATCATAAAGAAATGGGGAATTGATGAAAATTTGATGGAGATTAATTTTACCTGGAGTTTGAGTTTGATATAGTGAGATTGGGATTCTTGGACATTTGTCTGGGGTTTTGGGTGGCTGAGTCTTCTTCTTGGAATCCATATTTGCTTGTTGTGGTTTCCTGGTAGATCTGAGTTGGATTGATGTTTTCGTGAAACAGCCTTGGTCGAGGTTCCTCTTTGAGTTCGTTGAGAAGGAGTTTCTTGAGGTTATTTCGAAGGTTCTATGGAGGTGTGAGGTTTATGGTTTGTTTTTGTGTATGGTTTGGGGCTGAGTAGATGCGTTGAAGGTGTTTAGGTGTTTATTAGTCATAGAGGTTTGATATCTCTTTTTCCATGTTATGTGTTTGGCAGTGGTAGAGGTGATGACACATTTTCTTGGAGAGTTGAGATGGCATACGCGTGTGGTATATTTCTGTGTGCTGTGTTTATTGTTGGTTTGGTGTGGGCTGGGTTTGCTGTTGATGTTTAGCTTTGATTTGGCCTGCGTGCCAGCCTTATTTGTTGGTTAGGGCCTGTGTGCCTTGAGTGTGTTGTTGGTTATAACTCTTATTCTCTGTTTGGGCTTTGCTCTTTGGTTTAATAAATTACATTTTACCAAAAAAAAACATTTAAAATTTGTAAGTGGTTTTGAGTTTGAGTTGGACCTCAGGATTCTAGGTGTTTGGTGAATATGATCTTGAATTGCACCCCCTGCCTAAGGGACTTCTTTCTTTTTGAAATTGTGATGAAGCAATCTAGATGATCATTCTCTTTGGTAAGAGTTTGGTCATCTCCATGCTAAGAAATATCTGCTGGCTCTCCAAATAGAATCTCCCTTTCATGAGTCCTTTATTCCTTATCATTTTATCGAGGAGATGGCGTAACTTTTTGGTCCTCTTGTGATCTAGAATCTGGTCGTAACACAACCTGCTATTTTGAGACTACATAAATTTTATTTGGGATGCTACTCTAACTTCTTAGACTCACACTTTGCACTTGACTTCTTTTCAGGTATGTACTATGTTTGACTGGGCTATCAAATTTCCCCTCTTCTGTTTGGTTATGGTTGCTTCGTTCACCTCTATGACTACCAATTTCTGGGATTCCTTTCTTCTGAATTGATTTGCTGAAATAGATGGAAATAAGTTTTTGAGTTGGTTGTTAATCTTGACTTTTCCTTTCAATGATCTCTCCTTCTTCAGATGTTATTAGTTCACTATTTTGGATTTCTTCAACCTCCTTATAAGTTTGAAAACTCCTCCTCACCCATTCTTTTGTGGTCTCTCCCCCGGTACTCTCAGTCCTCATTGATTCTTGAGCTTTCATTTTGACTTCCATCTCCTTCTTTAAGTAGCATTTATCTTGAACTTGCCCTTTCTTCCCACAATGATAACAGAATGGTGGTAAATCCTCGTAGACTATTGGTTGCCAAAATCCAGATCCACGATCTTGGTCTCCAATCCAAACGCTAGAGGGTAATGTTTTTTTCAAATCAATCTCGACACATATTCTAGCCATTCTAGGTCGTGAGAACATTTCTGTCGCATTGTCTATCTTTAAAGGGGTACCAACAGTCTAAACAATTGAAAATAAGGCCTGTCTGTTGTCAACATGAATAGGAAGTAGAGGAAAAAATATCCAAGAAGGCACAATCGATTTGAGGGGATGAAAGTCAATGTCCCATTTGAATGTTCACATAGGATAACTTTTGATGAACCATGTCTCTTTCAACCTGACTCTATGGAAATCTTCCTCATGTTCCAGGCTAATCAAAATATGCTTATGATCAATTAATACAATTCTTGATGACGCCTTTAGCTTTAAGACTGAAAAGAATCCTCAAATGTCATCAATGGGAGGACGTCCATGTGAAAATTTTCCTACCAGTGTATATTTAAATGGGTTGGCCATATATCTGAGACTTTTATCATCGTACAGGATTTCCCCCTTATAGGAGGAAATGTTTTGTACAAATATGGTCTTAGGTTTTGGGGAGGATGCAATATCGACAAAAGATTTTTATTTTGGTATGTTGAGGCTTGGTACTGGTTTTGAAGGTAAGCTTGGGAATGATTGTGTTTAGTTTTGGGACGGTTACATTCCCTCCTCTCCATGAGAGGAAGAAAGATCCATGCAAACCCTAATGGAGGCTAGGGTTTTGGTAGGGGGTCAGCTAGAGAAAGAGACAACTATATATATAAATATATATATATATATATATATATATATAAGCACGCAACATTCTCCCTCTCTCATCTGCCACTCCGTAAGCCCCACCACCTTACCACCTAAATGTCTCGTGCCTGTGAAGCATCTCACTCAATACCCAACACCTACAACACCCCCATGCAATCTAACCCACCAACTGAAGTACAAATTGGACCACCTTATACCTACAACAACCTAAACCCGAGACCCATCCAGCTTAGCTACCGTTCTAAACCCAAGACCAATGAAAATTAAAGACAAACAACACACTTGTGTGCTAACACCCATTTTTCACGTAAAGATTGGTCAGATACAATACACAGAAGAAGGAACTTATCTAACAACTTATACCATTCTTAACATCATTCTACAAAATAAACTTGAATGATAACATCCACACATGCAATTATGGCATGAAGTAATAATTCGAATAAATAAAGAGGCCACAACTCCCACTGACATAAATATCTAATAACATGACTATAAATAAAATGACTGAAATACATAATTTCGGGCTTATGCCCATACAATCTTTAGAATATAAAAGATTGAAATGGAAAAAGGAGCAGTAATCTATGCTAGAATCAAATACGGAGTCCTCTAAATAAATGGAACTATGAGTTTGATCTCCCATCAGCCCTGATGATCTTGTCTAGGAAAACATGGAAAATAATTTTGTTAATGTGGGTCAGAGCACTTAAGTTGCAAGAATTAACGTTCAAAACCAATAGATAATAAAGTAATTAATTCTCAATACATGCCACCTATCTCACCCCTCTTCTAAGTTTAACACTATACACATTCCCAGTGTAATAACTCGTAATTTTATTCAGTAATTAATTAAATTAATTCGGAATTTGAAAAGCTAGCTTAAAAGACTCATAAAATGAGTATATATAAGTCTTGGGACGTTTATAATAGTTCTTATTACATAAAACTCTAAAAAAAATTGTCACGGTTCTGCACCGTGACTAACGGGCGAACTTTTTTAGTTTTAATAGGATTCTAATGCAACTTAAATTCCTCTAACTTTTTATATATATAAATAATACAGAATTAGGACATTTGAACAAAAATTTTACAAACTCTAAAAGCAGAAGACCTACTTTATTTTCATCAGCTTCCTCTTACAAACCCTAGCCCCAACGTTATCAAGTTTTAACTCAAGACTTGAAGACTCAAATGGTGTTTCCTCAAGATCGTATAAGAACCATACTTTATTAATTTTTCGAGAGGATTACGACCGTATAATCGGATTTCTCATTTGACTTTTTATCAAGCATGGATACTCTATTCTTTTCCTGTAGTATTATGTGTCTTAAGTGTCACCTAAATACTTAATTACATGTTTCTCTTAAAATAAATTAGCAACTTTAATTAGAAAAAGTGAGAACTAATTTGGTACTATTTTCTTGAATTTTTTGAATATGAAATAAGATTGGAAACCCTTGGGTTCGTAGGATAGAGTATTGGGTTTCAGTTATTATGGGTGTAGATTCACATATAGAATTTTGTAGAGTTTATTTAAATGAAAATGAAGAGCGAACACACTCATAAAAATTTTGTAGTTAGTAAAAGTGGAAGATTATTGTGTGTTTCATAAACTTGCATGCTGATTAATCTAAAATTATTATATGGAAATAATTGTATTAAGAATGGAGACGGTGTTATTAATTAAATTAAATTGTGCCATTATGAGTAAATTGAAATATTGTTCACATATGTTGTTAGATTGTGTAAATAGTCATTATTCATATTTCCATCGCGGGGACAACGGGATCTTTGGTAGTACGCTTTCACCGATATTTTAGGATGCTTGCTAGGTATGGGACTATTGGGTAGGCCTTAGTTGCAATTTGTACTTTCTAGGTATGTGAGGTATGGGACTATTGGGTAGGCCTTAGTTGCAATTTGTACTTTCTAGGTATGTGACTAGTTAGTGTAGGTTTTTACGGATAGGATATTCTAGGGTGGCGCTGATTTCTATGTCGTTCCGTCGATTCGCTTGCCTAAGATTAAGACCAGGGAGAGATTATTGATAGAAATTTATCATATATCATAGGGTAGGACGTAATTGTATTTTGGAGACCTTTAGGTATGGGACTAAGGGTGTTTTGAAGATCTCACATCGATAATAAGGGTGGGGTGAATAAGTTTATAATAATGAGAAAGATGAGAAATTAAGAATCAATACCTAAGATAATAAAATGGGTATTAAAATATATTGGTACTGTTAATCAGTGCGGGACTGACAGTTAAACGGGTTGGCTGGCTATTGCGGTATGGGGTGTGTGAATGCGTAATAAGTGCAGGACTGACAGTTAAATGGGTTGGATGGCTATTATGATGTGTCGTGTGTGGAACCTCGTTAATAAGTGCAGGGTTGACAGAATACGGACTGACTGGCTATTACGAGGGGAATGGGCATGGTGTAGAACATGCAGGAGTCCCACAACTAAATATGACGTAAAACTTTAGCGGGAGTCCCGCACTAAAATGATGAGAATCTAGTGGGAGTCCCACAACTGAGATATTGTAAGAGTTATATGCGGGAGCACCGCAACTGATAATAATCAATTGAGAAAAATGCTAAATTTGAGTAAATTGATTTAATAGATAGAAATGGAATTATTGGAAATTAAATAATTGAACTTGGGTTGTTGATAGACTTTGTTGTGGGCAGATAGTGATTTATTTCTATAGCATGTTAATTAATCTCGTTTAATTTAAAATACTCTATTGTAAAATTTATCATGTGTAATGCTACTTTCTAGGTTCACCGACCCTAATTGAGGGGAGTAGTGTGCATTCATACTCAGGGCTCTGACCATGTGTGTTGACTAACTTCTCAGGTAAAAGTTTTGGAGTAGTTATATAGGAGTTTGGAGATATATCTTGGAGGTGAAGTTGGAGTTTATTTATTTCATGCTTAGTATTAATTTCCATTCCTTAGCATTTATATTGAGACTCAGTTTATGGATTTGGTGGGCCATTCGGTTCCACGGTAGTTACGGTTTTTATTCAGATATTCATAGTTGGATCTTTTATTTAGTTTTATATTTATTGGAGATTTGCTTAATTTGGAGATTAGCATGGTGATGGAGTTTTGTATTGCATGAATGGTTATTATTCATTGGGATTTCTTTCATAATTGTCTTGTGTAATGAATTTAATATGTCTCATATCTGTCACATGCTAAGAATAATATTTTATTTAGTTAACGCCCTACATAGTTTTGGTGGGGGCCGATGCCAGAATCACGCGGGGTGTTGCAGATGCTATCAAAGCATGGTCTTAGGTCTCATAGGTTGTGAGTCTATTTTATTTCTGTATTATCGATATTTGATCCCCTTTGTTGATTCGTACTCCCTAAGGCATTGGGTCTAGTATACGTGTTAGTTGTGTTTCTTGGAGATAGGGAGTTTCGTGGTAAGGACATTGTAGGAATTGGAGTTAGAACTGATAATCTTGATATGAGTACCTTTAGAGTGATTTTTGGAGGCGAGAGTTATTTTGGAGATTGTTAGGGAAGATGTTATGTATCGTAAGTATTGATTTTGGTGATATGAATTGACTTGATGGCTTAAGTGTTATGATAAATTTCGTGGGAGAAAGTGGTACGCCATCATTTTCATAGGTATGCCTATTTATATAGTTATGATATATATTGTATGTTTGTTCATGGGGTAAGTGCATGTAAGATTGGATGTATGGGCGTCCAATCATGACATTTTACAGGTAGGCATATATGAGCCTTATTTTATTTTGCGCATTTACGCTTCATCGAATTTCGAGGACGAAATTCTTGTGCTAGTGGGGAAGTATGTAACAACTCATAATTTTATTTGGTAATTCATTAAATTAATTCGGAATTCAAAATTCTAGCTTCAAAGACTCCTAAAATGAGTATATATAAGTTTTGGGTCGTTTAAAAGAGTCCTTATGACATAAAACTCTTTAAAAAATGTTTGCCACGGTTCTGGATCGTGACTAACGGGCGAACTGGTTTAGTTTTAATAGGATTCTAATGCCACTTAAATTCCCCTAACTTTTTATATATATAAATAATACGGAATTAGGACTTTTGAACAATAATTTTACAAACTCTAAAAGTAGAAGACCTATTTTATTTTCATCATCTTACTCCTACAAACCCTAGCCCCAAAGTTATCAAGTTTTAACTCAAGATTTGAAAACTCAAATGGTGTTTCCTCAAGATCATCCAAGAACCATACTTTGTTAATTTTTCGAGTGGATTACGACCGTATAATCGAATTTCTCATTTGAATTTTTATCAGGCATGGATAATCTATTATTTTCCTTTAGTATTATGTGTCTTAAGTGTTGCCTAAATACTCAATTACATGTTTCTCTTAAAATAAATTACCAACTTTAATTAAAGAAAATGAAATCTAATTTGGTACTATTTTCATGAAATTTTTTAATATGAAATAAGATTGAAAATCCTTGGGTGTGTAGGATAGAGTATTGGGTTTTGGTTATTATGGGTGTAGATTCACATGTATAATTTTATAGAGTTTATTTAAATGAAAATGAGGAGCGTACACACTCATAAAAATTATGTAGTTAATAAAAGTGGATGATTATTGTGTGTTTCATAAACTTGCATGTTGATTAATAAAAAGTTATTATATGGAAATAATTGTGTTAAGAATGGCGATAGTGTTATTAATTAAATTAAATTGTGCCATTATGAGTAAATTGTAATATTGTTCACATATGTTGTTAGATTGTGTAAATAATCATTATTCATATTTGCCATCGCGGGGACGACGAGATCTTTGGTAGTATGCTCTCACCTATATTTTAAGATGGTTGCTAGGTATGGAACTATTAGGTAGGACTTAGTTGCAATTCGTACTTTCTAGGTATGGGACTAGTTAGTGTAGCTTTTTACGGATGGAATATTCAAAGGTGGGGCTGATTTCTATGTCGTGCCATCGATTCGCTAGCCTAAGATTAAGACTAGGGAGAGATTGATAGAAATTCATCCTATATCATAGGGTAGGACTTAATTGTATTTTGGATACCTTTAGGTATGGGACTAAAGGCGTTTTGATGATCTCACATTGATAATAAGGGTGGGGTGAATAAGTTTATAATAATGAGAAAGATGATAAATTGAGAATTAATACGTAAGATAATAAAACGGGTATTAAAATATATTGGTGTCGTTAATAAGTGTAGGACTGATAGTTAAATGGGTTGGCTGTCTATTGCGGTATGGGGTGTGTGACGGCGTAATAAGTGTTGGGCTGACAGTTAAACGGGTTGGCTGGCTATTATGACATGTCGTGTGTGGAACCTCATCAATAAGGGTAGGGTTGTCAGAATACGGACAGGTTGTCTATTACGAGGGGAATGGATGTGGTGTAGAACATGTGAGAGACCCACAACTAAATATGACGTAAAACTTTAGCGGGAGTCCCGCATGAAAATGATGAGAATCTAGTGAGAGTCCCACAACTGAGATAGTGTAAGACTTATATGCGGGAGCACCGCAACTGATAATAATCAATTGAGAAAAAAGCTAAATTCAAGTAAATTGATTTAATAAATAGAAATGGAATTATTGGAAATAAAATAATTGAACTTGGGTTGTTGATAGACTTTGTTGTGGGTAGATAGTGATTTATTTCTATAGCATGTTAATTTATCCTGTTTAATTTAAAATATTTTATTATGATATTTATCATGTATACGGACCCTAATTGAGGGGAGTAGTATGTATTCATGCTTAGGTCTCTGAACCTGTGCATTGACTAACTTTTTCAGGTATAGGTTTTGGAGTAGCTGTATAGGAGTTTGAAGATATATCTTGGAGGTGCAGCTAGAATTTATTTATTTCATGCTTAGTAGTTTGTATTAATTTCCATTTCTTAGTATTTATATTAAGACTCAATTTATGGATTTGGTGGGCCATTCGGTTCAACAGTTGTTATGGTTTTTATTCTGATATTCATAGTTGGATCTTTTATTTAGTTTTATATTTATTAGAGATTTGATTAATTTGGAGATTAGCATGGTGATGGATTTTTGTATCGCATGAATGTTTATATTTTATCATTGTCTTGTGGAATGAATTTAATATGTCTCATATCTGTCACATGCTAAGAATTATATTTTATTTAGTTAACGCTCAACATAGTTTTGGTGGCATCCGACGCCAGAATTACACGGGGAATTACACCCACCCGAATCCATAATATACTAAATGGTCTCTACTCTACCATACTAATCGAGAACATCCAACTGTCTTATAACTGGGATGTCACTAGCGACACACATATGATCACAGTCATAAAGAATAACTCCCACAATACTACCCCCAAAGAAAATACAGTCACATCACGTAATATGTTTTATATAGTGTTGGGTCCATTAACAATTGTCTATATCATTAGGCTAAATTAGTTATTTGCTTAATAAAATGATATATATATATATATATATATATATATATATATATATATATATATATATATATATATATATATATATATATATATATATATGACACACGAAGGCATATATACTCTCGGTATCCAACTCGTGCTTCTGTTGATAAGTCCCTAGAGATCCTTCACCTAACGGCTTAAGAAAGACACACATAATGGTGGGGCGATCAATACGTAGTAAAACCACTAATGGGACTAGTGACTCCGATCCAAATAACCCTCTCTTGTCATGAAGGGGATGTTCCTTAATGCATGATCGAATATAATGACCTCGAATATGCCTAGAACACCTCAGTCGGCATACGGTACGGGATCCCGATGTCGAACGCAACCCCAAGCAATAGGCCCCCATGAGCATAGATATGTCCATAAAATCATAGGATACATATACATAACACATAATGTATATATAATACCCTGTACACTATTGTATCTCCCATGCATTAATCTAACTCCACTTAATTTCATAACCTCACAACATAATTTTTTATTCTCCATTATTAACTCTCTAGTTAATAATTAAAATTGTCACATAATGTAACAACCCAAATTATCAATTACATCAGTCATCCCTCACTTGGACAACCACCCACATACTCGTATGAAGTCGTAAAAATCTTGCAAAGATTTGCTTGCCTGACCTACCCTAAGTATAGGAGCCAAATCGATTCTAGTAATAGAATCGAATCAATTCTCCCTGACCAAATCAATTCGCCCCTAAGGCCGAATCGATTTAGGGCATAAAATAGCCTAGATTTTCTTTATTTTTAAAAAGGATCTTCTACCCTAATTTCCGTTAACGAATTAAAATCTTTATAGAACTCAATTATAATGAGAACACATATATACTAATTTAATCATAAAACCATAACATGTCTAAATTAATGAAGTTTCTTAATTCTAATTCCAAATTCTCAATATACTATAATCAAATCACGAGTTTATCTCAAGAACATAATTCAATCCTACCAAATGGATTCTAATAGCATTTCCTTTAATTATACGATATCAATTTCGAGTTTGGTCACCAAAGTTCTTAACTTAAAAAAAAATTAGTCCCAATTAGTTTTACACAGTCGTAATCCAAAAACTATATATAGATCAACTCCCAACATGATTATAACCCAGAATTTGTTTGAGAGGTGTGCTTGTATATTGTGAAACCTATTATTAATGTTTTTGCAAGAGAATTCTTGCTTATAAGATGGATAAAAGATCCACCCTTGAAATACTCCTCTGTTGCTCCTCTCTCAACTTGTTAACTTCTCCAGAAGGTTTGTTGCTTCTAGGTTTGATTAGAAATGGATGAAAAACCTAATTCGGGTGAATTATTTTATAAATTAACTCCATAATTCCGTATCTCCCCATAAGGCCCAATTTATCCCCCCCCCCCCCCCCCCCCCAAATGAACCCAAAATCTTACCCAGAATGGTTCAAAAACTCCTGAAAGGGTATACCCATCCCCCGGTCCCAACCTAGAATGTTTAAAATACATAAATGAACTTCTAAATCACTCCGGAGAATAATTATTTTAGCTATACATTAAATTACACATATTTATTCTACTAATCATGCAATATGAATAATTCATGTAATATGCAAATAAATTATTCTATTCACGCAACACGTAGAGTATAATTTAGTCACATAATCATACACAATAGAATCCAAGAAATTAATTATTATAATTCTACCAATTTAAATGACGTAAAAGTATGCGGTATTACATTCTTCCCTTATATTAACATAATTTTATCCTTGGAATTTGACATATACCTAACTAGAAGAGTTACAGATACTTCTTTTACATGTCATCCTCTCTCTCCCACATTGACTCGTACTCGTTGTGGTGCCCCCATAACACGCTTACTGAAGGAATTACTTTTGAATGAAGTTTACGCTCCCTAGGGTCCAAGATGGCGACATGTTTCTCCTCATAACTCACATTGGGATGGAGATCCATCTCGTCAAGACCTATGTGCTGGTAATCTACCTCGTATCTAACGAACCTCCGTAATGTCGAGACATGGAAAATGTTATGGGTCCTCTAAAAATGATCAGGTAATGAAAACCGATAAGCCTTTGCTCCAATCATCTTAATGATAGGGAATTGTCCTTCATATCGAGGCTCTAGATTATATTTCTTCCCAAATCGCACCACTCCCTTCATGGGAAACACTTTGAGTAAAACCTGATCTCCAACATCAAAATTCAAGTGCCTCTTCTCTGGATCAACGTAACTTTTCTGTTGATCCTTAGCAATTCGAATCCAAGGCCTGATCATCTCTACCTTCTCCGATGTGTCCTTGATGAATTATCATCCGAGAACTTGTATCCCCCACTTCTAACCAACAAGAGGTAGAACGACAAGGCCTTTCGTGCAATGACTCGAATGGGTCCACTTTAATAGAGAACTAATAACTGTTGTTGTATGCAAACTCCACTAATGGTAAAAAATGCTCCCAACCACTCTTGATGTCCAAGATGCACATACGTAATATATCCTCTAACATCTAATTCACCCTTTCTATCTGACTATTAGTTTGTGGGTGATACAAGGTATTAAACCTCATTTCTTTCCATAATGCCTGCTGAAAATTCCTCTAAAAGTGAGACACAAACATCTTGTCCTTATCGAACACAAACATCTTCAAAGAAGAGCTTGGCGCACCACTATGAAGTATAGTCCATTCGAATTGACAAGAAGTGATCCACCTTTAGCACATGCTTAATAATCACCCAGATTGCATCGTGTCCCTGCTGTAACGTAGGTAACCCCGTAATAAAATTCATAAAAATGATCTCCCATTTTAACATCAAAATCTCAATAGCCTATAGTACACCTGTTGGCTGCTGATGGACCACATTTACCATTTGGCATGTGGCACAGTTGCCCACTAAAGTAATGATGTCTTTTTTAATTCTTGTTGTTGTCGCCACTGAGATATAATGAAAAACATAACCCATGCGCCTCAGTCATGACTTCCCATCATAATTGTTCTCCCTCTAGAACCATAATCCCCCATCAAAACTAATCCAATAATTCTCTCCCCCCTCTACTAACAACTGCCTGACCTTCTCCTAAAAAAAGAATCTCCCACCTGTGCCTTCATGACCCGAATGATGATTTTAAGTGTGATAATAAAAACTTCCATAAAGGGACATCACAATTCATCGCCCATGAGAAGAAAACCTCATTTTACCTTCCACACTACTGTTACCTCGGCTATCGATTTACGGCTCAGAGCATCTGCCACAAAATTTGTCTTTCTCGAATGATACTGAATATCAAACAGATAATCCTTCAGAAGCTCAAGCCATCGACGTTGCCTCTTATTCAACTCCCTTTGTATGGAAAATTACTTCAAACTCTTATGGTCTATAAACAACTAGAACTTATCCCCCAAAATTTAATCTCTTCAAATGCATAATGCAAGCACTATTACTACTAAGTTCAAATCATGGGTGATGTAATTCCCATCACGAGGCTTAATATTTAGGGAAGCATAAGCTATTGGTCTCTTTTACCACATTAATGCACCTCTAAGTCCCTACAAGGACACATTAGTAAAGACTTTATAGTCTATTCCCCCATGAGGTAAGGTGATCAACAAAGATAAAGTCAATGTCGCCTTCAACTCATCAAAAACCTGCTGACATGCACCATCCCATATAAATTGTACATCCTTTTGCATTAAATTCGTTATAGTCTTGACTATCTTCGAGAACCCCCAAATGAATCGATGGAAGTACCCTACCAAACACAAGAAACAACACACCTTTGTAGGTGTAGTGGATTGTTCTCACTCCATCATTGTTGAAACCTTTATCAAATCCACTGATACCCCCACCCTTGATACAACGTGACCAAAGAACTACATATTCTTAAACCAAAATCCACATTTCTCGAACATAGCATAAAGTTGACGGTACCGCAATGTCAAACAGACTATCTGCAAGTGTTGTGCGTTCTCATCTGTGGTTTGAGAATAAATCAATATGTCATCCATGAACATGATGAAAAACTAATCTAAGAAGTCCCAGAATACTCTGTTCATCAGGTCCATAAAACATCGTTGGTGTATTGGTTAGAATGAAAGGCATAAATATGAACTCATAAGACACACATCTCATCAAACATACTATCCTCAAACCATCATGATCTTAAATCCTCAATTAATGGTATCTCGACCTCAAATTAATCTTTGAAAAGTGAGAAGAACCCTTCGACTAGTCAAAAAGATCATCGATACAGGGCAATGGGTACTTTTTAAGTATAGTGACTTTGTTCAACTCCTTATAATCGATACACAATCTTAATGACCCATCTTTCTTCTTCATGTATAGAACACTCATTTGAACGAATCCCTGAACCAACAGCTACTGAATCTAGTTCATAATATCTCTAAAGGAGCCATGCAATATGGTGGGTAGGCAATAGTTTTGTACCCGTAATCCAATTGATCACAAACTCAATCTCCCTACTCGACGGTGACCCTAGAATATCTTGAAACACATCAAAAATCTCCCTAATACCCAGAATAAAATTTAAAGAAAGAGGGACCTTCTCAGAACTATCCTTCTCAATGTAGTATAAATACATGCTAGACCCTACCTTCGAACGCGACATAGCAACTAAGTACATCTATTTCCATAGAATGGCAAAGACGATGGACCTCCCCTAACACTCCACACAATCCTTGTAAGTAGTTAACCAATTTATCCCTAGGATGACATCATACTCATACATGTCTAACACAAATAGGTCTGCTATGAACCTAGGTTTCATAATGTGTATCCATATATCCCTGAACATGAAACGTATTAGTGCCCCTCTACTTACGTGTGAGTCTATGTAAAATAGTATATCAAATGTTACGTCTACCATCTCCAATGACCGAGAAAAACTAGTAATAACAAAAGAGTGTGATGCCCCAGTATCAAATAAAATGCGCCCACATGTCCAACGATAAGGAACATACCCTCCACTTCCGGTATTGGTGTTGGTCCCTCTCTTGGTGAGACGTAATACACACTCCCATACTGCATCCACTGTTGTTGTCCCTGAGGTTGGTCAGGTGGTTTTTGTAGTGCGATCACTGCAACAACTCATGAGGCTGGCAACTATTGATGTTACCCCGAAGGCATTTGATATCCACACTAGTCTCCCTGCTCCTGTGCCCCCGATTCCCTTAAGGGATTTTTATAGACATATGCCCTATCACTCCAAAAGTGAAAAACTATCCTTGAGATTAGTGTATATCATGTGTCTTCTCCTGTTGGCCTACTGGATAAGGCCCTACTACTATTGGCCTTAATGGGCCCTTAGCTGCTGTCCCTGGCCGTGATTTCCCTACGTTATTGAAATGATCTCTAATATGGGGTCCCTTAAACTGCTGGACTCCATGATTATTATTTCAACACATCTTTCCATAATGGCTCGAAAAATCTGAATCGGGCCTCTTCTCGGCCTTAATCTTCTGGAACAACTGATGATCCTAGAAATGCAATAGAGTGACATTAACTATATAAGCATAGGTGGTAAAAATGGGTTTCGCTAGAGCGACTTCCTGATGTGACAAGATAACCTCATTGTGAAACTCTCTATTTTCTTCTCTTTGGTGTTAACCTTGTCGGCGATAAATGTTGACAGTGTGCTGAACTCTTATTCCTACTCTGTTACATTGCGATTCTCCTGCTTCAGGTTCATCAACTGTGTACTCATCTCTGACCTCACTGTGGGTGAAAAATAATTCCCATCATATTTAACCCAAAACTCATTAATAGTCATCATGTCCTATTCCTCTAGTGTGGTAACTGACTCCCACCAATGTAGGGCTTCTCCTACAAGTTTAAATGACGCTGGAATCTTCTTATGCACCTCTGTGCATTTTACTATCCTCAAGTGCCTCGAGATATCTTTTGTCCATTGGATTTCCATCAAAATATTTGTTCTCCCAACAAACTCTGGTGGGTAGTGTAATACCTCATAATTTTGTACAATTTTATGTTAATTATGGAAATTGGATTAATTGATTTAAATGGAGAAAATTTATTTTATAATTAATCCGGATTTAATTATAATAATTACTAGCATGACGAGAGTTAGTATTTATTGGAAATAATTATATTGAATATTAAATAGAGAGTAAAGTAATATATGAATACGAGAATATTATTTTGACCGGGAGTGAAATACGACAGTTGCAACACTTGGTTGGGACGCGCGTGTGAGTCGTGTCAGTAATACTTTATTGGGTCAAAAAGGATGATTTATTTTTAAATAACTCTTATGGCCATTTTGAGTGCGCCAGTGTGTTCGGAAGGGTCAAAATAGTCAAAAAACACTACTCGGGTGTTTTATTTGGATTCCGGGGTATTTTAGCCCAAAACGACCCCTCGGAGGGATATTTTGGGTTTTTGATATTTTGGGAAATTAAAAGGACGAAAATAGGAATTAAAAAGAAAAATAAACGTGGGCATTAGGCTATCTGACAGTTTCTAACCCGCGAGAGAGAGAGGGAGAAACTAAGAAGAAGAAGAAGAAGAAGAAGAAGAAGAAGAAGAAGAAGAAGAAGAAGAAGAAGAAGAAGAAGACAAAGAAGACATAGAGAATTGGGCTAAGGATTCAAGATTTTCAATTGGAAACCATACCAACGCGTAAATCGCAAGGAGAGGATCATCCCCATACCAATTTCATTCAACGATTCAGAGGTTCATGAAAAGGCAAGTGTTCATCTTGCTAAAATTCTGAGCATATATGATTCATGTTAGCCCTAGTTAATGAAATAACCATGAGATTATGGAATGGAGACTAATCTGCAATTAATTTTGAAATTGAAGATAGGTTTGCATATAGATGAATAATCCTATTGTAGAAATGATAAATCTGGAAAGTTTATGTTATAATCACGAAAATAATTGGGGTTTTGAATGATCTTTAATAGTGGGTTCATTATTAATGGACTTTTAAGGATTTGAGGTTTTAGTTTAAATTCCCTATGATTATGTGAGGATTTGTCGTTTAAATTATGTTGGAAAGTACCCTATTATGATTAGGAATAGTTTAGAATCAATGATTGGGAGTTGTGATGAATTTTCAACAAATTTGGATGAGGAAAGGATTGGAAAAACGAAGTTGGGAAGAACAGGGGAGATCTCAAAATTCTCGTTCGAAGACCCGCCTAGGTCGTTTGAACGACCTCGTTCCAATGAGAATTCCAACGAGGCTTCTAACGAGATTTTTTTGAGTTTATTTACAGTGATAAGTTTGTTCGAACGACCTCATTCGAACGAGAATCCTGGAACTTCTAACGAGATTCCATAATACTTATTTAAGGCTTGGACAGGTTAGAACCCTTCTAGGTTAATCCAAGTGAGAGAAATTAACCTACGATGTTATTGAATGACTTAAATTCCTAGTTAGTAATGAGTTGAGAGAACGACTATTCAAGGGGATATAGCGGGCTATTAGAGCCTTAGATAATAGGTATATGTTAGAGAGATAATTCGAAGCATTGCACTAAAGTGAATAGTAGAGATGCTAAGACTATCTATAAACTCGAGGAATTGGGTTGTGAGAATACCTATTGTACATATATTAAGTTGTGTGTATTCTTGTTGAATAAAAAATTATGTGTATGACATACCTACGCTGCTTGCTATCGAGAGGAGGTTACGCATTATGGATAATCATGCCTTGAGGATTCTTCAGGTGGGATATTGACTTATACCACTAGAGTATAGAACTTAGGTACGAACTATCTGTGAGAACGATAGTGATGACGGTCGTATGGGTACGTAGGTATGTGCCTAGCCCAACGACTAGGGACTACGTTCGCCTCTAATATATGTGTTTTATTTTGATGGTTCGTGAGATATTGAACCTTCAGTCCTCTATGCATTGAGCAATGCAACATGACATGATAGCAGAGTATGCAGGCACAGCAACTACGTCTCGGGTTGCTGTATTGTGTGTGTATATATATATATATATATATAGGATATAGAGTATTTATATATATATATATACTTGTGATGATATCTACCGTGTGAATTAAGTAGGTAGATTAAGTAATAAAATTTGTTATGAATTAAGTAGTGAACACTTAATTATGTTAGACTGAAAGTGTCCATTTATGTTAAAAGGAGGGATTTGGTTCTATGTATTATACTTTACGAGGTAAATACTCCGAAACGATATCAGACTATGATTGATTATTAGATAAGAAGGACTAGATAGGATGGGAATAGAATTTATAAGATTTGATTGTTTGCTAGGCGTGCACATTAGATGAGAGGTGAGCATCTCAAGGGAGTTCGATAACTTAACATGAATAATCTATGTGCTAATCAATCATTTTAAGCACTTGCTTATTTTAAATTGTTTTCAACTCGGGCTCTGGCCTATTTTCTATAAAATCTCTTTTCTTGTCAAATCACTTTCAGGTGCCCAGCCACAAGGACACCAAGAATAGGATATTTATTCACTCGACGAGCTGTAGCTGCTGTGGAAGATACAGGACCTTGGTAGTAGACGCCTCCATGTCTCTCATTGCCTTCCTTTAAGCTATTTCATCAGTTAGGGCACGTTACCCTTTTCTATTCAGTTATTCAGAGATTATGGACTTAGTTATTTACCCTTCAGTTATTGAATTTATTTAGTTGGACTATTGCATTTGACTTTAGGCTGGAAGTATTTACTCCAGCCCCTTCTATTATGTCAGTTATTGCATTTCTTATGAGATTGGATTGATTAGTGAACATTTAGTTATGTTCTTAAATGGTTTTATATTAATTGAAAAGATAAAATTTTGACATCAACCTTTTTTAAACATTAGGTAGTTAGATTTGATAATAAAGTTTTCGACAATGATGCATATTCTGAACCAACGGGATATTTTGAATTAATTAATAAAGGGCTGATCACCCGGTATTTAATTAGGCGGGGACAGAGGGGAGGAAACTTTCTAGGGAGGTGTTTTACTTGTGGCCAGACACAAGCGTCAGGACTGTCCCCAACGGGGTAGACCCCCCAGCTATAGCAGCAGCAGGGCGCTCGTCAGGAGCTCTAGCGACCGTTATTCCAGCCTCTCTCCCAGAACCACCCTAGGTTCCAGGCTCTGCCAGCTATTCCAGCAGCTCCGGTATAGTAGGGTCAGTTACAGTACGGGCGTGTCTATAATGTCCATCAGGCCCTAGTTCATTAGGTGCCACCCGCTGTCGAGGGTACGTTTACTATCCATGGGACTATTGGGGGCATTTTATGTGACACGGGGGCATCACACTGTTTTATAGCCACTAGCTTTGCACGGGCCACAGGGTTTTTAGACACATCAGAGAGTACAGTGACTTGTGTAGACTCACTGTTAGGGAATGTGTAGTTGATTTTCTTTATATGCTAGGGAGTAGGTATAGAGATTGGGAGTTTTATTTTGCCAGCAGATATGCTAGTCTTAGATATGCACGAGCATGATGCCATTATTGGCATGGATTGGCTTGCTTCTTATAGAGACATGATAGACTGTTTTAGTAGGAGCACTATCTTTGCTAACGGGATAAGATATGTAATACCCCGTAAGTTTGTATGATTTTATTTTAATTATGGAAATTGGATTAATTGATTTAAGTAGAGAAAATTTAATTTATAATTAATCTAGATTTAATTATAATAATTACTAGCGTGACGAGAGTTAGTATTTATCAAAAATAATTATGCTGAATATTACTTAGAGATAAAGTAATATATGAATACGAGAATATTATTTTGACCGAGAGTGAAATACGGCAGTTGCAACACTTAGTTGGGACACGCGTGTGAGTCATGTGAGTAATAATTTATTGGGTTAAAAAGTATGATTTATTTTTAAGTAACTTGTATGGTTTTTTTGAATGATTCAGCGTGTCCGGAAGGGTTGAAATAGTCAGAAAACATTGCTCGAGTGTTTTATTTGGATTCCAGGGCATTTTAGCCCAAAACGACACCGCGGAGGGATATTTTGGATTTTTGATATTTTTGGGAAATTAAATGGACGAAAATAGGAATTAAATTGAAAAAGGAATGTGGGCATTAGGTTATCTGACAATTTCTAACCCACGAGAGAGAGAGAGAGAGAGAGAGAGAGAGAGAGAGAGAGAGACTAAGAAGGAGAAGAAGAAGAAGAAAACATAGAGAATTGGGCTAAGGATTCAAGCTTTTCCATCGAAAACCATACCAACGTGTAGATCGCGAGGAGAGGATCATCCCCATACCAATTTTGTTCAACGATTCAGAGGTTAACGAAAAGGCAAGTGTTTATCTTGCTAAAATTCTGAGCATATATGATTCATGTTAGCCCTAGTTAATGAAATAACTATGAGATTATGGAATGGAGACTAATCTCTCAATTAATTTTGAAATTGAAGATAGGTTTGCATGTAGATGAATAATACTATTGTAGAAATGATAAATCTAGAACGTTTATGCTATAATCACGAAAATAATTGGGGTTTTGAATGATTGTTAATGGTGGTTTGGGGGTCCAATTAAGAAATCACTTTTCCATCCACCACAACTTAACTCTAGCATCCGTATACCCATTGGAGAAGTTAGCAATGCTAGAGAAGGGAGGAAGATTAAAGATCCAAGAGACAGAGATCTCCAATCATCAAACTAAGGCAATAATTCTATTGCTAAATTAATTTCCAATGTGTTTATTAATTTAATTGTGTATTTCTCATAGCAATTTCTGGGTTAATTTGATAAATTGATATTTTAAATGATTGGAATAAATCTTATGATTATTGAAGAACATATCTGAAACTCTGGTGATTAAAGGTTAAACTATGTCGCGACAACCCATAAATTAGATATCATGTTTATTAGAAATTGTGCCTTAGAATTCATGATCGTAGGATTGATAACTTGATGACTATAGTTTAGGTATTGATCCCTTAAATTTGATAATCAGTAGATAGAAAATACGATCAAAAGTAGGGTTAGATACACTCTAATGTTGAGGTTAAATTGTTCAAATATGGAGAGTGTAATCTCATTTTAATTTGATTAATTAACAACCTAAATAATGCTATTAGAGCGTGAAGACTCTATATGTATGAAAATGTAAGTGGGCATGACCTTTGAAAGAAAGTGGGTTTAGACACCATATTCTAGTACCCCTAAGATCTTCGTAGGTCCCTATCACTTCCCCATTCACCATCGAACCCTAGGTCATACTTCGAGTATCGATCTAGAGGCCATCGAGCACCCTCAGTCCCCAATTGACTCAGGTCAACTTTCTCGTTAGAGAAAAAGATCAATGAAACTTCGAAAGGCGCTGAATCGCCATTCCAATGGTCCACCCCGTGCACGAATCGACCTCACAATTTGGACGAACGATCTGTTTTACTATCAAAAATTGATATGGAGGCCCTCGGACCCCGTTTTGACCCCAATCAACTTCTTCGCTTAAATGAAGTCTCAATGAATCTTCAAAAGGGTCCTGAATTCCCTTTCCAATGGTTCGCCCCATGCGCATATCGGCATAACAAATCGGACGAATGAACCATTTTCCCTAAAAAATTAACCAGAGGCCACCGGGCTCCCAAACTCCGTTTCACTCCCATCAACTCCTTAGGTCAAATGAGATGGAACGAACCTTTGAAGGTCTCTGAATAACCTTTCCAACGGTCTACCCCATGCGCTAATCATCTTTACGGTACAGACGAACGAACCGTTTCATTCCAAAGGGTCACTGGGTGCTTCTAGGCCCATTTTGACCAAGGTCAACTCTCTGAACCGAATGAGACTGAAAGAATCTTCAAAAGGATCTGAATACCCTTTCCAACATTCCATCATGTGTGTGAATCATCCTTACGGTTCGAACGAACGATCCATTTTTCTTCGGGAATCTCTTGTCAAAAAGATCATCGGGCATTTCCGAGCCCCATTTGACCAAAGTTAACTCCCGAACCTGGAAGAAACCCCATGAATTCTTAAAAGGATATGAATACCCTTTCCAAAGTTAGGCCTTGTGCACGATTTGGACTTACGAATTACATTTTATAACCATTTTCTGAGAAATATATTTGAGGTTGTCGAATGGCAAACCCATTTCCTTACCTATCGGTAGTGTGTCTGGGGATATCTGTCGATAGACAGGTCAAGTACATTGTCGATAGGCACCCATTTGACCCTATATAAACATAGCATGATCTCACTTTGATAGAAACCTCATAAACATCCCTCTCAGTGATCTCAACAACATTCTCTCAAAGTCAGCGTGGTTTCCCTATTGAAATCTCTTCTCAATATTCTATTTCCGTGCCTTTCACACCTAATTTAGCTCTATCCACTTGCAAGGGCATCCCCTCAACAATCTAGATCAACTTTTAAGTCTCCAAAGAAGGTCCAAACATTCTTCTCTCTCTTTAAATTTCCTTATTTTCACATTAGTTATTTAATCCTTATTTTAGCATTTCAACTTTGTTAGTCCATACATATTAATAATCCTACTTTTTTATTAGTATTATTGCACATACCATATTTTCTAATAAAAAAACTAAAAAATAAGAAAAAGAGGGTTTGCTCATAAATTCCAAACGGGATTCCTCACCATATTTTCTCAAATTAAAACATATTTTTTTACACACACCCCTAAATAAATCCGCGGTTGGATTTATGGGATAAACTCCACCCTCATGTTGCATGCAAACTAAGTGGACTTTGATGCCTTTCTAGGCTGTGTAGGTGTCTTTGGTATAAAATCGAGACTCAAGTCCTCTTTTCCCATTTTTATTCATATATTATTTCACATAATATATTTGAGATTCATGCTCGTGTTTTGTCCTATTTATACCATCGTCTTTCTATTAACGATCGGTGCCCTGACAAACATACACATTATATTTTTTATTACTATTTTGAGATCTCTCCTACGGATGACCTCACTTCTCCTTTCTCCATGACGTGAGTTGAGAAATTCGATTCTCCATTTATATATACACGCGCACACATTTCACGAAGTTATTAAGGATATTTATAACACATGACCATGAGAGATCGAAAGGACGGGATGGGTGCCTAACATCTTCCCATTCCATAACTTAGCCCTCGAACCTTTGAACTAATTAGTGTCACAAGCATCTGTATGTTTTTTATGCCGTTCTCTGGAGGCGACATCATTTCTTTTGCATGTTTTGTGGAAAATAGACCGACGACTCTATCTCTTTACATCACCCCACATCGACGACGGCCGAATCACTCCTTGAAAGAATGCGAGACCTTCTTCTCCTCTCCCTACAAATATGCACATGAGAGTCAAAACTCCTCCCCCTTACGGAGGAAGGAAAGGTAGGAAAAGAGGGGGATGGACATAGTGGCGACTCTATTGGGGACTTACTTGTCATAAGAGGGGTAAACTCTGTTTGCATGGGTGTTATCATTTTCTGCATGGGTGCATATGAACCTACCTGTGTGTACCCTTTTCCCTCTGTCTACTTTTTGTATATCTACCACATGCTTATATCACTCCTCACTAACTCACTTATAGATATCCTCCATGTACACCTCACACTACTTACACTTATATGTAGAATCACTTATATCCACATGTTTCACACACCGCTTAGGATATCCATGATTAGGTTTTAATAGTACACACCTCCACTCATCACATTTGTATATATCCATGCTCACTTGCACATATCACATGCCCCTCGTAGTTGATCCATGCTTAGGTTTACTACCACATACTCACTTATAAATATTCACACATCACTCACTCACACATATCCATGCTTAGTGTAATCTTCATTCCCCATGCTAGATTTACTTTTAATGATACTTATACATTCTTCCTTATTAGTATAGTGCTCCTCATGCCAAATAAAAGACTCTCCCCATAATATACTAATAAAGAATTATGCATTTCGCACACTACATCACCAAGACCATGGCTAGTGACCAAGATTTTTTCCCGTACTAGGGGGACACTTTGTGATGGCGCTGGTCCAGTCGATTGCAGTTAGCCTAAGCAATATTACTCTTACCTTCCATTGGTCTAGTACCTTCGACGTATATAGAACGGTTCCCCCCGCATCGTACCAATTAATCGAACTCACGATAGAAGGTATATAGTAGGTAACTCGTTCACGTACGTTGAGTATATCTAATTCACTCTCGCACGTACTGTCCCCATGAGGTATATAGTGAGGCAGTTCACGTACACTCAGGTATATCAAATGGCTTATCCACATGTACCGATTTCCTTGAAAAGCAAAAAGTATATCATGGAGGTCATGCCAAAGGGGGACATTTACACTAACCCAACAACTGTATAAACCTTATATAGGCATTATCCCTAGGGCACTAATATTTAGTTAGCCGGTTGCCCCACAAAACACTGTCGAAATGCCGAGTCGATTCCACCCAATTTTTGGTGCGATTTTGTCTTTTTTCAAAACAGGACCGTGTCCATGAGCCAGGAAACAAGTCAAAACCTATCTTACCTATTTTTCAAACCCAATTTTCCCAGGCATAGGTCTTGTCTGGAATTTCTTTTGCATTTGGATAAACTTAATACAAGCGAAAACATAAACATAATATTAATCATGCTGAGACTTTTCTCTCCTTTTTTCCTCTTCTCTCTTGAAAAATTGAAGTACTAAGAACATTTTTCCTCCTTTCCCATCAAAATATCAAAACATTTCTCCTCATTTTCCATCAAAATACCAAAGACATTTTTCCTCCCTTTCATCAAAATTAAAAAAAATGCCAAAAATATTTTCCCTCTTTTTCAATAAAAATAATTCCTTTTTCCCTTTTTCAAAAATGAATTCGAATCATTTTACTTCTCAGGTCGATTGCATACCTAATTCTTGGCTTGGCCCACTATTGGCTTTGGTCCATCGTTAAACCTCCCCGAAGCTCTATCAGTTCTCTTGCAACATCATCTGAGTCTGGAATCTACCTTCACCAGTCCTTCATGGAAAATGTCGATCAAATACCGAACGTACAGCCTGATCAGATAGCAGTCCTAGTCCAACTCAATGCCAAGATTGACAACATTCAAATTGAGGTTCACACTGAGCCCAAGTTCTTAAAAACCTGAGGTTCTCTTGCCTCATGACATGGGTCTACTTACTCCTGAGCTTGATTAGGTCCTGAAAGAATATTAGCACACTTCATGTGCCTCGCCTGCCAATGAGCCACTCCAAGCTCAGCTCCCCATGCCAAACCTTACCTACCCAGTGGATAACTTGCCAGTACCCGTTGATCCTAAAGAGGATGAGTTGAATAAGGTCAAGGAAGACCTCAAACTATTGTCGAAGAAGTTTGACCAAGTTAAGATATCTGGGAACTACATAGACTACACTCACATGTCTTCCTAGCCTAAAGCAAGATTACTAGAGAAATTCAAGATGCCATCCAAGTTCGGGGGCAGCAGGCCCCCAATTGTTCACATTCATAGCTATCATCGAGCCATGACCCTACTTGGAGCCTTTGAAGAGATAATGACCCAGATGTTCCAACAGACTTTGAAGGACAACGCTCTTCGTTGGTTCCTATCCTTCGAGGAATCCAAAATCCGCAGTTAGGAATATGTCGCTCGAGAATTCATATCGCAGTACAAGTATAATGAAGAACTAGAGTTTACATGCCGTGATCTAGAGCTTCTCAAGTAGAATCCTAGAGAAATTATAGGTGACTTCATGCAAGGTGGAGAGAGAAATATGCCTCCATGACCAACTAACCCTCCGAAGAAGAACAAGTTAGCACAGTGAAGAAAAATTTCCTGCCACATATTAGAGAAATTGTGGCGTGACACCCCGACTAATTAAATACCGGGTAGCTACTCCTTTATTCAATTTAATTCAAAATGTCAAGTCGGTTCAGTTCATAGCATCACTGTCGAAAAATATTTTAACAATTACTAGCCACCTAATATTTAAAAAGTGAGTTGTCAATTTTAATTAAATCCAATTTTCATGCAATGAATTAGATTATGAAATGCTAACATAACAACCAAAACATAGTCACAATAGAATAAATATGTAATAATAATGAATCTGGAGGAATACTCCTCTAATAAATCTGAATACTGAATACAACCAAATACAAAGTCTGAATCACTAATTAATTACAACCCAAAATCTGAAATAAAACTAAGTAAGTAAGATGTCTCTAAAAGAAAAGAGACGACATGCCCAACAGATGAGAAAATCTAAAAAATAGAGTCAAGAAAGAAAGTGGTGGCGTCTACTGTCGAGGTCCTGTAACTTCCACAGCAGCTACATCACATCACCGGAATGGAACTCCTACGCTTGGTGTCCTTGCGGCTGGGCACCTAAAAGGTTTTTACAAGAAAATAGATTTGAAAGCAAACAGGTCAGAGCCCGATTGTGAAAACAGTTTAAAATACACCAAGTGTTTAATACCATTAAACAATGAATATAAAATACATGAAAGTGCACGCACTCACATGAGTTCCTCACCTCTCAACTAATTGTCCACTCCTATCGTACCCGTACCCATTCTAGTTATTCCCATATCTAACTAGTCCAATACACAATCAAACATTATTATTCGAATTCTGATTCAATTCCTGACATCTCAATTTAAACAGGGAGTTTTACTTTTCTTCTTAGTTCTCAAAATTAGTAATACTAATCACTAGGGATTTTCCATTTTTAACTTTACAAAAATGTTGCTATTATTCACACTTACATTTATACATGACAGTTCATTTCAATTAATAGTATATTTTTCTCATCATAAATATACAATACTAGCACCCTGAGACTAAGCTGCGGTGCACACATACTCTGCTATTGAATCCCGGTACATCACGTACATAAGGACCACGTATTCCGAATCTCTCAGGAATCGTTTTGACAAGAAACAAACACACATAATGGAGGCGAACATAGCTCACATCACATGGGTCATGAACATACATATGCTCCCATGATCAGCAGACTTATTAACTTCTCAATAAGTCCTTCTCTAACATATGTCCTAGAGGTACCAAACTAAATCCCCCCGTAGGCACACAAAGATTAAATGGCCCTGATCGAACGCCGACCTCCCGTGATAGCACATATGGTAGGTATGTTATACACAGATTATCACATATACTAAGCATTCGCCCATCTTAGATATATCTCATAATGTTAGTGAAAGTATGTCTTACATTCTTATACTGTCATTAGATGTTGCACGTTTACAAATCCCCGAATAATATACATTAAAAGTTGTCAACCCATCTCACGTCGTAATTTTAGGTACGTATTTCCTAACCCATAAATGTCATCTAGTTTATTACAAAATTTTGAGTTTTACTCCTCAACGTACTTAACTCTCACGACTATACCCACTGGTCAACAAGGGAAGGTTATCACTCAGTTAAATAAGTCTACTGGAAGTTTGAAATAAAAATAGGCCTAAGAAGGCCATTCTGTCAACTCGTTAGAAATCTCGTTCGAACGAGGTTGTTCGAACGAGGGTCGTTCGAATGAAGTCTTCGAATGAACTCGTTAGAAGGGATACTATCATCTCGTTAGAATCTCATTCGAACGAGGTCGTTCGAACGACCTGGGCAGGTCTTCTAACGAGATGGCAGAATACGCCCAGAAATTTCCCAACTCGTTTTTCTTCAATTCCTCCTTTAAAAAATCCATTCTAAGATCATCCCAATCAAGTTTTATTATTATTAAACTATTATAAGTCGTCCTAGGTTGCTTCTTAACATATTATTGGGGTCAAATCCTCCAAATCAACATGCAATCAACATAAATTCCCAATTTTCACCCCAAACCCTATGAACTTGAACCCATAATTTAATTGTATTTAAAGACTCCTTATTACTCCGTTTTCAGATCATCAAAGTTATGTTTTGTGTATTGAATTTTTCCATAAGCATTCTACAATTAATTGCTATCTCAAAATCATAAGTTTCACCACAATTCCATTAGTTTTCCTCAAGACTTTCTACGCAATTAAAGTTTCTACACTAAACATGGAGGAAATATTCAATGCAATTAATAACATTAAATCACTTCCCTTGGATTTGTTCTTCAGATTTGTTACCGGTGTTTCAAGGTTGATTCTTCCCTCTTTATGGTCACAATCTCTTCCAAAAACGATGGTGGAGAGATGGTTTGGTTTGTAAACCCTTTACCCTCTTTCTAACTTCTCTCAAAAACCTCCGTAGCCCACTCTTTCCCTTTTTGGCTGATAATGGCCTTAGTGGACCTTTTAATTATATCTAAATTACCTCTAAATTCGTGGGTTTTAATTCCATAATTTTTAAAATTACCAAAATACCCTTCTAGGTTGCCGGTTTGGCCTAAAAATGCCCCGGGACCCACACTAAACTCCCGACTAGTGTTTTCTGACTATTTCGACCCTTCTGAACACGTTGGCGCACTCAAAATTACCATTCGGTTGATAAAAATATAAATTAATTTTAAATCTAATTAAATTTATTCCTAATGCGACTGACATGTATGTCCCAACTTAATTTTCCAAATCGTCGTATTTCTGCCTCGCGACAACTTTAATATTTTCAATACTCATATATTACCAGATATATATTCAGAAACATTCAATTTTAACATCATAATCAAACTGCAACTCACATCTCGCTTGTATTTATATCCGGATTAATTCCAAATTAATTTTCATTTAATTCAATTAATCCCTTAAATAAAAATCAATAAAATTACGGGGTATTACATACTTCCCCCCTAATAACAGAATTTCGTCCCGAAATTCGGAACAAATGAATACCTCGTATAAATAGCTCTGGATTACGTTCGTGCATCTCATCTTTGCACTCCCATGTGGACACCTCGGCATTATGATACCGCCACTGCACGCGTACTAATGGTACTATCTTCGAACTCAGTTTCATCTCGCTGTGTTCCAGAATAACAATCGGCCCCTCATCGCAGGAACTATCGGTCTGAAGATCAATATCCTCTACAGCAATGTGAGTATGGGCTAAATCATCTCTAAGATATTTCCTTAACGAGAAAATATGGAACACATCATGAATCTTATGCAACTGCTCTGGTAGCCCAAGTCTATACGCAACTGGCCCAATCCTCTCAATGATAGGAAATGGCCCCATGTATCTTGGTGCCAGTTTCCCCTTCTTCCCAAAATGCATAATCCCCTTCATAGGAGATACTCTGAGTAACACCTAGTCCCCCACCTTGAATTCTCTTAAGAACCTTTTGGCATCAGCATAGCTCTTCTGCCGGTCCTGAGCTACTCGAATACGACTCTGTATCATCTCTATCCTTGCCGAAGTGTCCTGAATCACTTCCGGCCCAAGAAGTTTGTTATCCCCCACCTCTAACCAATATGTTGGGGAATGACAAGGTCTACCATACAATGCCTCGAATGGATCCATGCCAATGATGAACTGGTAGGAGTTATTATAAGCAAACTCCACCAGTGGAAGGTACTATTCCTAACCACCTCCAAAGTCTAGGATGCACATACGCAACATGTCCTCCAACATCTGATTTGTCCACTCTGTTTGCCCATCAGTCTCCGGGTGATATGCCGTACTGAACCGTAACTCCGTACCCATGGCATCCTGGAAACTCTCTTAAAATCGTGAAATGAATATCTCGTCTCGGTTAGACACGATATTTAGAGGCACCTCGTGAAGTCTCACTATCTCCGCAATGAAAATTTGGGCATATCGTCCCGTAATGTAATCTCTCCTCACGGGTAAAAAATGTGCAACTTTGGTCAATCTATGCACAATTACCCATATGGATTCGTGACCCCTCTGTGACGTAGGTAACCCCGTAATAAAGTCCATGGATATGATTTCCCATATCCACATTGGGATCTCTAACGGCTGTAGAAGTCTTGCCGGTTTCTGATGGTCCATCTTTACTAACTGACAAATGGCGCATTTAGAAACGAACACGGTGATATATCTCTTCATCCCGCTCCACCAGTACTGTCGTCTCATGTCTTGGTACATCTTATCCCCACCAGGGTGTACCGTGAGCCGTGCGACTCTGTCATTACCTCATGTCGCAAGTCTTCCCCTTCCGGAATGACCAGTTTCCCATTGAAGTGTAATCCCCCATCTGAACTAATAGTATAGGACTCGGCTCCCTCTGTTAGTAATCGAACTATCTGCTCTTGACAGAACGAGTCATTTGCCTGGGCCTTTATCACCCTCGTAATAATCTGAGGTGTAACAGTCATCACAAACATGAATGATCGGGCCACTGCATCCTGATGTCCCAACTCCTTCCACTTAGCCTTCCACACGTCGGCCACCTCATCTACTGGCCTACGGCTTAACGCATTTGATACCACGTTAGCCTTCCATGGGCGATATTAGATATCAAACTGATAATCCTTCACAAACTCAAGCCACCGACGTTGACGCATATTCAGTTCCTTCTGCATGAAGAGGTATTGTAAAGACTTGTGGTCTGTGAAAAACCAAAATTTCTCCCCTAGGAGGTAGTGTCTCCAAATTCGAAGAGCGAATAAAACCTCCGTTAAATCCAAGTCGTGGGTGGGGGTAATTCTTCTCGTGAGACTTAAGCTTACAGGAAGCATAAGCTATGGCCTGACTCTCCTGTTGCAATATACCTCTAAGTCCTTGTAAGGATGCATCGGTGTAGACTAGATACTCAACTCTCGGTCTGGGCAACGCTAACACAGGCGCTGAGGTCAACTTGTCCTTCAACTTATCGAATGCTAACTGACAGGCATCACTCCAAATTAACGATACACCCTTACGAGTCAAATGTGTCAAAGGACCCGCTATCTTTGAGAAACCCCGAATAAACCTCCTGTAGTATCCTACTAGGCCCAAGAAACTATGGATCTCAGTCGGCGTCATGGGTTGTCCCCACTCCCTCACCACGGATACCTTCCCCGAATCAATAGATATCCCCCGGTCTGAGATGATATGCCCCAAAAACTGAACCTCCTTCAGCCAAAACCCACACTTCTCATACTTTGCATACAGCTCATTCGGCGTAGCATCTGTAAAACCTGCCTCAAAGGCTCGGCGTTCTCCTCCTCTGTCTGGGAGTAAACCAGAATGTCATCGATGAAGATAATGACGAACTGGTCTAGGAACTCTCTGAACACCCTATTCATCAAGTCCATAAATATGACTGGGGCATTGGTCAAGCCAAAAGTCATAATCCGAAACTCGTAGGAACCATATCTCGTTAAGAAAGCAGTCTTTGAGACGTCCTCTTCCCTGATACGCCACTAATGGTAACCTGATCGCAAATCGATCTTTAAGAAGAAAGAAGCTCCTCTCAGCTAGTCGAATAAGTGATCGATTCGGGGCAACGGATACTTATTCCGTATCGTGACCTTATTTAACTCCCGATAATCTACACACAACCTCAACGATCCATCCCTCTTCTTTATGAACAACACAGGGGCACCCCACGGCGAAGTACTCCTTCGGATAAACCCCTGACCCAACAACTGCTCTATTTGATCCCTTAGCTCTCTCATCTGCGCTGGAGCCATACGGTACGGTGCGCGGGCAATTGATCGAGTGCCCGGAGTCAAATCGATATCAAAATCTATCTCTTGACTAGGAGGTAATATAGGTATATCCTAAAATACATCAGCAAACTCCCTAACAACTGAAATCGAATCGTGTGGTAATACCACTTCCTCAGACGTCTCCTCCTCTAAATAGTACAAGTGAGTGGACGATCCTCCCTCAGGACGAGGCATCGCCACTAAAAACATATCCTTCCCAGGAATGGCAAAAATAATACTCCTACTGAAATAATCAATCATGGATCGGAACGCAACTAGCCAATCCATACCAATAATCGCATCCTACTCAGTCATTTCTAATACTAACATATCAGCAGGTAAAGTAAATCTCCCAATCTCTATACCCACACCTCTACAAATAAGAGAAATCATAGAAGCTGTACTCAAAGGTGAACTTACGTAGGTAATTGTGCTCTCTGCAGTGTCTAACAACCCCAAAGTGCGTGCAAATCTCGTGGCAATAAAACAGTGTGTGGCCCCCGTACAAAATAAAATACGCCCCATAGTCCCCTGAATAGAGAACATACCCCCAACAGTAGGTGGATCCTGTGGGACTGCAACATGCTGGAGTTGATAAACTCACCCGTACTGAAGCTTTCCCTACTGGACTGGGACTGCTGGGATGGGTGGCAAAGCTGGCATCTGTGGTGGTGCTGGGAGGGCGGCAGGAAACATAGGTCTCTGGGGCTCATATCGACCACCTTGCTGCTGCTGCTGTGGGGCCCTGCCCCTATCAGGACACTCCTGGCGCTTGTGGCCAACATTTCCACAAGTGAAACATTTCCCCAGAAAGTTCCCCCCTCTCTGACCCTGCTGCCCACGGCCCTGGTGGCCGTTGCCATTCCTCCCTTGGCCGTGCTGGCCCTGATGAAACTGCTATTGTTGGCCATGCTGGCCGTGCTGTCCCTGATGGCCGTGCTGACCCTGATGGCCCTGATGAAAACCTCCCTGACTATTTCTGAAACCTCCAGATCTAAACCTCTTAAAATCTACCTGCTGGGAACCCTGATCACCCTACATGTGCTGACCTTGAGCTGATTGTGCCGCGCTGGCACCATTCCCCCTGTCCTGCCCTGATGGCTGGACTCTCCTAATCTCTTACCCTCTGACAAGTGAAATCGGTGGTCTTGGCAGTGAACCAGTGTTGCATTAACCACATCAGAATTAGTGTCCAACGAGAGATTACCCAACAAGTGCTGACGGATCCTCCAGGTCAACCCATCCATGAACTTCTGAATCTTTTTCTCCTTGGTCGAAATCTCATCGGGAACGAAGTTCAAGAGATTAGTGAATTCGGCCTCATACTCGGCCACGATATTCCCCTCCTGGTTGAGGTTCATTACCTTCCTCCTCATTTCAGTGTGAACAGTTGATGGAAAATACTTGCGATCGAACCGCACCCAAAACTCCTGTATATAAAGGATATCTCTCTCCTTTGTGGTGGTATTGGACTCCCACCACTGCAATGCTGATCCTACTAGCTTAAAAGTAACCAGTATATGTTTCTATACATCCGTGCACTCAAACATCCTCAAGTGCCTTTGAATGTCCTTCTTCTACTGACTAGACACAACGACATCGGAGCTACTTGCAAACTCTGTAGGGTGTACTTTCTAAAAATTATCACGGACACGTTCCCAAGCAGACGGGAATGCCGGAGCCTGAACTGGCGCTACTACCGGCGCCTGAGGCGATGCCTACTGCACAACTACTAAGGCAGCATTTATCGCTTGGGCTACAATAGCGGCAACCTCTAAGACATTCAAGGAGCCCTGGACTGGTGCAGGCTGTGGCTTGGGTTGAGCATCCCTGGGAACTTGCGGTGCACGTCGTGGAGGCATCTGAAATGAGAATAAAGTCTTATAAGTTCACAGTTATTATCTCAAAATAGATGAAGAGCGAAACATACACAAAAGAGTACAACAATCCTAAAATATAGGGCTCTACATCAAAGAAAACTCAGCGGAAATATAACAAGCCGTACAGATCCTAAGGACACTAGAACCTGATACCACCTGTGACACCCCGACTAATTAAATACCGGGTACCTACTCCTTTATTCAATTTAATTAAAAATGTCAAGTTGGTTCAGTTCATAGCATCACTGTTGGAAAATATTTTAACAATTACTAGCCACCTAATATTTAAAAAGTGAGTTGTCAATTTTATTTAAATTCGATTTACATGAAAAGAATTAGATTATGAAATGCTAACATAACAACCACAACATAGTCACAATAGAATAAACATGGAATAATAATGAATCTGGAGGAATACTCCTCTAATAAATCCAAATACTGAATACAACCAAATACAAAGTCTGAATCACTAATTAATTACAACCAAAAATCTGAAATAAAACTGAGTAAGTACTATTTCTCTAAAAGAAAAGAGGCGACATGCCCAACAGATGAGAAAATATGAAAAATAGAGTCAAGAAAGAAAGTGGAGGCATCTACTGTCGAGGCCCTTTAACTTCCACAGCAGCTACAGCACATCACCGGAATGGAACTCCTACGCTTGGTGTCCTTGCGGCTAGGCACCTAAAAGGTTTTTACAAGAACATAGATTTGAAAGAAAACGGGTCAGAGCCCCGATTGTGGAAACAGTTTAAAATACACCAAATGTTTAATACCATTAAACAGTGAATATAAAATACATGATAGTGCGCGCACTCACATGAGTTCCTCACCTCTCAACTAATTGTGCACTCCTATCGTACCCGTACCCATTCTAGTTATTCCCATATCTAACTAGTCCAATACACAATCTAACATTACTATACGAATTCCGATTCAATTCCCGATATCTTAATTTAAACAGAGAGTTTTATTTTTCTTCTTAGTTCTCAAAATTAGTAATACTAATCACTAGGGATTTTCCATTTTAACTCTACAAACATGTTGTTATTATTCACACTTACATTTATACATGACAGCTCATTTCAATTAATAGTATATTTTTCTCATCATAAATATACAATACTGGCACGCCGAGACTAAGCTGCGGTGCACACATACTCTGCTATCGAATCCCAGTACATTACGTGCATAAGGACCACGTATTCCGAATCTCTCAGGAATCGTTTCGATAAGTAACAAACACACATAATGGAGGCGAACATAGCTCACATCACATGGGTCACGCATATACCTATGCTCCCATGATCAGCAGACTTATTAACTTCTCAATAAGTCCTTCTTTGACCTATGTCCTCGAGGTACCAAACTAAATCCCCCGTATGCACACAAAGATTAGGTGGCCCTGATCGAACGCCGACCTCCCGTGATAGCAAGTATGGTAGGTATGTTATACACAGATTATCACATATACTAAGCATTCGCCCATCTTAGATATATCTCATAATGTTAGAGAAAGTATGTCTTACATTCTTATACCGTCATTAGATGTTGCACATTTACAAATCCCCGAATAATATACATTAAAAGTTGTCAACCTTTCTCACGTCGTAATTTTAGGTATTTATTTCCTAACCCATAAATGTCATCCAGTTTATTACAAAATTTTGAGCTTTACTCCTCAACGTACTTAACTCTCACAACTATACCCACTGGTCAACAAGGAAAGGTTATCACTCAGTTAAATAAGTCTACTGAAAGTTTGAAATAAAAATAGGCCTAAAAAGGCCATTCTGTCAACTCGTTAGAAATCTCATTCGAACGAGGTTGTTCGAATGAGGGTCGTTCGAATGAACTCGTTAGAAGGGATACTGTCATCTTGTTAGAATCTCGTTCGAACGAGGTCGTTCGAACGACCTGGGCAGGTCTTCTAACGAGATAGCGGAATACGCCCAGAAATTTCCCAACTCGTTTTTCTTCAATTCCTCTTTTCAAAAATCCATTCTAAGATCATCCCAATTAAGTTTTATTGTTAGTAAACTATTATAAGTCGTCCTAGGTTGCTTCTTAACATATTATTGGGGTCAAATCCTCCAAATCAACATGCAATCAACATAAATTCCCAATTTTCACCCCAAACCCTATGAACTTGAACCCAAAATTTAAATGTATTTAAAGACTCCTTATTACTCCATTTTCAGATCATCAAAAGTTATGTTTTGTGTATTGAATTCGTCCGTAAGCATTCTACATGTAATTCCTATCTCAAAATCATAAGTTTCACCATAATTCCATTAGTTTTCCTTAAGACTTCTAGGCAATTAAAGTTTCTACACTAAACATGGAGGAAATATTCAATGCAATTAATAATAATAAATCACTTGCCTTGGATTTGTTCTTCAGATTTGTTGTCGGTGTTTTAAGGTTGATTCTTCCCTCTTTATGGTCACAATCTCTTCCAAAAATGATGGTGGAGAGATGGTTTGGTTTGGAAACCCTTTACCCTCTTTCTAACTTCTCTCAAAAACCTCCGTAGCCCACTCTTTCCCTTTTTGGCTAATAATGGCCTTAGTGGCCCTTTTAATAATATCTAAATTACCTCTAAATTCGTGGGTTTTAATTCCCTAATTTTTAAAATTACCAAAATACCCTTCTAGGTTGCCGGTTTGGCCTAAAAATGACCCGGGACCCAAACTAAACTCCCGACTAGTGTTTTCTGACTATTTCGACCCTTCTGAACATGTTAGCGCACTCAAAATCACCATTCGGTTGATAAAAATATAAATTAATTTTAAATCTAATTAAATTCATTCCTAATGCGACAGACACATGCGTCCCAACTTAATTTTCCAAATTGTCGTATTTCTGCCTCGCGACAACTTTAGTATTTTCAATACTCATATATTACCATATATACTCAGAAACATTCAATTTAACATCATAATCAAATACCAACTCACATCTCGCTAGTATTTATATCCGGATTAATTCCCAATTGATTTTCATTTAATTCAATTAATCCCTTAAATAAAAATCAATAAAATTACAGGGTATTACATGTGGAAGGTCAGTATTACCCACACTTTCGAGCCCTTCAGGAAGCGGGCGTGGAGATTAAAGAAAGTGTTACTAAGACAGAGGCTGAGCCAAAAAAGTGTCTAGACAGTTCATTCCCCAAAAGTACTAGAAGCTTGCCAATACTACAGTCTTAACCATCAATAATATCTCCCAGCCTGCTATCTCTTGGACATCAGAAAGTCAACCTAACCCCTCTAGAAAAGAATACATCGAGATCCATGCTCCCCTGTTTAAAGTCTACCAAGCCTTATTAAGAGAAATCTTATCAAACCTATGGAACCTCGTCCATCGACAAACCCACATCCTAAAAACTTCAAAACTGATGCCCACTATAATTTTCTCCAATTTGTCAACCATACTACTGATTAGTGCTTTCATCTCCGAAATGTAATCCAGGGTTTAGTTGACTGGGGTATCATCGCCACACCAATCAATTCTAAACCTAACACCACTCACAATCCACTTCCAACCCATACAAATTCCATCTTCCTAGAAAATGACCCTAATCCATCTACCTAGATTGTGCCCAGTAAAGCACCCATCATACCCATATTTTCACCCAAATCCCTCAAAGTTTACCCATATTTTCTCCTACACCCTATTTGTTTCACCGACCAAGCTATGTCACTTCTCATGAGCGATTGTATTTCTGTTTGTACCCGATTCAAACAAGGAGATATGGAGTTTTTGATTGTTCTGAACCAGATTCTAGATTTTGGGCTAAAATTTCCCTTTAAAATGACCATCGACTGTCAGAACTTCAGCATCCTGTTCATGGAAGCCCGGAAATGGGCTCGAGATTGGGAGGTACCCTTTGATAAAATCAGTCTGGATGATGTACTACAGATTATGGCAGACATGTTTCGACAGATCAATAAAATTTGTAGTGTTTTTGATATACTCACCGCTTTGAAGCTTCAAGGGAGATTATCTCTTTCACTCTTGCACCTCTCCGTTGAGTGGGAAATTTTATATGAAGAAGTCATTGATGTTGTGGAATGCATTGACTTGTTTTGGCAAGAAGATGTCATCGCCATCTGATGGGGGGATGACTTTGACAGCTCAGATAATGAACCAAGTCAGGAAAGGGTCAATCCAGTGATTAACATATGCGGGATGATATCTTTCGAGGACCTGTTAGGGGAAAATAGCAAAGTACCCATTCAGCCAGAAATTAAAGAAGACACGAGGTTCTTGTTCTTCCCCATATCCGTAAACCACGTGACTAGATCAGGAAGGCACTACCAAGATCCAAATCCTCAGCCATTCAGAATAGATAAAGGAAAGGGATTTTCCAAATAACTCCCATGCCAGAAATGTCCATCGAAGAAAGCAAAATCCTAGACCAACTAAAAAAGACTGAAGCCAACATCACCTTGTGGGGACTCTTCATGTCTTCCCAATTACATCAAAATGCTTTGATAAAGTTTCTCACTAGTCCCACATTCCCTCCTTCACCACTTCAGAAGAAATTGTAAACCTGGTTGGATCTTTGACCACCACTAGACTTATTTCCTTCTCTGAAGAAGACATTTTGAAGGTCAACCATGATGGCAACTATGTGCTCAACATCTCCGTTGAAATTATGGGGAAAATAATCCCTCTCTCACTCGTCAATAATGGATCCGACCCCAATGTTTTCCCATTAAGAACCTTAAATTTATTGGGTTTGAAAGTAAGTGACCTTACTCCAACTTCCGCCACAGCGCGTGCCTATGATAACACCCACTGAGAGGTGATAGGATCCATAACACTCATAATAAGGGCTGGCCTTATCAATCACATTACTGAGTTTCAAGTTATTGACATACCCTCTTGCTTTAATCTATTACTTGGTCGACCGTAACTTTATGGCAGTCGGAGGGGTGTCCTCCTTCCTTCATCAAAAGTTAAAATTCTTCGCCAAGGGGCAAGTCATTAACATTTTAGGAGACGATGAAAGTACTAAAAATGTTAGCACCAGCAATTCGATATTAGAATTCATCATGGGATGAATGACATGCTTCTTTTTGCATTTAGGGTTAATCCATTTCCCCTTCTAGCAATAATTTCAAAGACCGAGTCTGTCTAGAACACAACCCTCATGAGAATGTCAATATGATATCAATATTCAAGAATATGCACTTTATGCCCAGACTAAGGTTATGTTAACAAGGGATACTGGAGCCCACAGTCCAGAAAAAAGGCCTTTCCTCCATATGGCCAGGGTTATAAGCCTTCACCTAAAGAAATCAAAATGCTCCACCAACCATAGATGAAAAGGATTTTAGAAGATGCCAAGACTGTTTCGAGGGATTCCTTCAATGGGAGATTCGTTAAGGAGGTTAAAGATTTTCCTTTCTGTGGCTTTCCTAAACCATGGTATGATCATGTGGATAAGAAGATGAAGCCGGCAACCTCTCACTCAGAAAATCGTAATCGTTACCAAGGTCTCTGAAGAAAGTCATTCTAAAGACTCGTTCAACCTGTAAACACTGGGGATAACACTTTGTATTATCCATCAAGCACTACATCCTTGAACCCGTCCACTTTGATCAAGACCTCTGATGGACCTCTTATCAACTAGAATGATATACCCATCCCACATGCTGAGATGCAACTCAAGCTGGTTGTTTAGCCCATCTCTTCATCTTTTGTGGTTCCTACTTTTTTTGATAATAATGTAATCGAGACCTCTTTTGATGAGGTTCTCAGTGTCGTCTTTCCCAAAAGTGAAATATACGAGGATTTTAACTATCTTGGTGTGCCTTACATTAATTGTCGTTATTCTAATAAAAGCCTTGATGATGATGATTTTGCAAATGAAAAATTCTTAATTAATCTTAATAAGGTTAATAACAAACATCATAACCACGTTCAAATTAATGATGATGAAACTGTTGTTATTAATCTCGGTTCCAGTAGCTAACAACGCGAGAGTAGGATAGGGTCCACCCTTAACGAGCATGAGTGAGCACAATTCGAAGAGCTACTGAAGGAATTTATAGACGTCTTTACATGGTCCTATGACGACATGCCCATCATCGATCTCGAAATACCTTAGCACACGATCCCAACTCCACCAGAATGCGAACTGGTCAAACAAAAGCTATAAAAGCTCCTCCGAAAGATGATTACCCATTGCCCATCATCGTCATAATTGTGGAAAACACGTCCAATCATGCTCTCAAGTCATTCTTTGATGGGTTCATCGAATACAATCAAATCAATATGCACCCTAACCATCAATAAAAAAATTCCTTCATCACCCCTTAGGTAAGTTTTTGTTACACGGTTACGCCATTCGGGATTAAGAATTTCAGGGCTACCTACCAGAGGGCTGCCATAACTATTTTGCATTATTTGATACACAAATAGGTTGAAGTCTACATAGATGACTTGATTATTAAGTCTAAGTCTCGGGAAGGTCATGTTCCTGCCCTCTGGAAGTTCTTTGAACAACTACGACAATACCAGATGAGGTTAAACCCATAGAAAATACATTTTTGACGTCACCAAAGGAAAGCTCTTGGGATTCATGATTAGCAAGAAGGGAATCGAAGGAGACCCTATCAAACTGAAAGCTATACTTGAAATGCCACCCCCAAGAACGGAGAAGAAAGTCTAATGATTATTGGGAAAACTTCAGTATATTAGCTGGTTCATTAGCCATCTGATTTCCATTTGCGAACCCATCTTCAAACTGATCTAAAAGGATTCTACCAAAATTTGGAATGAGGCCTGTCAGGAAACCATTGACAGAAACAAGTTATAACTTACCTGACCTCCGGTACTCATGCCACCTCATCATGTTCTCCCTCTACTTCTATACATAATCGAAACAGATATCGCAGTGGGGGCTTTATTAGCCCAACACATTGAAGAAACCCACAAAGAAAGAACCATTTAATATGCTAGTCAGAAATTGGCCGGTTACGAAGTCAATTATACTGCCTTGGAGAAAGCATGTGTTACCCTAGTTTGGGTCACTCAAAAGTTATGGCACTACGTGCACTCTTTCCCCATCAAATTGGTATCTTGAATGGAACCCATCAAATACTTTCTTAAGAAACCCACCTTGTCTAGCCGAATGGCCTAATGGTTGATGTTGCTATCTAAGTTCGAGATCTTGTATGTTATGCAGAAAGCCATGAAAGGGAGATCCATCTCCGATTACCTTGCGAACTACCCTATGGAAAAGGTTGATATTTGGGTCTCCGAATTCCCGAACAAAGATATTCTCTACACATATCAGGAGGACCTCCAATGGCAAATGTTCTTTGATGGCGCTGCAAATAAAATAGGATACGACATTGGGATACTCCTGATTGCCCCTAATTACTTTCACACTCCCATTGCCATCAAGCTAGATTTTCCCTCCACTAGCAATATGACCGAATATAAGGCATGCACTGTAGGCCTCAAAGTCACCCCCAAGAAAGGTATAAAACACTTGGATGTCTACAAGGAATCTTCCCTCATCATCGTTCAAGTCCTTAGAAGATGGAAAGCCAAAGACGATAAACTCTTTCCCTTCCATTCCCACCTAGAACAACCAATCCTCCCTATTCCGTGATTGATAAGCACCCAAGAGTGTACATTTTATACCCCGAATAGACGCGTTTTAGTTGCTAATTCTCGATAATTTAGAACTTATGATAGTATTTGTTTGTTTTGTAGCACAATAAGCGTTTGCGGAGTTTAAAGTGATAATTCAGAGCAAATAAGCGACAAAAGTGGCTTGATTCTGTAACATGAACCTTGTCCCATACCCTAGCCTACCCTACACCTACCAAAACCTGTCCCGAACCGTGTGTGTTTAGTTTGTCCCATTTTATTTTATTCGTGTCATTTTATTTTTAGGTTTATTTTATTATTTTATTTTATTGAGTCATATATATATTTTTAGGATTTTTAAATTTCATATTTTATATTTTTAGCGTGTCGTGTATTAGTTTTAATATTTTTTTTTATTTTCTTAGTTTTTAATTAGTTTATTATTATTATTTTTTTATTTTATTAGATTTTATTTTTATAGTTTTTATTTTAGTTGTCTTTAGTTTTTTTTAAAGTTTGTATAGTGTGTCGTGTCGTGTCGTGTCATTTTTATTTTAGTTGATTTTTTTTTATTTTGTTAAATTTTTATTTTGTTTTATTTTATTTTTACTTTTAGTTTATTTTTTAGGGGTCATAAGTTAAATACACACGCACAAACTTCCCTACTTCCATATACTCACATACACACAAACACATCCCTAACCCTCACCCTCACACATTCTAGCCTACACCCTCACCCACCTAATCAAACCCACCATCATCTTCCACCTCTCACCATCTCACATTCTCTCATATCTCCATTAACCCACCTTATACCTCCCACAAACCTCCATCATTATCTTTTCACCACCATTGCTGCCCAAAATGAGCCCTACTCTGACCAAGCTCTGACCTCCGGCATTAACCCCCTCTAACCCTCACTAGCGGACATCCAACCCAGCTCAAGAGAAACCCAATCGGATCCGAAACCTCTGGCCGCAATTCGACCGCCCCAACCCTCTAACCCGACGGCGACAGAACTCCAGCTTGATCGTGACTCCAACGTTCCAACAGGTCCGATCCTACACCTCCAGCTCCGTCCATTTGTCCAACCTTAACCCGTGATAGCATCCAAGACCAAACCGTCTAGACCCGAGACGAAAGCAACCTGAGCCTCTCCTTGAAACCAACCAAAACCATAACCCACAAAACCAATTTCATTTCGTAGCTGCCAAAGAACAAAAATAAAACCAAAAAATAAAGACCAACTCATTTATCCCACGTGCCTAATATACCTTTTATTACCCATTTTCCCAAAATACCCCCAAACAAACCACTCCACTTGCACCATTCAAAACCCATGACCAAATCAGATTTTATCACCTCTCTCACCCCATGTGCACCTTTGTTCTACCCAATCTGCCCCTTGCTCCATATTTGCCATGTATAAATTGAAGACTTGGGGTCATTTTTGAGGAATCTCAAATTTAGTTTTTAAGCTTTTGTGTGATAAAATTCTCTCCATCCCTCTATGTTGTGTATTTGTATTTTTAGTAAATATCTCAATATAGAGGTGTGTAGTGAAATTTATCTCTAGGATAAATTCAACCCCACCCCTCTATAATGAATTTTTGCATTTTTAGCAATTATTTCATAATAGATTAATGTAGTTGAATTTATCCCTTATGGAAGATAAATTCTAATCCATTCCTTTATATTGAGATTTTTCATTTTTAGCAATTATCTTAATATAAAGTAATGATCTAGAATTTATTTCTTTGGATGAGTTCTAAAGTACAATTTTATAATTTTAGGATTTGCATTTTTAGCAAATCTCTTTTATTATTTAATTGTCCATTATGAATTCATCCACTATCCTTTTTTTATTTTGATTTTGTAGTTTGTATTTTAGATTCAATAAATACATTAGTGAGTGATTTTGATTGATAAAATTTTGAGGTATAATTGAGAGATTTTTTATGTAATTGAAGATTCCATTCTAATTCACGGCTTATATGGGTTTGATCTCCTCCTTTTGATTACTTTTAGTTTAATCCTCATATGCTCTTTTTTGTATACTTTTATTTTTAATTTTTGGATGATGATTATTGAGGGCTAATCTCCCATTTATGGGATGAAATCCCTCATGAGTCCAATTTAGTTAGTTTACTTAGTAGAACAATTTTATTTATCTCACTCTTCTTAAATTAGCTCTTACATCTTAGTTATTACTAAAAAAACAAATAGTTAGTTTGCTTTTACATCTTAGCTTTTACATACTTTTATTTTTATTTTTGGATGATGATTATTGAGGGCTAATCTCCCATTCATGGGATGAAATTTTGAAGCCCTCATGAGTCCAACTTAGTTAGTTTAGTAGTTAACAGAAATTTGTTTATCTCATATTCTCTAATTAGCTTTTACATCTTAATTTGTAGTTATAAAAATTAGTATAGTTAGTTAATTAATAATCCCTTGCAAAATCCATAAAAAAAATATAAAAAGCAAAAATCATATGAAAATATAATAATATGCAAATGAATCACACTTTTGTCTTCTCCTATTTAGTGTTTCACCCTTAGATTTGGATTGACTCCCTTACTTACCCTCTACACTAGTTTTGTCATATTTTTGTAAGTTCAAGGGAATTTTTGATAGAAAAAGAAGTTGTAACAACGACTAAAATACACATTAAAGAGCAATTTTTCTTCTTTATCAAATGGCGCCTTTGCAAATCTTTGGAGCTCGAAGTGCTTGAGAGGATTTCCCCATTTTGTGATTCATTTGTATTGTATTTTTTTCGTACCATTTTTTATTATTATTTTAGAAGGCTTATATTAGGACTTTATTATCTTGGCTTGTATTGCGGTGCATAGAGACACCATATTTTTTTCATTTTAAAATTGTAATAATCGAAGAAAGCGTGACAGGGAAACCGGACAAGGTAGAGAGAGGGCATCCAAGGCGAGGATTTAGAAGCCTCACTACCTTGGGTCCGTAGGACTCCAGGGATCGACTGAGATTGGCGTGATCTCCTCTCGATCGACTCAAACGTTTTGGAACCCCACAGCCTAAAAACCGTGGGAGGTACTTCTCTTGAACCCTCGCGCCTCTCCTGTTAGCGAGTCAATTATTGTGTGTTCTTATGTGTTCTTGTGTGATTTTATTCTCGCGTTTATTTTTCAATTGGTGTGATGAATTAAATTACTAAGACCTACACCCGTTCACTCACGAGAAGGGATTTCATCACCTGACTCACTCGCTTACCAATTATGTGCTACCCTAGACATTATTAAATTTAAAATCCATCAACTAGGTAGCCCAACAGGAGAACATTTTGTAAAGGCGATCACAAAGATTTTCGTGATTTTTTATCGACCGCGGACTTAATTAAAATTTGACTACCCTTTCATTAAATTTAAAGATAAAAATTGGCTGTGTTAGTTAGGTATTATCCTAGACTTGTGTGTGTCCAGTTCATTTTTCGGTAGTTGGTTTTTAATTAATTCGTCCAAATCAAGAGTCCATATTTTTCCCCACCTTTTCTTCCAAAAAATCAAAAAATATTTTCTTTCATTTTTATAAAAAAAATTCAAAAATATTTTCTTCCTTTATTTTTTATAAAAAAATCCAAAAACATTTTCTTTCCTTTTGAAAAAAAATTAAAAAATCCAAAAATATTTTCTTCCCACTCTTTTCTTCCACAAAAATCCATAAATATTTTTTCCCTTGGTTTTCTCCAAAAAAAAATTAAAAAAAAAATAAATCCAAAAACATTTTCTTCCTTTATTTTTTTTAGAAAAATCCCAAAAATATTTCCTTTCTTTTTTAAATTATTCAAAAACCAAAAATAAAAAGAGAGAGAATGTCTTGAAAATAAAAAATAAAGCCGTGATCGGTGTTTCTTCACCCTCACCTTTGTCAAATTATCCAACATGACTGACGCTTCAGTTTTATTTGGTGGTGAGTATCATCACCCAAGTTTTCTGTCGCCCCGCGCCATTCTTGATCTTATCTTTAGGGTGCGTATCCATCGGTCTGGCTGAAGTCATTAAACTTAGAACTATCGGGAGGCAGCCCGCGTTTCTTGTATGAGTCTCATCCTATTTGGGGGCGGTGTTTCACATCACCCAATGCTATACCATGCTTTGTAGACTTGTACAATTTTTTTATCTTCTCCTTTATTCAGATTTATTCTTGGCTACCTCTGTCCATTTCATTAGCGGTTAATTCTGGTAATCTCTTTCCTACCTTTTGCTAATCATTTTACTAAACATCGAGGACGATGTTCCTTTTTGTTTGGGGGTGTGAAATTTTATCAAAATCGTGCCTCTTTTGAAAAATTTTGGTTTTTGAACCTGATTTTTAAATTTCGTGCAGTTTCTTTCATCTCAAACATTGATGTGAATTTTCAATCATCCGTCTTTCAAAATCTAGGAATCAAGCTAGAGAATATTTTTTTCTAAATATCTTATGTAATATGTAACAAGGCATGTTGCACCATGAATTTCTAGACTCAATAAAAATTTGTGGACTTATCACGTCACTACGATTTAGAGTTGAAAAGTACTATAATTCCCAAGAAAACCTTAAGGATCACTAGTAGAGACTTTAGCTTGTGAGATTCGTGCCTTTAACCCTTTCAGAGGGTTTTACGCAATCTCCGAGTCACAAGTTGATTAAACTTTCTTCGGGTCCGCACTTAAATTGTTTTATGATCTCATTATTCTTCACTAAAATTGTTGGCATGATCACTAAAAACGACATCACTTTCGAGTTGTAAGAAACACGTGTCTTGAAGTTGTCTCGATCACCATACTTTTACCCATACAAAAACCAAATTCTATTTTATCATACATCCATACACCTTCCATTTTCCATATTATCACCATATACCATACTGCCCATTTCCATATCCACTTCCATTTTACAGCCACAGAGAAGAGTGTTGAAGGTAAAAGAAGAAGATCCCTCAAAGAGAGTGTTTGCATTTTTAGATAATATCTCTCCCAAAGCCGATTCAGATGGAGATAAATTAAATACAAGTCTATGTTGGGGTTATTTGTATTTTTAGCAGATTTATCTCATACATTGATGCATATTTGGAAAAAAAAATAATAGAAAAAAAAAAGAAAGAAAGTAAAAAAAAAAAAAGATCCGTCATAGAGAGTGTTTGCATTTTTAACGAATATCTCTCCCAAAGTTAATTCAGATGGAGAAAAATTAAATACAAATCTGTGTTGGGGTTATTTGTATTTTTAGCAGATTTATCTCATACATTGATGAGTATTTGGAAAAGAAGAAAAAGAGAAAGTTGCAGTCAAGAAATAAAGACATTTTTTCGTCTATGTGTGATACACTCTTCTCAAATATCCACCATCCATCATCATTACCATCACTCATCATTTACATCTCATATACTTCCATCATACATCCATCATATCATCATCCCATCCTATCCTACTTCACCTCATCCCACCCTATCCTACCTCACCTCATCCCACATATCCCATTTCATTTCCCCCTCACCCATATGCATCCACATTTCCCCTAAGTGTTCGGGCAAATGAAAGTCAACATGGTGAATAACTCGACGTTCTCACTATAGTGATTAGTATTCTTTCATGAGATCACTTTTCTTTGAAATGTACGTTCTTTCTCATATGTGTGTGAGACGTTTGAACTTGATTACATTTACTCACCTCCTCACACACAAGAGCGATACACTTACCCATATCTCGAGAGTTCGATTGAGAGAGATACATCCGTGAGATTTGAAGTTAAAGCGTTGATTCCGAAAAGGCAATTTAGGAATTACTCTTATGATACTCGACCAATTTTGACTGATTCACACTACACACGTTGAGTTCTAGGAAGGATTTGCTTTGAGTATTTCCTTAGCTAAACTTATTACACATTCTAGCTTGTATTTCTGAAATTATTTCTCTCATGATGGATTGTGTGATTATTCTATGTCAAATAAGAGATTGACTGCATTTCAATAAATCATTTTAAATAAAGAATTTTGTGGGTATATTCCCTGCAAACCCTCACGAGACACAACTAGTCCTGTAGGGAAACCTATAGGTTTAAAGGCTTGTTGCACATGCTAAGTGCAATCGCGAGTGCCCACAAAAGTGGTACACTTTTGGTGTCTTATCTTTTTTTTTTCTCTCTATCTTATTGCTCGAGGACTAGCAACTCTTCCATTGAGGGTGGTGTGATAAGCACCCAAAAATGTACATTTTACACCCCGAATATGCGCGTTTTAGTTGCTAATTCTCGGCAATTTCGAACTTATGATAGTATTTGTTTGTTTTGTAGCACAATAAGTGTTTGTGGAGTTTAAGGTGATAATTCGGAGCAAATACGCGACCAAAGTGGCTTAATCCCGTAACCTGAACCTTGTCCCATACCCTAGCCTACCCTAAACCTGTCCCGAACCGTATGTGTTTAGTTTGTCCCATTTTATTTTATTTGTGTCATTTTATTTTTAGGTTTATTTTATTATTTTATTTTATTGAGTCGTGTACATATTTTTAGGATTTTTATATTTTTTATTTTTTAGCGCATCGTGTATTAGTTTTTATATTTTCTTTTATTTTCTTAGTTTTTAATTAGTTTATTATTATTATTTTTTATTTTATTATTTTATTAGTTTTTATTTTAGTTGTGTTTACTTTTTTTTTAAAGTTTATATAGTGTGTCGTGTCGTGTCATTTTTATTTTTGTTGATTTTTATTTTTTTTAGTTTAGTTAAATTTTTATTTTGTTTTATTTTATTTTTATTTTTAGTTTATTTTTAGGGGTCATAAGTTAAACACACACACAAACTTCCTTACTTCCATATACTCACATACACACAAACACATACCTCACCCTCACCCTCACCCATTCTAGCCTATACCCTCACCCACCTAAACAAACCCACCATCATCTTCCACCTCTCACCATCTCACTCTCTCTCATATCTCCATTAACCCACTTTATACCTCCCACAGACCTCCATCATTATCTTTTCACCACCATTGCTGCCCAAAATGAGCCCTGCTCTGACCAAGCTCTGACCTCCGACCTCCGGCATTAACCCCCTCTAACCCTCACTGGCGGACATCCAACCCAGCTCAAGAGAAACCCAATCGGATCCGAAACCTCTGGCCGCAATCCGACCGCCCCAACCCTCTAACCTGGCGGCAACTGAACTCCAGCCCAGTCGTGACTCCAACGTTCCACTAGGTCCGATCCTACACCCCTAGCTCCGTCCATTTGTCCAACCTTAACTCGTGACAGCATCCAAGACCAAACCGTCTAAACCCAAGACCAAATCAACCCGAGCCTCTCCTTGAACCCAACCAAAACCGTAACCCATAAAACCCATTTCATTTCGTAGCTGCCAAAGAATAAAAATAAAACCAAAAAATAAAGACCAGCCCATTTATCCCATGTGCCTAATAAACCTTTTATTACCCATTTTCCCAAAATACCCCCAAACAAACCACTCCACTTTCACCTTTCAAAACCCATGACCAAATCAGATTTTATCACCTCACTCACCCCATGTGCACATTTGTTCTACCCAATTTGCCCCTAGCTCCATATTTGCCATGTATAAATTGAAGACTTGGGGTCATTTTTGAGGAATCTCAAATTTAGTTTTTAAGCTTTTGTGTGATAAAATTCTTTCCATCCCTCTATATTGTGTATTTGAATTTTTAGCAAATATCTCAATATAGAGGTGTGTAGTGAACTTTATCTCTAGGATAAATTCAACCCCACCCCTCTATAATGAATTTTTACATTTTTAGAATTTATTTCATAATAGATTGATGTAGTTGAATTTATCCCTTATGGAAGATAAATTCTAATCCATTCCTTTATATTGAGATTTTTCATTTTTAGCAATTATCTTAATATAAAGTAATGATCTAGAATTTATTTCTTTGGATGAGTTCTAATGTACAATTTTATAATTTTAGGATTTGCATTTTTAGCAAATCTCTTTTATTATTTAATTGTCCATTATGAATTCATCCACTATCCTTTTTTTTATTTTGATTTTGTAGTTTGTATTTTAGATTCAATAAATACATTAGTGAGTGATTTTGATTGATAAAATTTTGAGGTATAATTGAGAGATTTTTGATGTAATTGAAGATTCCATTCTAATTCACGGCTTATATGGGTTTGATCTCCTCCTTTTGATTACTTTTAGTTTAATCCTCATATGCTCTTTTTTGTATACTTTTAATTTTATTTTTGGATGATGATTATTGAGGGCTAATATCCCATTCATGGGATGAAATTTTGAAGCCCTCATGAGTCCAACTTAGTTAGTTTAGTAGTTAACAGAAATTTGTTTATCTCATATTCTCTAATTAGCTTTTACATCTTAATTTGTAGTTATAAAAATTAGTATAGTTAGTTAATTAATAATCCCTTGCAAAATCCATAAAAAAAATATAAAAAGCAAAAAATCATATAAAAATATAATAATATGCAAATGAATCACACTTTTGTCTTCTCTTATTTAGTATTTCACCCTTAGATTTGTATTGACTCCCTTACTTACCCTCTACACTAGTTTTGTCATATTTTTATAGGTTCAAGGGAATTTTTGATAGAAAAAGAAGTTGTAACAACGACGAAAATACACATTAAAGAGCAATTTTTATTCTTTATCAGTCATATCACCTTTCACTACTTGGCCTGAGCAAAGAACAACCTAATTGATTCCCTTTTGACCCTAGAATCCATGGTCGACATGCTCGAGGGAATAATGATGGTCCTTTTTCTAGTCCAAAAATAAGTTATGTTAACCCACTGCTACCACATTGCACTCATCATAGAAGAAGATTCCGATATGGCTAAGTGCTGGTACTACGATATTTGGTGCCTCCTCAAGCATAGTAGGTATCCCCAAGACGTCAATAAGAAAGACTGTGCAACACTTCGCAAACTGATTGCCCTGTTCATCTGTCATAAAGCATTATTCAAGAGAAACTTCGATGGAACCCATTTGCAGTGCATTGCAGGGGCTGACATTGAATAAATGATGCAGAGGATCCACAGTGGGGAACGCGGATCCCATATGTTAGGTTATATGCTTCCTAAGAAGATTATCCATCAAGGGTATTGTTGGACCACCATGGTTCAGGATTGCACCGCCTCCGTTCGTAGATGTCTCAAATTCCAGTAGTTTGTTAATCTCCAGCACTTGCCTCCTTGAGAATTGTACAAAATGACTTATCCTTGGTCGTTCTCCACCCGTGGCATTGACATTATAGGGAAATTCACACCCAACGCCTCCAATAGGCATGATTTTATCCTGGTTGCCATTCAATACTTCACTAAATGGGTTAAAACCGAGTCATACACAATAATAAATGCCAAGAAGGTAGCCAAGTTTATCTGAGAGAACATCATTTTTCGATATGGGTGTCCTCACGAGCTATTATTAGATAATGGGTTACACTTTGAAGCCGAGGTCATGGAACTGGTCGATGAGTACAGGATTTAAAGACAAAAATCTTCTCCCTACCAACCCCAAACCAATGGTGCAGTTAAAGCTACCAACAAAAACCTCAAAGCCATCATCAGTAAAATGATCGAGAGTTGTCAAGATTGGGACGATCGGATCCCTTACGCCCTCTAAGTCTACCTCACTTCAGTCAGGACTTCTACTGGGGCTACCCCTTACTCTTTTGTATACGACATGGAAGTAGTCCCACCCGTTGAGCTGGAAATACCTTCCTTATGTGTTATGCTTGCAAGTAGAGTCAGCGAGGAAGATTGGTATCAAAGCCTCTTTGACAAATTTTCACTCTTGAATGAAAAAAGGTTGAAGGGTCTATACCACATACAAGGGTGCTATCTCCGAACAATGCAATCATTCAACCTAAGAGTCAAGGACCAGGGTGTCCAAGAAGGAGACTTTGCCCTCAAAGAAATCATAGAACCCATTTAGGACCCCAAGTGGAAGTTCAAGATGAATTGGAGTGGCCCCTACATTGTGAAAAAGATCTTATTAGGCGGCAACACTATTCTCACTGACCTTGATGGAGAATAGATAACACGTCCAGTCAAAAAGGACCGTCTTAAGAAGTTTTACCCCTAGTCCAAAATTTCGGCGTGCTACGACTCTTCTCACCCCCTTTTGTTATAAAAAATTCAAAAAAAATCTTTATTTCCTTCTAGTAAAAACTGCGTGGGTCCTAATCCTCTAAAAAACCTTTTTGTTTTCAAAATAAAACTCAAAAAAAAATTCAAAGCTCCCAAAGGTATGTCGACAGCTTATACGCTTTACATAGGCACGATCCCCCCTCTTTTTCACAAAATCCTATTATTTTCTTACCTCCGAGAACGATTGTTCATTTTATCATTTACCTGAACAAAAGGATTATGTATGCCGGAGCGATTAGTATAGATAATTCAAATGTAAAACTTACCAAGAGGCCCAATAATATGATCAAAATATTTTTTATTTCAAATAAAGGAGTTCAGTACAATTACACGAAGTATCAACAAAGGGAGTCAAAACAAACAACCTACGCTAACAAAACTATCCCTAAAACAAGCCTAACCAAACTTTCTAAAATTATTCCCAAGTCCTAGATACACAAAAAACTAAAAAGACATACAAAAACAAACCAAACACATCTCAGTCACACAAAAGCTTCACATGAAATAATTCCAGCTTCATAAAAGACCCTATTTGTAGATGCTGGAAAACCCAACCCCTTCATCATCCGCTCCTTGAGGCCCCTAAACTTCTCCTGCTTGGTTGGTATTCTGAAGGTGCTCTATATAACGATATGCCCTGACCAGTCTGGAGAAAACCACTACTCCCCCTCCATAATGTCAAAAAGGATAAACCACATCTGGTCGGCTTCCTCTGCCAAGATCTTCACCATGACCCACTTCTACATCCATTTCAAATAGTCTTAGGACACATTCCAGACCCTGCCTACGAATTGAGATGGACGGGTTGACGGTCGACGATTCTCCCATGAAGAACCTAACCTCATGCGCATGGATTTAATTAAGTATTTCATATAAAAGAAGTCTAGTGCTCGAGGAGGCACTATTTGAACGTATTGGTATTCTCCCAGTTCCAGAATAAATTTCAGCTCTCCCCACCATGGCACTGACCACTAAAGGCATCGGGCTCCGTGCTCCATGAATTAATTTACCTAGTTCTCTATAGATGGGCCAAAACTGTTGGAGTATCGAATAAAGAAATTTGACAAGGCTGCCAAGGGATACTCAGGGGGAACCTCCATATGGAATCTCTCAGCCATCGACATGAACAACATCACCGAGCTCCCTCTTAGCAAATCAGAGCGGCCTTGTCACCAAGCATCTAGACCGTTCAGGGTCTCTACCAGTATCACCACCACAGGATTACGATGATAAGACATCAATATTGTGATTGCAACCAACTGAGGGTCCACCATTAGATCCTCTATCACCAGTAAGAGCCTCAAAGTTAGTCTCAGGGCAATAGCTCCGGCATGGCCTGCATTGTTAAAATCCCTCAGACACGCAGAATACATAACAGTCGAAAGAGAGATCATCCCCTTAGTGACTAACGATTGAGCTGCCAAAGCGTAAATGTGGACCAACTCTGCTAACAGTGCCCGGGGAGATCATGAAAATTCTGTCATAGCCACCACTATGCTGAGATTAATTCCAAACATGACTAAAAACTCTTCGTAAGTCAGACAAACCCTATCTAAACCAAAGCAAAAAACGTGGTCTTCAGGGTACCAGAATTGCACTACCGACACCAACATATTCCAATCAATAGCCTAGTTACGCCACAAAGAGACTCGACGCAAGTAGAAAGCTTCATAGTCCATGTTATATATGCACATGGCTTCTAGATTTTTGAGGTAGGAAGAGAATTTTACGTGTATCGGAAGGGATATTTTGGAAATAATGGAACAAAAAGCAAGAAATAAGAAGTGAGAGAAATGGAGAATGGATGAAAAACTACACCCCCTTTACCCCCTTTTATACACAAAGGCCTTGGCTAAAGACAAAAACCTAAAGAGACCGAAATAATGACTTCCCTACAAAGTACTCTGGGCTGTAAGAAAGTGCAATCAAAGCCTTAGGGTGATTTGACTTAACCCATATGCCGATAGGCAAGACAAGAGGTATGCTGATCGGTAACCCCCTTGTTTTAGAAAATTCTATCTTTCCTTTTTTGTCAAAATTAAGAGCTCAATAAATAAATCCTTATTTTTAGACCCTCGGGTTATTTCTCCTAAAATTATCTATTTTGCCCATCATTTGTCATCATAAGTCTTTTAATCTTTTTTTTACAGTCTCAGCAGCAAAGTAAAAGAGTGCATGTAGAATAAGTCATTAAATCAAGATATAAAAATCTTCTTCATATATACTTCCATTGCATGAGTACATTTTTAGGTAGAAGAAGAAACAAAAAAATACAAAAACAATGGGAATCAACCCCAACCCATAACCTCTCTCTCTATCTCTAAACCCCTAATCCCTACGGCGAACACGCTTCCCCTGATGGTGAGCTGTAGAACCTCCACTCCTTGAGCTTGATCCCTCAGTTGGTAGGCAAAACCAGACAAGAAGGAAGAGAGTCCTTGATATAGGCAGTCACAGAGACCACACAGTCCCTAATGTCCTTTAGCCAAGTAGTCGGCACCCGAACATGCTTCAAGCCAAATAACAAAAACAAAAGGCAAATTAGTCATAAAGAGCAAAGAAATAATCAAAAGGAGACAAAATAAGAAAAGAGAAAAATATTCCTTAGACTAAAGGACATCCTCCGTAAGCCCCATTAACCCCGAATGTACTGCAATTGGGCGATGAGGTAGGCTCAGTGATCCACCACAAGTCAACCTAAAATTATAGGAGGGCGGAGTAACCAGAATGAGCAGAGCCTCCTCTGCCGCTGCCGCCGTCGATGACGTGCCACCTGTGCTGTGGATAAATCCCACCAGCCTACTCGTACACCTGCCAGAATCCATAGGAGGCGGAGGCATGTTCACCACATCATAAATACAGGAATGCATCATCCAGCTCGTCATGAAATTCAGGTAGTCGTAAATCATCGTCGTGTCTGTGTAGAGCGAATAAGCCTCGCCAAGCATCGTCTCCATCCTCACCTCTTTCGACATCTCCCACACCCGCCTCATATACATCGAAGGTACTGTCGGTCGAACCTATTCCTCATGCTCCATGATCTACCGCACCCCTCTCCCCCAAGTACCAAGCATACCCGAACTCATGAACCATCAAGCTCTTCATCTGCGCATGCATACCTGCCACCCCTGTATGCCGAGGGGCCATCCCTTAAGGGTAAAAGGTCACCTTCAATTCCCAAGAAGAGATAAATATTAATTAAAAGAAATAAAATGCCAAAAAGAAGGATTCATAAGAAAAAAAAGAATAACCTTATCACTCGTCAGTGTGTTCAGGGCCACCCATACCACCTCCAAAGATAAGAACTGGTTCGACCGCCTATTAGACTTCTGCTACTGGTATATTTGGAAGAAGTCCCCCAACTCCTCATCTTTTAGGGATACCAACCTATAGTTGAGCCCAATCACCTCATAGAACCACATCTGCACTAAGGACATGAATCAAAAAAGAAGAAAACTAAAAGAAAATGCAAGGAAATTCATAAGAAGAAAAATAAAATGCAAGAATTACCTTCAAAAGGTACGTGGCCCCCATAAAAGTTTATCGACAGAACCAGTTGAACGAATCTAGGTAAGAATAACGGGTCGCCAAAGTCAGGTTCCCCCATTCATAAAGAGGGACATTCAAGAAGATCTTCAAAAATGGCAAGAAATAGAGATGGACGACGTCGTCACTCATCTCAACCAAGAAACCTCCCAACAAAAGAAAAATAAATAATCAGGCCATCTGCCTCACCTACTTCCCATTCGTCTCATCAATTCCCTGACTCAATAACACCTCCCTAAGAGAGGAAATGTGGATAGAATCTCTAAAAGGTATCCTACCCACATCCCCCAATGTCGCATGAATCGCCTCTAGCGTTAACCTAGCCGTATGGTCCATTTCAATTTGCAAAGCCTCGTAATCTATCCCCAGCAGCTATTAAATGTTGATAGGAATCATAGTCATCTCCCCAAAACCCAAGTGAATGGTGTGGGTAGTGTCCCACCACCTCTCCCACAATGCGCATAAGCAGTAGAACACGACGTTTCGTCCAAAGCTTGTGCCAGGCGTCCAAAGCTAGCAAAATTAACTAGCCAGTGCACCACTGTTGAAAGACTCTCCCACACATACTTCAACCCCTTATCCCCCCTAGAACGCCACTCGAAGGAGCTATGCCAGTCTGTTAAAACTAAAAAGAAAGAAAATAACCTTTTCATCAGCACAAGAAGAAAAAGAAAAAAAAAGATTGCCAAATGTCATTATACTTATATAGCCACTAGGGTTCCTAACCCTAGAAGAGTGACGGTATGAGGGCTCACACAGAAGAAAGCGATCCTCATCTACTGGCTCAAACAAGTCAAAGGCATTCTCATTGCCCAAAGCAAGGGGCACCATAGCTTGGCATTCCAGGACCGCCCAATCATCAACACTTTACCACTCCAAGTTGTATCCCTCGCTAGATGAACCCGCTATTTGAATTTTTGAAGAAAGAAGGACTTAGAAATGGATTTTAGAGAGAAGAAATAGAATATTCAGATGTAGAAAGATGTGAAAAATGAGGAGGGTTCATCCCCATTTTTAAGGAGTCTAAACAACATGTCGATCGACAGACCCCACTCATACCTATCGGCACCTGTTTGTTCCTCTACCTAAGGTAGTCCAGGACTGTGTGCCATTGCCAACCTATAACCCCTACAACATACCGGACATCATACCCGCGGAAATTTTGTATAAAAAATACCAAAAAAATGCCAGAAAATAAAAAAAAATCCCAAAAAATTTCTGAAAATGCCAAACAAGTATTAGAACATTTTTTCACCCAGAAATTCATTTTAATCTCATAAAATCCCTAATCGGATCAATATTACACTCTTACCCCCAACACCAACCCTAAATGAATGCCAAAAAACGGTGCGCCCCAAAAATTCACTACAATTCCCTAGTGGAACCTAAAAATAAATGCTCTTCCAAATCCCCAGAAAAACCACAAAGATAATTTTCCCAAGAGAACTATTCCCATATCTATAACTTTAGGTCCTCATAATTGACCTCGACCCAAAGAATCGGTCATTACAACTTTAGGTCCTCACAATTGACCTCGATCGTCACCACTTTAGGTTCTCAGAATTGATCTCGACCCGCAGAATCGGTCGTCAAAACTTTAGGTCCTCAAAATTTACCTCGTCCCTTACAATCATTCGTCACAACTTTAGGTCCTCACAATTAACCTTGGCCTTCAGAATCGGTCATCACAACTTTAGGTCCTCAGATTTTACCTCGGTGCACAAAATTATTCGTTACAACTTTAGGTCCTCAAAATTAACTTTGACTTGTAGAATCGGTCATCACAAATTTACGTCCTCATATTTTTCTAAGTCCTCAGAATCAATCGTCACAACTTTAGGACCTCAGAATTGACCTCATCCCTCATAATCTATCATCGCAACTTTAAGTCCTTAGAATCAACCTCGACCCACAGAATTGATCATCTCGACTTTAGGTCCTCAGAATTGACCTCAACTCTCGAATCGTTCGTTATAACTTTAGGTCCTCATAATTTACCCCGGCCCTCAGAATCGATCGCTATAACTTTATGTCCTCAAAATTGACCTCAACCTTTAGAATTGGTAGTCACTACTTTAGGTCCTCAAAATTGACTCGGTCTTCAGAATCAGTCCCTCACAACTTTAAGTCCTCATAATTGACCTCGACCCTCAGAATTGGTCATCCCCAACATTCCCTTAGGTCCTCAAAATCAAATTTGGCCCTCTGAACTGATCATCCTTGTCCCTTTCATTTGCAGAATAGACCTCTTTCCGAAACGTCCATGTGGTGTCTATTCCATGGCTTTCACACGTTCCAAGCTCACCCTTCGAGGGGCTCCGTTGACATCACATTCTAGGACTACCCCTAACACTTTCCTTAGGACCCTAAGACTTACACATTCACCATAAAAACCCAGCTCATACTCCGATTACTGATCTAGAGGCCATCGGGATCCCCCGAGACCCATTTGACTCCTGTCAAATTTCTCGTCAGAGTGAAAGCTCAATGAAACTTTGAAGGTCTCTGAATCCCATTTCTAATGGTCCACCCCCTATGCAAATCAGTCTCACGGTTTGGACTAACGGTTCATTTTACTGTCAAAAATCGATTTGGAGTCCCCCAGGCCCCATTTTGACCCTAATCAACTGTGACACCCCGCCTAATTAATCCCGGGTGATCAGTCCTAAATCAAGTTAGAACAGGTTTCTCATTTGGTCCATTCTTAGCATCACTGTCGTCTTATTAAATTACTAACCACCTAAGTGAGAAAAATAGACTGGTGCCAATTTTTATCTTTCATTAATTAAACAAAAACCCATGCGAAAAAATAAAACAATACAACAATCACAGATAACTGAAATAATCATCCACAAGTAGAAATAATTAACCGAATAAACCATCGGTCCAAATAATAAATCCCGTAAAGACAAGAATGAACTCCCAATAAGTCTAATACAATTAAATGGAAAGTGAGCAACATTCTAGAATAACTAAAAATGAGTCTCTACAATAAGAAGGAAGAATGAGGCGTCTATCAAAACCCCGCAACATCCACATATGCTGCAGCAACAAATCCCTGGAATCGAGTCAAGGCTGGCGTCCTTGTGGTTGGACACCTAAAAGGGTTTTTAAAAGTATTTATAGCAAGGGTTAGTACCCAAAACATTTAAAAACATTTAACAAATGATTAACTTGCAGTAATAAATAAATATGCACGCTCTTCATATTTTAGTTAGTATCGCACTCTCTTGTGGACTTCCTTACCCCTCCTCTAATGTACACTACTAACGCTTTAATTAATTTACCTAGTTATTCATCTCATGACTAGATAATTAACAAAGTTCCTTTATACCCACCCTACTCTAACTGAGTATATAGTGATTATAATTTTTAAGTTATTAGTAACATCAACTTTATTCAATAATTTTCCTTTTTGAAATTACATAACTTCTACACTTGTTATACATATGAAACTAATCATGTTTTGCATTAATAATCCGTATATAATTAATTATCCAATTATATACATATAATCATATTTCAGCATTCACAATCATACTGTAATATATTTAACAACCTGCACCCACCCGAGTAAAATACTCACATGATGTAAATTCTATAAGGTGCTATCCCACTAGGTATAATCACATAGCCTAGTTACCCCAAGTCAGAATTTCACACCAACTTGATAAAAATAAATAATTTGGAGGCGGTCATATTCCTACCCTGAAAGTGAGATGTCCCTCACCCATATAACGGACGCTATGACCTTGGGAATATACTCACCCTACTCCTCAAGCTAGGGGATTCATCCACTACGCGTAACCTCCTCCTATAGCACTATAGTATAAAATATCTACTCACTGATATTAATGTACACACCATATATATATACTATCACATCCGTACATATATATATAAATATAAAAATCCCGGCTATACCGTGCACTAAATCCGTATCACAAGCCTATTAAAATTATTAAGAGTTTATGGTCCAACTCTAAATATTAACTAATTTGCACATTAATTAATTAAGTTACCTTCGGTGTCCTCATCATAAATTTGGACTTATTCACGTAGCCTGAATTAACCTCACCCGAGTCTAACTCCCCGACTCTAAGTTATTTAGTACTGACTTAAATAATGTGTTACACCTAGGTATCACTAGAGCAATATTCCCGAACTTGCCCAAAATTTCCATTTTTAAACATGACGTGTCACCCAATTCTCTACTTCAAATCCCAATTAATTCCCCACAATTAATTATATTTAAATCATGCATTAATTTTTCTCAATAATTAATTACATAACAACTTTTATATAAATCTCTTTCTATATAAACAAAACTGGGCGAATTGTCAGTTTCTGCCGACCATCGATCGATCGACCTCATGGCGTCGATCGATCGATCGATCAGGTACTCGTCTTCTTCGCGAAGACAGACAGCCATGGACGAGTTTTTCCAAAACCAAATTTCTTCCCACACCAACCTCAAGCCTTTATATCACTAATATATGTTAGAAATCTTATTAGGAGCCTCCCAGAATGTCCACCACAATCATTAATTCGTCCATTAACTATTAATTATTGAATTTGGGGAAAATCTATCTTTGACCCTAAATACATTTATACTCCAAATCTCTTCACCAGATTCATTCTAAATCATCCAGATATCATTCAAACAATTTTACATCAACTTCCACAGTCAGATTTTTACACGAATCCTCAATAATTTCGTAACTCAGATTATTGTTTTCTCAAAACCCCATATTTATGCCATGAAACCCCAAAACGAATTTTAACTCATTACATCACATAAATATGAATTGAAATACAGATTTAATACTATTGCAAGTTATTCACTTGCCTTAAGGTTCGTAGGGTCTGAATTTGGAGTTGTGATTTCCCAAGGTTGAGGATGAACTCTTGATCTTTGGCTCTTCTTTGTCCCCAAATTGCCTTAACTGCTCTTAGGGTTTCTTAACCCACTAAGTTATTTTCCTCAACTTAAATCAGTTGTTCCTAATTTCCTTAGGCTTGTTTAATTATGTAAATCCAGTTTTTTGCCTTATGGGCCAAGCCCATGTGACCCAAATGTCCCCGTGTGGGCCCGGTTATGTCTAAAAATGTCCCGTGACCCGTTTACTACCCCCGGGTACACTTTTCCGACTATCTCGGCCCATCCGGACTCAAATGTACACTCAGAATTTGCATCCGAGTTAATTTATAAAAATACTTATCCCCCACCCAATTTAGTCTATACCGACTCCCGGTTAGGATAAGTGCGTACCCCGTCATTAATACTCTAAATGACGTGATTAAATTATTACTATTCCCTTAGTAAATAAATTTTCCTAAATATTAACATTTCACTCCTTGATTAATATTTAAATATATTTTTACCAGAATTAATTCATTTAGAATTACCACTCACTAGTAATTTAAAATTCCCGAATTAATTAAATTTTAAAAGTACCAAAAATACGGGGTGTTACATCAACTTCTTCTCCTGAGTGGAAGCTCAATTAATCTTCAAAAGTCCTTGAATCCGATTTCCAATGGTACGCCCTATGTGCAAATTAGAATAACAGCTCGAACGAACAAACCATTTCCAACGAACGAACCATTTCCAACGATTCGCCATGAACTTCGTTTGAGTCCCGTCAACTCTTCATCTCGAATGAGACTAAATGAATCCTAGAAGGGCTATGATTACCCTTTATAAAGGTTCACCCCATGCGTAAATCAACCTTACAGTAGAGACGAACGACCCATTTCACTCTAAAGGGTCTTCGAGCACTTTCGGGCCCCATTTGACCAAGGTCAACTCTCTGAACCGAACGAGACTGAATGAATCTTTAAAGGGATCTAAATACCCTTACCAATGGTCCATCCCATGCGTGAATCGACCGTACAGTTCGAATGAATGATCCGTTTTCCTCTGGGAATCTCTTGTCCAAAAGATCATTAGGCGCTTCTGAGCCCTTTTTAACCAAAGTCAACTCTTGAACCCTGGAGCGACCGTAAGGATTCTTAAATTTCTCTGAATAACCTTTCAAAAGGTATGCCTAATGTGCGATTCGGATTTACGAATTGCGTTTTATGACCATTTTTTTTAGAAATCTACATGAGGTTGCCGAATGGCAAACCCATTTCCCTGCCTATCGGCAGTGTGTCTGGGGAGGCCTGCTGATAGAAAGGTCAAGTACAATACCGAACGGAACCCCCTTGACCCTATATAAAGAGAGAATGATATCACTTTTAAAGGCACCTCAAAAACATCCCTCTTAGTGATCTCAGCGACATTCTCTCAAAGTCGACGTGGTTTCCCTATTGAAATCTCTCCTCCACATTCCATTTACATCCCTTTCACACCCAATTTTGCAAAATCCTTTCCTTCTCCTCCTACCACCTCTATCCACTTGCAAGGGTAGACCCTCAGCAATCAATATAAACCTTCAAGTCTCCAAAGATGGTCTAAACATTCTTCTCTCTCTTTAAATTTTCTTATTTTCGCATTAGTTATTTAATCCTTATTTTAGCATTTCATCTTTGTTAGTCCATTCATATTAATAATCCCACTTTTTATTAGTAGTATTGCACATACCATATTTTCTATAAAAAAACAAAAATAAGAAAAAAAGGGTTTGCTCATATATTCCAAATGGGATTCCTCACCACATTTTCTCAAAATAAAACATCATTTCTCTACACACACAAACATCTAAATAAAATCCCCAATTGGATTTATAGGATGAAACCCACCCTCGTGTCGCATGCGAACTACGTAGACTTTGATGCCTTTTTAGGCTACATAGGAGTCTCAGGTCAAAACTCGATACTCGAGTCCTCTTTTTCTATTCTTATTCATATATTATTTTCACAGATTATATTTGAGATTCATGCTCGCATTTTATCCTATTTATACCATCGTATTTCTATAAATAATCGGTGACCCGAAAAATGCACCCATTATATTTTTTATTATTATTTTGGGAAATCTCCTACGGATGACATCACTCCGCCTTTCTCCATGAGGAGAGTTGAGAAATTCATTCTCCATTTATATATACATGCGCACACATTTCACGGAGTTATTAAGGAGAATAATAACACATGTCTATAAGAGGCTGAAAGGGCTGGATGGGTGCCTAACACCTTCCCATTCAGTAACTTAGCCCCCGAACCTTTGAAATAATTGCTTTCGCAAGCATCAGTATGTCTTTAATGACGTTCTCTCGAGGCGATAGCATTTCTATTGCATGTTTTGTGCAAAATAGGCTGGAGATTCTATCCCTTTACATCACCCCATATCGACGACAACCGAAGCGCTCTAAGAAAAAACGTGAGACCTTCTTATTCTATCCCTCCAATTGTGCACGAGAGCGTCAAAACCCCTCCCCCGAAAGGAGGAAGGAAAAAAGGGAGGAAAAGCGGGGGATGGCCACAGTGGGTTTTAGGAGTATGAGTCTCGTATTGTAAATTGTAATAGGTCTGGGGTACTACCTAGGTACGAATCGATTCGTCCACCAAAGCGAACTGATTCGATCTGGGGGCAAACTAATTCGGCTTTGGGGGATTCGATTTGGCCTCTGGGCAAAGGTCAGCATAGGACCAAGAAAATGTCCGGGTGATTTTTATGAACTCAAGCAAGTATGTGGGACATTATCCAAGTGAATGGATAATTTATTAAAAATGGATTTGTGTCACTATTTTATAAACTGGGGAATTTGACAATTAACTAGATGGTTAATTCTTAAAATATGAATATTAATCGGAGACTAATGAGACTTCTTGGGAGTAATTACAGGGTTAATTAACTATACATATTGTGTGTTAAAAATATGTGTTTATTTATTTGTGTGGACATACCCAAGTTTCACTATACCAAAAACAACTATTTGGCACACCTTGATATTAAAAATCTGGCCCACTTTAAAACCATGCCAAATTCTGGCACTGTTTAATGACAATCTAGCACCTTTAAAATCGTGCCAAAATTTGGCACTGTTTAAAAGTGTGCCAAAACCGAGGACACTTAACTAAAATATAAATACCCTACAAAATACCAAATGCCCTAATTTTTTTATCTCCCGTGCGCGCTCTATTTATCTCACGCTCTCTCTCACATTCAAGGACGACCATCGAAAGGGGAGTATCCAGGTTTAGTCTCTCACCTTCGTTGTCATCTTTCCAAGCATATCCCGATAAGGACTAAAGAATGCCCATTAGTTTTACTTGTGATGAGTTCGTGAAATATCCATGGGTTAGGGTTTTGTGATGATTTAATTTTGTTGTCTACCTTCCTTGTATGCGTATACCAACCATTTGTGATGAATTAATTTCATTGCAAAAGGTTATTATTGTTGATTTGTGATTGTGTTAGTAATACAAAACACATACTCATAGTTTTTCATATCTCAAATTGAAATAAATTGAATGGATTTTAGTGGGTATATCTAGTATTCTTTTGGTTTGGTCTATTATAGTTTTCAATGTATATAATTATCGACAAAATTTAAAATGGACAGCCTTGGAAGGATTGAACAAATAGTCGAATCGGCATTAAAAAACAATCGGTTTCTGTCGGCTTGAGTCGGTTCGGTTTTGCACATCCATTTTTGGTTGTGTGTTATCCTTTTTTTTATTTCTCCATGGTACATACTAATTGTTTGATGAATTTATGCAAAGAAGATAAACATATACATTTTATGAGATTAACTGTTTTTGAACTATTTTTTTTTTCTGCTTACAAGATCTGAAAACTTTTAAGTTTTCCATAGCTATGGTCTTGTTGGTTTGTTTTCAGTTTGAATGGAATGTTTTAAGAGTGAATTTTGTTGGGTTTGTATATGGAGTTTTGACATTAATCTAAATGTGAAATTGTGTAAGTTTGGTTCCAACAAAAGAACTTTCCTTTTGATTATTATTATTTGGATCATATTTCGTAGGTATGGTGTAGGCAGGGAAGTGAAGAGACAAACTTTAAGATATTTTCTTGTATTTTCCCCCATTTTTCTTTTGGTGATACCTTAGAAGAGAAATACTGATAAATTTTGAAGCTTTAAACCCCATTTAATAATAAAAGAATTGGTCACATGAAGTTTACATTGGTCGGATGATGGATAAAAGAATTATTTCTTTTGTTTTCTGCGTATATGTTCATCATGGATGTTTGCTAATTCATTACTATTACATTGTACTTCTGTATATTTCCACTTAGATTGCCTTTTGCTACAAATGACGCTACCAATATGAGCATGTGTAAGTCAATATATTCAATATTATCGACACTAAACTCACTTATTGCATTTGATTTCACACTACTTGAGCTACCTTATTTTGTTTCTTAAGAAGGATAATGAGACAAATTACCATATCTAAACACAACTGTTGATTATAAGGACAAAAATGTTGAAGATGGGGGTGCTAATAATAAGGGTAAAATCGTTGAGAATAGCGGTGTTAAGGCTAATAATGTTGATGATAATCACAGAACTTGGGCAAAAATCCTAATTCCTAAACGAGATAAGCCAGCAGGTAATAGTCTTTAGTTTATTCCTTTTGACAAGGATGATAAAGGCATGTAATGTGTTAATCTCTCTTTAATGCAATAGTTTTTATGTTTCCCCAACAATTGGCCTTACCCGATTGCTATGAAGTATTGACATTTCCTTTAGTTGTCCATCTTGAATAAATAATGAGGAACTTTAGCCTAATGTTAAAAGTATAAAAGTGGAACCTCATTGAAGTTCCTTAGATTTAGATGCTTTAAAGTTATGAAATCACTCCACATTCAAAATAGATTGGTGGATGTGTGTCAATTGAAAAAAGAAAACGAAGAGGGAAGCAAGAACTCACATTAGTTCTTTTAGACCATAACTCTAAAAAACAACAACCTATAAAGCTTTAGTCATTATCTAAATTTCATTGTAATATCTGAATTTCATTTATTATTTGGATCTTTTTTTTTTGTTTCTAGCAGGAATCATGTACGCAATGAGATGTTGGGTGATAAGGCCCGAGGGAGGTTCACAGAGGCTTTTAATGATGCATACACTGTGTAGCCTTCATTCTAAATAGAGGTTCTCTTTATGTTCATTGTCATTTCTATGAATCTGAATGGTTCACAAGTTTGAGTAATATCGCTTATTGAACATAAATTTGTCACAATATCAAAGCCCATAGAACATAAAGTTGAGTAATATCGCTTAATACATGATCAAATATATTGAAGGAGATTGGTTATCATCTTTGGTGATACAAATTTCTTTGTTAATGTTGGAAAATCTCAAGTTTTTGGCAGTGCTATGAATAGAACTAATTGTCTTAGCAGATTTTTATTCAATTCATTATGAATACTGGATTGAACCTTGACCAATCACTAGTTATTGCTCACACAGGAGTAGTCTAAGATCTTGAAAATATTTGGGGCCATGCGATGATAGTTAACTTGGCACTGAGTTGTTCTTAGTTAAAGTATAATGGATGTTTGGCCTCTAGTATGTTTGTGCATTAGGTGCAGCTTAATATTCTCGTATCCGAAGTCTTCGATTAGGAGGTTGAATAGCGATCCGACTGGTCTTGGTAAACTTTTTTTTAAAGTAAGCTCATAAAAGTGTCTACAAAAACTGGAAAATATACAATGCTCCTATAATACCACAATCAGTACTCCCGAACTAATCGAAACTACATATTCATGTAAATATATGACCCTTTACATAATGTCAAATAAGAGTTCCCTGAGTTTACTATATGACATTACAAATGAGATTCTGAGATCACATTGAGATTCTTAACAATCATGACTTACCTTTTAGTACGCCTCATATCCAATAATGCCTTCCTTCAAAGTGCTTCTCTGATAAATGATCAGTTAAACTCATGTGTAAATCAATTCAGTTTATGATCACCTTATCTTGCAAGTTTATTTGCTTATGAATAGACTATAGACCTCCAAGAATATACCCTTCTTCTCATCACAATGTTGATTGTAAGAAGGGTAGCCAGGCCCCTGGTGTGTTACCTCTATGACCCCCCGTAAGGTACTTGGCCACTATGAGAAACAAAATTTTCAACCCCACCCAAACATCGACCTTCGAATACTTATTTCCATCCACAACGAAGACATCGTCCCCTCCATCTTGAACCTCCTTGAAGACTCAAATCCAACCAAAAAAAATCCCATTTCAGTGTTTGTCCTAAACCTCACGGAGCTCACCGGTAGGGCGGCAGCTGTGCTTGTCCCTAATTTTCACAGAGGTAAACTAACTTCCATTCAAAGCCGATGAGAGAACATAGTCAATGTTTTTTTTTCTCATTCCAACTAAGGGATCGTGATGATGCAACACTTCACCATGATTGCGCCTTATGAGAGCATGCATGGGGATATATGCACGATTGCACTGGATAAAGATGTTCCTATTGTTATTATTCCTTTCCACAAGCAGTGGGAAATTTATGGGAGAGTGGGATCTTCCTCCCCTTCCATTAGGCTGTTAACCAAAATGTCATCTAAAAGGCCCCTTGCTCAGTTGGAATACTTGTGGATCGCACCCAAATGGTGAAACTCTTTCTGTTTTAACAGGTCTATTTTCTTCTTCATCTTCTTCCTCGAATTTGAGTACTAAAGTCGTTATTACTGAATCTTATGATTATGATATCCATTGACAGGTACAACTTTTATTATATTTTCTCGACAAGAATTTTTTAGTAGTGGATCGTATTACGAGTTCATGTGCCAATCAACCTCAATTGACTTCTCAGCCAAGTACCAATTTGATTTCAATACGTGCATAAACGAAGGTTGATCAATTTCCTTTCCTTTCCCATCTCTTTATTTTATTAGCCCGCATTATTGTCTAATATAGTAGTTATTATTTATTAATAGGTTAGTTGAATATGCTCTGGTGTAATGGTTGATGTTTCGAATTGAAGGCTTACGTTTCACTCAAACTTTTAGGTTTGATCTAGATAGATATTTTAGAATGTTATGAGTTTTAAGAGCTAAAATAAAATTTAAGATTACACAAGGACAACTAGGGGAGGACTACATTCACTTTCAGTTATACATGTTGAATGTTCAACTAGGAAGCATGGACATTTCACTAGATGTGAAGTATCCATGCATGGATAAACACACGGATACGGACACACACAACTCAGACACTTTGCGGACACAGGAAAGTGTGTTTAATTGTCCCTATTATTCACAAATAAGCCATTAAAAGGGTGAAAACCCAAACCAACACCAAAACGGCCCCGTAAGAGGCATGGACACCTCGCACGGGACCAATGTAACTTGTAGGAACTGACCGCGCACTCATGGGTCTCCTACTTTGAGAATATGACAATAATTTGAAAACATCTAGATTAAGCTTAAAAATAAGCCGTTAAAAGGGTGAAAACCCAAACCAACCCCCAAACGGCCCCATAAGAGGCATGAACATCTCACATGGGACCAATATAACTTGTAGGAATTGACCGCATAGTCACGGGTCTCCAGATTTGAGAATTTGATGATCATGTGAAAATATCTAGATTAGGCTTAAAAACATGACTTTAGAGGGTGAAAACCCAAACCAATCCTCAAACGGCCCCGTAAGAGGCACTAAAACCTCGCATGGGACTAATGTAACTCGTAGGAGCTGACCGCATAGTCATGGGTATCCCGGTTTGAGAATATGATGATAATTTGAAAATATCTAGATTACTCCTAAAAACAAGTTGTTAAAGGGTGAAAACCTAAACTAGCCCCCAAATGGACCCATAAGAGGCTTGAACACCTCGCAATGGACCAATGTAACCTGTAGGAACTAACCGCATAGCCGCGGATCTCCCGGTTTGAGAATATGTTATCCTCATAATTAATTTCACCAAATTAATGATGTTAAGGGTCTGAGGTCATCCAAGTATGGTATCTGACCTCAGACCTTATCACCACTTAATGATGTTATAAAGTCTGAGGTCATCAACTAAGATGTTATCCTCATAAATAATTTCACTAAATTAATGATGTTAAGGGTCTGAGGTCATCCAACTATGGTATCTGACCTCAGACCTTGTCACTATATAATGATGTTATAAGGGTCTAAGGTCGTCAACTAAGATGTTATCCTCATAAATAATTTCACCAAATTAATGATGTTAAGGGTCTGAGGTCATCCAAGTTTGGTATCTGACCTCAGACCTTGTCACCACTTAATGATGTTATAAGGTCTGAGGTCATCACTTAGATGTCACCCTCATATTTTCTATCGTTAGAGCACAATAAAGCAAGAGTCATCATGGAAACTGATCTTTTATTAATAACCTCTTCGTAAGATGATACATTTACATAACTCTTTGCAACATCATATGTAATACTTCTTTAAATCATCAGCATTCCAGGGGTTAGCGAAAGGTTCCCCTTCTAGGTTTTCTAACCTGTAGGTCCCGGGTACAACCTCTTCTGTCACTTTGTAGGGGCCATGCCAGTTTGGGTGAAGCTTGTTTGTTTTCTCTAAGGTCATCTTCAGTACTAAGTCTCCCACGGTGATGGGTTTTGACTTCACCCTCTGATTGTAGAATTTTTTCGCTCTCTGCTGGTAAGATGCTTGCCTGATTTCTGTGTCTTCTCCTATCTCTTCAATCAGATCTAGGTCTAGTATCCTTTCTTCCCCATTTCTATCAGGGTCATAGGTCTGAACCCTATGAGTTGGGAGCCCCACTTTGGTTGGTATGACAACCTCTGAGCCATACGCGATCATGAATGAGGTTTCTCCTGTTGGTGTCCTTGTTGTGGTTCTGTAGGCCCATAACACAGCATAAACCTCTTCAATCCATCTTCCTTTTGATTTTTCTAACCTCTTCTTGATTCCATCGAGGATTGTTCTGTTCATGACCTCGGTCTGACCGTTTGCCTGAGGTCGGCCAGGAGATGAGAAGAACTGCTTTATCCCAACTCTTACGCAATACTTTTTTAAAGAGGAGTTCTTGAATTGGGTTCCATTATCTGAGATGAGAGTGTTTGGGAGGCCGTGTCTGCATATGATGTTCCTTCAAATAAATTGGAAGGTCTTATGTTCTGTGATTGTTATCATCGGCTCTGCATCCACCCATTTTGAGAAGTAGTCAATGGCAACTATTAGAAACCGATAATTATTAGCTGCTCTTGGCAGGGGCCCTACTAAGTCGATTCCTCATACTGCAAATAGCCATGGAGAGGTTATTGACATCATAGGTTGATGAGATTGATGAGGAATAGTGGAGAATCTCTGACATTTATCGCACCTCTTCACGTAAGCTGCAGCATCTTTGGCCAAGGTTGGCCACCAGTATCCCTGGGTAATGATTTTCTTGGCTAAGGGTTTTCCTCCTATGTGACTGGAGCAAGAGCCCTCGTGAACTTCTTGTAAGACGCGGGGAACTTCGGTGGGATGCACACATCTGAGGAGAGGTAACAGAAATCCCTTCTTGTACAGGACGTCTCCTACTATGGAGAACTTAGCAACCTTATATCTCAATTTCCTCCTCTCTAGCTTGGATTCAGGTAGCTCTCCCTCTTTGATATATCTGATGAGGGGATCTATACATGAGGCTCCTAGGTTCAAATTGAGACAAGGGTTGCATACCTCTTCTTCCTCAATGGTCGTTTTTCCTAAGACCTCAATCGGGACTGTCCTTCTGACGTCTGTCTTTGTTGCCGAGGCTAACCTTGCTAATGCATCTGCGTGGTTATTACTTTGTCAAGGTACTCTCTTCAGTTTTGTCTCTTTAAAATATTCTAACATAGTTCTCACCCTCTTAAGATACTTAGCCATCCTTTCATCTTTGGCCTCATAGACTCCCAATACTTGATTGACAACCAGCCTTGAGTCCCTATGAAGTAGGAGTCGTCTTACTCCTGGAGTCTTTACCAATGAGAGACCTGCTATCATGGCCTCATACTCTAACTCGTTGTTAGATGCCTGGAAGTTGAATCTCAGAGCGTATTCAATGTTGGCACCATCTGGGGCTGAAAGAATCAACCCTGCACCGCTTCCATTGTCACAGGAAGAACTATTAATGAAGAGATTCTAAATATCTGTATCCGATGAGAAGGCCCCTTCTGACATGATTCCTTGTTTAAAGAGGTACCGATCCTCCTCGTTCTCCGCTACTACGCTCCTTATCTTCTTGGATACGGCCTCTTTCGGGTTTTGGAAGACGTTTGGTGCAACCTCTTCCAGTTCTCGAAAGACCTTGTTGTTTAACCCTTCAGCATCCTTTAGGTCATTCTCTGCTTCGGCCTCTTCCCATGTGAACTTAGCAACAAAGTCTGCAAAAGTCTGCCTTTTGATGGCTGCCCTAGGTTGATAAGCAAGGTCATACTCTCCCAACTCAATAGCCCAGGTCATCAATCTTCTAGACTTCTCAGGTTTTTGTAGAACCTGTCTTAGTGGGGAATCGGTGAGGACGATAATGGAATGGGCTTGGAATTAGGGCTTCATCTTCCTTGAGGCATGTATAAAGGCATAGTCCAATTTTTTCATACGAGGGTAATTTTGCTCAGACCCTTGAAGCGCTTTATTGTTGAAATACACAGGACTTTGGGTTCCAACGTCTTCCCGCACTATGGCTACACTGATTGTTGATTCGGAGACCCCTAGATACACGTACAATTTCTCTCCTACTATGGGCCGAGATAACAACAAGGGAGACCCAAGGTAAGACTTGAGATGGTTAAAAGCTTTTTTTCACTCTTCGTCCCACAGGAAGGCCTTTCTAAGAACTTTAAACAATGGAAGACACTTATCTGTTGCTCTGGAAACAAACCTGTTGAGTGTGGCCACTCTCCCCGTGAGTCTTTGGACGTCCTTGATGCTCCTTGGTGTCTTCATATCAAGCAAAGCCTTGATTTTTTTAGGGTTTGCTTCGATTCCTCTTTGATTGATGATAAATCCAAGCAACTTACCTACTCCTACCCCAAAGACACACTTCGCGGGGTTGAGTTTCATCCTGTACAAGTCCATAGTATCGAAGGTCTTTTCAAGGTCTGCCACATGAGTGCATGCCTTTAAGCTCTTCGTCAGCATATCATCTACATACACCTCTATAGTCTTGCCTATTTTCTCTTCGAACATCTTGTTCACACGACGTTGGTATGTTACCCCCGTATTTTTCAGATCGAAGGGCATTACTTTGTAGCAGTACTTCCCTTTGTCGGTAATGAAGGCTGTCTTCTCTGAGTCCTCCGCATCCATGAAGATCTGATTGTAGCCTGAATACGCGTCCATGAAGCTCATGAGCTCATGACCCACAGTAGCATCTACCATCCGATCTATCCGAGGTAAGGGATAGCTGTCTTTTGGGCAAGACCTGTTCAGGTCAGTGAAATCAACGCATATTCTCCACTTCCCATTGGCTTTGGGCACAATGACTGCATTCGATAACCACTCCAGATATATGACTTCTCTTACAAACTCAGCCTCTTTCAATTTTTTAACTTTTTCCCGGATGACATCGTACTTCTCCCTGGAGTAAACTCTTCGCCTTTGTTTGATAGGCCTGGCATCTTTGGCCACGTTGAGCTTGTGACTCATAACCTCAGGGTTGATGTCGGGCATGTATGCGTGAGTCCAAGCGAAGACACTCTGCCTCTTCCTCAGGAAGTTTATCAACTCTTCCTTAATTTCTATCTTTAGGGCTTTGCTGGCCTGGACAGCTTTTTTTGGTTCGTCCTCATTGAGGACGACGAATTCTACCTCTTTTGCGGCCTCTCCCTTCTTCAACTTTGTTTCATCTCTTGGGTCCAATGTATCAATGCTTTAAGTGGTGGTTTCCCTCTTATGCGCCTCTCTCTCTCTCTTTGGACGAGTTGAAGTAACATTATCGTGCTATGGTCTGGTCACCTTGCACTTACCCTACCCTATAGGGGGTCAGGAATTTTAGCATCTGGTGGATCGTCGATGGCACAGCTTCAAACTCCTTAAGGGCCACTCTTTCTATGATGAGGTTATAGGCCGAGAAGACATTTTTATCCATTACGAAAAAATTTATCTTTCGGGTCAACCTCTTAGGCCACTCGTCACCCATCCGTACGTCCATCTCATACATGCCCAATGGATGGACCTTTTCGCCGCTGAAGCCCATTAAAGGATGATGATAGGGTACTAGCCTAGCTCTGATAAGACCTAGGCTCTTGAAGCAAGGCCAAAACATCACGTCTGCTGAACTCCCCCATCCACGAGGATCCTCTGCACCTCGCATCCATGCACCCTTCTTGTTATTACCAAAGGGTCATCATGCGGGGCTAAGATACCTTTGAAGTCGAGCCTGGAGAACCCAACTATAAGAGTGTCCATGTCCACCTTCTTTCTCTTATGTACTGTATCAGAAGACGTTAGATTTATAACTTCAAGTTTGGCCACTGACTTGGCCTCTGCCACATGAGCTTTCATGTCAGCCACTTCAGAGCCACTTCTCATAAGTCCTCCACATATGGTGTCAACACCAAAGGAGATCATACCAACCCTCTTCATCGGGGTTCTATCATCTTTAGGCGAAAGGTCTGGATCATCTTTATCATCATCTTTCGAGTTGTTGCCTCTTCTAGCTGGGGCATCATCACGGTATCTGTCGTTTTTCCTTTTCTTAGGGTCATATATTCCCCCTTTAGGAGATTTGCCATCAAAATAATTCCTCATCTTTCTAGATTTTAACATCTTCTCAATCTCATCCTTCAAGGCGAAGCATCTGTCTATAATATGGCCATGGTCCTGGTGGAACTCACACAACAAGTTTTTGTTCCTCTTATGCAGAGGAGCCTTCAGTTTTTCTGTCCATCTTAGAGTCCTATCAATCTTGATCTCGTTGAGGATATGCTCACAACTCACGGTTAGAGGAGTATAGTGAGCAAACTTGTCATCGGGTGACTTCTTCTTTCCATATTTCTTTCTTTGGGACTTCCTGCTACTACCGCGATTCTCATCCTCATACTTAGCGACCATTGCCTCTTCGGCATTCATGACTTTTCTCGCAGTTGCCAGTAGCTCTGCCATGGACCTGGGAGGGTCTTCCGCGAGTTTCCATAACAACTTCCCTTTCTGAAGACCTCCTATGAGTGCGATCATGGCTATATTCTCTTCCTAATCTTCAACCTCAAGTTTCTCTTTGTTGAACCTGCTGATGTAGTCCCTTAGGCTCTCATCCTTACCTTGCTTGACATACAGTAGATGAGTGGTCTTCTTTTGAGGTCTTACCCCAAATTAGAAGTTATGAATGAATCGTTCGTCCAAGCCCTTGAAGTTCTCAATTGAATTCTTCAAAACAGAAGTAAACCAGCTATGTGCTGCTCCTGTTAGAGTCCCAAAGAAGTCCCTACACTTCATCTCATCAGGTATCGAGTAGATGTCCGCTGCTGATTGATACATCTCAATGTGATGTACAGGATTGGTGCTACCGTCATACTTGGGAGACACCACGGGTGGTTTGAACTTAGCAGGGCTCAGGAAGCTCACTATCTTAGCCACAAATGGAGAGCCCTCTGATAAACCTCTTTGCAATGGGTCTCATCTCTTAACGAGGTCTCCTATCTTCTCCTCGAGACATTGGATAGATTCATTCCATGGTCTCCTATCGTCGGCCTGGCCGAGGTTATCCCCAGCCACCTCCAAGGGATGGACTGAGGGTTCTTCAGCCGCAGAACAACGTCTATTGTTGACCTCTTCCTGATCTCTGCCTCTTCCCGCATGGGGTCAGCCTTGGTGAGGTCGAACTTGAACGTCTCCCCTCTGCGAGCCAACTGCACTTCTCGACCTTGATAACCTCTGTCTTAGGTCATTTACTGGGCCCAACCTCTCAAAGGCTGACCCTTTACTCAATCGATCCAAAGTTGATCCTCACTGTTGGTCCTCTTCACCTCTTCTACCACCACAACCTTGGCTCAACTAAAGAGGACCTACCGTATTATTTGAAACCTCATACGTCTCCCAATATTCTTTCGACACATCTTTCGCCTCTAGGTCATCATACCTGTCCTCCGGGCAAGGGTTTCCTTGCCTCCCCAGGCATAAGCGCCTAGGGTCAGCAACGTCCCTCCTCCACTGGGGCACAGGTCCTTCATTGGTGCCTGGGGTGGTCCCCTAGCATCAAGATGAGGCTGGGCAGCCGTCGGAGTGATCATTTCTGGTGAAACTCCAGGTGGCCTCATCATAGTTTGGCTGAGCTGTGCAAACTTCTCCTGCATAGCTTGTTGCGTTACAGCCAAAGACCTCAAGGCTGCAGCCACCTCCGCCATTTCGGACTGGGGTGGTGCCTGGCTGGAACTAGGTCCTCCTGCTCCAGGTGGCAAAAGAGGCGATGGTAACTCTGGTGCTATATGCTAACACTAAAGATCTTGAGTAGCAGGTGATCTTAATACCTTAAAGGGACTCTTTCAATGGTGAAGCAGCTCCACGCAAGGGGCGGTGCCTGGTTCACCACCAGAGTCTCCAATGAGATTAAGCAGAAAATGAGGAACAGACAGCTTCTCTCTTCTCACAGACGGCGCCAAAATGATGATGCTGGAAACAGCACCACCCTTCAAGGTGTTTTTTAGCTCTATTCAATGTTAACAATGGCAGGATAAGAGTACATACACATATAGTAGAAGGAGGTGAGGAGAAGAGGATTCACACCGGAATATAAGTGGTTCAGCCAATCTGGCCTACGTCCACTGTGAAAGTGTATGATGTGTATCACTGTATGAGGGCTTTAATGGCCATGGATACAATCTCTCAAGCTTTCTCTCTCTACTATGTATTTGAACAGAGTTTTACCTAGGGTTGCTAATTTCGGGATCCTTTGCAAGGTAGAGGATGACCTCTATATATAGTACCTGGGGGGTGTAATGTACCCCCCATGCATGCAAAGGGCATGTGTGTGTTGATCTAGCCAATCTGATGAAGACATCTATCACTGTCACATGTAGAGAATGGTGATGAAATATTCCCATCACGTGAGGGGAATGATTTGTTATAATTAAATTGTGTCCACGTGTCCTTGTCCACACATGTCAATAAGTGCTCGGCCTTCGTGCTGGGTCATGACCTCGGCCTGGAAGAGTTCGAGGTTATTAAGGTCTAGCTGCCCATCCTATCCGAGATGAGCCATCATGGTCTCGGCTTAAGTGAAGCCGAGGTAAGGCCTTAAGGTCGGCCTGGGCCGAGGTTAGGTTGGCATGTGCTTGGAACATTGGTCGATTCACAGGTGGGGTTGACCTTGGTAGTATGTCTCCTTGTAGCCTCGGCCTACCCCAGGACGAGGTTGCCATTCCCGATTGAGTTGATGAACTGCTGACCCCTTGAAGAGGTTGGTAGTGGTGTAGGCTAGGGCCGACCGAAATACGGCCGAGGTGGCAAGTCACTGATTCAAGGCCTTTCCAACATCGTCCATACCCTCGGTCGAGGTTGATGTCTCTGGGCCGAGGTGACACTTAGGGCATATCAAACAATAATATGAAAATATCTAGATTATGCTTAAAAACAAGCTGTTAAAGGATGAAAACCTAAACTAGCCTTCAAACGGTCTCGTAAGAGGCATGAACACCTCGTACGAGACCAATGTAACTTTTAGGAACTGATCGTGTAGTCATGGGTCTCCCGGTTTGAGGATATGATGATAATTTGAAAATATTTAGATTATGCTAAAAAATATGTCGTTTGAGGGTGAAAACTCAAACCAGTCCTCGAACGGCCCCGTAAGAGGCACTAAAACCTCATATGGGACTAATGTAACTCATAGGAGAAAACTAGACCCCCCAAACGGCCCCGTAAGAGACATGGACACCTCGCACGGGACAAATGTGACTTGTAGGAACTGACCGCGTAGTAACCGATCTTCCGGTTTGAGATTATGAGGATAATTTGAAATATTTAGATTATGCTTAAAAACATGCCATTTGAGGATGAAAACCCAAACCAGTCCTTAAACGGCCCTGTAAGAGGCACTGACACCTCGCAGGGACTAATGTAACTCGTAGGAGCTGACCACATAGTCATAAGACTTTCGGTTTGAGAATATAATATAATTATAACTCGTCTATGCAATTTCTCAGCTTGAATAAGATTTTTTTAAAATTACTTGGTTACTAATATCATCTCTTTTTTGTATGCTATTTTTTTGCAGGATAACATTTTATCATTAGCTTTTATCCACATGGAACACATGAAGAAGTCAATGGTTTACAATATGGGGATTCTTTATTCAATGTCATTAATATTCAGGATTCTATTTTTCTGTGTTATGGCCGTGTGAGATTTTGTAGTTTTATTGTTAACTTTTATGGCCGTGCAGGCTTTTGTAATTTTATTGTTATATTTTATGGTCGTGTAGGCTTTACATTACGCAGGTTTATTTTAGCAGGTTTTAGAATGTCCAGAAAATAGAGGAGACTCTATCCAATGTTTTTTGGTTTTTAAACTATTAAGACTTGTAATATTTTTAAGTTTGTATGTACATTAGTTTATCAACAACGTGTAAGATTCACAATTTGAGAATTTTCTTGTTTTCAAATAATTAATTTTTTTTCTTTGATCTAAAAATTTGGCACAATTCAAAACTGTGCCAAAAGTGTATTAAAATTTGGCACGGTTTTGAATTGTTTCAAAAGTGTACCAAAATGTACTCAATCAAGCACAGTTATAAACTGTGCCAAAAGTGTGTCAGAAATATCAAATTCTTGCACGGTTTAAAAGTGTGCCAAAAGTGTTCCTGTTTGGCCAAATCTGGCACACTTTTAAATCGTGCCAGAAAAAAATGGCCATTTTGAAACACCTCATTCTGGCACAGTTCAAAATCGTGCTAGATTTGATCTGACAAAATTTTAAATCGTGCCAGATTGTTGTTTTTGGTGTAGTGTTTGTGGAGGGCCAATTGGTTGGGGCTACGTATGTCTTGGAATCATAGCACGCGTCGGCACAGGTGGTCTAGGCGTTGTGTAGGTCATTATTTTAGGTACTACATGGTAGTTCCACTTACAAGGAGGTAGATGTAGATGCTGGGACCCATTGTCACTGTCGGGGTATGGACTATGCAATGGTGTATTGCGTAGGGACCACCCCACTTGTATGTTTTTTTATGTCCATTTGGATAAGGGACTCCTTCAGACTTATCGATAGATCACTAATGTGACATTGAAGGTAGATGCCGCTATGTGTCGTATATTTATAAGGACATATATAATTATATAAATTAATTGAGAATCAATCCTGGTAGTCTAATGAGGTAGACAATTGATAATGAACCCAACCCTACATATCGCATAGTGGATGTTATGCTACTTCTTGTGGGTGGTATCATATGGGTTACCCTGGGAACTAGAAGCACATATGTAGACGATTAGGTTCAATATATATTATGATAGATGCATCGAATATTACCTTATTGTTATAGTTATCAGACTTTCATATTTAGGACTTGAGTTGGCATGCGTATAGTATGCACTTAGATGAGGGGTGAGATACTTACTACATGTGAGTGCCGATGGACGGTGCATACGTTGAATTAACTGAATCATTGCATTTTAAATTCATAAGATAATTCTCGCAACTCTAAGGCGCTGACCCAAATTAACATGGATAACAGGGCTGATGGAAGACTAGACTTGCGGTCACATTTGCTCATCAGTTATTTTAGATCATTGACTCGAGTTTAGGTTGTTATTTCCCTTCTAGTTATTTTATTAATTCAGAGATTGTACTGGCATAAGACCGAAGTTTATTATTTAGTCATTCTGAGAATAGTGGTACTTATGTTGGAGGTTTTATTACTATTTAGATGTTGGACTTATTTATTGTCAGATATTATTTAGATGGTTTTATCGTACATGTTGAATTAAAATAAAATGTTTTGATACTGAGAATGATATATATTGTTAGACAAGTCCCATCTTCGGTGTATTGTGTCTATCCAACCTTTACGTGGAAAATGGGGGTTGTTACAGTTTGTATCAAAGCATCTTAGTTCTAGCGTCCTTAGTATTTGTGTTGCGTTTATTACATTATGCATTGCGTTCTTTGATATATAGAGCCTATGATTGAGAATCATTTTACTCTTTGTGATTTATTACTAATACGAACCTTGTTTGCTTTCAAATGGAAAATAGTAGGCGAGTAGACCACGATGTGTCACCACACAGGCTGTAGAGGAAACGGCTCAGCAGGAGCCGTAGCCACACCCATAGCCATTAGTAGACCCACCCACAGTTAACCCAGCAGATATTGCATTATTGTGACACAGATAGTCTCCACGGTGATGGTCGCTATGTTACAGCATTTTTAGCCACCGCAACAGCAGCCACCACCACCACCACCCGCAGTAGGTGGTGCTACCCATGCAGGCACAGGGATTAGTATGGGATAGATCATATATAGAGGCATTTACTAAAGGCCACCCATTAGAGTTCGCTTGGAGTCCCGATATTTTGGTGTCCAATCAGTGGAAAAAGGACATTCAGTGACAGTTGAGTATGGTTGAGTGCACTCCAGTGCACAAGAAAATGTTAGCTTCATTTTGACTGGTAAGAGCAACCTTATATTGGTGGGAGTCTGTCACTACACTGGAGGAGCGGGACATGTTGACTATTGATGAGTTGGGGGATAAGTTTGAGGGAAAGTATTTACCACTAGCTATAAGACCCAAGATGAGAACGAAGTTCATGGACCTTGAGCACGAAGGTCACACAGTAGCATAATATGAGGAGAAGTTTACTGCATTGTCTTATTTTACTATGGAGGAGATAAAATTTAAAGAGAAGAAGATTGAGAAGCTTGTGTCAGGGACAACTTGGCACATTAAGAAGTCGTTGTTGGGGGAATCCGTCTTTCACCACCTGCACTCAAATGGTAAATTTCGCTTTGTTGACTTGTCAGGATCACAAGTCATTTCAAAAAAGTAAAGGAGATAAGAGACCCAGTTCAGAGATGTCGAACCAACAGGGTAAGACAAATGTAAATGGCAGTCAGGGCACCCAGAAGTTTAAGGGGAAACGGGCGAACGATCATCATAAGAGGTATAGGGGTTTCGATGATCGGAATAAGAAGGGATATGGATATCAACAGAGACACCATCAGGGCTAATGGTAACAGGATTTAGGCCAACAAGGCCGATAGCCAGATAGACACCAGTTTCATGGAAATTGCTATATTTGTGGAGAGAGGGGTCATACAGTAAAGAAGTGACCTCGAGGTAATTCGGGAGCACATGAGCAGGGCGGACAGTGTGGGTATCAGGCACCACAAGGGAAACGTTATTGGTTTCTATCCCCACTTGGGATTGCAGTGCTAGTACGACTAGCTCTAGTCGCCCCACCTCAGGGTCAATAACCACAATTACAGTATGTACAGGTATACCATTTCATGTCTGAAGAGGGACCGAAGCTAGCTCAGACAGTGGAGGGTACGTTCCCTACTTTTGGGCATATTTGCCGCATTTTATTTAACACTGGTGCATCTCATTCATTTATTAGGACTAGCTTTGCTAATTAGTTAGAGATGATAGATTTTTTATCTGATATACTACTTTATATTGATTCCCCATGGGTAGAGGGGTACCTATACGTTTAGAGTGCAAACGTATAGGGATTGATATTGGGTAACTTACATTTGTAGTAGACCTACTGGTGTTAGATATGTCTGAGTATGACGTTATCCAAGGGATAGATTGGTTAGCTATATACAAAGTCTGTGTTGATTGTTATGGTAAGTCTATAATCTTTGCCATTCTATGGCAGGAGATGTACCTAGATGCAATGCTGAACCTCTGGGGAGGGTTGAGCACGCATTTATATTACATTTAGGAGAAGAATTCTTCGGAGGTCATTGTTTCACTAGAATCCATACCGATTATGAGTGAGTTTTTTGATGTATTTGGAGAGATTCCGGGATTGTCACCTAGTAGAGAGATAGAGTTTGTAATTGACCTGATTTTAGGTACGAGACCCATCACATGTGCACCATATCGTATGGCTCCTCTGGACATGAGGGAGCTTATAGACCAGATTCAACAGTCACTGGGTTAGGGATTTATTCGGAGTAGTTTGCCTTAGAGTTCTCCAGTTCTATTCGTCAAGTAGAAGGACTGGTGTTTGAGATATTGGATTTATTACAGGGAGTTGAACAAAGTCACTACATAAAAAAGTATTTATTTCCATGTATTGATGACATGTTCGACCAGATGAGGGGTGGAGCGTATTTTTTTAAGATCGATTTGAGATTAGCGTATCATCAGCTGAGGATTCAGGAGCAAGATATCCCAAAGATGACATTTCTGATGAGATATAGGTTGTATGAGTTCTTGGTTATGCTGTTTGGCTTAACCGATGCACCGGTAAGGTTTATGGACCTGATGAATCGAGTGTTCAAGGACTTCCTAGATTAGTTCATCATTATGTTCATAAATGACATAATGATTTATTCTAGGACTCCAGAGGAGTACGCACAGCATTTGTAGGTAGTTTTACTGACGTTACGGGACCATTAGCTCTATGATAAGTTTGAGAAACTTGGTTTTTGGTTGCGGGATGTTCAATTTTTGGGACACATAGTGTTTGAAAGGGGGATATCGGTGGATATAGGAAAGGTTTTCGTAGTGATGGCGAGGGGATAGCCCACTACACCTATTGTCACGACCCCGTCCCAAAATTAGTAGTAGGGAACGAGTGTCTTGACATGCCACCAAGGCAACATATATTCTGACTTAATTTGTTTCCTCAAATAAGTGCAACGGAAATATAATCACATGGTTATGAATCGTAAAATAGTGAAATTAAAGGAATTACGTCATCAGAGCTTTTTAAAAGAAAACTTCATTTATTTTTAAAGTAACGATGAATGATAACTTAAGATAAAATTTAAAAACTTATTATAAGAGAGCCAAACATGCTTTAAATGATAAAACAAACATAATAACAAAAAGAGCTCTAAAATCTGAATCTTCAACACAGTCCTTTTTCGTTCCCTTCGTGAACCTACTTATTTCCTGAAAAATGGTTATTTATACAACATCAGCTGAAAGTCGAATGAGATTCAATCTCCAGACATTGCATGATTTTTCAGAAATTTGATACCTATTCAATTTACAACAGAAGGCATATACATATATGGACAGAAATTTGCAGTAAAATATATAAAGTAAACTGACAATATATATTTTGAGAATAAAAAGTTCATAATAGAACAGATAAAACAATTGAGCAATATGTCAATTATTCCATTTTATTTTGATGGCTATGTATGTTCTAATAACCAGATAAACAGATAGTGTCACCAGATGTTTTCACTTGGTAACAACACAGACAGAAAATCGTGATATCTGAAACAACGCCTTATTTAGGGCACACCAGCGATAAACCAACTGGGAAGGTACCACCCAAATATTTCCACCCGGTAGTCAAGGTCAACATAGTAAGAGAGTTTCCATAGGCCGAATCAATAATTTCAGAATTCAAATCGGATGTATATATCGTGAGATATACACATATAACAAACGACGGAATCATCGGTATCAAATGTATTTTGAGGGTAAAACATTTTAGAAAATAGATATAATTTGCATAATATCATATGATCAAAATACGTAAGGGATGTCACAGAGTACTCACCTAGAACATAAATCTGAAGTTACAGATAAAGAGTCTTGAATCTGTCGTTAGTTCTTAAGACGAAACTTCTTCTAAACTTTCTCGTATTTTCTCTCACTGTTTCTCTCTGATCTTTGGAATGAATTTAGTGTAATAACTGATCCTAAGGCCTTATTTATAGTTTCCCAAAGTTATTTGGGTGATGACACGTGCCTCGATGACTAAGAGTTCATTTTGGCGAGTCAGCGTGTCGCGTGTCGTGTAACGGGGCTATCTTGCAGTCTTTATTTCACCCGATGCCGACACGTGTTTTAGCCTTATTTAACTGAATGACATGTGTTTTATACTTATTTATATGGATGACACGTGTAAGGTGAGGTGGCAAAAGTATAGCACGAGGTGTCAAGCACGATGTGTAAAGTTATAAAGGGTATAATGGTCATTTTACACATAAAAGGGTATTTTAGTAATTTACACCATACAATTTCAATATTTCTTAGGGGTACTTAAAAATATTTTATTTACAAAATGGTCCTTTTTATATTTTCATTTCAGTCCCTATAACTTTCTTTATTTAAAAATTAAGTCCCTGAGGTTTCATAAAATTTTATTTTCTACCCCAAAACTTATCATTTAGCTTAGGATATGCCATAAGACTTTGATTTAATCCATTTTGATGAAAAAGGGGGTTATTTTAAAGTGTTTAAGTCGTCCTAACTAGCCTCCCCTTCCAACCAATCAAAATATAACACATAGTGTGGTAATAGGACAAAATACAACTTAAAGGATGGACAGATTTACCCTTATTTCGTAATTTCGGCATAACTTCTTGCTCGAACCTTCGTTTAAGACACCGTTTATTGTGTTACAAACCTAATTCATATATCTACAATTTTTTAGTTTTTAACTCAAGTCAATTGTTATATTATAATGGTAAAAACTAGTCTCTAATAGGAACATTCCTACCGAAAACTTTAAAATTTTATGTTTGTAACTAATTTGATATTTAATGATTTCTAAAGGTAGGTCTAGACTAAAATAATAAATTAAAATTATGTACCATAATAACACACTGTCCATATCTCATATGTAATAACAAAACATTTAAAACAAGTTATACATGAACATATAAAAGTGGGGTCATTACATCCTACCCTCCTTATAAAAAGTTTGGTCCCCAAACTTTACTTGCATTAATTTCCAAACAAGTATGGATATTTCTCCTTTGTTTCATCTTTTCGCTCCCATGTTGCTTATTCAATGGAATGATTACTCCATAACACTTTGACCAATGGAATTACCTTAGTTCGTAATATTTGATCTTTATGGTCCAAAAATTCTATCGGGTGCTCAATGTATGACAAATTTTCTCTAACTTGAAGAGGTCGTGACTTAGGATATTCGTTGGATCCGGGACGTATTTCTTCATCATTAACACATGAAACACATTATGTACACCAGAGAGTTCAGGAGGTAAGGCTATTTTATACGCAACAGCTCCTACCCTTTCAAGGATTTCAGAAGGTCTTATGTATCTTGGACTTAACTTCCCTTTCTTCCCAAATCGGATTACTCCCTTTGCTGGTGATACTCGTAAGAACACATAATCTCCTCTTTGGAATTCCAACTCTCGTCGACGATTATCAACATAACTCTTTTGACTGCTTTGAGAGATTCGAAGTCAGTCTTGTATTAAATTCACTTTCTCTGTTGTGATCTGGATCAATTGTGGTCTCAATAATTTTCTTTCTCCAACTTCTACCCAATATGTAGGGGAATGACACCATCTACCATAGAGTGCCTCATACGGAGCCATTTGAATACTTGCTTGATAACTATTATTATATGCAGACTCCAGTAATGGTAAATGATCATCCTAATTCCCTTTTAGATCAAGTACACATGCCCGAAGCATATCCTCTAAGGTTTGAATGGTTCTCTCAGATTGTCCATCCGTTTGAGGGTGAAAAGCAGTGTTGAAATTCAATTTTGTTCCCATGGATGTTTGTAGGCTTTTCTAGAAGTCAGACACAAATCTAGGGTCACAATCAGAAACAATTAAAATTGGGGTTCTATGAAGCCTAATAATTTCCCGCACATACAACTTAGCTAACTTTTCTAAAGAATGGGTAATCTTAATGGCAAGAAAATGAGTAGATTTGGTTAACCTATCAATAACTACCCAAATAGAATCATTACCATTTGAACTCCTTGGTAAGCCTGTCACAAAATCCATAGTAATATGTTCCCATTTCCACTCAGGGATATGTGGGGGTTGTAATAATCCTGATGGTTTCTGATGTTCCTCTTTTACTTGTTGACAAACCAAACATTGAGATACAAATTTGGCTATCTCCCTTTTCATGTTATTCCACCAAAATAATTCTCAAAGATCCCTATACATCTTTGTACATCCAGGAGGAAATGTGAATCTTGAGTAATGACTTTCCTCTAAATTTGTCTCTTTAGTTGGGCCTCACATGGCATACACACTCTATTTCCGAACCTCAATATATCATCTTCTATACAAAATTCAATCATCTTCCCTTTAATAAATTCTTCTCTAATCTTCTTCAGTTGTGGGTCATTTACTTGTGCAATTTTGATCCTTTCCATCAACATGGGTTGTACTTGTAAATTTGCGATTATTTCTCCTTTACTATAAATACATACATCTATTTCCATACTTCTTAAATCCTTCAACAGTGCTTCCTGGCTTGTAATAAGACACGCTAAATTAGGTATAGACTTCCTATTTAAAGCATCAGCTACAATATTAGCTTTCACCGGGTACTCAAATCATAATCCTGCATTAATTCTAACCACCTCCTTTGTCTCGTGTTCAATTCTTTTTTTGTAAAAATATATTTCAAACTCTTATGATCAGTATAAATCTTACAAGTCTCACCATACAAATAATGTCTCCAAATCTTAAGAGCAAAAATTACAGCTTTTAATTATAGGTCATGGGTTGGATAATTTTGCTCATGTGGTTTTAAATATCTCGAGGAATAAGCTACTACTTTTCCATTTTGCATTAGCACACATCCCAAACCATTTTTAGAAGCATCACTATAAATCACAAATCCCCCTGTCTTGGAAGGAATAGTTAAAATTGGGGTAGTTACTAATCGATTCTTACGTTCTTGAAACTATTCTCAACTTCCTCAGACCATTCATATTTCACCTTCTTTTGGGTTAACCTAGATAGAGGTTTGGTAATACTGGAAAATCCTTTAACAAATCTTCGATAATAACCTGCTAATCCTAGGAAACTATGAATCTCTGTCACATTAGTTGGTCTAGGCTAACCTACTATAGCCTCGATCTTTTGAGGGTCAACCAACACTCCCTCCTTAGAAATGACATGTCCTAGAAAAGAGATGCTAGACAACCAAAACTCACACTTCTTTAATTTCGCATATAATTTCTCCTTCCTAAGGATTTGTAACACTATCTCTAAATGCTTTTCGTGTTCTTTAATACTTTTGGAATAAATAAGGTTGTCATCAATGAAAACAACCACACACTGATCCAAATACTTCCTAAACACTCTATTCATCATAACCATAAAAGCAGCTGGTGCATTAGTTAGTCCAAATGGCATCACAAGAAATTCATAGTGACCATATCTAGTACGAAAAGCTGATTTCAAAATATCATCTTCCTTAATCTTCAATTGATGATAGCCTGACCTAAGGTCATTCTTTGAAAATACTTGAACACCTTGAAGTTGGTCAAACAAATCATCTATACGAGGTAAGGGGTATTAATTATTAATGGTCACCTTATTTAGTTCACAATAATTGATACATAACCTCATCATCCCATCTTTCTTTTTAGCAAATAACACTGGAGCACCCCAAGGGGATACACTTGGTCTAATAAAACCCTTGTCTAACAAACCTTGTAATTGAAATTTTAATTCCCTTAATTCTAAAGATGCCATACGATAAGGTGGCTTCGAGATTGGTATAGTAGCAGGAATAAGATCAATCGTAAACTCTATTTCTCTACTAGGAGGAAGACTGGGTAAGTCATCAGGAAAAACATCTGGAAAATGTTTTGCTATAGGAATATCTTCTAAACTAGGCTCTTTTGTTTGCAAATCAATAACACTCACAAGGAATCCTCGACATCCCTTGTTAAGAAACCTACAAGCTTGCATTACAGAGATGATACGTATGGGAGATAGGATGCCAAATCCTTTATAAATGAATTCTGGTTGGTTAGGAACTTAGAAAGTAACTCTCTTCTCAAAACAATCTACCTTAGCATGATACGATGATAACCAATCCATCCCCAAAATGACTTCAAAGTCTTTTATGTCTAAAACTATCAAATCAACAAATACTTTATGACTGTCAACATCTATAGGGCAAGACTTATATACTAATGTTCCCATCAATAAACGTGCATGCTACGATTCAAGGGTTCGACCTTATTAGGAAAGCGATTAACAAAATGCACATTAACAAATGAATGGGTAGAAAGAGGATCTATTAAAACTTGAAAAGGTTGTGCACATATAGAAAGTGTACCTAACACTACTGCGTTAGAAGCTTGGGCATCTGAAAGTGCAAAAACTCTACCTTGTCTGCCTTGGTCCTTCCTTTCTCCTAAAGGTTGTATCGGAACCCTTGATGGGGTTGGTCAATCTTTTATCTGATGTCCTTTCTCTCCACACCTAAAACAAGCTCCCGTATCCTTGTAACAAGGTCGTCCTCTATGCATCTTTCCACATTGCTGACATATCTTGTTATTATACCGTTTGTAATCCCTAACTCCCCCAACATTGGATGCATTCCTAAAATTATTCCTATTATTTGGGTTCTTCCCTATTTATTCCCCAAACTTCTTCTTACCATCTCTAATTCGATTGTACTCCTCGTCATCCCTTTCGGTTATCGTAGCCCTAACCGCAATATCACTATACGATGTCAACTTTAGGAAGGAAATTCTACTATGAATACTTAACCTTAACCCACGTCCAAACTTTTTGTCTTTTAAAACAGCAGTTATCATAACATAAAGTGCAAAACGAGATAACTCAATAAACTTGGCGTCGTACTGACTAACCATCATATTCCCTTGCACTAGACTCATGAATTCAGCTACCAATTCATCCTTCACCGTTTTCGGGAAATATTTCTCACAAAAGATCACCAAGAAGTCCTTCCAACCTATGCAAATATTCCACTTCTCATTTATCCTCTTAGTCATTCTCCACCAATGTTCGGCTTCACCTTCTAACATAAATGTTGTAAATGAAACTATTTGTTGATCAGTACATTTAAGAACATCGAGCATCTTTTCCATCTGCATCACCCAACTTTCTGCTTCAGTGGGGTTAGGAGTACCTTTAAAAGATGGTGAATTTAACTTCTTGAATTGTTCAATAGTACATCTACTTAGTTCAGGAATCCCTATTGCTCTATTATTCACCTGATGCTCCACAATCTTTGCCAGACTCTCAATTGCCTTGTATGCACCTTCCAGTCCTTCCATACTTAAACCACTTCTCGCAGTTGATCTTGGATTGGTCATTTTCTATAGTCATGGCCAAACATAAGACGTATTATACTAACTCAAGATTGCAAATTAGAAGAATAATTATATATAAACAATTATATGTAGACTATAAGGCATATGGAGGGTTATCACACAAGTCGGATATTTAATCCTATATCCTATGTATGGAGACTTAAAATCAATAACGTTCGAAACTTATGTTCAGTAGTCTACGGGTTCATAACCTATGCTCTGATACCACCTCTGTCATGATCCCGTCCCAAAATTAGTAGTAGGGAATGAGTGTCTTGACATGCCACTAAGGTAACATATATTCTAACTTAATTTGTTTCCTTAAATAAGTGCAACGGGAATATAATCACATGGTTACTAATCATAAAATACTGAAATTAAAGGAATTATGTCATCAGATCATTCTAAAAGGAAACTTCATTTATTTTAAAAGTAATGATGAATGACAACTTAAGACAAAATTTAAAAACTTATTACAAGAGATCCAAACATGCTCTAAATGATAAAGCAAACACAATAACAAAAAGAGCTCTAAAAGCTGAATCTTCAACACAGTCCTTTTTCGTTCCTTTTGCAAACCTACTTATTTCCTAAAAATGGTTATTTATACAATATCAGCTAAAAGCCGAATGAGATTCAATCTCTAGACATTCCATGGTTTTTCAAAAAATTGATACCTATTCAACTTACAACAGAAGGCATATATACATATATGGACAAGAATTTGCAGTAAAATATATAAAGTAAACTGACAATATATATTTTCAGAATAAAAAGTTCATAACAGAACAGATAAAACAATTGAGCAATATGTCAATTATTCCATTTTATTTTGATGGCTATATACGTTCTAATAACCAGATAAACAGATAGTGTCACCAGATGTTTTCACTTGGTAACAACACAGACAGAAAATCGTGATATCTGAAACAACGCCTTATTTAGGGCACACCAGCGATAAACCAGCTGGGAAGGTACCACCCAAATATTTCCACCCGGTAGTCAAGGAAAACATAGTAAGAGAGTTTTCATAGGCCGAATCAATAATTTCAGAATTCAAATCGGATGTATATATCGTGAGATATACACATATAACAAACGACAGAATCATCGGTATCAAATGTATTTTGAGGGTAAAACATTTTAGAAAATAGATATAATTTGCATAATATCATATGATCAAAATACGCAAGGGATGTCACAAAGTACTCACCTAGAACATAAATCTGAAGTTACAGATACAGAGTCTTGAATCAGTCGTTAGTTCTTAAGACGAAACTTCTTCTAAACTTTCTCGTATTTTCTCTCACTGTTTCTCTCTGATCTTTGGAATGAATTTAGTGTAATAACTGATCCTAAGGCCTTATTTATAGTTTCCCAAAGTTATTTGGGTGATGACACGTGCCTCGATGACTTAGCGTTCATTTTGGCGAGTCAGCGTGTCGCGTGTCGTGTAACGAGGCTATCTTGCAGTCTTTATTTCACCCGATGCCGACACGTGTTTTAGCCTTATTTAACTGAATGACATGTGTTTTATCCCTATTTATAAGGTGTGGTGGCAAAAGTATAGCACGGGGTGTAAAGTTATTAAGGGTATAATGATCATTTTACACATAAAAGGGTATTTTATTAATTTTACACCATACAATTTTAATATTTCTTAGGGGTACTTAAAAATATTTTATTTACAAAATGGTCCTTTTTATATTTTCATTTTAGTCCCTGAAACTTTCTTTATTTAAAAATTAAGTACCTAAAGTTTTATAAAATTTCATTTTCTACCCCTAAACTTATCAGTTAGCTTAGGATATACCATAAGACTTTGATTTAATCCATTTTGATGAACAATGGGGTTATTTTAAAGTGTTTATGTCGGCCTAACTAGCCTCCCCTTCCAACCAATCAAAATATAACACATAGTGTCGTAATAGGACAAAATATAACTTAAAGGATGGACAGATTTGCCCTTATTTCATAATTTCGACATAACTTCTTGCTCGAACCTCCGTTTAAGACACCGTTTATTGTGTTACAAACCTAATTCATATATCTACAACTTTTTATTCTTTACCTCAAGTCAATTGTTATATTATAATGGTAAAAACTAGTCTCTAATAGGAACATTCCTACCAAAAACTTTAAAATTTTATGTTCGTAACTAATTTGATATTTCATGATTTTTGAAAGTAGGTCTAGTCTAAAATAATAAATTAAAATTATGTACCATAATAACACATTGTCCATATCTCATATGTAATAACAAAACATTTAAAACAAGCTATACATGAACATGTAAAAGTGGGTTCATTACACCTATGGAGGTGAGTAGTTTTCTAGGATTGGCAGGGTACTACCGCTGGTTCATTTAGGGTTTCTCGAAGATAGTAGGGCCTCTAATGAACTTGATGAGGAAGTATGTACGATTTACTTGGGATTATGTGTGTCATCAGGACTTTGATGAGAAGAAGGTTAGATTGACATTGGCTCCAGTGCTTGCTTTAACTCGTGGAGGGGTTGATTATAAGGTTGTTATAGATGCTTCCTTGTGGGGACTTCGAGGGGCGTTAATACAGGAAGAGAGGAAGATAACTTATGCTTCTCGAAAGCTTAAGCGTCATGACGGGAATTATCCCACCCATGATTCGGAGTTAGCAGCCGTGGTGTTTGCTTTACGTATTTTGAGACATTATCTCCTGGGAGAGAAATTTCAGTTGTTCATAGACCATAAGAACCTATAATACTTGTTCACACAGAGAGAGTTGAACATGAGATAATGGAATCGGCTAGAATTTATGAAAGACTAGCAGTTTGATATCCAGTACCACCCTGGGAAGGCAAATGTAGTGGTGGATGCTTTGAGCCACAAGCCGATAGTGGATTTAGCGATAGAGTGGAAGGCGAAGCGGAAATCTCTTTGTATTGAAGATGAGTTAAAACATGCTTTTATGGCAGTTACTACCACACCTGAGATCATTATTCGGGTCATGAATGCACAGGCGGGGTATTGTCTTTGCTAGGAGAGGGTTGAAAAGTTATTGGCCGAGGGGGCAAAGAACTATTCGATTGGCTCAGACGGCGAATTAAGATTGCAGGGTAGGTTGGTCGTTTCAAAGGATGAGTAGTTATGATGAGCCATTATAACAGAGGCTCATGGGTCACAATTTACGGTACATTCAAGTGGGGAAAAGATGTACTAGGACATGAGGTGCCAATATTAGTGGGCATGAATGAAGAAGGGCATAGCCATTTTTGTGTCTAAGTGTGCCACGTGCTAGTTGGTGAAGGTGGACCATCAGCGACCAACAGGTGTTCTACAATTTCTTGAGATTTCGATGTGAAAATAAAAGAGCATTTTCATGGATTTTATCATAGGATTACCTACGTCACAGCAAAAACACGATTCTATTTAGGTGGTCATTGATCGTTTGACAAAGGTGGTTCACTTTTTACTAGTCCGAACAAATAATACCAAAATTAATACGCTGACGTGGATAAATCACAAGAAGACACGTGTCGATCTACATGGCATATTTCTACAATTATTTTAACAACAAGGAACTTTGCTTCCAGGACAAGTCAGATACTCCGAGCAATAGGTGTATTCCGAAGAACTTTATCTCTCCGAGGAACTCATGAACAACGACCAACTCAGGCGGTCCGAGCTGCATCTCGGCTACAGCATTAATTGTCAGATAATCAATAGTTCAACTATTCATTGAATGCTCATCATACAGACGTATATGCCTAAAGGGCATTAATTGTTTACCCTTTCACATGTACAGTCTAAGGGCTATAAATACAATGTATCATCCTCATTCAAGGGGACAGGAATTTCTTGATAGATCCAAATATCGAGAATTTCTAAACACTTGGCAATAACAGAAACAGTGGACGTAGGCTATTCTTATTAATCCGAACCACTTTAAAATTCTTTGTCTCATTTACATTTATCTATGATTAAATAATTAGAATCAATCTAATTTTTTACATCAACAGATTGGCGCCGTCTGTGGGAACGATTGTTATTATCATTTATCACCAAAAATCATTCATCATCAATGGCTGACAATCCAGAATCCAGCAATCGAAACGCTGGAAATGCTAAAAATCCTCCAAATCCCTCTGCACCATCAACGGTTCCAGATCTGGCAGGAATTATGACGAATCTGGCTCAAGGACAAACCGACATGTAAGAAACAATGCGGTAACTCATACAAACCCTTCATGGCGGTGCACCTACACATTCAGGACAAAGAAGTGGTCAGAGGCAAACCTATTTACTTTCTTCACGATCCAGGCACACTGATTTACGTCATAATGAGGAATCTGATGATTTCTCTTATCAACCTGGACGAACCTCATCAATAAGGGCCACAGATACTGAGCAACGTATCAGTCTCTCTCCAGAGAGGCCCAGCGCTTTGTAAAGATTGATCAGGGTATCCCCATTCATTCGATTAGGCCCCAGGAGGAATAAAAGTCTACCTAAGGCCATGTCGAGGAGTTTTCGACAACCATCAGATCTAAGGGAAGGATCAGCACAATCACGACCAACTAATCGTCAGGATAGATCTCAGGAGGCCACATCAGCTCGATCAATTGCTCGGATCAATAGGCCCGAGGAAGGAAATGACGCTTGGAAAGGTTCCATTCAGCGATTAGAGGATAGATTGGGAGAAATGGCTAAGGCAAAGAATCCCCTACAATGAACTTTTGCTCAAGGGACACCTTTTGTCCAAGCCATTATGGATTTCCCTACACCGTTAAAGTTCAAAGCACCTGTAGTAACCCTCAAATATGATTGAAAGACAGATCCTGTTCTGCACATAGAGCAGTATCAAGCTGCAGCTAATATTTATGTTATCCCCGACGAGATGAGATGTAGAGCATTCTCGGGAACTCTTACTGGATCTGCTCAGATATGGTACAACAATCTTCCTCGGGGTAAGATTTCAACTTTCTTTCAATTGGCCGAGTTATTCATTAGAAATTTTGTTTTGGGGCAAAGCCAATAAAGCGAGTAGCACATTTGTTGAGCGTTAGACAAAAATTTGGTGAGAGTACTAGAGATTATATAACTCGTTTCAATAACGAGAAGCTGGAAGTCAATGATTATGAAGATAAGACAGCAATCACCGCCTTGATGAGTGGGCTATTACCCAACAAGTTGTATTACACTTTGGCCAAAGATCCACCTACAACTATGTCAGAGTTGATGGCAAAAGCGGCCAAAATCATGAATGCCGAGGAGGCTATGGCTGCGAAGAAGAATATGGATAAAGAAACCAAGGTGGAAGTTGACAAAGCTAAAAAGAAAGAGCATAAGGTCAATGGTGGTGATAAACAGTCTAAGAATAAGTCGTCATGGGAAGTCCTAAAGAAGTTTGATAATTATACTCCTCTGAAAATGGGTATCAATCACGTTTTAGAGGAAATCAAGAATAACGAGGAGATAAAATGGCCAAAGAAAATGAAGGCAGATCCTGACAAAAGGATTAGAGATAAATATTGTGAATTTCATAAAGATCATGGCCATATGACAAAAAACTGCATAGCCCTCCAAAATGAGATTGAAACTCTCATTAGGCGAGGAAAATTGTCAAAGTATATCGATCGTAGAAATGATAGAGGAAATGAAGACCGAGCGAGAGAGAGGTCTAGATCTCCTCATCGAGCAGAAGAGAACAGGAAGAGAGATCATGAAGATAATGCAGAGGATGACCCCAATCTTTCCAAAAGACCAAGGCAACCAGAACGTGAGGTATTTTCCATACGTTTTGTAACGTTTGATTGTAATGTAATTACAGGTGGAGATGCAGGAGGAGGAGACCTTACTGCAGAAATAAAAGCTTACCTTTGTGAGGTTCAAGCTTGCTCATACATTCAGCGGATAAATTTGGCTGAGGAGGATCGTCCGAGGAAGGTAAACAAAGAGAAGTTGGTCATTGGTTTTTCAAAAAACGACCTCACAGGTGTCCTATACCCTCATGATGACCCCTTGGTGATCAAAATGAGGATTAAAGAAGTGATGATTTCAAGAGTTTTGGTAGATAATGGTAGCTCGGCAGATATCATGTTTTACCCATGTTTCGATAGCTTAAATCTAAAGTTATCTCAACTGGAGCCTTATCACAAACCTCTCCTGGGTTTTGCTGGTGAAAAAGTTTTTCCACTTGGGACGATCAAGTTGGACATACTCATTGGTACATGGCCTGTTTATCGGACAGAAAAAATACGCTTCTTTGTGATGGATAAAAATGTTCAGTCAGCTTACAATATCATCATGAGAAGAGTTGGTTTGAAGAAGTTCGAAGCAGTTCCATCTACATTACATCAGTGCTTAAAATTCCCAACCAACTTTGGAGTAGGGGTTGTGAAAGGTGATCAAAAAGTAGCTCGGGAATGCTATTATTCATCTGCCGAGCAAGAGGAGATTGAGGAATCAAAGAGAAAGACTACTACCAATCAAGCGGATGAAGGTACAGAAATTAAAACATTGGATCCTAGAGATGAATCTTAACTTGTAAAAGGACAGGTGATGGAAGCTACAGAAAATGTCGTTGTGGATGACGAACACCCTGAGCGAACAACTCAAATAGGTTCGTCGTTGGATGCCTCAATAAAATAGGAGTTGATAACTTTCCTAAGAAGCAGAAAGAAAACTTTTGTATGGAGTCATGAAGATATGCCAAGAATAGACCCAAACTTCTTACGTCATGAACTTAATGTGAATAAGGAGATCAAGCCTGTAAAACAAAGAAGAAGAGTATTTAGTCCCGAGAAGAATCAAGCTATACAAGAGGAGGTCGAGAAGCTCCAGAAAGCTCAATTCATTGAAGATGTTAAATATCCAGATTGGTTAGCAAATGTGGTGATGGTAAAGAAGAAAAACAATAAATGGAGAATGTGTGTTGATTTTACCGATCTCAACAAGGCATGTCCAAAAGATCATTTTCCATTGCATAGAATTGACCAACTGGTGGATGCTACCTCGGGGCATGAGCTACTCAGCTTCATGGATGCTTATTCCGACTACAATCAGATCAAAATGAAACCTGAAGACAGGCAAAATACTTATTTTATTACCCCTCGGGGAACTTATTGTTATAATGTTATGCCTTTTGGTTTGAAAAATGCAGGTGCGACATACCAGCGACTGATGAACAAGGTCTTTACCGAATAAATTAGTTGCAACATGGAAGTTTATGTTGATGACATGCTGACAAAAAGCAAGAAAGCTGCCGATCATCTAGTTGACTTAGGCCAGACTTTTGATCAACTAGATAAATACCAAATGAAGCTGAACCCGACGAAGTACATATTTGGAGTACGAGAAGGAATATTTCTCGGGTACATCGTCAACCAGCGAGGCATTGAAGCAAATCCAGAAAAGATCAAAGCTCTTTTAAGGCTGCGATCTCCAACGACGAAAAAAGAAGTGCAGAGTCTTACAGGACGAGTTGCAGCGCTCAACAGATTCGTATCTCGAGCAACTGATAGATGCCTCCCATTCTTCAAAACGCTTTGAAAAACTTTCGAGTGGAATGATGAATGTGAGAAAGCTTTTTAGGACTTGAAGAAGTATTTGGGAGCACCTCCATTGTTATCCAGGCCGGTAACAGGAGAAAAGTTGTACTTGTACCTGGTGGTATTAGAGAATGCTGTTAGTTCGGCACTGATTAGAATGAAGAGTGGAGTGCAAAAGCCAATTTATTATACAAGTAAGGCCTTCCGAGGTGCAGAGATCAGGTATCTAAAGTTGGAAAAATTGGCATTAGCATTAATTGAAGCAAGCAGAAGAATGAGGCTATACTTCCAGGCCCATACTATAATCATATATACCGACATGCCATTGAGACAAGACCTTCATAAGCCAGAAAAGTTAGGGAGATTGATGTACTGGGCCATAGAGCTGGGCGAATATGATATCATTTATGAACCCAGGACATCGCTTAAAGGGCAAGCAATAACTGATTTCATAGTAGAATTCACTTATCCTGATACCCCCGAGGAGCAAAAGCAGCTCGACAATTAACCTGTGGATGTTACAGGATCAACAAACACTGGCTCAGACCAACTTAGTTTGGTAAAAGGGCAAGTGGATGTTACAGAAATAGCAGACACTGGCTCAGACCAACTTAAGTTGGTAAAAGGGCAAGTGGATGTATCAAAACCATCAAATTCGAGCTCAGACCAACTCAGGTTGGTAAAAGGGCGAGAAAAGATGGTCGACGAAGAGCAAGAAATATTAGGGGAGGGTGAAAAGAAGTAACAAATATTCCATCGAGGAACTCTATCAGATCAGAAATTAAAAGACGAGTTCCCGTATGGAAATTATATGTAGATGGCTCATCTTGTACTGCAGGCTGTGGAGCAGGTATCATTTTAAGCAGCGCATATGAAGTTGACATGGAGTATGCATTGCGATTTCAGTTCAAAGCTTCCAATAATGAGGCTGAGTATGAGGCCATGATAGCAGGTCTTAATTTGGCAAAAACTATGGAGGCGCAACAAATGATGGTTTTCATTGATTCTCAATTAATTGTGAATCAGATGTTGGGAACATATGCTTTTAAAGGAGAATTAATGGTTAGGTATCATGCAAAGGTGATGGGATTGATAGCAGAATTTGTTGCCATTCTGTTGATCAAGATACCAAGAATGGAGAATGCACGAGCAGACGTACTGGCCCGACTAGCATCAGCTACTCGTACCGAGATGCGAAGAACGATACCAATTGAAGTGTCGAAAAATCAGAGCATAGATGAAGACCTGACGATGAATGTTATCACCCTTGATGTAGAACCATCTTGGATGGATCCCATCAGGGCATACATTGAGAAGGGAGAATTACCGGTGGATAAGCTGGCTGCCAAGAAATTGAAGTTTAAAGTTGCTCGCTATGTTATAACTAATGGTGTTTTGTATAGACGAGGAATCATGGCAGGATTGCAAAGATGTGTACATCCCTCCGAGGTGAAAGAATTGATTGAAGAGATCCATGAAGGGTCCTGTAGAGCTCATGTAGCAGGTCGTACTCTTTTACAAAGAGTAATGACACAGGGATACTACTGGCCGATGATGAGAGTTGATTGTATAGCCTATGCTAAGAGGTGTGACAAGTGCCAGCATTTTTCCTCCATTCGATGAACTCCACAAGCATTGCTGACGCCCATAACTTCCCCTTGGCCATTTGCCATGTGGGGGGTAGATTTGGTGGGACCATTGCCAACGACCAGGGGAAGGTTTAAATACCTCATCATCGCAGTGGATTATTTTACAAAGTGGGTAGAAGCTGAGCCTCTGATCGACATGACCTATGAGATGGTTTATCAATATCTCTGGAAAAACATCATTTGCAGGTATGGTCTTCCTCACGCATTCATTACCGACCATGGAACACATTTTGATAATGAGGAATTTGCTGCCTACTGTCATCAATCCAATATTTTGAAGCTCCATTCAGCACCAGGTCATCCCCAAAGTAATGGACAGACTGAAGTTATGAACAGGACATTGCTAAATGGATTGAAGAAAAGGCTCAGTGATGCTAAAGCGAATTGGATTAACGAACTACAATCAGTACTATGGGCTTATCGTACCACTCCCCGAGAAGCAACTGGAGAATCACCATATATGCTGGCATTTGGAAGTGAGGCTATAATACCAGCCGAGTTGAGTCTCCCAACACACAGAGTGCTGAATTTCAATTCCCCAGTCAGCGACTTGATGAGAAGATTGGATTTAGACATGCTCGGGAGGTTAGAGAAGAAGTAGCCATTAGGAATGCTGCTTACCAACAACGAACAGCTCTGTTCTACAATAAGAGGGTGAAGAAATCCAACATAAAAGAAGGAGATTATGTGCTAAAAAGGGTCATTCAAAAGCACAATAAGTTGGAAGCAAATTGGCATGGACCATACCGAGTTACAGAAGTTGTTCGACTAGGGACTTACCGAATAGCAACTCTAGAAAGAGAAGAGTTTAAGAATGCATGGAATGCTGAACATCTGCGCAAATACTATTAGTAATGTAAAATGTAAAGCAGTTCCATCAATATGAATAAAACGATGATATTTTGCCATCCTCTCTCCTTTTATTGAAAAGTTTTTCGGGGAATACTAGTGTTACACACTACGCTGCTCAGCAATAAAACAACATTCCTAAAAATGCCAACTTTGGTTGGTTAGGAAAACACGACACTGGCTCAGACCAACTTAGATTGGTAAAAGGGCAAGTGGACAACAAATTCAAGCTCAGACCAATTTATATTGGTAAAAGGGTGAGAATGACATTCCTAAAAATGCCAGCTCCGGTTGGTTAGGAAACCATACTCCTTTGGTTAGGAGGAAAATTCAAGCTCAGACCAATTTATATTGGTAAAAGGGAGAGAATGACATTCCTAAAAATGCCAGCTCCAGTTGGTTAGGAAAACATACTCCTTTGGTTAGGAGGCAGACACTAGCTCAGACCAATTTATATTGGTAAAAGGGCAAGTGGACATAACAGAATCATCAAAGTCGAGCTCAGACCAACCTAGGTTGGTAAAAAGGGTGAGAAAGGATGTCGACGAATAACAAGAGGAAAAATACCAACTCTGGAAGAAAAAGAAAATATATTTTCAAAAAATATTCCAAAGTTGGTCGAAAAAGAAAATTCACCAAGCAATATTGGTAAGAGAAGCGAAAAGATGTTAACCCTTGTTGGTTGGGTACATTTTACAAAATATTACCAAGTTAAAATTTTTTACTTGTGACTTTTAATCAGTCGAGAAACAAACATCATTATTTTGGGTCAACCAAATGATTATTACAAATGTAAGCTAATCGACAACAAGTTTTAATCAACCACAGTTGGTCGGCAAATTACATAATATTATATCATCTTTTTAACAGAGAAACAAATGAAAAACATTTTACAACTGAAAGATAAAATCATTCAACACTTATAAACAAAATTATATGTATTTCATTAAATCCAAAAATAAAGTACAAAGATGAATACATTGATTTGAAATGTATAAACAACTATTACATCAAAGAACCCTATTATATTGGTCTCTTTCCTTGTGCTTTTGAAACAGGTTCCTTGCCAGCAGGAGGATCTTCTAAGCAAAGAGGAAAGTTAATAAAGTTAGGGTCTCGAAGCATTCTGACATTCATTATTGAAGGTGTATCCAATAAATGCTCAGGATGAGATAATTCTACTTGAGAATAAAGATTATAGTCATCGAGGTACTTTGAGATCAAGTAGCGAGGAATGGCCCGAGCAGGGATCCAACTCATATCAAGCTTGAAAGGTGGGTTTGGTAAATCGAGCAGCCCTGGGTTATGATAGTCCCATAAGTAATGACATTGCTCCACTTATAATATACCCAGAGCATTTAACCATCCCTGTTTGTAACCTTCATTGTTAGCATTTTCGATACGAGCATCCAAATGACAAAGGGCTTCGTTGTAGCCTGCCATCCAGAATTCATGAGGGTGATTGTGGAATTGGAAATTTAGTCTCTCTAACTGCTCGTGAACATTTCTAGCAAAAATATCTTTATGCTCTAAGGCAGACTTCTGTGTGGCAAGTTCCTTCTCTAGATTTTGGATTTTCTTGGACATCTCAGACAAGGCTTGGTTCTTGGCCATTAGCTGGAATGCCTGGTTTTCCAATGCTGCCTGAGTACGAGCTTCATCAATGGTAGGACGAAGAACTCTTGGTCATCCCCGAGCAGGTTGAGCACTTTGTTCCTCGACAGCATTCGGAGCAACTCTTCCTCGACCCCGAGAACCTCTTCCTCATCCCTGACCAGCATTAGAGGGACCAGCTCCTCTCAAAGCTTCCAGTTCTTCTCGCGGCTTGGCATTCTCAACTTCTAAAAAGGAGAATCCTTCATCGGTGACAGGTACCAAGGCAGAAGAGGATGATGCAGCAGACTTTAACTGAGCTAATTCCTTTTGCAGATTATTATTTTCTTGCTCCAGTAGCTCGGCGATTTGCCTGTGCTCTACAACCTCTGTCTTTAACGTTCTCTCTCTCACTTCATAGCCAGCAAGCATTTTGTCATATCCTTTTTCAGCACAGAGTTGATTAAGGTTCTTCTCATACCCTTCGTGCAAAAGAGCTGAAGACTCTTTATACTGCTGCTGAAGTTCATCGAGAGTACTCTGCAAGTTTTCAATCATTTCATAATAAGCCACATTGTTGGCTACAGCACGATCAAAAAGACACTTTAAATATTGATAGGCCTCAACTGCGCGGTCTGAAACATCTCGACCAAGGATGTCTACAACCTCGGACTTGTCCAAATTAGCATGACCAGCTTTAAAATATTCATTACATTATCGAAGCAGAGTTGTGTCATGAGCAGACAGCAATTCCATCCTAGCCATAAACTAATAAAGAAGAGGAGATAAGAGTCAATAAAAAAAAGAAACAGAGCATCAACAACATAAAGGAACAAAAATGTGATTTTATTATATCATAAAGAGGAGTACACTGTTTGGATTACAAATGGCAAAAGAAAGAAAAATAAATACCGAACAACTTCACACCTTTTCCTTATCTCCCAAGACTTTCTCGGGAGGCTGGGACGAGGAGCTCGGTTGCTCGGTGGGAATAGCAACTTGGTCGGCTGGAGCTGAACTTGTTCAGGTGGAGGAGGAAGAGATGAAATGTCCTTGTTAGCAGGCTGAGTAAGTTGTGGGGCAAGGATTTGATTACCCACTGCCATTGAAGATTCTTCGAAAGCAGCCCCATCCTCTTCTTCATCTTCAATATGTGGGGGAGGACCAGGGAGATGCTGCTGAAACAGCTCGGAGTCATCATTGACCTTCAACTCTTGTAGGGCAGCCACCCAACCATCTCGAAAGTATTTCAACTTCCTATATTGCACCTGGGACATCATTGCTGCTACCCCCTTGTTCCATCATTTGTCCCAGCCAGTGCTGAAAGACTTTTTCATTTGCTACTTTTCTTTTCATTTTCTCCGAGGAGAGCTTCTTGGATAGAAGATCCTCGGTGGCCTTCAATTTAGCCTCCACTTCCTCTTTCTGGCGATTCACTTCTCGCAGAAGGGACAGCTCTTCCTCTGCCAATTTCAGCTTATTTTTAAGCTCTCCGAAGTTCTTGAGCTTCTCGTCATACTTTTTGTGCTCAGCTTCTAAGTCTTTCATTTTATTCTCCAACCCTTTGGAGACTTCAGCAAGCTGCACTTTCTCAGCTTCAACCACAGCCAACATCTTCTCCTAATCTGCTTTATCCTCGTCATACTTTTGACGTGAATCTTTTAAAGATTGGGTCAAACCCAGCAGAGCATCCTCTACACCAGATGAGGAGCTAGAAGCTTTAATCGCTTCATTTTTCTTCATAATGTTGTTAAAGCAGTTCACCAGCTGAAAAATGGAAAAAATGACAAGTCAGCACAGAAATACAAGTATTAAGGGAAAGAAAGAAAATTCAGAATAAAAGAAACTTACTGAAGCAATATGACGAGTAGCCAGGGATGTGAGCATATCCCAAGGAATATTCTCCTCTATTCCTTGGACCTCAGGAATGATCCAAGTCTTTACCGAGCTCATAGCAGAGCTCGGAGGAATAATAGTTGGAACACCAGCACCACTAACTTGGAGCTGGGGAATGGTTTCAGCCAAATTGACCGAGGAGGATTTCTTCAGTCTCCTCGATGGCAGTTCAACATTTTCAACCAAAGAAGAGCTTTTGGTTGGAGAGATGGTGATCACTTCCACAGGAGCATCCTTCTTGCTAAGAGCCACTGGGGGCTTCTCGGCAGCTTTTTGAGGTGCAACACCTGTTTCCTTTGTCCCCTTTGGGACATCAGTCTTGTTTCTTTTTCCATCTCCAGCAGAAGTAGTCTCCTCAAAGATAGCAGGAACTCTTCTCTTGCCCATCTTTTGACTCAAAGGAATGTGAGATTCTGGTGAAGAATCCTCAGGAGCTGATGTTGTCTCAACAGTGCTGATTACAGGGCGAGCGGTGAAAGAGGTTGTATAACACCTATACTGCAACAAATATGAAGCACACCTGATGTGCTCGTCTGCAACTTTTTGATGCAATCCCCAGTTAAGTTTCAAATGCCTGATATTAACTTCTGATTCTTTTGGAGTTTTCCACTTACTGTCAACTGCAAAAAAATATATAATGAAACATTAGTCACACATTTTATCAAACATAATAAAAGCATAATTTTAGAAATAAAGTAAAATGAAAATTACCTATCCCATTGCCGTAGGGAGGGCATCTGGGACCCTGGTATACTGCATCTCCAACCAAAGGGGCATATTGCCAATTTTTAATAACTACCCCATGTTCAAAATAATCCCTATTGGCATCAAGCAAGTTGACCACTAGAGCCCTATTCAAAAATCTAGTTTTTAAATAAAAAACATTATCTAAAACAGCCCATCTATAACAATACATAATCTCAGGAATTCCTATACGAGTTCCATGAGTTTGATTTAATTTATGCACCCCATTAACTATCCTCCATGTGTTGGGGGCTATTTTTGCAGGTACAACATCGAAATACTGACAAAATTCTAAGCATAAGGAGTTTGGTGGAAAAGAAAATCCACACTCAGCAATAAAGAGACTGGGGAACCAATGTCCCTCAGCCAGATGAAAATAATCTGAAGGCTCAGAAAAAACCTCCAGAGTTACCCAAGAAGGGATAGAAAAATCAGAACGGAATTTTTCAACAGATTCAATAAGATAAACCATGGTGAATAAAAGAAATGAAGAAGAAAGAAGAAGATCTTACAGGAAAAAGGAAGATTTGTTGACAACGAACGGAGGAAGAGATGAACGCACAAGAGAGAGAGAGAGAGAATGGAAAACTCGAAAGCAGAAATTGGAAAAGGTAGAAGACGATGTAAGTGTCTATGAAGTTTAAATACTTTACCTTGGGAAGCGGTGAAAGAAATGATTATGAAAAGAGACTATTACGCTACCGGCGGCTAAAAGGACAAAAAGTGCACGAAGATCGAAGCGTTTATAAAAATTCAAAAAGGCGGATTCAGTGAATTTGGAAGAAAAATTAAATACGGGGAAAATTCTCCTAAATACCAGGAAAGTCATTTAATATTGCCATATACCAAGAAAGAATGTTCCATATTCCCAAATTTTGAAATATGAAACATTGGGGGCTTCTGTTGATACCAAAATTAATACGCTGACATGGATAAATCACAAGAAGACACGTGTCAATCTACATGGCATATTTCTACAATTATTTTAACAACAAGGAACTTTGCTTCCAGGACAAGTCAGATACTCCGAGCAACAGGTGTATTCCGAAGAACTTTATCTCTCCGAGGAACTCCTGAACAACGAGCAACTCAGGCGGTCCGAGCTGCATCTCGGCTACAGCATTAATTGCCAGATAATCAACAGTTTAACTATTCATTGAATGCTCATCATACAGACGTATATGCCTAAAGGTCATTAATTGTTTACCCTCTCACATGTACAGTCTAAGGGCTATAAATACAATGTATCATCCTCATTCAAGGGGACATGAATTTCTTGATAGATCCTAATATTGAGAATTTCTAAACACTTGGTAATAACAGAAACAGTGGACGTAGGCTATTCTTATTAAGCCGAACCACTTTAAAATTCTTTGTCTCATTTACATTTATCTGTGATTTAATAATTAGAATCAATCTAAGTTTTTACATCAACAGATGTTATGTTATTTCTTTTAAGTATTATCATAGCGGTTATCCTGCGAACTGGAAGCACAAGTGTACATGATTGGGTTCAGTATATGAATTATGCTAGATGCATCGAGCATTACCTTGTTGTTATAGTTATCAAACTTTCATATTTGGGACTTGGGTCGGCATGCATATAGTATTGCACTTAGATGAGGGGTGAGATACTTACTGCATTTGAGTGTCGATGGGCATTGCATACTTTGAATTAACCGAATCATTGCATTTTAATTTCATAAGATAATTCTTGCAACTCTAGGGCGCTGATCCAAATCATAACACGTTTTTTCCTCAAGTTTTCCTAGACTGGGGCAGTATAGCTGACAAGAGATCAGACTTGCGGTCACATTTGTTCATCAGTCATTTCATATCGTTGACTCTAGTTTAGGTTGTTATTTCCCTTCGAGTTATTTAATTAATTCAAAGATTGTATGTGCATAAGTTCGAAGATTATTATTTAGTCATTCTGAGATTACTAGTACTTATGTTGGAGGTTTTATTACTATTTGGATGTTGGACTTATCTATTGTCATATATTATTTAGATGGTTTTATCGTGAATGTTAACTAAAAATAAAATGTTTTGATGCTGAGAATGATATAGATTATTAGACAAGCCCCATCTTTAATGTATTGTGTCTGACCAACCTTTACGTGGAAAAAGGGGGTTATTACAATGTAATACCCCATATTTTTATGCTATATTAATTTGGGGATTTATTAAATTTAACGAGAGTGAATTATTTAATAAAAATTCGGAAATTAATTATGTTATAATTATTAACGTGACGAGAGTTAGTAATTATATGAAATTGTTGAATATTACTAATGTGTAAAGTAATATATGATATTGGTTATATTAAATGTCACGAGTGAATGAAATGACAATTTTGGGAATTTTAGTCGGGACGCGCCCGTGTCGCGTCGGGACTAATTATTGATAAATAAAAGTGAATATTTTATAAGTTGTTTGTATGGTCGTTTTGAGTGCGCCAACGCGTCCAGAAGGGTCGAGATAGTCAGAAAAGTGTACCCGGGGGTTTAGTTTGGGTCTCGGGGTGTTTTTAGGCCTAATTAGTGACCCGGGAGGGCATTTTGGTCATTTTACATAATTGGGTAATTAAACCCACGAATTTTAGCAACCTTTATCAGCTGGTTAGGTTAGCCATTTAGGGTTAGAACATTCAGAACCCTAGAACGGCCATTGGAGAAGAGAGGAGAGAGCTCTCAAGGCGGTTCAAGGCCAAAACACCACCCGTTTGCACCGCCGTCACCACCAACGCGTAAATCGCGAGAAGGAGAACGCAACCACACCAAAATCAGCCGGAAATCAGACTTCTGAAAATCCCAGGCAAGTGTTTAACTTGCTTATTTCGTTGGTGCAATATTCATATTAGTTTAGGAATGATTAAGAGTGTAATCCATGTAAGAAAACCCAAATTTTGATAGGAAATTGCATGTAGAAAAGATTAAAACCTTATTCTGGAAATTCTTATGTGATGTAGATGAACAACCCACGAAATTTTGATGATATATTAGAAGGAAATTCTGGAGGAAACTGATTAGAATCTTAGTTAAGAAAACTTTAGGGTTCTTGATGATTAGATGAGATTTTGGGTAGTTTAACCATGTTTAATGATGAATATACGCATGCTTAACGTTAAAAACATCTGGTATTATGTTATAATGTTAGTAGTAGGATTTTTGAGACGATTAGAGTTGGAAAATCTGGTTTTGGATGAAGAGAATTGGTAGAACCCGTAACTGCACTTCTGCAGAAATTGAAATACCTGTTTGATCGATCGATCGAGCCTAGAGCTTCGATCGATCGAAGGTTCGATCGATCGAGCCCCAGACCTCGATCGATCGACCCTTCCTGGCAGACTCTTATTCCCCTTGTTTAATTAGTTCAATTAAATTTATCGTGAGATAATTCTTGGGCATTATAAATAAAAAAATTTGGGATATAGGACAGACCAGTAGGACATATGATTAAGTGTTTGGAACTTTATTATGAGACGATAATTGTGTTTTAGGGACAATTATTTAAGGAACGAGAAAACTACGTATTTCAAGTGAGAGATTACGTCAAATACTTACGATAATGAATAGACGTCTACCTACTGAATTTTCTACTAGGATGGATAGAGTCCACGAGTGTCACGTAATAAGTGAGAAAACCCTTCGAGTTAAGGTTAGAGACGAAACCTTATACGTTATATTAATAATGGGAAATTAAGAATAAATTTTGTAATTATGGGTAAGGAGAGGAACCTATATTAATATGATAAAAGGGGTATATTTATATGATTGTGTGTACATATATTATATACATGTGAAAAACATGTCGAGCTACTTGCTATCCTTGACGTTACCGCGCTGGGACAAGTCTTATCTCGATGGGACCTTTATGGGGGATATTGACTTGTACCCTAGAAGATAGATATCCTTGGTACAGGCTATCGAACTGATAGTTCAGACGGTCCTAAGAGACGCGAGTATGTGCCATCCTCTTAGAGACTTGGAATCTATGCTTCGCCTCATTATTGTTTGTGTATGTGTTAATACAATTCGAGAGTGATTCCGAATTTGTATTCCCCTTGATAGTGGTATGGGGTTTGGATAGTGGAAGTATGCACGCACCGTAGTTTTAGTTGGGGTGCTGATATATATATATATATATATATATATATATATATATATATATATTATACGAGTAGTTAATATACATATATGAGACTATGAAATTGAAACTGCCTACTGCGATTTGATAAGTACGATATGGCTGTTGACTCAAATAGTAAATACTTGTTCTGTGAAAGTATAATATGACACTGGAAACTTTATGAATTAATGAAGCTAAAACGAGAGTTGTGCTACAAATTGGAAGTAACCTTTTTAAGCAATGACATTGTTCAGTTTTGAAATCTTATGAGTATGTTAAGATAAACTAGATTATTTGGGAGGTTAGAATGATAATATGTTAAGTTAAACCATTTGGGAAGGTTAGTACGATAGGCGTGCACTTTAGAAGAGAGGTGAGAATTTCTCAAGAGAGTGTCGAACTAATATGTTGTTGCATTGGCTTGTATCAATTTAAATACTTGCTAAACGAATTTTAAATCATACACACTTTCGGGCTCTGACCCGTCTCTTCTCTCTTTCTCTCTTGTATATATATGTATATATTTCAAGTGCCCAGTCACAGGGGCGTCTTGCTTAGGATCTCTTGGAAGCAAGGCGCTGCAGCTTAGGTGGGAGTTGCAGGTCTCTTGATTAGACGACTTCGTTCATTCAGATCCACTCTTAGCATTTTCATTCAGATGGGCATGTGTAGCCCTTTCCATTATTCCTTTATTTTGGGACATTTAGATTTCAGTTATTTCCAACACTGTCATTATGGGATTTTTGTTCAGGATGGATGTGTTACTTTATTTTTCTCGCATGTTGACATTCGTTGATGAATGTTTTATATTGATTGGATTTTTGTTCCAAGTTTATTGTGGTGTGAATCTTATTTATTGAAACTTTGTTAATAAAATAAATAAATCTTTTTCTTTAAATAAAATTTGGAAAGTAATGTTTAAATATGATTTTGACACTTAGCTTAATTATTTAGGGTGTAAAATTGGAAAGTTTATTTTTACGACAGTGATGCTAAGAATGAACCAAACTGTTCACCTTGATTTAATTTAATAAAGGAGTGATCTCCCGATATTTAATTAGGCGGGGTGTCACATACAAATTCAAGAGGGTTGTTCAATCTTCCAATTTCATGAAAGAATTTTAATATGTTTCTTAATTTATAAGCATGCTTTCACATACAATTTCTAGTTTATAAATTTGTTGGGCACTGATTTGTGTAATGAGTTAGGCTTGGGACTGTTTTGAATTAATTGTTGATTAAGCTTACTTGGAAAGTGAAGAATTTGGTGATAAAACTTGAAACTTCCATTAAATAACTAATGAGAATTATATTAGAATCCATGTTTAGGTTTTTAGTTACTTAAAAATTGAATCCGTGTTTATTAAATCTTAAATCGAAAGATATTAAGGATTTATAAATTGTTCAAGAGGAATGTTTGGGTTAGTTTGATTATTGATTGAAATCATGTTGAAACCCTTATTTATTATTAGAAATCGTTAGGATCCCCCCCCCCCCCCTAAATGTTAGTTTTAGGTTTTGGTAGGTGATAAGCACCCAAAAGTGTCTATTTTATACCCTAAAGAGAGGCATTTTAGTTACTCGTTTTAATTAAAAATGACCTTATGTTCGTATTTATTTATTTCTCAGGTCAATACGCAGTTGCGGTACAAATAATGTTAAATCAGTACAATTGCGACACAAAAGCGGTCAAAAGCATGCATCGAAGAAATCTAAAGAGATCGCAAAGTCTGAAGTCCTATTTGAGCTTGCCTTGATGTGTTCCGAATACCCTGAACTAGTCCCGTAACCCAAACTAGCCCAAACCGAGCCCAGACCATTCCCCGAGCCACGTGTGTGTTGAGTTTGTACTTTTATTATTTTTTTTAGATTTTTATTTCTAGTCATTTTATTTTTAGGATTTATTAAGATTTTTTTTAGAATTATTTAGGATTTTTAGAATTTATTTGCATATTTTTATATTTTATTTTTATTAGTTTATTTTATTTTGATTTTTATTAGTTTTTAATTTTATTAGGATTAGTTTTTAGAAGTTTATTTTTAGTTTATTATATTTATATTTTTTTTAGGACTTTAGTTTTCATTTAGATTTTAAATTTTTAATTCTTTTGTTTTATTTTAGTTAGGATTTCAATTTTTCTTAGTTTTAATATTTTTTTATTTTAATTTTTTTTAGTTTTCATATATTTTATTATTTTATTATTATTTTTTTAATTTGTTTTATTTTTAATTTAGATTTTATTTTTTTAGATTATTAATTTTAGTTGTGACATTTTATTTTAAGGGTACAAATTAAACACACACACATAACCCATAACTTAAACACTTATCATAACCCCAACTAAACTATCCTACACCCTAAGCCTCACCCATCTTCCCTACACCCCACACCACACAACTACACCCATCTACTATTCATCATCATCCTCCAACCAATACCCTTCTCTTTCCTCA